>OY757945.1:16890295-16950295 GCA_963585895.1 Sepioteuthis lessoniana | reverse complement strand
CTCCCCATTTACCCACTTCCGGTTTTTCTTTTTATTACCGGTTGGAATCACAATAAAGTAACTAGAGGTATATTCTAAACTCACCTTCTACAACAAATTAAATTTTCAATTTTTTAAAAACTTTAATTCTAAATACATTTCAAAGTAAATCTCCAGATTTAATAATAATTTTGGGAATTACATTTTTTTAATATTTATCTTTAGTAAGTAATATTTATCTTAAATTAAATTCAAAATTCAAAATCAAAATTTTAAATTCAAAATTTATATTCGTGCCCCTTAATTCAGTTACCTTTCCATTGAAAACGTACGTTCACAACACATCATCAGCATTATCATCATGTCGCGCCACTAGCACGGATATCCCTGACCCTCTCTCGCCACTTTTCCCCATCGTTCATCGCCTCTGGCAGGTCTTCAGGGCTACATCCTCACATAGCTGCTGAATGTATGTCCGTGCTGGTCGTCCTGCTTTTGCCCGGCCATATGTGGGGGTCCATAGGAATACATCACTTATGAGCTCGTCCCTGCTTCTCCAGCAGTGTCCTACATGTCTGGTTCGTCTAGCTTGGATAGTTTTCGTGATAGGAGGCAGGTGGCCGTATAGTTGGTGTCTTGTGGGGTGTTGCCGCCAGAACTTGTTCAAGATTGCTCGCAGCATTCTTGTATAACTGCCGTCTAGCTTCTTCTCCAGCCGTTTAGTTAGCGTCCAAGTAGTGCATCCATATGGCAGTATCGATACGACCACTGCCTGGAAGAAACTGCGTTTCATTTTATCGATTGGGTCTGATTTCCATATGATCGATAGTCTATTGATAGCTGTCCATGCCTTCGTTAGCCGCGTGTCGAAGTCCTTTTCGGTTGATGAGACGCTGCTTCCTAGGTAAGTGAATTTGTCTACTAGTTTAAGAGGGGTTCCTTCTAGAGTGGAGATGTCACCTGTTTGATTATAGCACCTATACACATAGTGTTTTCCAAGTTTTTCATTTTATTCATTTCACCATAACAGGATGGAAATAAATTTATTATCCTAATGTGACCGGTTTTTGTTTTTCTTAAAGGAATTATTACTCTGTGATGTCAGTTAAATTGAGCTCATTACCAAGGAAATTTAAACGTTCATAGTTGAATGATCTTTTTTGTAATGATGGAATTATTCCCAACTCCGGTTTAACTGGACTGAATAATATATAGTTGGTATCATACAATAACTGATGTTTATACAACGGCATTGCTTCTAACAAAGCCTTCATCAGATGATGACTCTGGGTTCAGGCATGGTTTCAGGGCTGAAGCATCATTACCACTAACCTAGGGCGCCCCAGCAGTATCTCACGACACTACCAGACTTTGTCAGATTGTTGTCGCTCAGTGGGATTGCCAGATCCACGCTGATGCAGTTAGAGCCTTATCTTGGATCTTTTCCATGTATTTTCTCTTGTCCGATGGAGGAAGTCCAAGATTAGTTAAGAAAATGGAGGTTGAGTTGTCAATAAAACCTCTGCATCCGACTTCGATAGGAAATACGTTCGTTATCCAGCCATTTTTCGACACATCGTTCTCGCAGATATTCATATACATATATACATACATAAACCATTGACATTGTGGTTAGAGTGTTCGTTAATGATCCGTGAGACCGGGGTTTAATCCCAGGTCGTATCTTACCAAACACTAAAAAAAATGGTACTTGATGCCTATGTAACGTAATGGGCAAGGGATTTCGGTTCATGCCTTTGAGTTTAGTTTAGCTGAGAACCTTTCGGCTCAGCACATGGGCTAGTTAGGTGCAAACCTTGTTGTAGGTGGTAACGCACGCGCGGGGCGGACGTGCCACTCAGAGATGTCACAATAGCCCGAGATGACGGAACGGGGTGACAGGGTGCGGGTGACCTCACGCACCGGAAGCGCACGGAGGTTTGAGGGAGATTTGAAGAAAGTTAAGGAGTTGAGTACTAGACGCCAAACGAGGAGGTTCGACTTTTGGAATTCGCAGACGCGAGGCGAACTTGTGCCCAATGGGGGCCGTTCGAGATGGGGGCCAAATGAATAAGACAGCATAGAAGATTGTGCCTCTCCTCCTTATGTCGAAACCTTTAACTCAAAATTAATAAAAAGGTTTCATACCTGAACAAGAAGTCGTTACGTGTTTTCGAATTTCGAGATTCCTATGTTCTTTATATGTTCTATTGTTATGAACATTATATGTCTATTTCGCACATGGCGTTAATTGTGACTATAGTACACCTACCTGCTTGACACTCAGCATTATTAGGTATGGATCAAAGGTAAATTGGAGCAATCCGGGGAAAAGAGTAGTACTCTCCCCTAAACCTCGGTGTAGTAGCTATTGTGAAGGGAACTTATATATATATATATATAAGTAGGATTTGGCTTTAAATAACCATCAAATGTTGATATGCCATTAAAACCAATAACGTAACCTTTCTTTCTTTTTTCTTTCTTTCTGTGTGTCTTTGCGTTATTCACTATCTTCTTTCTTTCTTTCTTTCTGTTATTTGTTATTGTTGTTGTTGTTCTTCTTCTTCTTCTTCTTTTCAAATTGTTTTCCTTTCCTTAATCTTTCTTTCTTTTTTCGTTTAACACCCACTTTCACATTTCTCCTTCTCTTCCTCTCGCACTGAGGTCATTTTACGCAACATACTTTCTGTGTCGCTTGCAATTCAACTAAAACACCCGTCGGCCAATCAGAGGAAAGAGAGTTTCTAATGGGATGTTGTACTGGTGTTGGTGGTGGAAGGGAACCAATAAAGAACCAATCAGACTTTGATGAAGCTGAGATTTCCCGCCAATTTAACAACAGTGTCCTCTTTAACCTCTTGCCGATAAGGAATGCATTTTAGTTGTGTGAGGAGTTATCTACCCCTGGGGTAATTTCATTTTAGCTCTGCTGCAGTTAACAGGCCAATTAAATTGACAAAGAATAGATTGTCTTTGATTACAAATAAAACGAAAGTTAAACATTACCACTTGCATCTATCTATCTATCTATCTATCTATCTATCGTCATGTGTTTCCTATCTATCTATTTCTCTCTGTGTGTCTTTTATTTCTTCTGTCCGTCTGTCTGTCTTTTATCACAGTATCTATCTATCTATCTATCTATTAAACTTAAATGGACACGGCGACACGAGTTCAAATCCTGGACCTGACTGATTGCATTTCACATAGCACTAATACCCTTGGGAAAGGTATGAATCCAATTATTCTCCCTCCAGCTATGGGTAAATAGTAGGACAGACTAGGTTCTTCAGCCTTAGTTAGGCAACTAGTCTAGGAAAAGGAAAACTCTGAATTCAAACCTGTTAAACTCCGCTTAAAAATTGACCTTGTGTCATGTCCTACCCGAGCGGAGGGGTTGGTAAATAATACCTATCTATTAAACTTTTTCTTTCTTTCTTTTGGATACTATCTATCTATCTATCTGTTTGCCTATCTGAAATTTTCGGCTCATAAGTTCGTTGGCTGACCAAGATACTCTCGCGGAAAGTGACCAACTGAGGCTTATTTTTCAATCTGAAAAATAAATAAATTAATGAATAAATCACACACACACACACACACACACACACACACATATATATATATATATATATATTGTCATCCACTGTGAGGTGAAACGCGCGAGACACTACAAACTTTATATGATGACGCCATATCTACTGTCGTTGTCTTCTTTGACCAGTGGGATACAAACACAGGAACAGCGATGGAAGAAGTGTGTGGATCACAAGGAGAATTATATTGATTTGTAAGCCTCATTTAGTCACATTTCATGAGAGTATGTTGGCTATATAACTAATAACTTTCCAGCCGACCATCATATCAATCGATCTCTGTTTTTTCGCATCTATCTATCTATCTATCTATCTATTATAAAGAGTTAACACAGAAATTAATTCTGCTTGCTTTCTGAGTTTTTAAATTCTTTAGATCATGATTTAGAGATTACGAAACTCGTGAAACTGAGAGTCACGATACTCTGTTGGTTTCTGTGTTTCTTATATTTAAGTACGTTTCGGAGAGTGAGTGAAATTCTCTCATAAATAATTCAAAACTTACAAAAGAAAGAAAGAAAGAAAGATATGTGAGGCAACTCAAAAGAAAGAAAGAAAGAAAGAAAGACATACGAAGCAACAAGAAAGAAAGAAAAAAGAAAAAAAGAAAGAAAAGACATGGGAAGCAACACAAAAGAAAGAAAGAAAGAAAGAAAGAAAGAAATTGGAAGCAACAGGAAATAAAAAAGAAAGAAGGAAAGAAAGAAAGGAAGGACATGGGAAGCAACACAAAAGAAAGAAAGAAAGAAAGAAAGAAAGAAAGAAAGAAAAGACATAGGAAGCAACACAAAAGAAAGAAAGACAGAAAGAAAGAAAGAAAGAAAGACATAGGAAGCAACAAGAAAGAAAGAAGGAAAGAAAGAAAGAAAAGACATGGGAATCAACACAAAAGAAAGAAAGAAAGAAAGAAAGAAAGAAAGAAAGAAAAGATATAGGAAGCAACACAAAAGAAAGAAAGAAAGAAAGAAAGAAAGAAAGAAAAGATATAGGAAGCAACACAAAAGAAAGAAAGAAAGAAAAAAAGACATAGGAAGCAACAAGAAAGAAAGAAAGAAAGAAAGAAAGAAAGAAAAGACATGGGAAGCGACACAAAAGAAAGAAAGAAAGAAAGAAAGAAAGAAAGAAAAGACATGGGAAGCGACACAAAAGAAAGAAAGAAAGAAAGAAAGAAAAGACATGGGAAGCGACACAAAAGAAAGAAAGAAAGAAAGAAAGAAAAGACATGGGAAGCGACACAAAAGAAAGAAAGAAAGAAAGAAAGAAAAGACATGGGAAGCGACACAAAAGAAAGAAAGAAAGAAAGAAAGAAAAGACATGGGAAGCGACACAAAAGAAAGAAAGAAAGAAAGAAAGAAAAGACATGGGAAGCGACACAAAAGAAAGAAAGAAAGAAAGAAAGAAAAGGGACAGGAAACAACGGAAATAAATAAAGAAAGAACGGATAGCAAGCTTCAAAAAAGAAAGAATAAAGGAAACAATTAAAAAGAAAGAAAGAAAGAAAGAAAGAAGACATCAAGTACCATTTTTGAGTCTTTTTTTATGACTCGAACTGTGATTGAACCTCGGTCTCATTGACGAGCCCTCAAAACTGGCCTATTGACCAAGTGGGCATAGTGTTCGCCAATGGCCCGAGTTTTTTGCATCTGTGGGAGTGTGTATAAGAGGGAAACTATATGCGTGTATTGGCGTTTTTGTAGATATGTGAGCATCTGTGCGTATGTGTGTGTGTTGAGTGTTATGTGTGTGTACAAGTATGAGCTTAAAATAGTACTTTTTTTGCATATGCTTTTGTGTGAGTGTGTATATGTGTGCCTATGTGAGTATGAGAGCAAGTTTGCGGGTGTATTTGCGTTCGTGGTTGCGTAAGAGCTTTCTCTCTGTCTCTCTCTGTCTCTCTCTGTCTCTCTGTCTCTCTCTCTGAGTACGTGAGTGTGTGTGTGCATGTGAAATATCTCCGAAAATAAGTTTACACTAATTTGCAGCCCTCTAAAGATTTTCAATATATCAAAAATTTCGCTTTCTTTTCTTTCTTTTTTTTTTAAATCTACCCCACCCCCCACTCCGACACCTAGCAATAACACCGCCCCCATCCCCGGAAACAAAGTGAACTTGTGTCTATAGCTTTTACCACTTTAACCTCTGGCCAGGATCCAAATTTCAAGAGGCACTAAAGTAGTCCAACCCTACACACAAACACCGTCAGACCGGTGACGAACTTCCTTCCATCTATCTCTAACACTTGAGACTCCCAGATGTTTGCAAAGTCATTTGAACAACTGACAGGTCACGTGTCGACGTCAATTTTCAAGCCGGGGTGATGAATTTGATTACCACTGACAAGTGAGTCGTTTCTTGACCCTCAGCGCTTGACCCCGTATGTGTTCCAGACACTTTGGCCCGGCCAGACGGCCTAATCAAACATTACTCGAACAGCACTCAGCAGGTCAAACACACTACGAGGTGTATACGATAAGTTTCCAGACTTTTTTTTTTGTATGGGCATTTAAAATTGTCGTAGACTCTTGAAAATTCACTATGTTATTGCTATACATCTTATGAGATGACTGACCAATTTTTAGGATTTTAGGTTTAAAGGAACAGCTACAGCAGGAATCTGAATACACCCTACTAAAGCCTAAATGTCACAACTGGTGAATTTCAAAGATGCAATCTGACACTTTAGAAGAACGATATACAATAAGATTCTGTTTTAAACTTGGACAAATGCCACAGAAACGTATGGAATGCTTTAGACTGCTTTTCGACCATCTTGCATCGGTTTTTGAGTGGCATAAGAGATTCAAGGAAGGCAGGCAGTCTGTGAGGGATGATGAGAGGAGTGGGAGGAGTAAGGAAGTCAATACACCAGAGTTGATCGGCCAAAGGCTTAGGGTAAGGGTTAGTATGTTGAGGTTTTAAGGAAGTTCGGGAAGAGATTCCGTCGGAAGAGGCGAGCACTCTTCAAATTGGGTCAGTGGCATTTCCAGCAGGAAAATACACCAGTCCGCAACTCCATTCTTTCCACAGACTATTTGACGAAGATGGGCATCAAGACAGTTCCTCAGCCTCCCTATAGTCCAGACCTTGCTCCCTGTGACTTGCTTATTCCTTAAGCTCAGAGGTTGTCGTTATGAAACAATTGAGGAGATGAAAGAGGCTGTGAAGGTCATTGACACGCGTACACAAGAGGACTTCCATGGCGCCTTCCTGAAGTTGTAGGAACGGTACAACAAGTGCATTGCAGCCGGAGGAGATTACTTCGAAGGGGAATAGAGTTTTATGTGTGTACATTCAATAAAATTGCCAATCCGAAAAAAAAGTCTGGAAACTTATCGTATGCACCTCATAAGTTAGCGACCATAGTCGAGGGTGACCCGAAGGCTCCCTTTTCGATAGCTACTACACCAAGGTGTAGGGGAGGGCGCTACTCCATTCCCAGGATTGCTCCACTTTACCCTTGAACCGTACCTTATAATGCTGAGTGTTAAGCAAGGTGGTATCAAGTACCATTTTTAAAGTCTTTGGTATGACTCGACCTGGGATTGAACCCAGGTCTCCCGGGCCATTGGCGAACACTCTAACCGCTGGGCCAATGTCCCGATAAATGCACCTCATACATTTATTAAAAAAGCCGACCAAAGTATCAGGTTGGAAGAAATTTTGTGTTTGATTTTCAGGATGAATGTTTTCGACAACAATTATCAAAGTATTGCCTCGTGCCGTTAAGGAATGAGGCAATGAGAACTTTTTTAAAAATGTTTTTCTATCAGATTATGAGAATATTGTTTATTATCTTCTTCAAAAATTGACCCTTTGTGTACTTTAACTAAAGAACAGACATTTTACTCTTTGACTTTTTAACAAACAGGGAGTGGTCCTTTATTACGAAAATGGCCGTTCTCACGCATGTCAACTGATTAAAGATTTCTTCAAAGAGTCTGGTTGGGAAAATTTGTTTCATCCTCTGTATACTCATGTTAGTCATCATCAGCATCTTGTTGTGCCATCAGCACTGATATTCCTGACCCTCTCTCGCCACCCCTCCCTATCGTTCATCGCTTCCTTCAGGTCCTCAGAGCTACACAAAGCTTCTGTATGTAGGTTCGAGGTGGTTACCCTGCTTTCGCTCGGCTATATGAAGGGGTCCACAGAAGTACATCACTCACGAGCTCGTCCCTAATTCTCCAGCAGTGTCTTGCATGTCTGGTTCTTCTAACTTTGATAGTTTTCGTGATGGTTGGTAGGTGGCCATATAGCTGCTGCTTTGTGGGGTGTTGCCTCAATGACTTGTTCAATTTTGCTCGCAGCATGTAAGTAATTTAACATTGATAGATAGATTAGAACGGATGTAATATCCGATTTTCTTGTTGAATGGTCAAGACAAGATTCATCTAAGTATTTCCTCTTGTTATCATCTAATGTAATATAATGGCCGAGGGATTTCGGTTCATGTCTTTGGGTTTAGTTGGGCTGAGAACCTTTCGGCTCAGCACATGGGTTAGTTAGGTGCAAACTTGCTTCAGGTGTTAACGCGTGCGTGCGCAGAGCAGACGTGTCACCCAGATATGTTACAATAGCCCGAGAAGAGAAATGGGTGACGGAGTGCGAATGACGTCACGCACCGGAAGCGCGCGGAGGATTTTGGGAATTTGAAGAAAGTTAAGAAAGTTGAAAACTAGTCGCCGAAGGATGAGGTTCGACTTTTTGGGCTCGCAGAGGCGACACGAATTTGCGTGCCTTGGGTGCCGCACGAGATAGGGGCCAGATGAAGAAGCCAGCGTAAAAAGATTTATGTCTCTCCTCCTTATGTCGAAACCTTTAATTCAAAAGTAATAAAAAGGTTTCATACTTGAACAAAAAAGTCGTCAATTTTTTTCGAGATTCCTATGTTCTTTATGTATACATGTTATCTAAATGAGTTATAGACAATCGATGTACATTTCCCAAATAGCCATATCATGGCTATGGTACACTAAGAAAGATACAATGAGTAATTTTTTCCTTCCGATTATTAGAATATTGTGTTATATTTTGACCTTCGACCCGGCCCAAAAATACTATTCCAAGGTAATACACCAGAAGGAAGTGACACATTCCAACGGCCAGTAATCGAAAGAGATCGCGTGGGCGGATCAAGGCTTATGATATGGGACAAGGTGAAAGTCCCATTGTGCCATTACAGTCATGCACCGGAAGAGAGTAAACTCTGAACTGCATGACAGTTATTTCCGCTTGATGACGATTAAACATTCGATTTCAAAGATCCAGTAGGCGATCGTGTTGTCGTTGAGTTATTATTTAACTCAGTTGAGTTCGGGGTGCAAAAGCAGTTGCCAGCAGACTCCCAGAGAAGTAGAGACCAGATGTGGTAGTGAAAGCCACACCCGACCGAGGGGGCCCTCGGAAACGCCCGATTGAGTGGACCCCACAGCCCTGGTTGAGCATCAGGATATCAAGAAAGACACAACGTGACGGTCATAACAGTGGAGTCAAAATATGAAGTTTGTGTTCGGTCTCCAGCACCCTCTCACATGCAAACCTTGAACAACCCTTTCGAACCCTTGCAATAAAGTGAGAGGTAAATATATTTGTAAAGAAGTCTTCCTGCTTCCTTTCTTCTTGCGTCTTCCTTCCTTCATGCGTCTTAATTATGGTGTCGTTGTGATGCTGAATGAACGTGTAAATAACTATATAACAATTGCTCTTTAACGAGACTGCTTCTCTGCACAGAGGTACCCCCCACCAACAAATGTCCTAAATATGACACTAAACATTCTGACAGTGCGGCTCCAGTAATGCGGGAGATTTGGGGAATGTGGAGTACTCCTTCATTGCCATCGCTTTCAGGTTCAATTAAACGGATTGGGTTCGATCTATGGATCAAAAGGAACTGCTTGACATTTAAACTGTGTGCAGACAAATGATAAATGTTGAACTGAATTTTAGAAACAGAACTGTTTGATCATTTAACTAAGTAAACAAATGACTGATGTCTAATTGAATTTTCAGTGATACATAACAATACTTGGAACCACTTAACTTTGTTGGCTTATGCTAAATTGAATTGATAGAAATAGAACTGTTTGATCATTTAACTGTGTTTATATACAAAATGTATTAACAAATCTTATATTAAATGTATATGCAAAAAGAGGATTTGGCATTAAATAACCAACAATGGTTGATATGCCACAAAACCAAACCAGACCAAATATTATAAATTTGATATATATGTATAAAGAGGATTTGGCATTAAATAACCGACAATGGTTGATATGCCATAAAAACCAACCAAACCAAATCCTATACATTTAATATATATGTATAAAGAGGATTTAGCATTAAATTACCAACAATGGTTGATATGCCATAAAACCAAACCAGACCGAATCATATATATTTGATATATATGTATAAAGAAGATTTGGCATTAAATAACCAACAATGGTTGATATGCCATAAAACCAAACCAAACCAAATCCTATATATTTAATATATATGCAAAAAGAGGATTTGGCATTAAATAACCAACAATGGTTGATATGCCATAAAACCAAACCAAACAAAATCATATATATTTAATATATATGTATAAAGAAGATTTGGCATTAAATAACCAACAATGGTTGATATGCCATAAAACCAAACCAATTTTCTTTATTCCTATGATCATCTCAATTAAAGATCTTCATCATCATCATTTTGCGCTAATTTCACTCATTTCCTACCTCTTTCTTCCCCTCTCTCTCTCTTCTCTTCTCTCTCTCTCTCTCTCTCTCTCTCTCTCTTTCCATCTGTCCTTATCCTTCATCACTCCTGGCAGGTTTTCCAGGCATCTTGAGTTCGCACATAGGTGATATAAATAAGTTCTGGCACCGTCAGCCATGGGTTATATGTTACATGGTGGATGTAGTGTGAAGCAGATGAACCCAGTATCGGGTCAACAACGAGCTTCATCAGATGCAGAGTGGAAGAACCTCACTGGTCAACAGTCAGGATCAAATAGTTCAGTCAGGAAACTACTGCTATTCATCTTTAAGGGTGGCGTCTATTGAGGGGGAAAAAACTGCCAAAGAAATATTACCATATGAAAAAAAAAATGACATACTTTACTCAATGAGGTGTCAATAAAGGTGTCAATTCAAATACAGCAGCTAAATCCAATCAGATCATTCTTGAAGAGGATAGATAGATAGATATGAACAGATTGAGACAGATATCTAAAAGCAATATATTAGATAGATAGATTGATAGATACCCGGTGAGAATAGAAGTAATGTCCGGTTTTCTAGATGCATGTTGTAGACAAGATTTGTTCAAGTATTTCCACTTGTTATCATTTAAGAATGATCCAATGAGTAATTTTTATCTTTTTCTTTCAAATCATAAGAATATTGTTTGTAATCTTCTTTTGTATTCACCTCTATGTTCGTCCCAACTAAAGAACTTCTTAGACATATTTTACTCAATGAGTTTCATAAAGGTGCCAATGAGTAATTTTTATCTTTTTCTTTCAAATCATAAGAATATTGTATGTAATCTTCTTTTGTATTCACCCCTATGTTCGTCCCAACTAAAGAACTTCTTAGACATATTTTACTCAATGAGTTTCATAAAGGTGCCAATGAGTAATTTTTATCTTTTTCTTTCAAATCATAAGAATATTGTATGTAATCTTCTTTTGTATTCACCCCTATGTTCGTCCCAACTAAAGAACTTCTTAGACATATTTTACTCAATGAGTTTCATAAAGGTGCCAATGAGTAATTTTTATCTTTTTCTTTCAAATCATAAGAATATTGCTTGTAATCTTCTTTCGTATTCACCCTTATGTTCGTCCCAACTAAAGAACCTCTTAGACATATTTTACTCAGTGAGTTTCAGAAAGGTGTCAATGCAAGTACAGCTGCTAAATCCAATCAGATTATTCTTGAAGATGATGCATTGAATAGAATAAATTGCAGGAGGTGGTTTTTCTGTTTTTGGAGAGGGGATTTCAGTCTAAAAGACGATACAAACGAGGATCTTCCAAAAATTAGATTCCGAAGAATTGGAAGCAAATCCTACCACTATTGCTTGCAAATTCAACCTAACACATACGATTGTCCAACACCAACCGAAAAGGATTGTACAGGTTTCAGTGGTTGGAAAATAGGTCCAGCACAACCTGTCCCCAGAAAATCTCTAAGGGCGTTTCCCTAGTTGTGAGTCATAACTTATTTGAAACTGTCCGGCTCCTTTTCTTGACCTGCTTGTTAATTGGTGATGAGAGGTGAATCCCTTATTATTATGTTACATAGCCAGATATACGGATGTGTGAAATAGACATAGGGAATCCGAAATACACGACATTCACGAAATTGGTTTAGGTACGAAACTTTTTATTACCTTTAAGTTAAAGGTTATTCGACATGAGGAGAGAGACACACAATCTTTCTATGCTGACTGCTTTTACAACGTCAGCTCTCAACCCAACCAACGCACGGCGCCCGTAGCGCACAAAGTCGTTTGGCTTCGCCCAAGTCTGAATCTCAACCTTCCCGTTCAGACGCAGGAACTCAACTCACTGCTTTTTCTCAAATCCCAAAATCCTCAGCCCACGCTTCCGATGCGTGACGTCACTCACATACCCCTGGTTCTAATTCCTATCTGGGATTTTTATTTTGACATCTCTGAATGACACATCCTTTCCGCGCGCGCGTGAACACCTGCGTAAATGTTGCACCTAACTAACCCATGCGCTAAGCGAAAGGTTCTCATTCTAACAAAACCGAAAGGCAAGATGTATAAAATACCCCCCGCTATTATATTACAATTATATTAAACGCCATCTTCAGTGAATCAGTTGAGGAAAAAGACCTGTTTAGCAAACTTTATCCAAAGAAGTTAATGATGAGTGAATCGTTGGATATACATAACGAAGTTAGAGAATAATCAAAGAATCACCTCGAATCTCAGTCTGAAAAGAGATTGTAAACTAAGATTCGATATTGACAAATTCTATCGAGGACCTCCTGTGACGTGATGTTTAATGAACTAGGCACGTGAGCAACTGTCGATGAGTTCATTTCTCACCGGGTGTTCATACTTCTGACCCTGCGCTAAGCTAAGATAAATAGGCCCCACTTATGCATCGCTATTGTCTGTAAAATTATTTATTTAGTAGCCTGTAAATCAGTTGAATAACCAGCCCCATTTTCTGGGGGAGAGTTGATGTACATATTTACCAACCCCTGCACTCGGGCAGGTAATGACACAAGGTCAATTTTTAAGCAAAGTTTAACAGGTTTGAATTCAGTTCTCCTAGTTGCCTCACCAAGGCTGAGGAACATAGTCTGCCCTACTATTCACCAATAGCTGGAGGGAGAATAATTAGATTCATACCTTTCCCAAGGGTATTAGTGCTATGTGAAATGCAATCAGTCTCATCCAGAATTTGAACTCGTGTCGCCGTGTCCATTTCCTACGACAATAACCATTACACCACGGGCACCTCCATTTTTTCCCACCCCCTCCGCTTGGGCAGGATATGACACAAGGTCAATTTTTAAGCGGAGTTTAACAGGTTTGAATTCATAGTATTCCTTCTCCTTGACTAGTTGCCTCACCAAGGCTGAAGAACCCAGTCTGTCGTGCTATTTACCCATAGCTTGAGGGAGAATAACTGGATCCATTACTTTCCCAAGGGTATTAGTGTTATGTGAAATGCAATCAGTCTCGTCTAGGATTGGAACTCGCGTCGCCATGTCCATTTCCTACGACGATAACCATTACACCACGGGCACCGCCTTTGGGGTTGGCGTTGATGTAGACTGCATCTCTGCAGAGGAGTAAGACCCCCCACCCTCAACCATATTTACAAACCCCTCCGCTCAGGCAGGATATGACACAAGGTCAATTTTTAAGCGGAGTTTAACAGGTTTGAATTCAGAGTTTTCCTTCTCCTAGACTAGTTTCCTCACCAAGTACTTACCAACCCCATGCACTGAGCCGAAAGGTTCTAGGCCTAACTAAATCCAAAGTCATAAGACGAAATCCCCCGGCCATTATATTACACCAATCCTTTGGTAACTGTACCCAGAGCACCAATTATAATTGGTATCACCGTCACTTTCATGTTCCATGTTTCATGTTTTTTTTCAATTCCTAAGCAAGGTCCAGGTACTTATCCTTCTTTTCAATTTCTTTCAATTTTATTCTGTAGTCTGCCGGGACAGCATTGTCTACAATTCTTCAAGTTCTCTTTTTCATTTTTGTTGTTGATAATTATTAGGTCTGGTCGTCCGGCTGAGGTTAGGTGATCCGGTTGTATGTCAAAATCACAGAAGAGTTTGTGTGTGTCATTCTCCAGGGGAAATGTTGGGTTGTGCATATACCATTTGTTCTCGTGGTCAAATTTCAATTTCTTGCACAATTCCCAGTGGATCACCTTGCCCACCCAGCGGTATCTAGTCTTATACTTCTATGCTAATTTACTGCATTCGCTTATTATGGGATTGATCGTTTCGTCTCTATCACCACATAACTTTCATTTGCTGTTTTATTGCGTCTTATCTATTCTTGCTTTGATATGATTGGTTCTTATAGCATTGTTTTATGCCAAGTTTTATTTCAGACAATTCAGTTTAGCATGTCAACAATGTTAAATCGTTCCAAGTATTCCTATGTATCACGAACAATTCAATTAAGCGTTAGTTATTTGTTTACACACAGTGAAATGATCAAACAATTTTATTTCAAACAATTCAGTTTAGCATAATTGGTAGTTTACATATCAAAACAGTTCTATTTCAAACAATTCAGTTAAGCATAGGTACACAGTTTAGTTCTATTTGACCCATAGATAGGATCCTATATGTTTCCACCCGTGCAAGTGAGAGTGGAACGAAGAGCGATGAGAATAAAGGGTTACTCCCCATTCCCCAAAATCTTCAGCATTACTGGAGCCTCACCATCTGATTGATTAGTGTGATATCCAGGACACTCGTTGGGGGAGTCTTACCCCTCAGCAGAGATGCAGTCGATGTATTCTACAGCCCTCCCCCAGCCCCATGGGCTAACGATTTTTTGGACAAGATTCTAGAGAGGGGGAAAATAGCTGATAGAACAGCCGCTCTATTGAAGGAGTGAGGTCTTTATTTAAAAGGTGTTTCTCCTTCCTTCCTTCCTTCATTACTTCCTTCCTTCTAATCCTCTTAACAAAGATTCAAATTATCCGACGTGCTGTGTCGTTAGTAGAAATAGGAATTACGTTCGAGAAAATATTATTTCATATCCCCAAAACAATTTTTTTAAGCAGCAGAACGCCATTTTGATTGCATTTGTGCTTTATAGGGTTGGTAATCACTGGATTTATTTCTAACAAGTAATTCACATTTGTAAATTAATGTTTAGGGTTGGAAAGAAAATCTATCTATCTATCTCAGTCTGTTCTTATCTATCTATCTATCTATCTATCTATCTATCTATCTATCTCAGTCTGTTCTTATCTATCTATCTATCTATCTATCTATCTATCTGTCTGTTCTTATCTATCTATCTATCTATCTATCTATCTATCTATCTATCTATCTATCTATCTCAGTCTGTTCTTATCTATCTATCTATCTATCTATCTATCTCAGTCTGTTCTTATCTATCTATCTATCTATCTATCTATCTCAGTCTGTTCTTATCTATCTATCTATCTATCTATCTATCTATCTATCTATCTATCTATCTATCTCAGTCTGTTCTTATCTACCTATCTATCTATCTATCTATCTCAGTCTGTTCTTATCTATCTATCTATCTATCTATCTATCTCAGTCTGTTCTTATCTATCTATCTATCTATCTATCTATCTATCTATCTATCTATCTATCTATCTATCTCAGTCTGTTCTTATCTATCTATCTATCTATCTATCTATCTATCTATCTATCTATCTATCTATCTCAGTCTGTTCTTATCTATCTATCTATCTATCTATCTATCTCAGTCTGTTCTAATCTATCTATCTATCTATCTCAGTCTGTTCTTATCTATCTATCTATATATCTATCTATCCCAGTCCGTTCTTATCTATCTATCTATCTATCTATCTATCTATCTATCTATCTATCTATCTATCTCAGTCTGTTCTTATCTATCTATCTATCTATCTCAGTCTGTTCTTATCTATCTATCTATCTATCTATCTATCTATCTATCTATCTATCTATCTCAGTCTGTTCTTATATATCTATCTATCTATCTATCTATCTATCTATCTATCTCAGTCTGTTCTTATCTATCTATCTATCTATCTATCTATCTATCTATCTATCTCAGTCTGTTCTTATCTATCTATCTATCTATCTATCTATCTCAGTCTGTTCTTATCTATCTATCTATCTATCTATCTATCTATCTCAGTCTGTTCTTATCTATCTATCTATCTATCTATCTATCTATCTGTCTATCTCAGTCTCTCAATTATCTGTCTCTATCTGTCTCTATCTGTCTCTCAATTATCTATCTATCTCTTATTTCTTTCTGTCTCATTCTCTCTTTCTCTATCTATCTATCTATCTATCTATCTATCTGTCTCAGTTAGTTCTTATATATATATATATATATATATATATATATATATATATAAACAAATTATCTATGGTTAAAAAATTATTGATCCTATCTACCAACCCCTCGGCTCGGGCAGCATATGACACTAGATCAATTTTTAAGCAGAGTTTAACAGGTTTGAATTCAGAGTTTCCCTTCTCCTAGACTTCTTGCCTTCATCTTCCAGCTCGAGTTTGGGAATCATTTTCTATCACAACTTTCAAATCTTCAAATACTAATGGTAATGTCTGTGGCCGGTTGATAACACTTCATCCCAGAAATAGCCCAGTCGGCTAGAACTGTAGTAATCCCCGAGAGCATCTCTGCAGAAGCGTTAGACCCCCCCCTCCCTCGCAATCTGTTTATGACACAAAAGAATCTGACGCTGAGGCACCAGAAATGCTGGAGCTTAAGGGAATGCGGAGTCCCCGTTTATTACCATCGCTCCAAGTTCCACTCTGTCCCGGAGTGGTGGCACCTGATAGGGTCTCATCAATGGGTTAAATAGAACTAAACTGCGTATTTATGCTAAACTGAATTGCTTGAAATAGAACTGTTTTCACATTTAAACTGCGTACTTATATTATACAGAATTGTTTGAAATAGAACTGTTTTTACATTTAAGTGCGTGTAAAGTAAAAAACTGTACTTATGTTAAACTGAATTTTTTGAAATGGAACTGTTTATATGTATAAAATAGATTTGGTATGAAATAACCTATAATGTTTGATATGCCATAAAACCAAAACCCCGAACCAACCAACCGACCAACCAGGTCCAATAAGCAAACAGGTAAATGGTTTCAAATATAGTAAATGATTAAACAGTTCTGTTTGGGCCCCTAACATATATAACGACTCCAGGTCAGAGTGGTCAGTGGCGACCCGGGAGTAATGGCAGTGAAGTAGGGTAATTCATCTTTCTCCTAGTCTCATCATCAGATGGTGTTAAGGATCATATTGGGGACACTTGTTAGAAGGGCCTTACCCCTCAGTAGAGATGCTGTCGGCGTATTCTACCGTTTCACTCAACTGGGTTGTATAGCCTCTATGGATTCAGTCATAACATCTTTATATATATATATATATATATATATATATATATATATATATATATATATATATATATATATAAACAGGTTTTCTTTTTTAAAATCTTCAAGTGAAGACGTTTAAGTCTAAAAAGAAACAATCTGCGGATAACGATTTGCTGCTAAGCATACAATATATATATATATATATATATATACACCTCCACTCGTCAAATTTTAAATGGCCTTAACTGAGTTTTCGCTTTCCTCGACCGGTTGCCATTAGAAGGTTGAAGAACCCAGTCTTCCCAAATATGTAACCATAGCTGGACAGAGAACAATCAGATTTATAGCTTACCCAAGAATATTTGCGTTATGTAAAATACCAAGTCTCGTTCACGATTTTAACTCGTGTTATATATATATATATATATATATATATATATAAAGAAAAAAATCTATTTTTTAGTGTCATAATAAATTTATTACAGATCTATGATGACCCTCCTCAAATATCAAAGGAAAATATCATTTGGCTGTGTTTATGTTGCTATATTTGCAGTTCAGTAAAAATAAATCTATAATGAAGCCAAAAAATGGGATTTTTTATTTTTATTTTTATATTAAAAATATTTTGGCTCTGCACGTGGGTTTGGATATATTCTTAATCCCAAATTAAATGTACGTCAATAGCCGTTGGCATTGAGCACTCAAATCGGATACTCCTATACCTTGGACTTTTTCATCTGAATATATATATATATATATACTCGGTAGTAAGAGCCATAAATTTCTTTACTTATATATATATATATATATATATATATATATATATATATATAGGGGTTTATGGCTCATTTCCTAGTGGGTAGAGTGTTCGCTGATGGTCCGGGAGATCTGGATTCATTCCCAGGTCGCGTCATATCAAAGACTTTTAAAAATTGGTACTTGAGACCTCTTTGCTTAATACTCGGCAATATAAGGTTCGTATCGAGGGTAGAGTGGAGCAATCCAGGGAAAGGAGTACCGCCCTTCCCTACAAGTTGGTGAAGTAGCTATTGAAAAGGGAGCCTTCTGGTCGCCCTCGACTACGGTCGCCAACTTTGTTTATGGCTTTTACTAGCCCAGTTGGTGAGTTAATGGAGGAGGTCCAAATGCTACAGTAGTATTAAGTACAGTAGTGCTCAATATCAGTAACAGAGCTTTTACATAGAGAAATATAAATATATACACGTATATATATATATATATATATATATATATATATATATTTCTCTATGTTATATATATATATATATATATATATATATCATCAACATCATCATCATCATGTCGTGCGGCTAGCGCGGATATCCCTGACCCTCTCTCTCCACGTCTCCCTATCATTCATCGCCTCTGGCAGGTCTTCAGGGTTAAATCCCGTATCATTACATAGCTGCTGTATGTATGTTCGAGCTGGTCGTCCTGCTTTTGATCGGCCTTGCTTCTCCAGCAGTGTCCGGCATGTCTGGTTCGTCTAATTGGATATTTTTTGTGATAGGTAGTAGGTGACCGTATAATTGGTGCCTTGTGGGGTGTTGCTGCCAGGACTTGTTCAATAATGCTCTTAACATTCTTGTATAATTGCCGTCTAGCTTCTTCTCCAACCGTTTAGTCGGCGTCCAAGTAGTGCATCCATATAGCAGTATCGACACGACCGCAGCCTGGAAGAGTGCATATATATTTCTCTATGTAATATATATATATATATATATATATATATATATATATATATATATATATATATATATATCGCATAGCAGTGGGTTTCATGCTTGCCGCATTTTTAGTTTTGTCAATAATTATGATATTTACCAACCCCTCCGCACGGGCAGGATATGACACAAGGTTAAATTTTTTAAGCGAATGTTAACAGGTTTGAATTCAGAGTTTTCCTTCTCCTTGACTAGTTGCCTCACCAAGGCTGAAGAACCTAGTCTGCCCTACTATTTACCCATAGCTGGAGGGAGAATAATTGGATTCATACCTTTCCCAAGGGTATTAGTGCTATGTAAAATGCAATCAGTCTCGTCCAGGATTTGAACTCATGTCGCCGTGTCTATTTTTTACGACGATAACCATTACACCAATATTTTGTCAATAATTATAAGCACCAGTTTTTACCATTATTGTATTATAAGCACCCATCAGCATTGTAGAAGACCATTATGATCATAATTGTAATATATTATTATTATTATTATTGCAAAACCTACCCAAAATTTAACATCATTTTTTATTACCAGCCCGTAAATACTAAACCACATAACGCTTGACAACACAATCATATATACAAAATAAATGCAAAAAAATAAATGCAAAAAAAAATAAATAAATGCAAAATGAATGCAAAAAAAATGAAAAAAAATTTTAAAAAAAATGCAAAATATATGCAAAAAAAAAGTAAAATAAAAAATAAATACAAAATAAATGAAAAAAAATAAATGCAAAAAAAATGCAAAAAAAAATGCAAAACAAAAAACAAATTAAAAATAAATGCAAAAAAATAAATGCAAAAAAAAAATAAATGCAAAATAAATGCAAAAAAAATGAAAAAAAAAAATGCAAAACAAAAAATGCAAAGAAAATGCAAAATTAAAGATATATGCAAAATAAATGCAAAAAAAAAAATAAATGCAAAAAAAATGCAAAATAAAAAATAAACTAAAAATAAATGCAAAATAATAAATGCAAAAAAAAAGTAAATGCAAAAAAATTGAAAAAAAAATGCAAAACAAAAAATAAATTAAAAATAAATGCAAAAAAATAAATGCAAAAAAAAAAAAATGAATGCAAAATAAATGCAAAAAAAAAAAAATCTTCCAAAATGAAGTAACGTGATGATGATTTAGATTTTAATCCTCATCATCACCATCGCTCAACATGTTGCATCACCATGATACGACTATACACATATACACGCGGAAACATAGTCAACACAATAATGACGAACGAAACACAGTTCTTTATTCGAAAGGGTTGCGAAAGGGTTTTGTGTGAGAGGTGAGTTGGAAACTGAACAAAGACTGCAACATATTGACCTCCAGCTCTTCTGGCTATAGCAGCACTTCTTTCCTATTCTGCTGGGCTGCTCAACCGGGGGTCACTGAGAGCCGCAAGCCCACTTTCTGGGAGCTGGTTCTCTCTACAGCATCTGATCTCCAACTGCAACAACTGACTCCAAACTCCAAACTCACTCGAACTTCCCGTGGCACCGGGTTATATTATTGTTTGACATCCACCTGCTTCAGTGAGCGTCCCATCTGCACCTAACTCAACCCGTCTACAGTCAAGGTTATCCCTGATATCTTCGACCGGTTGCATCTGTTATTTACACAGGTGCATTTCTTATTTGACAGCTCGGCCGGGTGGGAGGTCAATATGTTACAAACAAAACTCGCCATAAAATCAGATATTTCATATTCACATCAAATAAACCTTTAGCTATCATAAAGCTTGCTCGGATTAGATTTTCTGAAGAGAGGAATTTCGATAACAGGGGATGAAAATCAGAAGACAATTAGAGACCACCCAAACCGCTGTATCATTAAGATCGGCCAAATTATTATGGAGAGTCCTGGAGGCTTGAGGTGACTTGTTATTACTCAAACTTCAGTGAAAAAACCCTCAGGTAACATTAGTGTGAAAAACTCTCAAATGAGTAAAATATAATAATAATAATAATAATAATAATAATAATAACAAAGTGACGATTGTGCCAATTGTGATTGGTGCTTTTGGCACAATAACTAAAGGATTATTAAAAGGCCTGGAGGACTTGGAAGTTGGCGGACGGGTTGAGACTATCCAAATGATAGCATTACTGAGAACAGCCAGAATCCTGAGACGAGTCCTGGAGACTTGAGGAGACTTGCTGTCACTCTAACTCCAGTGAGAAACCATCAGCTAACACTGATGTGAAAAACTCTAAAGGAGAAAATAATAATAATAATAATACTTGACAATTAACTTGGTAATGTATAAATCTTGAATGTCTGGTTTTGTAACAGTAGTTTATTTTTCTTTTCTTTTCTTTTTTCTTTTTCTAGAGTTTGGCTAATGGGTACTTTTCAAAACAGATTGGAGAATATGCGGTGACAGAGACGAAACCATCAATCACATAATAAGCGAATGCAGCAAATTAGCACAGAAGGAGTATAAGGCGACACACGACTGGGTCGGCAAGATGATCCACTGGGAGATTTGCAAGAAATTTAAATTTGACCATACAAACAAATGGTATATGCAAAACCCAACACCTGTCCTAGAAAATGACACACATAAACTCCTATGGGACTTTAACATACAAACGGATCACCTAATCCCGGCCAGAAGACCAGACCTTATAATAATCAACAAAAAAAAAAGAGATTTTGCAAAATTGTCGACTTTGCTGTCCCGGCGGACCACGGAATAAATCTGAAGGAATGTGAAAAGAAGGATAAGTACCTCGACTTTGTTAGGGAATTGAAAAAGCTGTGGAACATGAAAGTGACGATTGTACCAATTGTGATTGGTGCGTTAGGCACAGTAACTAAAGGATTATTAAAAGACCTTGAGGACTTGGAAGTTGGCGGACGGGTAGAGACTATCCAAATGACAGCATTGCTGAGAACGGCCAGAATCCTGAGACGAGTCCTGGAGACTTGAGGAGACTTGCAGCCACTCAAACTCCAGTGAGAAACCATCAGCTAACACCGATCTGAAAAACTCTAAAGGGGTAAAGATTAATTAAATGTGCAGAGGAAAGCTGATTTTAGCCACCAGAAAACAAATCTGACAACACGAGGACCAACAGAATGGAAATAACCAGAAATCAAAAACGACAAGGAAAACATCTGTATGGATATTTCAAACGACAAAAAACTGACACCTCACTCGACAGAACGTGGACGTGGCAAATAAAGGGAAACCTGATGAGAGAAACTAAATCTCTTCTAATAGCAGAACAGAACAACGCCATAAGGACCAACCATATTCAAGCAAAAATAGATAAGACGCAACAAAACAACAAATGCAGATTATGTAGTAACAGAGGCGAAATGATCAATTACATAATAAGCAAATGTTGCAAATTATCTCGGAAAGAGTATAAGACTAGAGACACGACTGGGTAGGCAAAGTGATCCACTGGGAATTTTGCAAGGAATTGAAGTTTGACCAGACGAGAAAATAATATATGCACAACCCAACATTTGTCTTGAAAAATGAGACTCCTCTGGGATTTTGACATACAAACGGATCACCTAATATCGACCAGACGACCAGACCGTTTAATAAACAAACAAAAAAAAAAGAAAAAAGAAAAAAAGGAACTTACTGAATTGAGAACTTTGCATAACCGGCTGACCACAGAGTAAAATTGAAATAAAGTGAAAAGAAGGATAAGTATCTGGACCTTGCTAGAGAACTGGAAAAAAACACTTGAACATGAAAGTGACGGTGATACCAATTGTAATTGGCACTCTTGGTACAGTTACCGAACGATTGATAAAGAGACTGGAGAACTTGGAAATAAGAAGACAAGTGGAGACAATCCAAACTACTGCATTACTGAGATCGGCAAGAATACTGAGAAGAGTCCTGGAGACTTGAGGAGATTTGCTGTCACTCAAACTCCAGAGAGAAAGATCTGCAAACGCAGGTAAGAAAAACCCGAAAAGGAATAATGGCAATAATTTTGGTTTGGTTTGGTTTGGTTTTATGGCATATCAACCTATACAGGTTATTTAACGCCAAATCCATTTTTATGTAAATAATCTGTTCTATTGAAAACAGTTCAGTTACACAGTTTAATTGTCAAAAACATTTCCATTTCAAACTATTCAAGCAGTTATATGTAATAATTCGGTTAAGTGTAAATACAGTTTTAATTTCGAAGAACAGTTCTATTTGAAATAATTCAGTTAAGCATAAGCACGCAGTTTAAGTGTAAGTACGGTTTAATTGTCAAAAACGTTTCTATTTCAAGCAATTCAGTTTACTCAATTCATTTTAGCATAAGTATGCTGTTAGTTCTATTTAACCCATAGATAGGGCCCTATCAGGTGCTACCACTCCGGGCCAGAGTGGACCTGGGAGCGATGGCAATAAAGGGGTACTCCGCATTCCCCAAAGCTCCAGCACTGCTAGAACCTCACCATCAGATTGTTTAGTGTCATTACCGTCCTGGTAATGACACTCGTTAGCGGGGGGTCTTACCCCTCTGCAGAGGTGCAGTCAGTGTATTCTACAGCCCCAGCTGACTGGGCAAGCAATAATTTTGTAACTTTTCCGGTATTGCATTTGATCTTTATGAAATGAGTTAGCTTAAAACATTCGCGTTCTATATTTCTCTTATTTGTGTCAAGACGTTTCCATTTGGTTCCAATTGAGATTTACGGATAATCTGAAGATGAGTTAATCATTAAGAAATTTTTACGACAAATTTACGAGCATTATCCCCTCCATCCAGTGCGAGGATTTAGAATCCTCTTTTCTACACACGGAACAGAGTGATAAAATTGTAGCAATTTCAATTAGACGATTTTCCTTCACAAATTGTTTTGACAGAAGGAATTTCCCGAATACGGTACTAAAAATAATCGAACAGACGAGATAGATAGATAGATAGATAGATAGATAGATAGATAGATAGATAGGGACAGACTGACGGACGGTCGGATAGACTGAGAGATAAAATAAATAGATAGATAGATAGATAGATAGATAGATAGATAGAGAAATTTGAAATGACTTGAAATGATAAATAGTTACATATGAAGGGATTTAAAAGAAAGAAAGAAAGAAAGAAAGAAAGAGATAGATAGATAGATAGATAGATAGATAGATAGGGACGGACTGACGGACGGTCGGATAGACTGAGAGATAAAATAAATAGATAGATAGATAGATAGATAGATGCACAGTGTAAGAAAGAGAGTGAAACCGACAGAACAGATATATACGAACATAGATAGATAGACAGATAGATAGATTGACAGAGAGAAAAAAAGGAGCTAGCTAACTAACTAGATAGATAGATAGATAGATACGCACAGTGTGAGAAAAAGAGGAACAAAATGAAACTGACCGAACAATATATACGAACATAAATAGATAGATAGATTGAGACAGACGGACTGGAGAATAGACTGGGAGATAAGACAGATAGATGGATAGATAGTCGTTTCAACTTTTATAAAGTGGGAAAAATTTTAAGTTGTCGACGAAAACCCGAAGTAGCTGAATCAACAATTGCAGTGACGTCACAGTTAAGACTTTTGTGTCCCGTAAAGTTTGTCTGGTTACCTTGACAACTCGGATTTCGAATCCGCGAGGTGATAATCTCCAATTTTATGGTGATTGCTTCCCTTAATGGCAGATATTTCTCGAACGTCGGTGCTAGTCCGGACACGATAGAAGAATCCGTACGTGGCGTACCGGGTAGGACATTGGTCGGAGGCGAAGAGCAAAGAGGGCGGTGGTTTGGATTAGCGTCAGGAGCTTAAAAGATTAATTGGCCGATAGACTCGATTGGTTAATGTAGTAACATATACCTTATATATATATATATATATATATATATATATATATATATATATGATGTACGTGCATGCGTATATGTCTCTGTGTGTATCTGTGTGTTGGGGAATGATTAGGGGGCTTTTTGAATATCAGGCAGGCACTAAATGATATAAACAGCAATAACAAAAAAAAAAAAAAGATTAATTCTAAATAGTTTAGGGGGAGGTGATGAGTTCATTTTCATTCTGATAACGTTAGACCATTAACTATACATGTGAATCTGATTTGAAAAATGTATTGATTCTCATGATGTTGTCTTTCACACCAATCTTTACTTATATATATATATATATATATATATGTATATATAATTATTTTTTTACTAGCCCATTGTACTAATGGGTAGAGTGTTCGCAAATCACCAGTGAGACCTGGGTTAAATTCCTGGTCGAGTCGTACCAAAGACTCAAAAAATGGTACCTGATACATCCTTGCTTAACACTCAGCACTATAAGGTACGTCTCAAGGGTAAGGTGGAGCAATCTAGGGAAGGGAGAGGCGCCTTCCCCTACATCTCGGTGTAGTAGCTATTGAACCTATATATATATATATATTTAACTGAGTTAAAGGGTGTTCATACCCGTATATATATATATATATATATATATATATATATTCTTTTTTTTATCTATTTACACGTACACATGGGAAGCAGCATGATGTACGTGAAGGTATTCGGATACACAATGCCTAACATTTCCTGAACGTGTGAGTCTTGCGGCTTAACGCTCAGGATTGTCAGTTCGATCGGGGAACTACTGCTGCTCATCTATAAGAGTGGCTTCTATAGCTGAGAATAAAAACAGCCATCGAAAGATAACCATGACTCGTACTCAAACCACATACATAAACCCCATCGCTCTTCGCGCGGGTAAAAAAGGGGCGCGTCCTGCTGAGGTTGGAGCCCTGGCCTCAGTGTTCGAAAAATCAGCTACAGAGCTCAAACAAAAACTACTAAAATGCAAACAAACAATGCAGATAGTGACATTTATCGTTAGAACCCTAAATAGAATAGGTCAACTATCAGAGCTAACTGCATCAGCCGTAGAACATAAGATAGACGTAATTTGCATACAAGAACATCGATACACGCACACCGAAGATATCAAATATCACGAAACTGGCAATGGATGGATGCTGGTGACTGTATCGGCATGGAAAAACTCTGTCAATGCATCGGTAGGAGGGGTGGGAATGCTTATAGGACCAAGAGCGTTAAAAACACTAAACAGCATTGAGAGAATACAACCTAGGATGATGGCCGCAACGTTTAATGGCAACCCCAAAGCAACAATTATCTCCTGCTACAGCGATACCAATGTGAGCGACGAAACCGAACTAGTCACCTTCTACGAAGAGCTATCCTCCCTAGTACGTAGCATTCCGAAACACAACCTGCTAGTCATTGGCGGTGATATGAATGCACAAACCGGGAAAAACAGAAACAACAAATACAGCCTACACAACACGTCAAACAGGAATGGACAACATCTAATTGATTTCATGATAGAAAATAGATTAACATGCCTCAATACAAACTTTCAAAAAAGGGAGGGAAAATTATGGACCTACACATACGCGAATAATAGTAAAGCACAGATAGACTACGTCTTTATAAACAGGAAATGGAAAAATAGTGCGATGAATTGCGAGGCATACTCCTCTTTCGAGGGTGCGTCCTCCGATCATCGAATAGTTACGGCCAAAGTACGACTAAGCCTACGAAAAAACGCCACACGAAAAGCGACAACCAAGCACTATGACTGGGCCCTACTTAACAACAGAGATATTAGAGACAAATATACATTAGAATTAAGAAACAGATTCGAAGCACTACAAGAGAAGACAGAAAAAGGTACCCCAAATGACGAATATGTATTATTTGTAGAAGCACACCTTGAGGCGGCATCAAAGTGTATTCCAACAAAACCTAGAACTAAATATAGAGTCCCTTGGGAAATGATAGCGGTTAGAGAAAAACGTGCACTCGTGAAAACTGCCTCCAAAAGCTATCGGAAGAACCCAACAAACACAAATGCCCGAAAACTAGGAAAGGCACAATATCAATTAGCAGGAATATATCTAAAAGAACAGGCAGAATACATACAAATTCAGATAGATAAGATTAGAGACTCGGTGGAAGATAGACAATCCAGGATAGCCTGGCAAACAATAAACGAAGTAAGTAGAAGGAAGAGCACACCCAAAGCAAAATTGAAAGCTGCAAGCCAACTAGATAGAGTAAAAGTGTGGGAACAGCATTTCAAAAATCTACTAGGAAACCCACCGAAAATAACGGATAAACCGATCACCAGAATTATCAGTAAGCAATTAGACATTAAACTAGGCCCTTTCACCAAAGAAGAACTCGACTCAGTTCTTAGAAGAATTAAAAATAGGAAAGTTGCAGGGCTAGACGAGATCCCCCCAGAAGTGTGGAAGACTAGACAATTCGACGATATACTGCTCCGGCAATGCAACGCAGTCTATAGTCAAAATAAGATAGAAAGATGGATGAAGGGATGCATCCTTCCTTTCCCTAAAAAAGGCGACCTCGGACTAGCCAAGAACTACCGAGAAATAACACTTACATCCATAGCAGCCAAAGTCTACAATGCCCAACTACGAAACCGCATAGAACCCAAAATAGACAACATCCTAAGGAAAAACCAAAATGGCTTCCGGAGAAATAGATCCACAACCTCACAAATACTGACCATCCGTAGAATCCTTGAAGGCGTTCGGGCAAAAAACCTTCAGGCGACATTACTATTTGTCGACTTTACCAAGGCCTTCGATTCCATCCACAGAGGGAAGATGGAGCAAACCCTTCTAGCATACGGCCTACCAAAAGAAACCGTAGCAGCGATAATGATTCTCTACAGAAACACCAAAGTGAAAGTACGTTCACTAGATGGAGACACGGAATACTTCAACATTGTTGCAGGAGTACTACAAGGAGACACGCTAGCCCCGTACCTCTTTATCATCTGTCTAGACTACGTGCTTAGAACTTCGATCGACAAAATCAGAGAAAATGGCTTCGAGCTGACTAAGAGAAGAAGCAAAAGATACCCTGCAAAAACAATCACGGACGCCGACTACGCTGATGACTTGGCGTTACTGGCGAATACGCCTAATCAAGCAGAGACACAACTGCATAGTCTGGAACGAGCCGCAGCTGGCATTGGCCTCCATGTCAATGCACACAAAACGGAATATATGTGTTACAACCAAACGGGCAACATTGCCACACTAGACGGAGCCTCTCTGAAACGAGTAGACAAATTCACCTACCTGAGAAGTAGCGTCTCATCAACCGAAAAAGACATCGACACACGACTGACGAAGGCGTGGACGGCAATCAATAGGCTCTCGATCATATGGAAATCAAACTTAACCGATAAAATGAAACGTAGTTTCTTCCTGGCAGCGGTTGTGTCGATACTGCTATATGGATGCACGACATGGACGCTAACTAAACGGCTGGAGAAGAAACTGGACGGAAATTACACAAGAATGTTGAGAGCAGTATTGAACAAGTCCTGGCGACAACACCCCACGAGACACCAACTCTACGGACACTTGCCCCCCATCACGAAAACTATACAAGTAAGACGAACCAGACACGCGGGACACTGCTGGAGAAGCAAGGACGAGCTCATAAGTGATGTAGTCCTATGGACCCCCACATATGGCCGTGTAAAAGCAGGACGACCAGCTCGTACTTACATACAGCAACTATGTGAGGACACAGGATGTAACCCTGAAGACCTGCCGGAGGCGATGAATGATAGGGAGAAGTAGCGAGAGAGGGTCAGGGATATCCGTGCTGGCGGCACGACATGATGATGATGATGATGATATATATATATATGTATATATATATATATATAAAATATATATATGTATATATATATGTATATATATATATACATGTATATATATATGTATGTATATATATATATGTATATATATGTATATATATATATATATATATATACGCTGAGAATGACGATGTTTTGGGATGAGATATCTGGCTAACGTAACGTCAGTAAGGTTTCGATCTCGACTTGAAGTATTTTGCGTGTTTTGTTAGAATGATGAGTTGTGATAAAACAAAATTTTCTGTCTGTGAATGACGATATATATATATATATATATAAAGATACTGGGGGTAACAGTATTTAAAGTAAAGCTGGCGACCGTAGTTGAGGGCGACCAAAATGCTCCCTTTTCAATAGCTACTACACCTCGGTGTAAAGGAGGGCGCTACTCCTTTCCCTGGATTTCTCCACTTTACCCTTGATACGTACCTTATATTGCTGTGTGTTAAGCAAGGAGGTATCAAGTACCATCTTTAAAGTCTTTGGTATGACGCGACCTGGGATTGAACCCAAGTCTCCAGGACCATTGGCGAACATTCTACCCACTAGGCCAATTAGCCGGGTTTTATTCATGATGGGATTGTAACATAAAACGCAAAAAAAGAAAATGGTTTTAAGTGGGCTAACCGGTTTCGTTCCTCACTCAACTGAGTTAAATCGAGGATAATATCGTGTAAAAAATTTTTTTCAAAGAAACATATATGGAAATATTTCGGATGGGAAAAATATTGTATTGGAGACCGTATCGAAATCATATTAAGTCCTAGTAGACCTTCCTTTGTTGACTGAGAGACGGTCAGCAGGACAAAATATGAATAGTCTTCAATATCTTTAGATGAAATGAAGTGTGTGACTTACTCAGAATAGAGAACAAATCGACTCTAAAATTCACGGCACAGTCACGATTATTTATAAGGTGTTCTGCAATCTATCTATCTATCTATCTATCGTTCTGTCTGTCTGTTTTAGCTATGAGTCTATCCATCAACCTGCCAGTCCGTCTGTCTGTCTGTCCGTCCGTCCCCCTCTCTCACTCCTTCTCCTTCTATCTATCTATCTATCTATCGTTCTATCTGTCTGTTTTATCTATCAGTCTATCCGTCAGTCCACTTGTCTGTATCTGTCTATATATCTTAGTATATATTGTTTTTTTTTATCATTAATTGTTTTCGGACTATTGTCTTCATCTTTATTCTTATTTCCAGAACATTTCGGTCGATATGTCCTCGGGCCTTCTTCAGGTGTTTGTCGGACTCAGGAACCGACACGGAACTTCTACCTACGTCCTTTATTAAATCCACGAGGGTCACCCGTTCTGATTTCGTTAGCCATAACCAGGTGCAAGTGTTAAGTATTCCTGTTTTCTTATTTGCCTGCTGTCAGGATTGAACCTGCAACCTCCAGATGATTGTCTCCTTAGAAGCTTAAGGAAACCAACGCCTATAATCGTTACGCTATGTGTCCTGCTTTGAGTTCGACAAAGACCGGAAGAAAGCCGGAGGACATATCGGCCGAAACGTTGTGTAAATAACATTAAAGATGAAGACAATAGTCCGAAAACCCTTCATGATAACAATCAGAAAGCTTCGTCTCAGAAATTCAGACAACTATATATTGTTTTGTCTATTTCGTTTTCTTTCGATCATTTCTAGAGTGTTCATCTATCTATCTATCTATCTATTAAACATTTTGTTGTTTTTTTCAAATCTATCTATCTATCTATCTATCACGATTATTTATAAGGTGTTCTGCAATTGAAGACCTGTATGTATTCCTAAGATTATCAGTCGGGGCACCAATAAAGTTACGTATTTTCGTAAGGGCATGTTGTTTAATTCTAGCATCTAACCTCTTATTAGTCCTTCTGTTATAGCACGAACCCAAACTCCAATAAAACAAGTAAATAAGGGAATCATTATGAAGAAGAGGGAGAGCATCTCGAATAAATTTCAGAACGAGTTTAGTCTTAAAGACCATTGTACAGTTTGTAAGATTTATATACATGTATATATATATATATATATATGTATATATATATATATGTGTGTGTGTGTATAAACAATACTAATTGTAATTCATAACCGTTTAAAAATGTACTTCGTAGCTAATATCTGCTCGTAGCTAAATGGTTAGAAGCTTTGGCTTGATGTTTCAGTCAACCGGGTTTCGATCCCAGCTACGGGGAGATACTGTCTAGCCACACTGATGAGTTCTGATAGAACGAAACAGATCTGTCTGTGGATGACGATATATATATATATATATATATGTGTGTGTGTATATTATTATACGCTGAGAATGACGATGGTTTTGGGATGAGATATCTGGCTAACTTAACGTCAGTAGGGTTTCGATCTCGACTTGAAGCATTTTGCGTGTTTTGTTATGATAAAACAGGTTGTGATAAAACAAAAGAGTCTCTCTGTGAATGACGATATATATATATATTGTTACGTGGGGTAGAAAAATAGAAGAAATATATTTTCTATGTACATTACAAGGTGTGTTTCATTCACCCGTATTATTCCGAAACGAAGAATAAAATTGGAAAAGGAGGCGCCAAATGAACCTTTTCTAATCACGCATGATTCGAGACTAAAGGAGGAAGAGAAAAAAAAAGACGACGATAAGAAGTGGAATTGCAAGCCAACCCCTTTCCACTTTTTACCCATCTTAGCTAGTCTTGAACTCTTGGAGTGAACTTTGGGTGACCTTATCAACCACGTGTTCGGCCCTAAGAGTCAAGGAAGGACTTTTGGTTTTTGACGGGAAAAGTGAATATAGCAGTAGCGGTTTTGACTTCAAGGCGTCGACATTCATCCCTGGGTTCTGTTTCACTACACCCGAAATGTGACTAAGAAAAAGGATAGCAGAAAACTAACTCCTTGTGGCAAGCTTCTTCGAGAAAAAGGAAAGAAAGCTAAAAGAGAGAACGAAAGAGAAAAAGAACGAAAGAAAAAAAAAGAGATTATTAACCAGTCCTAAATCCTCAGTGAGTTCCGTATTTCTTTTGCCTCTATGTGTCTATCATGCAAATCTGTTTGAGTCAAGATTCGTCTCGGACTTCTATATATACATAGTAACAATAGTGTTCCATCACCTTTTGTTCTTAAAGCCTTTTTTTATATATATTCTTATTCTTCCCTAAATAAGTTGTTATTGTAGTAATAAAATTTTGTTGTTAAATCTTCAAATTGTGTTGTGTTGGTTTTGTGAGTGCTTGTCGCTTATTCTGCTGTGATTTACCGTGAGTCTTATATTGGAGAAATTCCCTTCCCATAGTTCACCCTTTTTTTTTTTATCGAACCTTGGGACATTCTCGCAATTTTATATATATATATTTTTTATTCTCATTACGTGCCTGTTTTCGCAGTCCCAATGAAAGTCGGTTCGTAACAATATATATATATATATAAAGATATTGGGGGTAACAGTATTTAAAGTAAAGCTGGAAACCGTAGTCGAGGGCGACCAAAAGCCTTCCTTTTCAATAGCTACTACACCTCGGTGTAAGGGAGGGCGCTACTCCTTTCCCAGGAATGCTCAACTTTACCATTGATACGTACCTTATATTGCTGTGTGTTAAGCAAGGAGGTATCAAGTACCATCTTTAAAGTCTTTGGTATGACGCGCCCTGGGATTGAACCCAGGTCTCCAGGACCATTGGCGAACACTCTACCCACTCAGCCAAGGAAGATGTGGATAAACAGGGCACTTTTATACTAATACCTGGTTAATTTTGTTAAATTCAGTTATTTTATAAGTTATAACCATATTTACCCAACCCCTCCGCTCGCGTAGGATATGACACAAGCTCAATTTTTAAGCGGAGTTTAACAGGTTTGAATTAAGAGTTTTCCTTCTCCTAGACTAGTTGCCTCACCAAGGCTGAAGAACCCAGTCTGCCCTACTACTTACTCATAGCTGGAGGGAGAATAATTGGATTCATACCTTTCCCAAGGGTATTAGTGCTATATGAAATGCAATCAGTCTCGTCCAGGATTTGAACTCGTATCGCCGTGTCCATTTCCTACGACGATAAACATTACACCACGGGCACCTCACGAATGTTATATAACATTTAAGATGTTGTGTTGAATAGATACGTAATTTAATTGAGATCAGACTAAGTATGTTTGCTTGAAATTAATGGATGATTTTTAATCCATTTTGAATAACATTGACCGAGTTATTGGTCGTGCCGGGCACGAGTAGCAGGGGCGGAGACGGGACTTGTGCTACTCGTGCCCGGCACGACCAATAACTCGGTCAATGTTATTCAAAACGGATTAAAAATCATCCATTAATTTCAAGCAAACATACTTAGTCTGATCTCAATTAAATTACGTATCTATTCAAGTTTCGATAACTAAGTAGCCAAAAGTTCATAAATATATCTGGGAATAATACAACGATGCTGTTTTGAACGGATGGCCTTTGTCCGGCCACCGTCAGATTCATTAAACATCCCATAAAATCGGCTATAATGTTGAACACGCGCAAATCCGTGCCGAGCACTAGACCCTTATAATAACAGTAATGTTAGAGAAATCCGCTTTTGGCTGTATCCAATAGCAAGAGCAGCCCAAACATCGTGCTCAAAAATCTTAGCACATTCTGACTACTGACTACTGACAGCTGTCTTGGGAAGAGGGAGAGGGACCGAGAGAGAATGAGAGAGAGGGGGGGATAGCAGATTATAGCCGTCCCGACATCATCATCATCGCTATGGTAAATGTTGTTTATATATATATATATATCATCATGTCGCGCCATCAGCCAATGCCTTCTAAGAAAGCGAGGCCTCGTCAGTGTTGTTGTGACGTCACACTAGTAGGCCTACATTTAGCGAGACCAACAGTAATAATATAATGCCGATATAATTATTGGAAACTAAAGAAAAAGTTTTTGAAACTTTTTAAAATTACATTTTAAAACGAAACCGGTTAAGATTGTATACTGAACTTTATTTAATATATATTTTTAATTAATAATAATTATAAATAATGGTCGGTGAATGCTACGTTCCAGTAAACAAAACTAATTAAGTTACGAATTTGAGAACAAATTGTTAAATAAACAGACGAACAAATTACGTTAATGATAAATAAACCAATAACATGAATAAGAAACGAATAGATTAAATACAAACAATCAAATAAATTTAATACGAACAATAAATAGCTGTAGTCAAATAATACTTACAGAAAAAATGGATACAGACGATGTTAAAGATAGAAAATTTAAAGATTGAAATTCGTTCATAATTTATAATCAGCATTGTTTTAATTTGGATTTTTTTATTTCAATTTTAATAATTATTCAAGAAAAATTACATAATTGTAATAAAGTGATTATTACATCAAATATAGCAACAACTGAACTATTAATCTGAAAACAAACAATAATTAAAGAAACAAACAAACAATAATAAATAATAAATAAATAAATTAAATACAAACAAGCAAATAAATAATATTTTATATAAGAGGTCACAGATAAAAAATTTTGCTGAATGTTTGAAATTTTCTTTTTTTGCTTAACTTGTTAATCATAATATTAATATTTTCCCTAGAACAAAAATTATTTAAAAGAGTATGAGTAGATCTCCAGACAAACATTCTTTGTATTTTTTCCATAAGCCAATCAACAAACATTAGAACATTCCAGAAAAAAAGGATCCAAATCACAATATACAAAATTCGCGCCCATAGATTTTTTAACCAATCAAGTACTTTCCTCCCCGCCAAAAAAAAACAAAAAAAACATCTATACCCGTTTTGATCCTCTTAGGAGTTATAAAAAGAAAGCTATGGACCAATTCACCAGAGAGTTCGCCGCTAACAACAAGGAAGCTACGCTACGCTATTGAACTGTTCCTTCACTCCACCAAAACCTGAGAGGCGCCACGCTGTCTAGCAAAGACATTCCCATTTCTCCTTGTCCCAAAGGCGAAAACAACAACAACAACATTGTGAGTTCTTTGGTACAACATTCCAGCTGAATAATAAACCTTTATCTTAAAGTTTTCAGGTTTTGTTTTTGTTTTGTTAGGGAAATTACTTGCGAGGAACACGTACGGCCTCCGAACTTTATTTTATACTTTCGACACATCTAGCAATATCCCCGACACCCTCATCACAAGTGTCAACATTAAAAAGAATCTCATTATCTGCCAAAACATTTAATGTTATATTTACCCAGTCGGCTGGGGCTGTAGAATACACCGACTGCTTCTCTGCAGAGGGGTAAGAACCCCCCAACGAGTGTCCTGGATATGACACTAAACAATCTAATGGTGAGGTTCCAGCAATGCTGGAGCTTTGGGGAATGCGGAGTACCCCTTCATTGCCATTACTCCCAGATCCACTCTGGACCGGAGTGGTAGCACCTGATAGGGCCCTATCTATGGGTTAAATAGAACTAACTGCATACTTATGCTAAACTGAATTGTTTGAGTAAACTGAATAGTTTAAAATAGCAATGTTTTTGACAATTAAACCGTACTTACATTTGAACTGCATGCTTGTGTTTAACTGAATTGTTTGAAAAAGGACTGTTTTTTCGACATTAAATCTGAATTTACACTTAACTGAATTGTTACATATAACTGCAAATGTTTTTTGACATTGAAACTGTATTTACACTAAACTAAATTGTTTAACATAGAACTGTTCTGACATATAACTGTGTGTAAACAAAATCTGTACTTTTACAAAACTGAATAAGCTGAAGTAGAATTGCTTGACTAAACTGAATAGCTCGAAATAAAAATGTTTTTTTACAATTAAACTGTACTTACATTTAAACTGCATGCTTTTGCTAAACTGAATTGTTTTAAATTGAACTATTTTTGACACTGAAACTGTACTTACACAAAAATGAATTGTTATATATAACTGAATGGCTTGAAATTGAAATGTTTTTGACGATTAAACAGTGTACTCATGCTAAACCGAATTGTTTTAAATAGAACTGTTTATTTACATAAAAATGGATTTGGCGTTAAATAACCTACAAAGGTTGATATGCCATAAAACCAAACAAACTAAACCAATTTAATGTTATATGTATGGCTAATTTTCTTCGATTCAATGAATGAAGAAAAGAATTATTATTAATCAACTTATCAATGACTACATAATTATATAAAACAAAATTTGTAGTTATACCGTTAGGATATAATAGAGAACCTCTATTAATTCCCAGAAAATAGTTGTTTATTTCAGATATTTCTTTCTCATTATCTCTTCCAGATATTAAATCTTTGCAACTATTGCACTAAATTTTTTTTAAAACTGCATAACAGCAATAACCTGCTCAGTATAATATAACAGGAAGAACTTCTCTGCATTTATTAATGTCATCCTCTAACTTTTGCCCCTCTATTACTGCATCCCAGTTTGGTTCTTGTAAATTCTTTAAATCAATTTTAATGCTTTGCTTATTAAATGGTAAGTTCAATTTTAAAACTGATAGCATTCTAAGCTTTTTTTCACACTCAAAGACTTGTCATATTGAAATATTATAGTGATCTCAACTAAGTTGGCGGTACTGACCAAAATCTTTCCTCAAGGTGATCAGTTTGAAATTTGCCAGGTAATATATATAGCATTTTCAATTCTTTTATGCAATATTAGTCAGTTCTAGAAATGCATAGGTGAATGTTTCTTTTGTTAATTTTCTATTTTTGCCAAAAATGCTATTCCAAGATTCTAACTAGTCACAAAATACAGAAAGAAATCTAAAATTTTCTTCATTTAATCAAAGTGGATTACAATATTTATTTCAAAGCCAACAACTTTTATTTGATGTCTTTACATTCATTATAAAATATGTTTATATATTCTGCAACTTCTGCAAAATTAGGCAAAAATTTCTATTTTCCCTGAATAGTATATATATTCATATATATATATATATATATATATATATACGAGGATCATCAAATAATTTCTATTTTCCCTGAATAGTATACTCACTAAAAATTAGCAGAACTAAATTAACATTTTGCCTTTCAAGATTAGTTGGAGAAAGTGCCTTTGAGGTCAATCTATAATAATATTTCAAAATTGACAGAGATTTTAAGACATGAAGTTTTTGTAAGATACAAAATGGGGCACTTTGGATATTATCTAATTGATGATTTCCATTATGACAAAATTTTGGGAACATCATGCATTTACTTGGATCTTTTTGACCAAGCCAATTGTTTCAAATGCATTTTAATATATGGACTGGGTCGAATAGAAAGAAAAGAGGTTGAGATTTCAGAACTGGATGTGGATATACAATGTAAAGCTTTGTGGGGACTGCAAAAGAAAGATATAGCTTTTTTTATTTATAGCATTATTATCTGTTATGATTGATAATACTTGAAAGCTTATCTACTCTAAACCATTTTGGAGGTGCCCGTGGTGTAATCGTTATCGTCGTAGGAAATGGACACGGCGACACGAGTTCAAACCCTGGACGAGACTGATTGTATTTCACATAGCACTAATACCCTTGGGAAAGGTATGAATCCAAATATTCTCCCTCCAGCTATGGGTAAATAGTAGGAGAGACTGGGTTTTTCAGCCTTGGTGAGGCAACTAGTCTAGGAGAAGGAAAACTCTGAATTCAAACCTGTTAAACTCCGCTTAAAAATTGACCATGTGTCATATCCTGCCCGAGTATATATACATATGAATATATACACCTCCACATATATACATATATAAATTTACATATATATACATATATATAGACATCTACATATATATACATATATAAATACATACATCTACATATATATATATATCAACATATATATGTATACATATATACAGATCTATATATATAAATATATATACACATTTACATATATATATATATATATATCTGCATGAATATATATACACACATCTACACATATATATATACATCTACATATATATACACATATACATATATATATATATATATACACATGTACATATATATACATGTACATATATATATATGCATCTACACACATACACATATATATATATAAATATATATATCTACATATATATATATACATATACGTATATATGTATACATATATATATACACATATATATACATATATATATATATATACATCTATATATACATATATGTACACATATATATATACATATATATATACATATACATATATACATATATGTACATATATATGAATATACATATGTATATATATATATATTCATATATATATATATATTCATATATATATATATATATATATATATATATACGAGGATCATCAAATAATTTTTTTAGACTTTTCGCGTATGGGCACTTTTATTGATAGTACACACATGAAACTTTAGTAGCCTTTAAAGTAATCTCCTCCGGCTGCAATGCACTTGTCGTACCGTTTCAACAACTTCTGTAAGGCCCCAGGGAAGTCCTCTTGTGTGATCGTGTCAATGACCTTCGTCACTGCCTCTTTCATCTCCTCAGTTGTCTCATAACGACAGCCTCTGAGCATAGGGAATAAGCAAAAGTCACAGGGAGCAAGGTCTGGTCTATAGGGACGGTGAGAAACTGTCTTGATGCCATCTTTATGAAATAGTCTGTGACAAGGATCCAGTTGTGGACTGGTGCATTGTCCTGGTGGAAATGCCACTGACCCGTTTTGAAGAGTACTGGCCTCTTCCCTAGGAATCTCTTGCTGAACTCCCTTAAAACCTCAACATAGTAATCCTAACCCTCACCCTTTGGCCAATCAACTCTGGTGTATTGACTTCCTTACTCCTGTCACACCTCATATCATCCCTCACAGACTCCCTGCCTTCTTTGAATCTTTTATCCCACTCAAAAACTCATGCTCGATTCATGCAAGATGGGCGAAAAGCAGTCTGAAGCATTCCATACGTTTCTATGGCATTTTTTCCAAGTTTAAAACAGAATTTTATTGTATATCGTTCTTCTAAAGTGTCCTCCCGTCAAGATTGCATTTTAGAAATTCACCAACTGTGACAATCAGGCTTTCGTAGGGTGTATTCCAATTGCTGCTGTAGCTGTTCATTCGAAGCTATTTCATAAAAATTGGTCAGTCATGTCATAAGATGTATAGCAATAACATAGTGAATTTTCAAGAGTCTACAACAATTTTAAATTCCTGTACAAAAAAAAAATCTGGAAACTTATCGTATGCCACACACACACACACACACACACACACTCATATATATATATATATATATATATATATATATATAAATCAACAATAGATCCTTAGTGAGATGAATATATACAAATAAAGAGAAAGTTTTCAGAGTTTATACTTTTTTTAGATTAAAAATAATAAATAAAAAACGTTTTATGGAAAAAAAAAAACGATCATAAGCCAAGAACATAATTCTATCATTTAAAGTTTAATTTATTTATCAATAAAACAATTTTTTAATTATTGTTAGATTACAATTCACATTACTACAATTACCTTTTAAGCCAATAGAAATATTCTTGAATGGATTTCTATCGTAAATTTCTTTAAAAATAATATACCAATAGAATTTTTGTTATAACATTGTGTCAATGACAAAATCTTTCTTTAAATTTTATTTTTAAAATTGTAGATTTGGTTGTCACTTTTTTATTGTCAATTACAAGCGAGGTGAATTATTTCTACGGATAATTTCAACACAAAGCTGTTTTAAAAGCAGAGTTATAATTTCTTCTTCTAATTTTGTGTTGTCAATTACTAAGTCTTTCTTTATATCTTATTTTTAAAAGAAGATTTTATAAACAATTTGTATTTTCAATGACACGCGAGAAGAATTATTTCTACAGAATTTCAAACGAGCGAATGTGTTAAAACCAAAAGCGTTATAATTTTTTTTAAAAACTTTTTGTTGTCAACTACAAAAACATGAAATTCATTAATCATTAGAGTTTTAATTAAATTAACTTATTTTCAATACAAAAAATCGCACTTACTTTGCTGAATTTAGATGGTATAAAGTCATCCCTTTTAATAACTTGCCCAGAATACACCGACTGCACCTCTGCAGAGGGGTAAGACCCCCAACGAGTGCCCTGTTTATGACACTAAGCAATCTGATGGTGAGGTTCCTATGATGCTGGAGCTTTGGAGAATGAGGAGTACCCCTTTATTGCCATTGCTCCCAGGTCCACTCTGGCCCGGAGTAGTAGCACCTGATAGGGCCCTATCTATGGGTTAAATAGAACTAACAGCATACTTATGCTAAACGGAATTGTTTGACTAAACTGAATAGCTTGAAATAGAAATGTTTTTGACAATTAAACCGTACTCACATTTAAACTGCATGCTTATGCTAAACTGAATTATTTGAAATAGAACTGTTTTTTGACATCGAAAAAAAAATTAAATAATCCAAATTTGATGAATTTATAATGAAAGTCATCGTGAAACGTTTCGGTTTTAATAAGCTTCTTCAGGACATTAAAATCATAAAAAAATGTTCTTTAAACAGCGATGGATGTTTGTTGAAATATTTCGCAGCGAAATATACTTTTACAGGGAAGTGGTTACAAGTACTTAACAGTAATTATTCTTTTGAGCTTTATCTTTTATTTGCACACAGTCAAATGGTTCCAAGTATAGCTATGTAACATGATCAATTCAATTACACATCTGCCATTTGTTTCCACACTATTAAATGATCAAACTGTTCTTTTTCTAACAATTCAATTTAGCATTTGTCATTTGTCTGCACACAGTTTAAATGTCAAACAGTTCTATTTGACCCATAGATAGGACCCTATCAGGTGCTACCTCTCCAGGTCAGAGTGGACCTGCGAGTGATGTCAATGAAAGAGTTCTCCACAAAGCTTCAAAATTACAGAAGCATCGCCATCAGATTGTTTAGTGTCATATCCGGGACACTCGCAGGTGGGGTGGGGATCTTACCCTTCTGCAGAGGTGCAGTCGGTTTATTCTACTGTCCCAGCCGACTAGCAAATACACAAAGTTTATTGTAAACAGTGTTTTATTTCAAATAATTCAGTTTAGTAAAAGTACGTAGTTTAAATATCAAAACAGTTCTATTTCAAGTAATTCAGTTTAGCATAAGTACGCAGTTTAGTTCTATTTGACCCATAGATAGGACCCTACCAGGTGCTACCTCTCCAAGTCAGAGTGGACCTGGGAGTGATGTCAATGAAAGAGTACTCCACAAAGCTTCAAAATTACTGGAGCATCGCCATCAGATTGTTTAGTGTCATATCCTGGACACTCGCAGGTAGGGTGGGGATCTTATCCTTCTGTAGAGGTGCAGTCGGTTTATTCTACAGCCCCAGCCGACTAGCAAATACACAAAGTTTAATGTAAACAGTGTTTTATTTCAAATAATTCAGTTTAGTACAAGTACGTAGTTTAAATATCAAAACAGTTCTATTTCAAGTAATTCAGTTTAGCATAAGTACGCAGTTTAGTTCTATTTGACCCATAGATAGGACCCTATCAGGTGCTACCTCTCCAGGTCAGAGTGGACCTGGGAGTGATGTCAATAAAGGAGGAGTCTACATTCTCAAAGCTCCAGTATTACTGGTAGCTCAGGTGCGTTTTCTGACTTTAAAACACTAGAAATATGCTGACAGGTTTATTGTGAAGAATATACTCAAAGAGAGTCACTTGAACGAGTTTTGACAATAAATATTAAAAACCAAACAATCACAGATCTCAGCATCTCATCAATCTTGACACAAAAAACTAAGAAAATATAGTGTGATTTAAGAAAATCATGAGTGAACGGAAGATTACATTACGATCCCTAAGAAAGCAAGACTGCAATAAAGTCAAGGTAGAGACTGAAATGGTAAATAAATTATTGAAATATATCCCAGCGGACAATATCACCAAATTGGATGAGTTAATCTATGCAAGAGCAAAATTAGTTGCTTATAAAATAAGCATCTCACAAAGGAATCCAAACAGAAATACAAAAAAACTCAATAGGAAATGGAGATAGAAAGACAAATGAAGAAGCTGTGACGACTACTGAAGCTGATAAGAACGATAAAAGACACGAGGACTCTACGAAATGAAAGGATCCCAAAAAGACAACCGCAGATAATTCTGACAACAAAACAAGAATAGATAAATCAAAAGATATTGGCAAAAGAAGGGAGACTTAAAAGATACCGAAATGGGGTCAAGAAATAGTACTTTCCGAAATAACGAAAGTTCTTCAAAGAACTGTTTGTTTTGTTGTTTAATGGCATATCAAACTTCTTGGGTTATTTAATGCCAAATCCATCCTTCTAGAAGAAGGACAGTTGTGGTACTATATAACACATAGCTGGCAGTGTTGCGTAGCCATATACACGAATATGGCCATGTGCGAAATAGACATGTAATGTTCATAACGATAGAATATATAAAGAACAGGAATCTCAAAAACACGTAACTACTTCTTGTTCAGGTACGAAACCTTTTTATTAACTTTGAGTTAAAGGTTTCGACGTAAGGAGGAGAGAACAATCTTCTATACTGTCTTATTCATTTGGCCCCCAACTCGAGCGGCCCCCCCCCCCATCGGGCGCACGTTCGCCTCGCGCCTGCAAGCTCCAAGGGTCGATCCTTCTCGTTTGGCGTCTAAAACCCGACTCTTATTTTCTTCAAATTCTCACACAAACTTCCGCGTGCTTCCGGTGAGTGACGTCACCCGCACCTTGTCACCCAGTATCGTCTCGGACTGTTATGACATCTGAGTGACACCTCCATCCGCTCGCGCGCACCCGCGTTAACACCTGCTTCAATCTTACACCCAACCAACCCATGTGCTGAGCCGAAAGGTTCTCAGCCTAACTAAACTCAAAGGCATGAACCGAAATCCCTCGGCTATTTCATAACAGCAGGATAAGGGGTTCATGCCTTTCACGATGTATTTGTGCAAAAGTGAACGTAATTGGGCGACTGGACTTTGAACTCGCTTACGACGATTTTGCAGTTCAGCGCAGCGTGAACACCCTTCCTCTACTAAGAAGTTAGTGGAGATGGCAAAAGGACAAATCACCAACTGGATGTAAAAAAATAAAATAAAAATAAAAACGATTTTTGTGCAATCGGATGCAAAAAGTAAAAATGAAAAAATTTTTGGAGCAACCGGATACAAAAAGATTTGGAGCAACCAGAAGCAAAAAATAAAAATAAAAACAATTTTGGAGCAACCGGATGTAAAAAAAATAAAAATAAAAACAATTTGGGAGCAACCGGATACAAAAAGATTTGGAGCAACCAGAAGCAAAAAATAAAAATAAAAACAATTTTGGAGCAACCGGATGTAAAAATAATTTAAAAAAAACAATTTTTGAGTAACCGGATGTAAAAAGAAATTTAAAAAAAAACAATTTTGGAGCAATCGGATGCAAAGACTAAAAATAAAAACAATTTTGGAGCAACCAGTTGCAAATAAAAAATTGGAGCAAAAAATTAGATACAAAAAATAAAATAAAAATAAAAATAAAAACAATTTTGGAACAACCGAATTAAAAAAAAAAAAAAAAGAACAATTTCGGAGCAACCAGATGCAAAAAATAAAAAAAAAATTGGGAGCAACCGGATGCAAAAAATAAAAATAAAAACAGTTTCGGAGTAAATTACCATGACTAGTTAATTTCGCATCGATTGCGCTCGATGTGGACCAGTAGCTCTGTCGTAGAATTTCGGATTTGCATTCTGTAGTTGCTGGTTCGATCTCTGGCGGCCGGCGGAGAGATGAGACCTAATAAGGTCGAAACAGCTATCCAGTGGTTCCATATGTCGCACATTGTGCTTGCCGAATTTTCTGGTCATAGTAATTCAATTTATAACTTATTGCTCTATTTAAGAAAAAAATGTTTGTCAATTTTGAAGTAAACAGAAAGAACACAACAAAAATGCTGAATGAATAAAATACATGGAAAAAAGAGGGCAGAATGAAAAAAACTCGAAGAATGTTCTAAAGTGGACATACACCAAGACTCGCTAAGAGCAGCACCCAAGAAAATAGCTTTTTGGAAAACGACAGGAACACGATTGAATACATGGATCCTGTATTTAAAAAAATTCTCGTTCATCCACGACAGTTCTATTTCAAACAATTGTGTGTAGCTTAAGTATGAAGCTAGTTCTATTTGACCCATAGATAGGGCCCTATCAGGTGCTACCACTCCGGGTCAGAGTGGATCTGGGAACGATGGCAATGAAGAGATACTCCGCATTTCCCAAATCTCCAGCGTTACAGGTACCTCACTATTGAATTGTTTAGTGTCATACCCAAGACACCCGTTGTCGGGGGAGGGGTCTTACCCCATCTGCAGAGAAGCAGTCAATATATTCTACAGCCCCAACCGAATGGGCAACTGAGTTAAGGCCTATAAGAAGCAAGCATATCCGAATGAATGAAAAAAGAGAAAACTACACTGATACAGAAATGTACCATAGCCCGATATAGATATGCGAAATGGACATATAATGTTCATATATATATATATATACATATAACATAGAACATAGGAATCTCGAAACACGAAAAACACTTACGACTTCTCAGTTCAGGTATAAAACTTTTTATAATCTTTGAGTTTAAAGGTTTTTCGACATAAGGAGAGAGAGGCACAATCTTTCTATCCTGGCTTTTTCATCTGACCCCGCCCCCATCTCGTGCGACACCTGCCCAAGGCCTCCGCGAGCAAGCGAAAGTCAACCCTTCTCGTCTGGTGTCTAGTCTTAACTCTCCTAACTTTCTTCAAATTCCCAATATCCTCAGCGCGCTTGCTAGCCCCGTTTCCCATCTCGGGCTATTGTGACATCTTTGAGTGACACGTCCGCTCCGCCCGCGCGTGCACGTGAACACCTGCTTTAATGTTGCACCTAACTAACCCATGTGCTGAGCTGAAAGGTTCTTAGCCTAACTAAACCCAAAGGCATAAACCGAAATCCCTCGGCCATTATACTACAGAAAGATCAACAAGGGATCATCCCCAGTAACTATAGACTGATAACGTGTCTATCTATGATGTGAAAAATCTTGACCGCCCAGATAAGAGAAGTAATCTATTACGCACTTATCTGCCACGGACTTTTCTGGAAAAACAAACCGGATGCGACTGGGGTACAAGAGGAATAAAGGATATAGAGACCAGCACATCCTCAAATTGCTTGGGCTTTAGAATATACCGACTGCTTCTCTGCAGTGGGGTTATCCCACCCCGCAACGAGTGTCCTGTTTATGACACTAAACAATCTGATGGTGAGGTTCCGGCAATGCTGGAGCTTTGAGGAATGCGGAGTACCCCTTTATTGCCATCACTCCCAATTCCACTGGTCCAGAGTGGTAGCACCTGATAGGGCCCTATCTATGGGTCAAATAGTACTAAACTGTGTACTTATGCTAAACTGAATTCTTTGAAATAGAACTGTTTTGCCATTTAACTCTTTGTAAACTGTTGTACTCTTTACATAATGAACTCACCCCCCTCCATAAATACACGTCAACAAGAGCGTCAGACGGAGTGCACCAATCATCGCTTCTTTTTAGAAGTGTTGCATCGTGTCCAGTGGTGGGGCACTCTAGTCCGGCTGTGGTTGCGTGCTGCATGGTTCGTTCGGATGTGTTCCACCACTGGATACAACACCTCTGGCTTCAGGGAGCCGTCCCCCAAGGCTTTAACCCTCTTCGGAGGGTTTGGATTTATCGCCCGGCGAAAAAGGGGAATGCCGACGGGGCCCGAGGCATTTTGGGAACTGCCTGTCGTGTTGGGCTTCGGCCTTGCGTCTGGACCCACCTAAAAACGGCCTTGTGTCACACTCATACGCTTGGTTTGGCGTATGACTAATACCAGTGCACCAATCAGCGTGATACAATCACATGTTATACCATTTGCGTAGTACAGATAGTCACTACCCCACTGGACTCTCAGCTTCCTATTAACTAACTACTGTTTAACCTGGTTCACTTGTATCTTGTTTCTGTTTCTTGAATATACTTGTTTTTCTGTCAAACCTTTTGTGTTCCCTGTGTCTTTTCCTTTGGTCTGCATCACAACTTAAACAAAAACTATACTTATACTAAACTGAATTGTTTGCAATTTAATTCAGCGTTAAATGACCTGAAAAGGGTTGATACGCCTTAAAACAAACCAGCCAACCAACCAACATCCTCAAAGAAGCCAAAACGTGGCTGAAAAATGAAGACATGACATGGATTGTTTACAAAAAGACCTCTGATATTGTTCCACAAACTTAGATATATAGTTTTTGAAACTGTACAAAATATCCGACTAAATCATTAACTTCATCACAAATGCCACAGGAAACTGAAAGGTGGAATTGACAGCGAGAGAACAAACGCTAAAAAGGTAAAAATATAAAGACGCATATTCCAAGGAAACTGGCTTTCACTGCTGCTATCTGTTATCCTATTTACCCAACCCCTCCGCTCGGCTAGGATATGACCTTGTGTCATATCCTGCCCGAGCGGAGGGGTTGGGTAAATATGGTCATATCAGGACACTCGTTTGGAGGTGTTATCCCTCTGCAGAGAAGCAGTTAGTGTATTCTACAGCCACAATCGAGGGGCCAAAAAAACAAACAAACAATCAAAAAAAAAAAGAATATACAGCAAAAATATAGGAATGGAATTAGTCTTTGAAAAACGTGGCATGCTCATAATAAAAATTGTGAAAAGACAAAAAGTTAGAGCAATAGAAATATCAATTTATGAAACTATTAGAATGCATGGTTTGGTTTGATTTGGTTTCTTTGTTTTTAATGGCATATCAACCTTTGTAGGTTATTTAATGCCAATGCTATTCTCCTAGAAGAACAGTAGTGGTACTATTTAACCCATAGCTGGGAGGATAAGGGGGTTCATACCTTTCCCAAGTGTATTTGCCCAAAAGTGAACGTAATAGCGCGACTGGAGTACGAACTCGCGTACTACGATTCCGCAGTCTATCGCTTTAACCATTACAAATGCTTGGAGAGAAGAAAAATTACCAGTTCTTGGGAATCTTCGAATTGGACACCATCAAGCAAGTGGAGATGACGCAAAAATAAGAAAAGAGTTCCTCAGAATAACGAGAACCCTTCTTGTAACCACGTTCTGCAAATTCTCATCAAAGGAATAAACACCTGGGCAGTCCACCAAGAAAGATATGTGGGACCATTCCAGAAATGAACAAGGCAAGATATCTGACTAATGGAACGAAAGACAAGAAAACTGATGACGATATACGAAGTTTTACATCCGAGAAATGATGAAGACAGACGATACGATTCGCTTGAACAAATGTATCAAACCCATGATACGGATATGTGAAATGTTCATAAAGATATATAGGAATCCGAAAAGGTTTTTCGACATGAGGAGAGAGAGACACACAATATTTCTATACAGACTGCTTTTACATCGTCAGCTCTTAACCCAGCCAACGCGCGGCGCCTGTAGCGCACAAAGTCGTTTGGCCTCGCCCAGCTCTGAATCTCGACTCTCTCGTTCGGAGGCAGGAACTCAACTCACTGTTTTTTCTCAAATCCCAAAATACTCAGCCCACGCTTCCGGTGCGTGAAATCACTCACATCCCCTGGTCATACTTCTATCTGAGATTTTTTTTTTTTTTTGACATCTCTGAATGATACACCCTCTCTGCGCGCGCGTGAACACCTGCGTTAATGTTGCACCTAACTAACCCATGCGCTAAGCGAAAGGTTCTCAGACTAACTAAACCGAAAGGCAAGATATATAAAACGACATCCCTCCTCAATTATATTACACAAACAGAAAAACAACGAAAACTGGGAAGCAGAAATTAGAATGAAAACAACTGTATGGATATTTCAAGTGACAAACAAGTGATATAACACACGTGAAGACATAGACATGGCTAAGAAAAGGAAATATTAAGAGAGAAACTGAATCACTACTAAAAGCAGTAGAAAACAACGCCATAAGGACTAATCATATTAAAGTGAAAATAGATAAGACAAAAAACAATAGGAAGTGTATGTTATGTAGAGAAAAAGATGAAATGGTTTATCACAAATGCAAACAGTTCTATTTCTAACAATTCAATTTATGAAAAGTTAAATGGTTGCAAGTATTGCTATGTATCACTTAAATATCAGTCACTTGTATGCACACAGTTAAACGATCAAACAGTTCTATTTCTAACAATTCAATTTAGCAGAAATACACAAAGTGAAATGGTTCCAAGTATTGCTACGTATCACAAACGATTCAATTAAACATCAGTCATTTGTTTAAACACAGTTAAACGATCAAACAGTTCTATTTCTAACAATTCAATTTAGCAGAAATACACAAAGTTAAATGGTTCCAAGTATTGCTGCGTATCACAAACGATTCAATTAAACATCATTCATTTGTTTACACACAGTTAAACGATCAAACAGTTCTATTTCTAACAATTCAATTTAACTAGAGTCAACAAGGTTTAATGGTTTCAAGTATTGCTATGTATTACTAACGATTTGATTAAACATCATTCATTTGTTTACACACTGTTAAACGATCAAACAGTTCTATTCGAACCATGGATAGGGCCCTATCAGGTTCTACAACTTGGAGGTGCCCGTGGTACTATTTACCAACCCCTCCGCTCGGGCAGGATATGACACAAGGTCAATTTTTAAGCGGAGTTTAACAGGTTTGAATTGAGAGTTTTCCTTCTCCTAGACTAGTTGCCTCAACAAGGCTGAAGAACCTAGTCCGTCCTACTATTTACCCATAGCTGGAGGGAGAATAAGGGGGTTCATACCTTTCCCAAGGGTATTTGCCCGAAAGTGAAGATAATAGCGCGACTGGAGTACGAACTCGCGTACTACAATTCCGCAGTTCATCGCTTTAACCATTACACCAAGAGGTGTAATGGTTATCGTCACAGGATATGGACACGGCGATACGAGTTCAATTCCTGGACAAGACTGATTGTATTTCACATAGCACTAATACCCTTGGGAAAGGTATGAATCCAATTATTCTCCCTCCAGCTATGGGTAAATAGTAGGGCAGCCTAGGTTCTTCAGCCTTGGTGAGGCAACTAGTCTAGGAGAAGGAAAACTCAGAATTCAAACCTGCTAAACTCCGCTTTAAAAATTGACCTTGTGTCATATCCTGCCCGAGGAGGGGTTGGGTAAATAGGATCAGGTGCTACAACTCCGGGCCAGAATGGACCTGGGAACGATGGCAATGAAGAGATGCTCCACATTCTCTAAGGCTCAAGCATTAACGGGGCCTTACAATCAGAATGTTTAATGTCATAAATAGGACATTCGTTGGTGGGGTTCTTACTCCCCTCTCTAGAGATGCTGTCGGTGTATTCTCCAGCCCAACTGGCCGACTGGGCTAAGTATAAATGAAATACATGGCTAGGATGGGAAAGGTGATCAACTGGGAATTGGGCAAGAGATTGAAATTTGACTGTACTACCAAAATTGTATATGCACAAACAAGAATCCATTCTGGAGAATGAGAAGATCAGACTTGTGACGGTGATACCAATTGTTGTTGGTGCACTTGGAACGGTCCCCAAATGCTTGGAAAGGGGACTGGAAGAACTGGAAACAAGAAGACGAATCAAGACCATTTACACTATTGCAATGTTGAAATCGGCCAAAATACTGAGAAGAGTCTTTGAGATCTGAAGAAAATTACTCCAGTGAAAGACCACAAAACTACGCTGGTTTGAAAAGATCGCAAGAAATAATAAAAATAATGAGAGTAACGGTGTTACCGATTGTAATTGGCGCACTTGGAATGGTTCCCAAAGGTTTGGAAAGGGGCTGGAAGATTTGGAAATCGGTGGACGAATCGAGACCATCGAAATTACAGCATTTTAAAAATCAACCAGAATACTGAGAAAAGTTCTGGAGACCTTCGGAGGGGGGGCTGTGGACACATGCTGTCACCCAGTGTCTGAAAAACTCACAAGGAATAGGGATACAAACAGATCACCTTGTCCCGACCAGAAGATCAGACCTAGTCATAGTCGACCAAAAAAAAAAAAAAAAAAGAAAAAAAAAGAGAAACTGCCGAATACCCTTGGGAAAGGTGTGAACCCCCCTTATTCTTCCAGCTATGGGTTAAAAAGTACCACTACTGTTTCTCTAGGAGAATAACTTTGGCATTAAATAACTTACAAAGTTTGATATGCCATTAAACAAAGAAACCAAACCAAACCAAACCAAGTTCAGCCAGAATACTGAGAGGAGTCCTGGAGACCTGAATTGACTTACTGTCTCTCAGACCCTAGTAAAAGGGGTGATAATTGTAATGCTTATAATTTGTCCCCATTAACCTACCTATATATTTTTAAGTATCAAATAATTCATCCTTTTTTTTCATAATCCCAATCTAACTTTCAGCGCTCTCCGGTTTTAGAGATACAAAAGAAAAGTGTAGTCACTCTGAAATTGCAAATGTAGTTGGAAAGTTCCAATATTCCCAACTTGCCGCTTCCCTCCCTTCCTCTCTCTCTCTCTCTCTCTCTCTCTCTCTCTCTCTCTCTCTCGTATTCTTTCTTCTTCCTTTTTCTTTCAAATTACGAGAAATGGTCGTCAGGTTCTTTTTCAGATAAAGTGTTTTAACACGTTCTGAGAGCAAGTCAAAGAATTCACCAATGAAAAAAAAGTAACAAATTTCCTCCAAGATAAGTCGAATGTGAAGTTGATTGCTTTTAAGGTGAACACCCGATTTTTTTTTCCTTTTCTTTTCTTTTTTTACCTCTTTTGGAAATATAAATATTAGCTGACGTACTCGTCTACGACGGGGAAGAGTTTGTGCTTTGTATTGCATTGTGAGAAAAAAATGAATAAGATAAAATGAAAAATAAATAAAATACAAAATCTGTAGTATATTGCCTTATCTGAGATATGAAAAAAAAAATTATAATACCCGAAAGCAAATTTTTTTAAACAAAAATTCAATCTATTTGCTCTACGTAAAACATTCGCCAACAAATACTATTAAAGCACTCACTGAGGTGAAGGGAGTTCACATGGTAAGTTTCATCATTAACCATAAATGTCTATATATATATATATATATATATATATATATAAACAAAAACAAAAACAAAACACGCAAGCACACTAAGAGATTTATACTTATCTATTCGGGATTGGTCTGACTAAGAGTCATACGAAGGATGTAGTCTAGAAGACCTGGCGGAAGCGATGGACGATAGGGACGAGTGGCGAGAGAGAGAGTCCGGGTAATCTGTGTAAGCGGCACGACATGATGATAGCGATTATGACTGAGTACACAGAAATTAAAATCACATTTGATAATGATTAGTTTTACGCTATCTATCTATCTATCTATCTATCAGTTTATTTAGATCTATCTATCTATCTATCTATCTATCTATCAGTTTCTTTAGATCTATCTATCTATCTATCTATCTATCTATCTATCTATCTATCAGTTTCTTTAGATCTATCTATCTATCTATCTATCTATCTATCTATCTATCTATCAGTTTCTTTAGATCTATCTATCTATCTATCTATCTATCTATCTATCTATCTATCTATCTATCTATCAGTTTCTTTAGATCTATCTATCTATCTATCTATCTATCTATCTATCTATCTATCTATCTATCTATCAGTTTCTTTAGATCTATCTATCTATCTATCTATCTATCTATCTATCAGTTTCTTTAGATCTATCTATCTATCTATCTATCTATCTATCTATCTATCTATCTATCTATCTATCTATCAGTTTCTTTAGATCTATCTATCTATCTATCTATCTATCTATCTATCTATCTAAGTCTACTCATATCAATCGATTTATGTTCATATCTCTCTCTCTCTCTCTCTCTCTATCTATCTATCTATCTATCTATCTTACTATCAGTTTCTTTAGATCTATCTATCTATCTATCTATCTATCTATCTAAGTCTGTTCATATCTATCTATCTATCTATCTATCTATCTATCTATCTTACTATCAGTTTCTTTAGATCTATCTATCTATCTATCTATCTATCTATCTATCTATCTATCTATCTAAGTCTGTTCATATCTATCTATCTATCTATCTATCTTACTATCAGTTTCTTTAGATCTATCTATCTATCTATCTATCTATCTATCTATCTATCTAAGTCTGTTCATATCTATCTATCTATCTATCTCTATTCATATCTATCAATCTGAACATTTTCATAACCATATTACCATAAGCAGTCTTTCATATCAAGACATAAATAGACTGTTATATATATATATATATATATATATATATATATATATATATTCACAAACACACACATGCACACACATTGCCCAGTCGGCTGGGGCTGTCTGCATTTCTGCAGAGGGTTAAGACCCTCTCCCCACCAATGAGTGTCCTGTATATGACACTAAACTATCTGATTGTAAAGCTCCAATAATGCTGGAGCTTTGGAGAGTGCAGAGTACCTCTTCATTGTCATCGCTACCAGGTCTACTCTGGCTGGGTGTGGTAACACCTGATCGGATCCTATCTATGTGTCAAATAGAACTAAAATGCTAAACTGAATTACTTGAAATAGAACTGTTTTGATATTTAAAATGCGTACTTATGCCAAACGGAATTGTTTGAAATCGAACTCTTTTGACATTTAACTGCGTGTAAACAAAAAAAATATATGCATACTAAACTGAATTGTTTGAAATAAAACTGTTTTATATGTACTAAAATGGATTTGGCATTAATAACCTACAATGGTTGATGTGCCATAAAACCCAACCAAACATGCACACACACACACACACACACACACACACACACACATGTATATATATATATATATATACACACTCTATATATATATATATATATATAAAGAGAGAGAGGTATGAATAGTATGGGATAGATAATCGCCAGACTGAGATAGATAGATATGAGAAGACTTAGATTTATAGATAGATAGATAGATAGATACCTGAACGGAACGACGGACAGACAGACAGAGATTTGTAATAAATTAACTAATTGATTGAGTGATTGATTAATTTGTTTGGTTTAATTTCTTTATTTTAATGGCATATCATTCTTAGTAGGTTATCTAAAGCCCTCCTTAACCAATAGCTGGGAGGAATAAGATCTTTTATACTTTACCTTACGGTAAAGTATGAAACTCCTGATAAAGTTCGAATGTGAACGTAATAGCGCAACTGGAGTTCGAACTCACTTACTACGATGTCGCCGTCAAGCACGTTAACCCCTACACCATAGTAACTCTCTCCTTGATTGCGTGATTGTTCTTAGATTTTAACTATTATTATTATTATTATTATAACTCATTAGAGTTTTTCATATCAGCTAACGCTGATGGTTTTTCATTGGAGATTGAGTGACAGGAAGTCTCCTCTAATCTCCAGGACTCTTCTCAGTATTTTGGCCGTTTTCAATAATGCTGTTGTTTGGATGGTCTCCACTTGACTGCCAACTTCTAAATCTTCCAGGCCCTTTTATAATCCTTTAGTTACCGTGCCAAAAGCACCAATCACTATTGGTATAATTGTCTCTTTCATGTTCCATAGTTTTTTCAATTCTCTAGCAAGGTCGAGGAACTTATCTCTCTTTTCAGATTCTTTCAGTTTTATTCTGGGATCTGCCGGGACAACAAAGTCAACAATTTTGCAGATTTTCTTTTTTTTTTTTCTTTTTTTTTTTTTTTTTATTATTATAAGGTCTGGTCTTCTGGCCGAGATTAGGTGATCCGTTTGTACATCAAAGTTCCATAGGAGTTTGTGCGTGTCATTTTCTAGGACAGGTGCTGGGTTGTGCATTTACCATTTGTTGGCTTGGTCTATTATTATTATTATTATTATTATTATTATTATTATTATTATTATTCTTTGAGATTTTTTCGAACTAACCCAAGCTGATGGTCTTCCACAGGAATTTGAGTGACAGCACGTTTTCTAAAGTCTCCAGGACTCTTCTCAGTATTCTTGCCGATCTTAACAATATTTTAGTCTAGATGGTATCCACTTGTCCCGTTATTTCCAAGTCTTCCAGACCCTTTACCAATCATCTGGGGATTGTTCCAAGTGCATCAACCACAACTAGTATCACCATCATTTTTATTATAATGTTAATTATTATTGTTTTTATCATTTTATTTTTTTTAGAGTTTTTCACACCAGCGTTAGCTGATGGTTTTTTGCTTGAATTTTAATCACAGCAAATCCCCTCAAGACTCCAGGACTCTTCTCAGTATTCTTGCTGATCTTAATAATGTTGTTTTCGGAATGGTCTCCTCTTGTCCTCTGATTTTTATGTCTTCCAGTCCCTTTACCAAGCCTTAGGAGATTGTTCCAAGTGCACCAATTACAATCGGTATCACCGTCACTTTCATGGTCCATTGATTTTTTTGTTAATTTCAGTCTCCTCAAGTCTCCAGGACTCTTCTCAATATTCTGGCCTATCTGTATCCTGGATGGTCTCGACAAGTCTTCTTATTTTCAAGTCTTCCAGTCCCTTCACCAAGTCTTTGGGGATTGTTCCAAGTGCACCAATTACAATCGGTATCACCGTCACTTTCATGTTCCATAGATTTTTTTAAATTAATTTACTCCTAGTAGAGTTTTTCACAACAGCGTTAACTAATGGTTTCTCATTGCAGTTTGAGTGACAGCAAGCCTCCTCAAGTCTCCAGGACTAATCTCAGTATTCTGGCTTTTATTAATAATATTGTGTTCTGGATGGTCTCCACTTGTCCTCTGATTTCTATGTCTTCCAGTCCTTTTACCAAGCCTTTGGGCATTGTTTCAAGTGCACCAATTACAATCGGTATCACTGTCATTATTATTACTATTGTTGTTGTTGTTAGTAGTAGTAGTAATAGTAGTAGTAATAGTGATATTTTTGATCAATTGTCGACTGATGTGACATTACTGAGTGACAAACCCGGGATGAAACAATCAATGCTTTCTAACGAGTGTATCCTATAACGGGAAACTCGGCATATCAGAATATCAGCTTTGGTGCAACTTTTCAATATAAGGTACTTTAATCTCCGGTTCTGTGTTCTCAACACAATACAACATCCTTAGAGAGTCTGTTTTCAAAAAATACCAATTAGCTGACCACGCCTTCCTCACGCTACACACAAAGCTGAAATGGTGACAGTCTAAAACGTTTATTTGGTCCGAAACGCGTGACTACCTGTTATCAATCCAAAATCGATCTGCAGACTTGTCTGGGCAGTAATTACAGAGAATTGTCACATGTGTTGTATTTTTTCCCCTCTATTTATTCTCTTGATTGTTTCTTTAAAGATTCAAGATTTTGTCCCGAGAGCGAAAGATTTGGGAAGTGCTTTTATTTTTTTTAATTCAGTCTTTTTTTTTCTGGATACAGAAGATAGATTAGTTTAGTATCTTTGTTTAACGACATATCAACCAACGTGGGTTATTTAATTCCAAAGCCTTCTTTGTATTGTATACTCATATGCAGATGCATGCAGAATCATAACAACGACACAATAAAGACGAGCGACACAGTTCTTTGGAAAAAATATGCCTCTCACTTTATTTGAAAGGGTTGTATGTGAGAAGGAATTAGAGACTGAACAGAACTGCAACATATTGACCCCCACTCTTATGGCCATAACAGCGTTTCTCTCTCACGAGTTCAAATCCTGGACGAGACTGATTACATTTCACATAGCACTAATACCCTTGGGAAAGGTATGAATCCAATTATTCTCCCTCCAGCTATGGGTAAATAGTAGGGCAGACTGGGTTCTTCAGCCTTGGAGAGGCAACTAGTCTAGGAGAAGGAAAACTCTGAATTCAAACCTGTAAACTCCGCATAAAAATTAACCTTGTGTCATATCCTGCCCGAGCGGAGGGGTTGGTAAATATGATAACAACGTTTCTCTCCCGTTCTCCTGGGCTGCTCAACCGGGGGCCTGGGGGCCCACTCTGCTGGGTGCTGGTTTTCTCTACCACATCTCTACTCCAACTCATCTGATCTCCAACTGATTGAACTTCCTATGCACTGAGTTAAATAATAGTTCGACTCCCACCTTCTTCTTGTGGACGTCACAAATCGCCCTCATTCAACCCGTCTTGGGTCAAGGTTATATTCTGATATTCCTTGACCGGATGCACCTGTTATTTACACAGGTGCATTTCCTATTTTGACAGCCCGGCTGGGTCGGAGGTCAATATAGCTGCCATGCCGCAGTCCAGCATGTTAGCCACTACACTACCACGACCACTACTCAGTATATACAGGGTGTGGAAGCAAAATTAGGAATATTATAGCATAATGATAAACGATTCTATTATCATATTTACCAACCCCTCCGCTCAGGCAGGATATGACACAAGGTCAATTTTTTAAGCGGAGTTTAACAGGTTTGAATTCAGAGTTTTCCTTCTTCTAGACTAGTTGCCTCACCAAGGCTGAAGAATCTAGTCTGCCCTACTATTTACCCATAGCTGGAGGGAGAATAATTGGATTCATACCTTTCCCAAGGGTATTAGTGCTATGTGAAAATGCAATCAGTCTCGTGAAAAATTTAACACGTGTCGCCGTGTCCATTTCCTACGATGATAACCATTGCACCATTAGTCTCTTAATCTAGCTTGTTAACCATTACACCATGGGCACCTCCAAAAAACGACTCTATTATAAAACAAAATTAATTTTAATTTAAAGGAATAAATAACAAAATAAGAAGATAGACACAAAACAGTAAATTTACTCAATATGGTCACTATTCTTTTTCCAATAATTGTATCAACATACCTTCGAAAAAATTTGCGTGCCTTCAAAATAAATTATTCGAACATTTTATTCCATTCCTCCCCAAAAGCAGTCTTAAGCGAACCAATATTTAGATGGGAAGTGGCATTTGTTTTTTGTTTTTTTTCTAAAACGCCCCCTATATAGCGTAATCAAGGGGGTTAAGGTCTGGGTATAAATCTTGTTTAATTGCTGTCCTCACAGTTTTCTCGCGTGCTTTCTTATTGACGTTAAGGGGGTCCTTCTTAATTGCCGTAGCGAGTGCAGTTAAAAAACCTTTCCGTTTTTTGTTCAAACCTCAACTCCCCCTTTTCCTTAAAAAGCTCTTTTCTTTACTTTGACTTAGATTCGGCGTTAAGCAAATCATAGATTCTTTGTCGTTTCTTTTTTTGTTAACTTATATTGGGCTAAATATTAATGAAAAAGTGCTTGAATTATAGTGCTAATTATGAAAATTTAGATTTATCACGTTTTTTTCAAACCCATAGGCCTAATGAGTAGATGAGTCCAGGAGACCGAGGTTCAATCCCAGGCCGGGTCATACCAAAGACTCAAAAATGGTACTTGATGGCACCTTGCTAAACACTCGGCATTATAGGGTAGGGATCAAGGGTAAAGTGGAGCACTCCAAGAAATGGAGTATCGCCCTCCCCTAGCTATTGAAAAGAGAGCCTTCAGGTCACCCTTGACTACGGTCGCTAACTTTACTTTAGACTAAAAAAACGTTTTAGAAACTATTTCATATTTTGCTTCCGCACCCTGTTAACAAACAGACAGACAGAAGGATAGATAGATAGATAGATAGATATCACGAGACTGAAGCAGTTCAAGAATTTTTCTTTTTAATTTCTTTCTTGAATGGCATATCAAGTTTGGTGGGATATTTAATGCCAAAGTGATCCCTGTAGAAGGGGATTGGTTGTACGGTTTAACCCATAGCTCGGGGTTAATGCAGTTCATGCCTTTCCCCAAAAAATTAGTCTAAAAGTGAACGCAGTAGCGCGACTGGAGTTTGGACTCGCTTTCATCGGATTGGCCACGTTGCCCAGTCGGCTGGGACAGTAGAATTCACCGACTTCATCTCCTCAGAGGGGTACCCCCCACCGCAACGAGTGTCCTGCTATATGACACTAAACAATCTGATGGTGAGGTTCCAGCAATGCTGGTGCTTTGAGGAATGCGGAGTACCCCTTCAGTGCCTTCGATCCCAGGTCCACTCTGGCCCAGAGTGGTAGCACCTGATAGGGCACTATCTGTAGGTCAAAAAGAATTAAACTGTGTACTTATTCTAAAATAATTTTTCTTGAAATAGAACTGTTTTTGTCATTGAAACTGTGTACTTATGCGAAACAGAATTACTTTAAATAGAACTGGTTTTACATTTAACTGTTTGTAAACAAAAACCATATTTATACTAAACTGAATTGTTTGGAAATTAATTCGGCGTTAAATGACCCGAAAAAGGTTTATACGCCGTAAAACAAAGCAAGCTACCAACCAACAATAAACACTCCCCTTTATTGTGTTTTTCATCTTACAGTCCCGCATGGTTCGTCACCTTCACGACCTCAGCAAATCCGGCAAGGAGCACTGGGAGAGTATCAGGCGAGCTCAAAATCTTACAGTCCAGTGTGGTTCATCACTTTCATGACCTCGAAAAATCCGGTAAGTGGCACACAGAGAGTATCAGGCGGGTTTTTCATCTTACAGTCCCGCGTGGTTCGTCACCTTCACGACCTCAGCAAACCCGGTAAGTGGCACACGGAGGGTATCAGGCGAGTTCGGCATCTTACAGTCTATTGTGGTTCGTCACTTTCATGATCTTGACAAATCCGGTAAGTAGCACTTGGAGAGTATCAGGCGAGCTCGACATCTTACAGTCCAGTGTGGTTCGTCACCTTCACGACCTCAAAGTCTGCCAAATTGTGCCTTGCGTTACTAAAATATTGCAAGACTTTTGACTCAGTTCTTGTGCTATTTGTCGACTTTTCGCAAAAATCTGATTGTGGTTTTGGTTAAGAGAATCTACAGAGACTGATAGGGGCGGATGGCGCGTAAGTGTCAAGGGAATTCGTGCTATCGGCATGACTTTATGATAAGAAGGAAGAGAAGTAGCAGTAGTTGTAGAAGGAAGATTCGATTTATTTCACTCCTTTTCTATAATCTTACTTCAATATGTACTTATAATTAGTTTATCACCTCATCATTTTTTCACACAGCTTCCCAGACCGTCTTGTATTAAGTGGATAGGCTTTAATTTTATTTATCGATCTGATACACACCAATTCGCCAATGAGTTTTCTTCTCTTTTCTTTCTTTCTTTCTTTCTTTTGTTGCCAATATGTGTGAATAGTGCGCATGTCAGAAACCTTTTCCTTAAGGAAGGCAACAAATTCTCTGTAAAGACCAAACATTAAAGGTGCCACATCAATGGTTACACCTTTTTTTACCCCCAGCAAAAAAATATGAAATTAGCACATTTTGAGGTTGTTCCTTTTGTGTTTTTTTAGTTGATAGGTTGTTTTGTTTTACTACCTATCCATATTTACCCAACCCCTCCGCTCCGGCAGGATATGACACAAGGTCAATTTTAAGCGGAGTTTTACAGGTTTGAATTCAGAGTTTTCCTTCTCCTAGACTAGTAGCCTCACCAAGGCTGAAGAACCTAGTCTGCCCTACTATTTACCCATAGCTGACGGGATATTTGGATTCATACCTTTCCCAAGGGTATTAGTGCTATGTGAAATGCAATCAGCCTCGTCCAGGATTTGAACTCGTGTCGTCGTGTCCATTTCCTACGACGATAACCATTACATCATGGGCACCTCCACTAAACCTCAAAAATAGTTCTATTCTGAAACAATTCAGTTTTGCATAAGTACACAGTTTTACGGCCTATCAACACTTTTCGGGTCATTTAACGCAGAATTAAGTAATTTTGATAAAGATTTCAAATAATTCAGTTTAGCATTGATACAGTTTTGTTTACACACAGTTAAATGTCAAAAACAGTTCTATTTTTAAACAATTCAGTTTTGCATAAGTCATCATCATCATATCGCGCTGGTAGCACGGATATCCCTGACCCTCTCTCGCCACTCCTCCCTATCGTTCATCGCCCTAGGTAGGTCTTCAGGACAACATCCTGTATCCTCACATATTTGCATAAGTACACAGTTTAAATGTCAAAACAGTTCTATTTCAAACAATTCAGTTTGAAAACTGTTTGACCATTTAACACTGTGCAAACAAATGACTAATATTTAAATGAATTGTTAGTGATACATAGCCATAAGTGGAACCTTTTTTACTCCAGCCTCTGAAACAAAGAATATCACTCCTGAATTTCGTGACGATAACCAAGTTTTATCCCTAAAGTATACAATAAAAAAGAGTATTAAAAAATTATTTATACTCACAGAAAAGCATATTTTGTTAATTATTGTTTATTGTCAACTGTAACATATAAAAAAAGATAACGTTTCTTGAACTCCACTTCCTGTTATTTGATTTAAGGTTAGTTTATTTT
>OY757945.1:16875295-16885295 GCA_963585895.1 Sepioteuthis lessoniana | reverse complement strand
CAGTCCATCACTTTAACATTACACCACGAGGACACCCCTTATATTTTAAACAACTGGTTTTACGTATTAAAATTATGTAATAAGTGATATAGGATATTGTATTGATTACTGAGTGCATATTATTAAGAATATTTTTTATATTGTTGTAGTACATAGTAATGTTTGCTAATAGCCCGGGAGACCTGGGTTCAATCCCAGGTCGAGTCATACCAAAGACTCAAAAAATGGTTCTTGATTCCTCCTTGCTTTATAGTATTATAAGGTACAGGTCAAAGTTAAAGTGGAGCAATCCAGGGAAAGGAGTAGCGCCTTCACCTACACCTTGGTGTAGTAGCTCTCTAAAAGGGAGCCTTCGGGTCACCCTCGACTACGGTTGCCAATTTTATTTACTTACATAGTAATGATTATTAATATTAATTAGAATGATTCCTATTAATTATTAATGATATTTACCTAACCCCTCCGCTCGGGCAGGATATGACACAAAGTCGATTTTTTTAAAGCGGAGTTTAACTGGTTTGAATTCGGAGTTTTCCTTCTCCTAGACTAGTTGCCTCACCAAGGCTGAAGAACCTAGTCTACCCTACTATTTACCCATAACTGGAGGGAGAATAATTAGATTCATACCTTTCCCAAGGGTATCAGTGCTAAGGGAAATGCAATCAGTCTCGTCCAGGATTTGAACTCGTGTCGCCGTGTCCATTTCCTACGACGATGACTACACCACGGGCACCTCCTTATTAATTATTAATAGTTGATAATTATCGATATTAAGTAAGAGTATATTGTGATTGCATCAACCGAAAAAGACATCGACACGCGGTTAACGAAGGCATGGACAGCTATCGATAGGCTTTCGATCGTATGAAAATCAGACCTGACCGATAAAATGAAACGCAGTTTCTTCCAGGCAGCAGTCGTGTCGCTACTGCTATATGGATGCACTACTTGGACGCTAACTAAACGGCTGGAGAAAAAGCCAGACGGCAATCACACAAGAATGTTGCGAGCAATATTGAAGAAGTCCTGGCGGCAACACCCCACAAGGCACCAACTATACGGTCACCTGCCTCCTATCACGAAAACTATCCAAGTTAGACGAACCACACATGCAGGACACTACTGGAGAAGCAGGGACGAGCTCATAAGTGATGTACTCCTATGGACCCCCGCATATGGCCGAGCAAAAGCAGGACGACCAGCTCGAACATACATTCAGCAGCTATGTGAGGATAGGGGATGTAGCCATGAAGACCTGCCAGAGGCGATGAATGATAGGGAGAAGTGGTGAGAGAGGGTCAGGGATATCCGTGCTAGCGGCACGATATTATGATGATGATGATATTGTGATAATTGCTCATGTCTGTTTTTGTTTTTGTTGGCATTGATGTTATAAATATTAATTATAAATTATAAATTATAAATAAATTATAAATTATAAATATTAATTATAATAAGTTAATGATTAGTTAAATAATATTAACAGGTTTGATGATTAGTAGTAATAATTGTAATGGTAATATTAATTCTAAATATGGTATAATCTATAATACTTGGTATGATTTTAGTTATAAATTTAACGATTTGAGGTTTAGAAATAATATGAAAATTATGCTATGTAAGATATAATTCTAATCTTGATAATATATAATATTATGTTGTATTTGTTTATAATTTTAGATAATCCTATTTACTAACCCCTCCGCTCGGGCAGGATATGACACAAGGTCAATTTTTAAGCGGAGTTTAACAGGTTTGAATTAACAGTTTTCTTTCTCCTAGACAAATTGCCTAACCAAGGCTGAAGAACCCAGTCTGTCCTACTATTTTACCCATAGCTGGAGGGAGAATAATTGGATTCCTACCTTTCCCAAGGGTATTAGTGCAATGCGAAATGCAATCAGCCTCGTCCAGCATTTGAACTCGTGTCGCCGTGTCCAATTACGGGCACCTCCATATAACTGGTATAATTTTCTTTTTTTACGTTCAAAATAGAATTATGTAAAGGTTTTTCTTTTATACGCAATTATTTACTCTGTAATTCAGTTCCTTTCGTTATTATTTTGCATTGAGCTCTCTTTTGGATTTTGAATTAAAGGAATATTGTAGAAAGAAACTCTGAAAAGAGAATTGTTCGCGCCATCAGCTGACTTGGCAATGGATAATACATATATATATACATACATATTGTCATCCACAGAGAGACTGTTTCGTTCTATTAGAACTCTTCAGTGTGGCTAGACACACAGGACGCTCGAAGCCGGGATCGAAACCCATCCAACTTTACGTTAGACTAAGTCTCAGACAACTCGGCCAACAAGCGGACTACGTTGGCTAAGGGAATTTTTAGGGTATTTATGTAGCAACAGCAGCAGCGTGCGTTTGTTTTACATTTTATACCCTATCGGCTACCAGAGTGCTCAATTCTTTCGAAGAGCTTTTACATTATGTGAGCGGCGGCCGACAATTCCTTCGCCAGCGTGCTCAACCCCCATGGGGGAGCGTATATATATATATATATATATATATATATATATATATATATATATATATATGTATATATATATATATATATATATTGTTGTATTTGTTTAAAATCTTAGATAACAGCCTTATCTATGGTATAATTTTTATTTTTGCATTATTAATGAGACAAACTTTATTGAAGAGTTAAAAGATTTTATGAGAATTTTCTAAGTTTTTTTTTTGAGAAAATAGAATTTATATACCGTATGATATTTTATAATATAATTTGATTTTGTTAAGAGATAATTATTATCCATCTAAGTTGTTTATAATAGATAATTTTCTCTCCTCAAATTCATATATCTATTTATATCGATTGGGTTTAAAAGTTTGTTTGCCATAATTAAAATACAAAAAATGAGTTAAAAAGGGAAAATGAATCAAGAACTGATACATCTTGGTACAGGAATTATATGACATATGTCAATCAGACAGGAAAAACAAATGCTTTAGTTCATATATATATATATATATATATATAAATTGGGGTTAAGGAGTTAGGGTGTCTGGAATTTTGTAGAATTTTTAAAAAATTTTCATTAGAAATTTCTCATCATTTCTTTGTCTGAAGATGCAGATCTAATATTAAAAGAAAAATGAATCAAGAATTGAGACATCTTGGTACAGGAATTGTATGATATATGTCAATCAGACAGGAAAGATAAATGCTCTAGTTTATATATATATATATATATATATATATATATATATATATATATATATTTGTTAAGAGATTACCCTGCTGAAATAAATATTATCAAGAACAAATAAATATGAGTGATTTTTAAAAGTTTTTCTCTTATATGGAATTATCTGCTCTTTATTTTAATTTATTATTATTTTACAGTGGATTTTGAATTACCAAAATATTAAAGAAAGTAAACCCTAAAATAGAATCGTTCCCACCTTTGGCTGACTTGGCTTTAGATAACATATATATATATATATATATATACATATATATATATATATATGTTGCGAGCAATATTGAACAGGTCCTGGCAGCAACATCCCACACGGCGCCAACTGTACGGCCACCTACCACCTATCACGAAAACTATACAAGCTAGATTGACCAGACATGTCGGACACTGCTGGAGAAGCAAAGACGAGATCGTAAGTGATGTGCTCCTGTGGACCCCCGCATATGGCCAATCAAAAGCAGGACGACCAGCTCGAACATTCATACAGCAGCTATGTGATGATACGGGATGTAACCCCGAAGACCTGCCGAATGCGATGGATGATAGGGAGACGTGGAGAGAGAGGGTCAGGGATATCCGTGCTAGCTGCACGTCATGATATATATATATATATATAATTCATGGAAATTAGACTGCGACCCCTGGGTTTCATGGAGTTTTTGCAAAACAACAATCATCCGGCAGTTAAGAAAATTAAATGAATCGAAAATCGAAAAAATACAGTAAAAATCGCTCTGTCCTAGATATTGAGCACTGTCCATATTATATTGCATTTGGTCCGACACAAACCCACAAAGTGATTTAGTGACAACCAACACTGTTATAATACATACATACATACACATATATATATATATATATATATATATGTATTTGTGGGTTGGTGTCGGACCAAGTGCAATATAATGTACACAGTGCTCAATATCTAGGATAGAGCTATTTTTTGACTGTATTTTTTCGATTTTCGATTCATTTCATTTTATTAACTGCGAGATGATTGTTGTTGTATATATATATATATATATATATATATGATGCGTTTGCTTACATTTACCCCACCCTATTCGCCTCGAGCAGGATGCGACACAAGGCAAATCTTCAAGCGTAGTACATCTGGTTTGAATTAAATTTTTTCTTTCTCCTAAACTGGATGCCGTAGTGTTTATTCATAGCAAGAGGGAGAACAGATGGATTCAATCCTTTCCCAATGCGCATTAGCACGAAGTAAATCACAAACAGATTTGTATATGGGCCACTCGTCGGAAAGGCACGAATCCAACGGTTCAACCAACTCTGAGTAAATAGTAGGACAGGTTGAGTTCTTTCGCCTTGGTTGGGCAACTTCAAGGAGAAAAATAAATCCGCGGCACTCTACATAAAAATTTTCCTTGTGTCACACTTTCCTGTTGCCCAGGAGATGAACATATACAAACAGTTTGGTTTGGTTTGGTTTTATGACATATCAACTAATGTAGGTTATTTAATAGCAAATCCAGTTTATATATATATATATATATATATATATACGAGGGGCATACAATAAGTTTCCAGACATTTTTTCGTATGGGCATTCAAAATTGTCAAAAATTCAGTATGCTATTGCTATACATCTTATGAGATGACTGACAAATTTTTATGATTTCAAGTTTAAATGAACAGCTACAGCATGAATTGGAATACACCCTACTAAAGCCTGATTGTCACCGCTGGTGAATTTTAAAAATGCAATCTGACCCTTTAGAAGAACGATATGCAATAAAATTGTGTTTTAAACTTGTAAAAAATGCCACGGAAACCTGTGGAATGCTTCAGACTGCTTTTCAACCATCTTGCATGAATCGAGCATCAGTTTTTGAGTGACATAAGAGATTCAAGAAAGGTAGGGAGTCTGTGAGGGATGATGAGAGGTGTGGGAGAAGTAAGGAAGACCAGAGTTGATTGGCCATGGGTTAAGGTTTGGGTTACTATGTTTAGGTTTTAAGGTAGTTCAGGTAGAGATTCCTTGGGAAGAGGCCAGCACTCTTCAAATCGGGTCAGTGGCATTTCCACCAAGACAATGCACCAGTCCACAACTGCATCTTTGTCACAGACTATTTGACCAAGATGGGCATCAAGACAGTCCCTCAGCCACTCTATAGTCGAGACTTTGCGCCCTGTGACTTTTGGTTATTCCCTAAGCTTAGAAGCTGTTGTTATGAGACAATTGAGGAGATGAAAAAGACTGTGACGAGGGTCATTGACACGCTCACACAAGAGGACATCCATGGGGTCTTACAGAAGTTGTTGGAACGATACAACAAGTGCATTACAACCGGAGGAGATTACTTCGAAGGGGACTAGAGTTTCATGTGTGTACTATCAATAAAAGTGGCCATACGAAAAAAGTATGGAAACTTATTTACTGATCCTCGTATATATATATATATATATATATATATATATAGTGTAGGACTGAAACCGGTTAGTGGCTCATTTTCATTCTTTAACATGAATAAATTTGGTCTGTTTGTACGTCTGATATATATATATATATATATATATATATATATATAGACACGGTGACATGAGTTCAAATCCTGGAAGAGGCTGACTGCATTTTACAAAGCACTAATACCCTTGGATAAAGTACAAATTCTACCACCAGCTATGGGTAAATCGTAGGGAAGCCAGGATTCTGTTGTTTTGGTTGAGAAACCAGACAAGGAAAAAGAAAACCATGAATTCACAACTATCAAACTCTGCGAAAAATTGACCCTGTGTCACATTTTTCTTTTGCGGAAGGGTTGGTACATAAATACATTCATATCAATCAAATCCCACTAGAATTAGAAGACTAATTCACATACCTCGGGAGCAATATCTCATCTACTAAAAGCGATATCAATAAACACATACGTAAGTCATGGGCTGCTATTGACAGATGAATGACCATGAGTAAATCTGGTATCTCTGATAAAATAGAACAGGCATATCTCCTAGCTGCGGCAGTGTTTTTACTACTGTATGATTCCATCACTTGGGTTTTAACGAAGGGCCTGGAGGAAAAGCTCGGTAGGAACAACACAAGGATGCTGTGCTGTTTAAAACAAATTTTTGAACCAAAACCCACAAGATAGCAAATGTAGAGCCACCTATCTCCCATATCACAAGCTATCCAACTAAGAAATGCTAGGTGATTGTTTTCATATTTTCTCCAACACGGGGATGAACAAGTGTTGGTCGATCAGCAAAAACTGCATTAATCATCTAAGTATGGACACTGGTTGCCATCTAGAGAACTTGGTGTGATGGTCGATTGGGACAAATAGTGAGAGGGAAGCAAGGGAACCTGTGCTGTCAAAATAGCTTCATGATTATGATAGTTAAGTTGTTGGAACGGTACAAGTACATTGCAGTTGGCGGAGATTACTTCAAAGGGAACAAGAGTTTCATGTGTGTACTATCAATAAAAATGCCCATACGAAAAAAGTCTAAAAAAACTTATTTAATGATCCTCGTATGTCTTTACGCCCAATGTATTTTCTCTTGGGAAAATGGTTGCTTGGTACACTACATTCTCAGATTTACATTTACCCCCAACAGGACATTCTTCCCTAACCCAGCACTTGGATAATAGTCAACTCAAACCTTGACCATCAACACAGGATTTTTTGATTAAATTTTTATCATTGTTGCTAATAATTTTGTATAAATTATTAGTACATGAGTAACTGATTTTTATTGTTTTCCTGTTTAAAATTTTTTTCAGTGGGTTATTTCCTAAAAAAAAGGGTTGTGTGTTCACCAATGGTCCGAGAGACGGGGTTCGATACCAGATCACATAATACCAAAGACTCAAAAATGCTACTTGATATCGCCTAGCAAAATACTTAGCATTATAAGGTACGTATTAAGGGTAAATTGGAGCCATACAAGGAAAGGAGTTGGGCTGTCCCCTACACCTCGGTGTAGTAACTATTAAAAAGGGAAACAACGGTCACCAACTTTACATAAATATATATATATATATATATATATATATATATATTTAATTATATTACGTGTACAGCAAAATTTGTACAATATAATAAGCAGAGACACCATTGGTAATTGTAGTCGGGGCACCTAAGTAAAACAGTAAAACAACGAAGGGCCCTTTTCATCCGGCTCTTTTCAAGTTGAGAACACCGGAAATTTAACTAAAAACGGGGTATATATATATATATATATATATATATATATATATATATATATATATATATATATAAGCTGAATGGCCAGATAGAGGGAGAAACAAAACTAAAAAAAAACAACCTAAGTAACCCCTGTACCCAGGAGTTCCCCAAATATATTAAGAATGTGATTGTACAGACTGGGGCGATTCATGGAGATATAAATCGCCTCTAGAAATTTAAGATGGGATTTATTTCTTGCCCTGTGCAGAAAAGAGCCGGACAAAAGGTGTCCTTCGTTGTTTCACTGTTTTACCTAAGTTCCCCCGACTACAATTACCAATGTTGTCTCTGCTTATTATATATATATATATATATATATATATATATATATATATATATATATATATAATGATATGAGCTGAACAGACAAAAGTCTCATGGAAATTAATCTTTGTGGATTTAAAAAGATTCTATATTGCTATTGATATTCTATTCATCTGTTAAAGAAAATATCAGCCCTTGATTTGAAAATAAAATTTCGAGGCTCAGTCAACCCTTATATATATTCGTTTTCTTATTCCTTTCGTTTACACATGAAATAAATACGTTTATCAATATTCAATGTGCGTTTTTATTCGTTTTTGCGAGAACACGCTCGTTATTTTGCGAGATATTACGAGGATTCGGTAAATTGAATTTGGATGCCATATTGAATTTTCCTCATTTCTTCCTCACGAAATTCACTGACTCACAAGGGAAAGAAATTAATTGTCACGTGCAGAATAAAATTTAAGAAGGAATATCATAAATAAAAGAGAAACGAGTCGACGGAATAAATAAAGGATTAGATAGATAGATAAGACTAGAATTAAGATAGATAGATAGATAGATAGATATGATTAGACTGAGATAGATAGATAGATAGATAGATTAAAACTTATAATAGATAGATAGATAGATAGATAGATAGATAGATAGATATGATTAGACTGAGATAGATAGATAGATAGATTAAAACTAATAATAGATAGATAGATAGATACATAGAGATGATTAGACTGAGATAAATAGATAGATAGATAGATAGATAGATGGATTAAAACTAATAATAGATAGATAGATATATAGATAGATAGGAACCGACTGGGATAGATAGATAGATAGATAGATAGATAGATAGATAGATAGATAGATAGATATGATTAGACTGAGATAGATAGATAGATAGATAGATAGATTAAAACTAATAATAGATAGATAGATTGATAGATAGATAGGAACCGACTGGGATAGATAGATAGATAGATAGATAGATAGATAGGAACCGACTGGGATAGATAGATAGATAGATAGATAGATAGATAGATAGATAGATAGATAGATAGATAGATAGATATGATTAGACTGAGATAGATAGATAGATAGATAGATAGATAGATAGATATGATTAGACTGGGATAGATAGATAGAAAGATAGATAGATAGATAGATATGATTAGACTGAGATAGATAGATAGATAGATAGATAGATAGATAGATAGATAGATAGATAGATAGATAGATACATAGATATGATTAGACTGGGATAGATAGATAGATAGATCGATAGATAGATAGATAGATAGATAGATAGATAGATAGATAGATATGATTAGACTGAGATAGATAGATAGATAGATAGATAGGAACCGACTGGGATAGATAGATAGATAGATAGATAGATAGATAGATAGATATGATTAGACTGAGATAGATAGATAGATAGATAGATAGATAGAAAAGAACCGACTGAGATAGATAGATAGATAGATAGATAGATAGATAGATAGAAAGATAGATAGATATGAAAAGACTGAGATAGATAGATAGATAGATATGATTAGACTGAGATAGATAGATAGATAGATTAAAACTAATAATAGATAGATAGATAGATACATAGAGATGATTAGACTGAGATAAATAGATAGATAGATAGATAGATAGATAGATAGATAGATAGATAGATAGATGGATTAAAACTAATAATAGATAGATAGATATATAGATAGATAGGAACCGACTGGGATAGATAGATAGATAGATAGATAGATATGATTAGACTGAGATAGATAGATAGATAGATAGATAGATAGATAGATAGATAGATAGATAGATAGATATGATTAGACTGAGATAGATAGATAGATAGATTAAAACTAATAATAGATAGATAGATAGATACATAGAGATGATTAGACTGAGATAAATAGATAGATAGATAGATAGATAGATAGATGGATTAAAACTAATAATAGATAGATAGATATATAGATAGATAGGAACCGACTGGGATAGATAGATAGATAGATAGATAGATAGATAGATAGATAGATAGATAGATAGATATGATTAGACTGAGATAGATAGATAGATAGATAGATAGATAGATAGATAGATTAAAACTAATAATAGATAGACAGATTGATAGATAGATAGGAACCGACTGGGATAGATAGATAGATAGATAGATAGATAGGAACCGACTGGGATAGATAGATAGATAGATAGATAGATAGATAGATAGATAGATATGATTAGACTGGGATAGATAGATAGATAGATAGATAGATAGAA
>OY757945.1:16825295-16872795 GCA_963585895.1 Sepioteuthis lessoniana | reverse complement strand
AGAAAGAAAATATTTTGACGAAAGAAAGAAAGAAAGAAAGAAAGAAAGGAACAAACTGGGGAAAAATGAGATTGAAATTTATCTATCTAACTAGGTATATATATATATATATATATATATATATATATATATATACATATATATTAAAATCATCTGAGGATTGCTAATTAATCTTGAAAGTTCAAGTAATGGTTGTCTTATTTTTTAATATCTGTTTTTTCTTTTATAGTCGTTGTGTAATTTGACAATGAACGCTTGAAGAAAAAACAAAACTTCTTCCTGAAAGAGAAAAAAAAAAGTAGACAGTATAGAAAATCCGTTTGATTGTCTCGCAATGGAAATCAATTTTGTTTTTTGTCAAATAAGAAATTCATTCGTTGTAGTTCTTCCCATTGCGAAATTTGTTCATTTAATTTCCCGTTTTCTTTATTCACACAATTTCTATTGGAAGATCATTTCAAATCAATTTTCTCAGTAAAAATCATTTTCCAATCCATTTCTACTGTAAAATTCTTTTCTAATGCATTCTTGTTGTAAAAATCATTTTCCAATGCATTCTTATAGTAAAAATCATTTTCCAATGCATTCTTATAGTAAAAATCATTTTCCGATGCATTCCTATAGTAAAAATCCTTTTCCAATGCATTCTTATAGTAAAAATCCTTTCCAATGCATTCTTATAGTAAAATTCCTTTTCCAATGCATTCCTATAGTAAAAATCTTTTTCCAATGCATTCTTATAGTAAAAATCATTTACAATGCATTTCTATAGTAAAAATCCTTTTTCAATGCATTCTTATAGTAAAAATCCTTTCCAATGCATTCCTATAGTAAAAATCCTTTTCCAATGCATTCCTATAGTAAAAATCCTTTTCCAATGAATTCTTATAGTAAAAATCATTTTCCAATGCATTCTTACAGTAAAAATCATACTCCAATGCATTCTTACAGTAAAAATCATTATCCAATGCATTCTTATAGTAAAATTCCTTTTCCGATGCATGCTTACGGTAAAATTCCTTTTCCAATGCATTCGTATTGTAAAAATCATTTTCCAATGCATTCTTATAGTAAAAATCATTGTCCAATGCATTCTTATAGTAAAAATCATTTTCCAATGCATTCTTATAGTAAAAATCATTTTCCAATGCATTCTTATAGTAAAAATCATTTTCCAATGCAATTTTATATTAAAAATCCTTTCCAATGCATTCTTATAGTAAAAATCCTTTCCAATGCATTCTTATAGTAAAAATCATTTCCAATGCATTTTTATGGTAAAAATCTTTTTTTAATGCATTCTTAAAGTAAAAATCATTTTCCAATGCATTCTTATAGTAAAAATCATTTTCCAATGCATTCTTATAGTAAAAATCATTTTCGAATGCATTCTTATAGTAAAAATCATTTTCCAATGCATTCTTATAGTAAAAATCATTTTCCAATGCATTCTTATAGTAAAAATCATTTTTCAATGCATTCTTATAGTAAAGATAATTTCCCAATGCATTCTTATAGTAAAAATCCTTTTTCCAATGCTTTTTTATAGTAAAAATCTATTTCCTATGAATTCTTATAGTAAAAATCCTTTCCAATGCATTCTTATAGTAAAAATCCTTTTCCAATGCAATCTTATAGTAAAAATCATTGTCCAATGCATTCTTATAATAAAAATCCTTTTCTAATACATTCTTATAGTAAAAATCCTTTTCCAATGCATTCTTATAGTAAAAATCATTTCCCAATATATTCTTATTGTAAAAATCATTGTCCAATGCATTCTTATAGTAAAAATCCTTTTCTAATACATTCTTATAGTAAAAATCATTTTCCAATGCATTCTTATAGTAAAAATTCTTTCCAATGCATTCTTATAGTAAAAATCCTTTCCAATGCATTCTTATAGTAAAAATCCTTTTCCAATGCATTCTTATAGTAAAAATCATTTTCAATGCATTCTTATAGTAAAAATCATCTTCAATGCATTCTTATAGTAAAAATCTATTTCCAATGCATTCTTATAGTAAAAATCCTTTTCCAATGCATTCTTCTCGTAAAAATCATTGTCCAATGCATTCTTATAATAAAAATCCTTTTCTAATGCATTCTTATAGTAAAAATCCTTTTCCAATGCATTTTTATAGTAAAAATCCTTTTCCAATGCATTCTTATAGTAAAAATCATTTTCCAATGCATTCTTATAGTAAAAATCTTTTTTTAATGCATTCTTAAAGTAAAAATCATTTTCCAATGCATTCCTATAGTAAAAATCATTTTCCAATGCATTCTTATAGTAAAAATCTTTTTTTAATGCATTCTTAAAATAAAAATCCTTTTCCAATGCATTCTTATAGTAAAAATCCTTTCCAATGCATTCTTATAGTAAAAATCATTGTCCAATGCGTTCTTACAGTAAAAATCCTTTTCTAGTGCATTCTTCTCGTAAAAATCATTTTCCAATGCATTCTTATAGTAAAGATAATTTCCCAATGCATTCTCATAGTAAAAATCCTTTTTCCAATGCTTTCTTATAGTAAAAATCTATTTCCTATGAATTCTTATAGTAAAAATCCTTTCCAATGCATTCTTATAGTAAAAATCCTTTTCCAATGCATTCTTATAGTAAAAATCATTGTCCAATGCATTCTTATAATAAAAATCCTTTTCTAATGCATTCTTAAAGTAAAAATCATTTTCCAATGCATTCTTATAGTAAAAATCCTTTTCCAATGCATTCTTATCGTAAAAATCTTTTTTTAATGCATTCTTAAAGTAAAAATCATTTTCCAATGCATTCCTATAGTAAAAATCCTTTTCCAATGCATTCTTATAGTAAAAATCTTTTTTTAATGCATTCTTAAAGTAAAAATCATTTTCCAGTGCATTCTTATATTAAAAATCCTTTCCAATGCATTCTTATAGTAAAAATCATTTCCAATGCATTTTTTTGGTAAAAATCTTTTTTTAATGCATTCTTAAAGTAAAAATCATTTTCCAATGCATTCTTATAGTAAAAATCTTTTTTAAATGCATTCTTATAGTAAAAATCCTTTTCCAATGCATTCTTATAGTAAAAATAATTTTTCAATGCATTCTTATAGTAAAGATAATTTCCCAATGCATTCTTATAGTAAAAATCCTTTTTCCAATGCATTCTTATAGTAAAAATCATTTTCCAATGCATTCTTATAGTAAAAATCCTTTCCAATGCATTCTTATAGTAAAAATCCTTTTCCAATGCATTCTTATAGTAAAAATCATTTTCCAATGCATTCTTATAGTAAAAGTCCTTTTCCAATGCATTCTTATAGTAAAAATCATTTTCCAATGCATTCTTATAGTAAAAATCTTTTTTTAATGCATTCTTAAAGTAAAAATCATTTTCCAATGCATTCTTATAGTAAAAATCTTTTTTTAAAGCATTTTTAAAGTAAAAATCATTTTCCAATGCATTCCTATAGTAAAAATCATTTTCCAATGCATTCTTATAGTAAAAATCCTTTCCAATGCATTCTTATAGTAAAAATCTTTTTCCAATGCATTCTTATAGTAAAAATCATTGTCCAATGCATTTTTACAGTAAAAATCATTTTCCAATGCATTCTTATAGTAAAAATCTTTTTCCAATGCATTCTTATAGTAAAAATCATTGTCCAATGCATTCTTATAGTTAAAATCCTTTTCCAATGCATTCTTATAGTAACAATCATTTTCCAATGCATTCCTATAGTAAAAATCATTTTCCAATGCATTCTTATAGTAAAAATCATTTTCCAATGCATTCCTATAGTAAAAATCATTTTCTAATGCATTCCTATAATAAAAATCATTTTCCAATGCATTCTTATAGTAAAAATCATTTTCCAATGCATTCCTATAGTAAAAATCATTGTCCAATGCATTCTTATAGTAAAAATCCTTTTCTAATGCATTCCTATAATAAAAATCATTTTCCAATGCATTCTTATAGTAAAAATCCATTTCCAATACATTTTTATAAGGTATAAATTTTTCCATTGCATTTCTATATTAAAAATCATTTTCCAATGCTTTTTTAATAGTAAGAATCCTTTTCCAATACATTTCTATAGTAAGAATCCTTTTCCAATCCTTTTTTAATAGTAAAAATCATTTTCCAATATATTTCTACAGTAAAAATCATTTTCCAATGAATTTCTTTAGTAAAAATCCTTTTCCTATGAATCTCTATATTAAAAATCATTTTCCCAGGCATTTTTACAGTAAAATTCATTTCCCAATGCATTTCTATAGTAAAATCATTTTCCTATGATTTTCTATCGTAAAAGTCATATTTCAATGAATTTCTATTATAAGAGTCATTTTTCAATGCATTTCTATTGTAAAAATAATATTCTATCGAAATTATAGTAAAAATCATTTTCCAATGTTTTTTTAATAGTAAGAAACATATTCCAATACATTTCTATAGTAAAAATCATTTTCTAATGCATTCTTTTACTAAAAATCATTTTCCCATGCAATTTTATCGTAAAAATCATTGTCCAGTGCTTTTTTTAATAGTAAAAATCATTTTCCAGTACATTTCTACAGTAAAAATCATTTTCCAATGAACTTCTATAGTAAAATTCATTTTCTAATCATTACTATAATAAAAATCATTTTTCAATTCATTTCTATAGTAAAAAATCATTTTCCTATGCATTTTTACAGTTAAAATCATTTCCTGATGCACTTCTATAGTAAAAATCCTTTTCTAATGCATTACTATTGTAAAAATCATTTCCTAATACATTTCTATTGTAAAAATCATTTTCCAATGAATTTCTAAAGTAAAAATCATTTTCCGACGCATTTCTCTAGTAAAAATTTTTTTCCAGTGCATTCTGATGGTAAAAATCTTTTTTTGAAAATAATAATAGAAATAGAAAAAAACGTCAAAAAATAAAGGAAAAAGACTAGAAAAGAGAAAAAACAAAGAAACAAAAGAAAAACCCTAGGAAAAGAATTGATGTTCTTAGCATCCGTGACTTCTAACTGAAAATCACAACAAGTTCCCGAAAATGTCGTCCAGTTTAAATTCGTTTGTTATCTATTAAGTGCATCATGGCAGATTTGTTTTTCTTTTTTTCTTTTTTGCAGGGCTGTGGTAGCGGGGGTGGGGAGAGGAGACAGAATTGGTCCTTGTGGAATTTCTGGGGAAAAAAGACAGAAATTGGCAGGCAGTACATATTTTATATGCAGTCTGTTTTAGTAACCCCCCCTCTCTCTCTCTCCCTCTCTAATTTCCTTTTCTTCTCTCTCTCTCTCTCTCTCTTTTGACTCCTCTCTTAACCTCTCTCTTTCTCCTGACTTATATATATATATATATATATCTTGACTCCTCTCTTGACCTCTCTCTGTCTCTCTTAATTTCTAACTCTCTCTCTCACTCTCTCTCTCTTTTGAATCCTCTCTTAACCTCTTTCTCTTTCTCCTGACGTCTCTCTCTCTCTTTCTTGACTCCTCTGTTAACCTCTCTCTCTCTCTCTCTCCTGACATCTCTCCCTTTCTCTCTTGACACCTCTCTTAACCTCTCTCTATATATCTTTTCTCTCTTTCTTTTGACTTCTCTCTTAACTTCTCTCACTCTCTTTCCTGAACACCTTGCCTCTCTCTTTCTGTCACTTGACTTCTTACTTAACCCCCTCTCTGTCTGTCTCTCTATCTCTTTGTTGACCTCTAACTTGTTCCCTTTCTTTTTCCTTTGTATCGTGTACATTAGTTTCTCTCTCTCTCTCTCACTCGTTCTCTCACTGTAAACCCCCCCTCTCTCTCTCTTCATTGTTCCCTTTCTCTTTGTTTATGACTTATGTGGCGTATCTTAGTCTCTCTCTCTCTCTCTCTCTGTTTCTTTCTCTCTTTCTCTGTTTCTTTCTCTCTTTCTCTTTATCTCTCCTTTTCTTATACACACTCTCTCTCGCTCTTGTTCCGTTTCTCTCTTCCAATTTAATATATAGTTATATAAGTCTCTCTTCCCCTCCTTTCACCCTCTCTCTATCGGCGGAGTGTAGAGTAATCCCTCTTTTCCATGACTCCCAGCTCCACTCTGATCCAGTGTGGTAGTAGCTGTAAGGGTCCCATCTATGGATCAAATAAACTAATTGAAAAATTAGTCGAAGTTGATAGGACAGTGCGCAAAAAAAAAAACATTTAGATAACAACTATACAAGAAATGTAATCATGAGCGTGAAATGAAAATGATTCCCTAACCTCTTGGCATAAAATAACCCTAGACAGGTTGACACATCTTTTAATCAATCCATCAAACAACCCATTCATATTTTCAGTTTTTGAAAAGTTTAAAGATTCAGTCTCGTTACCTTTGGAACGAATTTCGTATATATATATATATATATATATGGAAAGAGAGAGTGAGAGAGAGAAAGAGAGAGAGAGAGAGAGGGAGAGAGAGAGAGAAAAATTGATAACAAGGTAATCCAAGTGGAAGGAGAGATTTATTGAGAAGCAAAGTTGACACTATAGCGTTTCGATTCTAATGAGCCATCATCAGGACTGTGAGGGATGATATTAGTGATGTTAAATCAACGATGGATGTTTAAAAATTCAAAAACAAAAAGAAAAAAACTATCGAAAGGGAAAAACATCTCTCTCTCTCTCTCTCTCTCTCTCTCTCTCTCTCTCTCTCTCTCTCTCTTATCCATCACTTCTGGCTAGTCTTGCCAACTACACCTTGTGTTCGCACAGGGTTGTTGTTGGTATGTTCTAGTTGGTCAGCCAATGCTGGCATGTCCATGTAAAGAGGTCCATAGAACAACGACACTTATATATTTGTTATCGATTATCAAGTCGTATTATAAGTATAGATTCTCTTGACTCTCTCTCTCTCTCTGCCACTCTGTCTGTCTGTCTCTCTCTCTCTCTCTCTATCTCTCTCTATCTCTCTCTCACGCCTTCTGTTTCTATTCAAACCAAACCGTATCGTCCTTTTCTCGCGGGTCAAATTCTGCTGATGTCGGTGCAAGAGACCCAGTGTTCGAAAAGTCAACAACAGAGACCAAACGAAACTTGGAGACAAAAACACTTTCAACACAAAAAGTCTTGACATTAAATACAATGAAGCGGCACCTCGGGATTTCAGCATCTGCGGCCAATTATGATATAGACTTTAGGTACAAAGAGGAACATATATTATAACAAAGCCAACTAGGACTAAAATACAATCAATCCAGTTTGTTTGGTTTCGTTACGTCGGGTTTGATGGCATATCAACCATTGTAGGTTATTTAATGCCAAATCCTCTTTATACATATATATTAGATATGTATAATTTGGTTAGGTTGTGTTGGGTTTTATGGCATATCAACCATTGAAGGTTATTTAAAGCCAAATCCTCTTTATACATATATAATAAATATTTATGATTTGATTGGGTTGGATTTTATGGTATATCTACCATTGTAGGTTATTTAAAGCCAAATCCTCTTTATACATATATATTAAATATATATGATTTGGTTTGGTTGGGTTTTATGGCATATCAACCATTGTAGGTTATTTAATGCCAAATCCTCTTTATACATATATATTAGATATGTATAATTTGGTTAGGTTGTGTTGGGTTTTATGGCATATCAACCATTGAAGGTTATTTAAAGCCAAATCCTCTTTATACATATATAATAAATATTTATGATTTGGTTGGGTTGGATTTTATGGTATATCTACCATTGTAGGTTATTTAAAGCCAAATCCTCTTTATACATATATATTAAATATATATGATTTGGTTTGGTTGGGTTTTATGGCATATCAACCATTGTAGGTTATTTAATGCCAAATCCTCTTTATACATATATATTAGATATATATGATTTGGTTGGGTTTGGTTGGGTTTTATGGCATATCAACCATTGTAGGTTATTTAATTCCAAATCCTCTTTATATATATATATATATATATCCAACATTATGGGAACCTCACCATCAGAATTTTTAGTATCAAATCAGGACATTCATTGAGGGAAAAATTCGTCAATGCCACCATCTAAGAATGCTTTTCGGTTCTTGTGCCTTGAAATCTGTAAATAACCTCGGGAAAATCAAACCGAGAATGGTGCGAACTACATTTAATGGCAATCCATTACGCAACAATCACTTCATGCTACAGTCCTATTAGAATTAAAGATGAAACGGACGTCATCACCTTCTGTAATGAAGTTTATTTCCCTGTCCGACTCATTACCAAACACAACGTTCTGATCATCGATAGAGATATGAATGCTCATATAGGCAAAAAAAAAAAAAAAATGAACAAAAGAAAAAAATACAACTCTTCCAATAGAAAAAGTAAACATTATACTACTAGCAATGTAGTCACGTTACTAAAAAAAAAAGCCCACAATACAGTACTTGTCACGAGAACATCTGACGATCAAAGACGTGAAACTCGAAATCGTGAGTTATTGTCTGGCATAGTTTTTGTTTGCTTATTATCAGTTGTGTGGGTTTGGATTTGCTTCCTTTATTTAATGGCATATCAATGTTTGTGGGTTATTTAATGACAAAGCCATCCCCATAGTAGAGCAAGAGTGGTACTATTTAACCCATTGATGGGGGGTAAGAGGAGTTCATACCATTCTCAAGGGCATTAGTCCAAAAGTGAGTGTAATAGAAAGAGTGGAGTTCTAACTCAATATAGTACTGCAGTGCAGTCCAGCACATTTACCAATTCGCCATGGGAAAGTCTATACAATTTGTTATATATATATATGTATTGTTTAATACCAAATCCATTTTTATACAAAAAGCAGTTCTATTTCAAACAAATCAGTTTAGCATAAGTACACAGTTTAATTGCCAGAAACATTTCTATTTCAAGCTATTCAATTTAGTCAAACCGTTCTAATGCCGAGTGTTAAGGATCAAGGGTAAAATGGAGCAATCCAGGGAATGAAGTAGCACCCACCCCTACAACTCGGTGTAGTAGATATTGAAAAGGGAGCCTTCTGGTCGCCCTCAACTATGGTCACCAACTTTACTTTACTTACATGTCAAAACAGTTTTATTTCAAACAATCCAATTTAGCATAAGTACAGTTTCAATGTCAAAAACGGTTCTATTTCAAACAGTTCAGTTTAGCATTAATATGCAGTTTAGTTCTATTTTACCTTTAGAGGACCTTATCAGGTGATTCCATTCCAGGCTATTTCAAGCTATTCAAGTTAGTCAAACCGTTCTATTTCAGATAATTCAGTTTAGTGTGAGTAGAGTTAAATCCCAGGTCGCGTCATACCAAAGACTATAAAAATGGTACTTGATACCTCCTTGCTTAACACTCAGTGATATAAGGTACATATCAAGGGTATTATTTACCAACCCCTCCGCTCGGGCAGGATATGACACAAGGTAAATTTTTAAGCGGAGTTTAACAGGTTTGAATTCAGAGTTTTCCTTCTCCTAGATTAGTTGCCTAACCAAGGCTGAAGAACCTAGTCTGTCCTACTATTTACCCATAGCTGGAGGGAGAATAATTGGATTCATACCTTCCCCAAGGGTATTAGTGCTATGTGAAATGCAATCAGTCTCGTCCAGGATTTGAACTCGTGTCGCCGTGTCCATTTCCTACGACGATAACGACTTCACCACGGGCACCTCCATATCAAGGGTAAAGTGGAGCAGTCCAGGGAAAGGAGAGGCACCCTCCCCTACAACTCGGTGTAGTAGATATTGAAAAGGGAGCCTTCTGGTCGCCCTCATCAATGGTCGCCAACTATTCTTTACTTACTTGTCAAAACAGTTTTATTTCAAACAATCCAATTTAGCATAAGTACAGTTTCAATGTCAAAAACGGTTCTTTTTCAAACAGTTCAATTTAGCATACACAAACAGTTCTATTTCAAACAATTCAGTTTAGCATTAGTACGCAGTTTACTTCTATATGACCCTTTGATAGGACCTTATCAGGTGATACCACTCCTGTTAGGGTGGATCAGGGAGTAATGGCAATGAAGAGGTACTCCGCATACCCCAAAGCTCCAGCATCACAGGAAACTCAGCATCAGATAGTTTAGTGTCATATGCAGGACACTCGTTTGGAGGGGTCTTACCCCTCTTCAGAGGTTCAGTTGGTGTATTCTACAGCCCGTGCCGGCTGGGTCATAACTGGAAGCTGTTGGAAAGAGGTTTAATACTTTCCAGGAGAAAAAAAAAGGCGAAACGCAAATGATATCCTATGGAAACTATTTATGATGCAGACAACGCAGATGATTCAGCTCTTTTAGAACCTGTTCCCGCCGAGATTATTATGCATAGACATTGGCCTCTATGGGAATTCAGATTAAACACCGTTCGTGTTTTTTAAACAAAATAGTGCCATCTCATTTAAATGGAATGCCCTTGAGATGAAACCATTTAACATACCTCGGTACCAATATCTCATCTACTGAAAACGAAGTCAACATAAGCATCGGCAAACAATTTACTATCTGAAAATCTAATATTTTCCATGCTATGGCCGTGTCGGTACTACTGTATGGTTGTACCTGCTGCCATCTCCTCATTAAATTGCAGCTCCTAAAAATAGTAAACTATTTAACATACCTCGGTCGCAATATCTCATCTACTGAAAATGATGTCAGTGTAAACATCAACAATGCATAGACTACTATTTCCAAGCTATGGCCGTGTCGGTACTACTGTATAGTGAACCACTTATACTCTAACGAATCATTTGGAGAAAAAGCTAGACAGGCAGTACACAATGATGGAGGATGTTGCTTTCAATAGTTCCTTGCAACAACACCCTAAAAAACAGCAGCTGCATGGCCACTTACCTCCTATCTTATAAACCATCTCAATAAGAGAAACAAGCTGGCCACTCCACTGCTGGAAAAGAAAGAAAAAACATAAAAAGCAGCAAAATTTTACATTCATCAGATGTGAGTTGACACTGGGTCCCATTTAGAGGACCTACGATGAGTGATCACTGTTAGGAACAGTTGGCGAGAGAGATTTAAGAGGATCCATGCTCTCGATATACCTTCATGATATATATGTATATATACATATATATATGTGTGTGTGTGTGTATGTATGCGTGTGTGTGTGTGTGTGTATATATATATATATATATTGGAAAGTTTCAGCAGATCTCAAGACATCTCTACTATTTCCAGTTCACATTATTCAAACTGAAAAGCGGCCGGACATTGTAGCATGGTCCGATTCAAAGAAGAGTGTCCTCCTCATAGAATTGACTGTCCCCTGGGAAGAAAACCGGGAGAAAGCACAAGAGCGGAAGAAAAACCGCTACGTGACACTGCGTGCCGACTGCGTGGAAAAGGGTTGGATATGCCATGTGATTCCTATTGAGGCTGGTTGTCGTGGTTTTATAGGACACTCAGTCATTTCGTTTCTTTCAAAAATAGGAACCACTGGCTGCAGTTTGAAAGTTACCTCAAATCGTCTTCAGACCACGGCGCGATATGCATCAAGTTGGATTTATTCGAAAGCGAGAAAGTTTTCTGCATGAAGGAAATACACGCGGAACCACCTTTCCCGTGTGATTACGTAAGAAACGGTTACAATAAACGCGTAATAACATCAACCGCCGAAAGTAAACGCGTTTTTTGTTTTTGGTTTTTTTAAATCACAAACTGCACTCAGAAAATGAAGATTAACGTCCAATGTAGTCACTGCATTTAATTGATCTGGCGTATATATATATATATATATATATATATATGATTCTCTTGATACCCTGTCCTGTGGCAAAAGCTGCTTGGTAGCGCTAAGAGTGGCAGTACCGCCTTGAGCTACCGAAACTGTGTTATCACCCCTGGTTGGCGGCTGATGAGGACATGGTATCGCACGTGCTTTTACACGTTGTATGATGAAAATATATACATATATATATATATATATATGTGTGTGTGTGTGTGTGTGTGTGTGTGTGTGTGTGTGTGTGTGTGTGTGTGTCTATTTCGAAAAGACATAATCAGAATGTTGTTATTTTTCTAAAGTTCAGTATCAAAGGAAATAGACGAATATGAAGAGAGAGTGATTGTAAGAAGGAGTGACAGAAAAGCTGAGGTCTCTCCTTCTTACAATCCTCCACCCACGTTTTACATCTTGTCGGATTTACCAAATCTACCATTTCTACATATATATATACATATATGTGTTTGTGTGTGTGTGTGTGTTTCCTTACATAATAGACAAATTTTGTCTGTATAATCTACTTAAGATCCTTTCAAGTTTTCTGATAAGTGTCCTAGTTTCATGTTAGAATTGGTTGATAAATTTCCCCAAATTTTCCCGAACGCTTTCGGACCCTTCATAGACCATCATCAGGGGCTGCCCGTGGTGTATTGGTTATCGTCGTAGAAAATGGACACGGCGACACGAGTTCAAATCATGGACGAAACTGATTGCATTTCAAATAGCACTAATACCCTTAGGAAAGGTATGAATCCAATTATTCTCCCTCCAGCTATGGATAAATAGTAGGACAGACTGGGTTCTTCAGCCTTGGTGAGGCAACTAGTCTAGGAGAAGGAAAACTCTGAATTCAAACCTGTTAAACTCCGCTTAAAAAAATTACCTTGTGTCATATCCTGCCCGAGCGGAGGGGTTGGTAAATAGGCTCATCAGGGGTTGCTTGCTTGTGTAAGATGTGTTTATATTTTTTTAAATTTTGGTAAATTCATACTCAAATGAACGACTGCTGCCTTACAACACACACATATATATATATATATACAATTATACATACATGCTGAGTGTTAAGCAAGGTAGCGTCAAGTACCATTTTTTGAGTCTTTGGTATAACTCGACCTGGGATTGAACCCACGTCTCCCGGGCCATGGAGAACATTATAACCATTATGTCAATGTCCGGTCACACATCGAAATTTGAGTTACGTGTTTATCTAGCTTTCCACTTATTTCTATCATATATATATATGTGAGAGTGTGTGTGCGTGTGGATTTTTTTAGTGGTTAGAATAATGGTAAATGGCCCTGGACACCGGGGTTCAATCCCGAGTCGAGTCATACCAAAGACTCAATAACTGGTACTTGATACCTCTTTGCTTAACACTCAGCATTATTTGGTACATATCAAGGGCAAAGTGAATGAATACAGGAAAAGGAGTAGCGCCCTTCCTACACCTCGGTGCAGAAGCTATAGAAAAGGGAGTCTTCGGGTCACCCTCAACTACGGTCGGCCAACGTTGTTTGATATATATATATATATATATATATATATATATATAAGAATGGTGGAGAATGTAAGGAAGAAGATAAATGTACACATATTCATTTTAATATGAAGTTTCTCGCCCAGTTCTTTATGGCCTTTCTTTATTTTTCTTTAATAAAAATCAAATTTTTACATGAATTTATTTCGTGTGAAAGTAAAAAGGGTAATACGACTTGTACAATCTTTTTAATTTTCCCCAACTCCATTCCATTTTTCATTAATTTTCCATATTATATGATCCTTTTATATTGATATTAAAATTTTATATCATGGGGCAAGTATACGTCGTTTTCTCAAAGATATTTAATTGCTCCTTAGTCAGTTTTCCCGCGGAGAGAGGGAAGTTTTTCTTGTTGTTGTTGTTGTTGTCGTTGTTGTATTTCTTTCTTTCTGTGTCTTTTCTTTTCTTTTTCCTTTTTTTCTTTTTTCATTTTTTTTTAGATTTTTTGCTGTTGACTGACGTAGCAAATTGAAAATATTGTTTCTGGTTTCCTGCATAGATTACCTATTCATTGATCAAAAAAGTGGCCATTCGCTCGATTCTTCAAAGGTCACGCTTCATTGGAATAGTGTTATTGCTTCTGTTGCTAAAGTGTGAGGATTAAACTCTACCCGCCAAAAATATCAGCGAAATGCCACCCAACAACCTCAGGATATTATTTCTAGCCTCAAGATGCCAGTCAGTTTAATATCCATTACTTTAATTTACTTGTAAAATCTCTTTCGTCATATATATCATCATGTGCCGCTTGCACGAATATCCTTGACCCTCTCTCGCCAATTCTCCCAATCATTCATCGCTGCCTGCAGGTCTTCAAGGCTACATCCCGTATCCTCACATAGCTGCTGTATGTATGTTCGAGCTGGTCGTCCTGCTTTTGCTTGGCAATATGTACATCCCTTATGAGCTCGTCTCTGCTTCTCCAGCAGTGTCCTGCGTGTCTGGTTCGTCTAGCTTGGATAGTTTTCGTGATGGGAGGCAGGTGGCCGTATAGTTGGTGCTTTGTGGGGTGTTGCCGCCAGGACTTGTTCAATATTGCTCGCAACATTCTTGTGTAATTGCCGTCTAGCGTCTTCTCCAGCCGTTTAGTTAGCGTCCAAGTGGTGCATCCATATAGCAGTATCGACACGACCGCTGCCTGGAAGAAACTGCGTTTCATTTTATCGGTCAGGTTTGATTTCCATCTGATCGATAGCTTATCGATAGCTGTCCATGCCTTGGTTAGCCGCGTGTCGATGTCTTTTTCGGTTGATGAGACACTGTTTCCTAGGGAGGTAAATTTGTCTACCAGTTTCAGAGAGGTTCCCTCTAGTGTGGAGATGTCGCCTGCTTGATTAAAGCACGTATATTCAGTTTTGTGTGCATTGACACAGACACACACACACACATATATATATATATATATATATAATTTTATAATATCCAATCAGCGTCCAAAGACAGTGGGTGTGGATTACATTCAGAGGGTATATATAGCAATTTGATGGAAACTCAAACTGGGATCCATCAAATTGCACTATATATATATATATAATACTATATATGTTGTATAGTCAGAACCAACCATACAAACACATAATACATATACATCTACATATGCATGCAGAATCATAACGACGACACAATAAAGACGAGCGACACAGTTCTTTTAGAAAAATATGCCTCTCACTTTATTTGAAAGGGTTGTGTGTGAGAGGGAGTTGGAGACCGAAAAGAACTGCAACATATTGACCCTCACTTTATTGGCCATAACCACGTTTCTTTCCCGTTCTCCTGGGATGCTCGACCGGGGGCCTGGGGGTCTACTCTGCTGTGTGCTGGTTTTCTCTACCGCAACTTGTCACCAACGGGCCTGGTCTCCGAACTAATTGACTTCTTGTCTACACCGAGTTATATAATAGTTCAACACCCACCTTCTTGTGGACGTCACTCATTCAACCCATACACGGTCAAGGTTATACTCTGCTATTCCTCGATCGGATGCACCTGTTATTTACAGAGGTGCATTTCCTATTTTGACAGCCCGGCCGGGTCGTAGGTCAATATACAACACACACACACACATATATATATATATATATATGTGTGTGTGTGGTTTGCTTTAGGTTAAGGTAGTGCTTTATGGCATATCATCCTTTGTTGGTAATTTAATGCCAAACACTGTTTTTACATATGTATTAATTATATGATTTGTAAACATATTTTGTAGATGCACACAGTTAAATGATCAAGCAGTTCTATTTCTAACAATTCAATTTAGCGTGAGTCATTTGTTTGCATACAGTTTAAATGTCAAACAGTTTTCTTTGATCTACAGATGGGACCCTATCAGGTGCTACCACTCCACGTCAGAGTGGACCTGGGAGTAATGGTAATTCCCAAAGCTCCAGCATTACGGGAGTCACAGCATCAGATAGCTTAGTATCATATCTAGGACACTCGTTGGGGGTGTGGGTAGGGAGTCTTACCCCTCTGCAGAGATACAGCCAGTATATTCTACATCCCCATTCGACTGCGCTGAATATGTATATATATATATAAATATATACAAATTTCGTTTAACATAATAGACATTTTCTGTCTACATATTTTCATGTTAATCCTTTCATATTGACTTGTATTGATTTTATCGTATTTGGTGGGAAAACTTCCCACCGACAACACAACAATATTAGAACATCAAAATAACAAACAAAAACTACAGATTCTCGAAGAACTACATATTAGAAAGATGCAACCCTATCTTAACAGAATTAATTTTCAAACCAGTGCTAATGTACTTAAATGTCTTTAGCTACTGACACTATTTATAGAAACACATTTAAAAGGAAACGCTATACACTCCAACGGTAAAGACGCTCTTACATAGTAGTAATGCAAAAGCAAAAGTTACATCACTTTTGTAATAGGCCCTCCCCTGATGATGGCCCAAAGTCAGGTAGAGAGTACTTGGGATATACACAATTATGGAAAATACATCAATCAATTCTCGCCGAATACGATAAAATCAATACGGCAATATGAAAGGATCAACAAGAAAATATGTCAACAGAAAATGTCTATTATGTTCAACGAAATTTTTATTAATGAAAAAATGCTGCCAATATATATATATATATATATATATATAAATGAAAAAGCACATATTCAAAAGTTATATTTATCTATATATGAATGATAAGCCGAAATTCATGTTTTTTTTTTGTTTTCTTTTTTTTTTCTTGCTTTTTAACCATCTTCAGGGCGATGTTATGTAATGTTGCCTCATATCTACAGAATATTTTCAAATGAAAGAAAATAAAATGAAAAAATGAAAAAAAATCTTAATGTAAAAATTTAGTAAAAATGATATTTTTAAAGAATAGATTTTTTTAAAAATCATATAGAATAAAGCAAAAATAATTACAATTTTCAACGAACATAGATTTTTTGTCTAAAATACATACATAGAACTGTTTTTGGAAAATTCAAATATCTTTAAATTCTGATATATTTGTGTATACGTAAACCAAAAAAGTGATACATATGCGTTAAAATCCCTTCACTTACGTTAAGTTTCCACGTGGCTGTGCGATAGAATCTCCGGATGGCTTAAGAGTCAGTTAAGATTCGATCAAAGTTTCGAGCATCTAGCGTGTTTAGCCACACTGAAGAGTCCGTAGATGACAATATATATATATATATATAGAGAGAGAGAGAGAGAGAGTGAGAGAGAGAAAGTAGACAACAAGGTAATCCAAGCAGAAAGAAATGTTTATTTACTTGTTATCAATTTTTTCCCTATATTGTCGGATTTTATTCCATTTTTACTCATATATATAAATACACACACACACACACGAATATATATATATATATATATATATATATATATATATATATATATATATATATAACTATTCTACTACATAGTCTGGAACTAGCAGCTGCTGGCATTGGCCACCATGTCAATGCACACAAGACGGAATATATGTGCTTTAATCAAACAGGCGACATCTCCATACTAAACGGTAGCTCTCTGAAACTAGTAGACAAGTTCACCTACCTAGGAAGCAGTGTCTCATCAACCGAGACACACCTCAACATGCGACCAGCAAAGGCAGGGACAGGTAACGATGACCGATAAAATGAAACACAGTTTTTTCCAAGCAGCGGTCGTGTCGATATTGCTGTATGGATGCACTACACGGATGCTATCTAAACGTATGGAGAAAAAGCTTGACGGGAATTAAACAAGAGTGCTACCAGCAATGTTGAACAAGTCCTGCAGGAAGCACCCCACAAAATAGCTGCTGCACGGCCTCTTACAACCCATCACGAAAACTATCCAAGTTAGACGAACCAGAGATACGGTACCCTGCTGGAGAAATAGGGACGAACCCATGTGCAGACTCTTGTGGACCTCTTGTCATGGTCGAGCAAAGGCAGGACGACCAGCTAGAATCTACATGCAACAGCCCTGTGCCGAAATAGGGTGTAGGCCTGAGGACCTGCCGGAAGCAACGGACGATAGAGAAAGGTGGCGAGAAAGGGTCAAGGATATATATCTGTGCTGATGGCGGGACACGATGTTGATGATCATGATATATATATATATATATATATACTAATTAATTACCATGACCAGAAAATCCAGCAAACACCCACGTGTGACATACGGAACACTGAACTCCTGGAGAAGCAAAGATAAACTCATTGGTGACGCTCTTCTGTGGACTCCTTCACGGCCACTAACCTCTCATCTCAAAAACTATTCAATTTAAACGAATAAGACGTCATGCGGTATACTGCTGGAAAAGTAAGGACAAACTCATAAGTGACGTTCTCTTATGGACCCTTCCACGGCCATTTACCTCCGATCTCAAAAACCATTCAATTTAGACGAACAATACGTCATGTGGTACACTGCAGGAAAAGTAAGGACAAACTCATGAGTTACGTTATTTTATGGAACCTTACACGGCCACTTACCTCCCATCTCAAAAACCATTCAAGACGAACAAAACATGCGAGACACCTGGAGAAGCAATAACGAACTCATATGTAACGCTCTTTCATGGACCTCTTCACGTGAACGTGCCAGTGTTGGTCGACCAGCAAGAACTTATTTACATCAGCTCTGTAGAAGACCTACCGGGAGTGATGGATGATAGGGACTGATGGAATAAGAGAGAGGGAGAGAGTCAGGAAAATCCGTGCTGTCAGCGTAATTTGATGATAATTCGGACGTTATTTATGTTAACACTAACGCATTCGACTAATAAGCAGTGTCAAAATGAAATGCATTCTTAAAAAGAAATTATGTAGATTTTCATTTAAAAGAAATAAACCAAAATGTCTCACTGTAAATAATGTAGGAGAATGGACCTGTGTTTGGTATTTATATGGTACCCGGCTATTTTACGTTGAGTTTATGTATATTGAATAAGGTTTAATATTTCCCATACGTTTATGTTGAGGTTTGATATAGAGTGTTTAGTTTAGAATAAAGGTTGAATAGGGCATAATACAAGCACATATTATAGGCACATGGACAAAGTGGTAAATGAAGGGGGTCAATGAAACAAATGAGTAAAAGATATGAAACAAATAATGGTTGTAAAACGGCGCGGACAAAATGAACATTTAAAACAAGGCGACGAACAAAAACAAATTTATATACAATAACAATAAAACTTTCTTTGATACATAAAAAATATTACTAACTCTACTAACAAAATAATAGTGTGTGTATATGTGTGAGCTCGTGTGTGTGTGTGTATGTGTGTGTGTAACACAACTAAGCTACAAAAAGAATTGCAAGTTTAAAATGTCCTTTTTCTATGGTTAGAAACGGGCAGTTTCTCAGAGACGGGAAAACGTCTCATAGTCCTTGTATATGAATGTCTGCGAGGCCCATTCATGGTGTTGCTTTTCTCTACTGTTGATTCACGCTGAAGGGTGTTTGTTGCTGCTGTGAAGAAATTTGGTCAAAGAGAATGTGGGTGCTTGAAGACGATGTATTTATAGAAAATACGCGTCTTGTAAGTGGCTCAAAGACGCAGGACTTGAATTTACGCGCGGACCTAGTATTAAACATGTCACGTGGTCCTCCTGGCCAATGGTTTCCCGAGATTGAATATTGAGCGTCCGCCATCTTTGTGGGAATAAGTGGCATACCGCCCAAAATAATTTATAGGAGTGTAAAGTCCTATAGTAATAATTCATTTCTTCCTGTTAGTTCAGTGAACATAGACTGTTCCATACTTAATAAAGAAATTTTTTTTTTTTTCTCTTATTCCTATGATTTGAGTAGGCTCGACACTAGCTACAAAAGTCGATGATTGATCTCTGATTCTAATTGGCAAAGAAATGGTATTCTTAATATTTTAGGAGAGAAAAGATTTTAGAAATTATTTTCGGTTTTGAGGCATCCAATTTTTTGCGGCAAGTCAAATATTGTCGTCTGCAAAGTATATCAAAATGAACATTTAAAAATGTCCAAGGACGCTTGAAGTTAGGATCAAAACCGCCCAAATATATATACAGTGTATCACAAAAGTGAGTACACCCCTCACATTTTTGCAGATATTTAAGTATATCTCTTCGTGGGACAACACTGACAAAATGACACTTTGACACACTGAAAAGTAGTCTGTGTGCAGCTTATATAACAGAGATAATTTATTTTCCCCTCAAAATAACTCAAAATATAACCATTAACAGCTAAACCCCTGCCAACAAAAGTGAGTACACCCCTTAGGGAAAGTTGTCAATATTAACATACACCATGTCAACTGTCAATATTTTGTGTGGACACCATCATTATCCAGAACTGCCTTTACTCTCCTGGTATGGAGTTTACCAGCGCTTCACAGGTAGCCACTGGAATGCTCTTCCACTCCTCCATGACGACGTCGCGGAGTTGGCAGATATTTGAGAACTTTGCACACCTCCACCTTTCGCTTGAGGATTCCCAAAAGATGTTCTATTGGGTTCAAGTCTGGAGACATGCTTGGCCAGTCCACACCTTTACCCTCAGCCTCTTCAGTAAGGCAGTGGTCATCTTGGAGATGTGTTTAGGGTCATTGTCAGGCTGGAACACTGCCCTGCAACCCAGTTTCTGGAGGAAGGGGAACGTGCTCTGTTGCAGTATTTCACAGTACATGTTGGAATTCATGTTTCCCTCAAGGAAATGTAACTCTCCAACACCTGCAGCACTCATGCAGCCTTAGACCATGACATTCCCACCACCATGCTTGACTGTAGGCATGACACACTTATCTTTGTACTCCTCACTTGGTCACCGCCACACATGCTTGAAGCCATCGGAACCAAACAAATTAATCTTCGTTTCATCAGACCATAGGATATGGTTCCAGTAATCCATGTGCTTTGTTGGCGTGTCTTCAGGAAACTGTTTGCTGGCTTTCTTGTGTATCGTCTTCAGAAAAGGTTTCCTCCTGGGGTGACAGCCATGCACACCAATTTCATGTAGAGTGCGGCGTATGGTTTGAGCACTAACAGGCTGACCCCCCACCTCTTCAATCACTTCAGCATGCTGACAGCACTCCTACACCGATCTTTCAAAGAAAGCATTTGGATGTGACGCTCAGCACGTGCGCTCAGCTTCTTTGGACGACCTACCCGAAGCCTGTTCTGAGTGGACCACACTCTTTTAAAACGCTGGATGATCTTAGCCACTGTGCTGCAGCTCAGTTTCAGGGTGTTGGCAATCTTCTTGTAGCCTTGGCCATCTTCATAATACGTCCTTTAAGATCCTCAGAGAGTTTTTTGCCGTGTGGTGCCATGTTGAAACTTTTAGTGACCAGTATGAGAGAGTGTGAGAGCTGCACTACAAATGTGAACACACCTGCTCCCTATGCACACATGGGCCTAGTAACACTAATGAGTCACATGACATTTTGAAGGGAAAATGACAAGCAGTACTCAATTTGGACATTTAGGGGTGTAGTTTCTTAGGGGTGTACTCACTTTTGTTGGCAGGGGTTTAGCTTTTAATGGTTATATTTTGAGTTATTTAGAGGGGAAAATAAATTAACTCTGTTATAAAAGCTGCACACAGACTACTTTTCATTGTGTCAAAGTGTCATTTTGTCAGTGTTGTCCCATGAGGAGATATACTTAAATATCTACAGAAATGTAAGGGGTGTTCTCACTTTTGTTATACACTGTATATATTTAACTGTTAACTGATTCATTTAAGTGAATTTAGGCAAGTGGTAATGATAGCTCCATCTTGCAAATGTCTTACCATTTTCTTTTTTCTTCTTTTTTTTTTCTTTTTTTCGAATATACTCAGTTTGAACCGGTGCACTCTATACGTTTGCAGGTGAAACATTTTTTTTTAAAAAACTTGTGAATCTGTAATTGCTAAACAAAGGGATTTTCGTACTCACTTCATGTAACGTCGGATGCTGTTCTGGATAGAAAATTGATACTTCTATGAGTTCAAAAGTTTCGAGACACATGTTTATGGATTAAAAGAAAGGCACCTGCAAGAATCAAAAGATGCTATTAGCCAAAAATTAGTAGAAATAACGCCAGACATGATTCTTTGTCTTGGAGCTACCTTTGCCACTTTCTTAAAGTTTACTTGCCTTCCACAGGTGACAGTGTGAGGTATTTCTGCCTCACACTGGATTGTATAGTAAGATTTTTAAAAATATTTTTAGGGTAAAGAAAGAAAGAAAGAAAGAAAGAAAGGTAAAAAAGATATTGAAAGAAGAGGGAAAAGAAATGTTTTAGAAAATTGGTTAGACGTTAGCTAGATGGAGCTACCTTTGCCACTTGCTTAAAGTTTACTTGCCTTACACATGTGACAGTGGGAGATATTTCTGCTTTACACTGGATTGTATAGTAACATTTAAAAAATATTTTAGGGTAAAGAAAGAAAGAAAGAAAGAAAAAAAGAAAGAAAAGTCAAAAAAGATATTGAAAGAAGAGGGAAAAGAAATGCCTTAGAAAAGCTAGCTTGATCGCCGCCATCCGCCGAGTATTCGCCGAGCTCCCGTTGGCGCTAGTGGAAAAGGCATGCTCCCAGTTCCGGATCCGCATCGAGGCGGTGATTGAGGCTACATTGAATAGATATCAGCTCTACTACATAATCAAGTTAGCTGAATTGATTTTTTCAATAAAAGTTTTAAAATAAAGCTGTAGTGTTGTTTTCTTTAGGACGACAATTTTATCATTCCACCCTATATATATATATGTGTGTGTGTGTGTGTGTGTGTGTGTGAATAAACAAATTTCATTATGGACGAAGAGTGATTAAAAATTTCGAACCTCAATTTTTCAATTTCAAAATTAATTGATATTTTATGCTTGAAGATTAGGAAATCACTTTCATTAAACGTATATATCAACATTTTCGTACAGTTCTTCGAGAGTTTTTGTTCACAGTTATCTATACAATAAAGTATTCCTATCCAATACAAATAATTTTCAAACACATCTATTTGACTTATATAAGGGAGCCTTTCACGTACCACCATTCTGGATCAAAGTGGATCTGGGAGTAATGGTATTCAAGAGGTGATGCTTCAGTCTTTATTCGATGGATGGTCTCGTAGTGGATAATGTTCTAGAGGGCGACATCCCTTCAAACGGGTTCGAACTCCAGTCACGTCATTAGATTCATTTTAGGATTAATACCGTTATTGAAAGGTATGTACCCCCTTAACACCCTGACTATAGTTTAAATTGTATCATTGCTGTTCTTCTAGAAGGATGGCTTTGGTGTTAAATAACCCACGAAGGTTGATATGCAATCAAACAAAGAAACGAAACTGTTAAAACCATTCAAAAACATCATCATCATCTTGTCGTGCCATCAGCACGGATATCCCTGATCCTCTCTCGCCACCCCTCCCTATCGTTCATTGCTTCCGGCAGGTCCTCAGGGCTACACCCCGTATCCTCACTGAGCTGCTGTATGTACGTTCGAGCTGGTCGCTCTGCTTTTACTCGGCCATATGTAGGGGTCCATTGGAGTACATCACTTATGAGCTCGTCCCTACTTCTCCAGCAGTGTACCACATGTCTGGGTCGTCAAACTTTGATAGTTTTCGTGATGGGAGGTAAGTGGCCATACAGCTGCTGCTTTGTGGGGTGTCCTCCAGGACTTGTTCAATATTGCTCGCAGCATTTTTGTTTAGTTGCTGTAAATTTTTTCCCCAGCCGTTAGGTTAGCGTCCATGTAGTGCATCCATATAGCAGTTTCGACACGACTGTTGCTGGGAAGAAACTGCGTTTTATTTTATCGGTCAGGTCTGACTTCTAACCTGACCAATAGGTGATCGATGGCTGTCCATACCTTTGCTAGTCACGTGTCAATGTCTATCTCGGTCGATGAGACAATGGTCCCTATGAAGGTGAACTTGTCTACTAGTTTCAGAGAGCTACCGTTTAGTGTGAAAATGTCGCCTGTTTGATTAAAGCACATATATTCCGTCTTGTGTGCATTGACATGGAGGCCAATGCCTGCTGCAGCTCGTTCCAGACTCTGCATTAGGGTTTCGGCTTGGGCGGGTGAAATTGCCAGAATCGCTATGTCATCGGCGTTGTCGGCGTCGGTATTTGTTTTTGCGGGGTACATTCTGTAGCTTTTCTTTGTCAACTCGAAACCGTTTTCTTTGATTTTATCGATAGATGTTCTAAGCACGTAGTCTAGACAGATGATAAAGAAGTAGGAGGCAAGTGTGTCTCCTTGCAGTACTCCAGCTACAATGTCGAAGTAGTCTGTGTCTCCATCTTGAGAACGTACTTTTTCTTTGGTGTTTCTATAAAGAGTCATTATGGCTGCGAAGGTTTCTTTTGATAGGTCGTATGCTAGTAGAATTTGCTCCATCTTCACTCTGTGAATGGAATCCAAGGCCTTGGGAAAGTCGACAAAATATATTGTCACCTGTACTAAACAACATTCAAAATTGTAGTAATATATTTTTATAAAATGGGTAGATGAAGTTACGTGAGAAGAATGAAATAAGAAATTTTGAAAGAAAACTTATTTAAGTAAATCTATCTATCTATTTATCTCATCATCATCATCCTGTCGTGTCACCAGCACGGATACCACTGACCCTCTCTCGCCATTTCTCCCTATCGTTCATCGCCTCTGGCAGGTCTTCAGGGCTACATCCCATATCCTCACATAGCTGCTGTATGTATGTTCGGGCTGTTTGTTCTGCTTTTGGTCGGCCATATGTGGGGGTCCATAACATCTATCTATCAATCAATCAATCTGTCTGTTTCTTTGTCCAGTCGGCTGGGGCTGTAGAATAAACTGACTGTGTCTCTGCAGAGGGGTAAGACTCCCCCAATGATGGTTGGTTGGTTGGGTTTTATGGGATATCAATCTTTTTAGGTTATTTAACGGCAAATCCATTTTAATGTAAATAATCAGTTTTATTTCAAACAATTCAGTTGAGCATGAGTACACAGTTTAATTGTCAAAAAACATTTCTATTTCAAACAATTCAGTTTAGTCAAGCAGTTCTAATTCAATTAATTCAGTTTACTATAAGTATAGATTTTGTTTACACACAGTTAAATGTCAAAACAGTTTTATGTTAAACAATTCAGTTTAGTGTAAAAACAGTTTCAATGTTAAAAAACAGTTCTATTTCAAATAATTCAGTTGAGCATAAGCACGCAGTTTAAATGTAAGTACGGTTTAATTGTCGAAAAGATTTCTTTTTCAAGCTATTCAGTTTAATCAAACAATTCAGTTCAGCATAAGTATGTCGTTAGTTCTATTTAGCCCATAGATAGGGCCCTATCAGGTGCTACCACGCCGGGCCCTAGTGGACCTGGGAGCAATGGCAATGAAGGGGTGCTCCGTATTCCCCAAAGCCCCAGCATTACTGGGACCTTACAATCAGATCGTTTAGTGTCATAACCAGGACACTCTCTGGGGGTGGTCTTACCCCTCTGCAGAGGTACAGATAGTGTATTCTACAGCCCCAGCCGACTGGGCAATCCCCCAATGAGTGTCCTGTATATGACACAAAACAATCTGATGGTGAGGGTCTAGTAATGCTGAAGCTTTGGGAAATATGGAGTACCCCTTCATTACCATTGCTCCCAGGCCCTATCTTACCCGGAGTGGTTGCACCTGATAGGGTCAAAGGGGACTGTTTGACATTTAAACCCTATGCAAACAAATGACTTATGCTAAATTGAATGGTTAGATATACAATGATTCGATCATTTGATTTTGTGTAAACAAATGAGTGACGTTTAATTGAATTTTCAGTGATATATAGCAATATTTGAAAACATTTAACTGTGAAAAACATGAGCAGCGACTCGCTAAAAAATGTTATCAATAAAATCTATTTACAAATCATATATATTTAATGAACATGTATAAAGAGAATTTGGCATTAAATAACCTACAAGAGTTTATATGTCATCAAACTTAACCAAGCCAAACCATATATATTTGATATACATGTATAAAGAGGATTTGGCATTAAATAACCTACAATGGTTGATATGCCATAAAACCCAACCAAACCAAATCATATATATTTAATATATATGTATAAAGAGGATTTGACATTAAATAACCTATAATGATTGAAATGCCATAAAACCAAACCAAACCAAATCGTACATAATTAATATACGGCGCCCGTGGTGTAATGGTTATCGTAAGAGGAAATGGACACGGTGACACGAGTTCAAATCCTGGACGAGACTGATTGCATTTCACATAACACTAATACCCTTGGGAAAGGAATGAATCCTGTTATTCTCACTCCAGCTATGGGTAAATAGTAGGACAGACTGAGTTCTTCATCCTTGGTGAGGCAACTAATCTAGGAGAAGGAAAACTCTGAATTCAAACCTGTTAAACTCCGCTTAAAAAAATTGACCTTGTCTCATATCATGTCCGAGCAGAGGGGTTGGTAAATATATATATATATATATATATATATATATTCAATATATATGTATAAAGAGGATTTGGCATTAAATAATGGTTGATATGCCATTAAACCCAACTCAACCCAATCTAACAAAATCTAATTGTATTTTTATCTATCTATCTATCTATCTATGGGAATTTATTTTTTTCCGATTATCACTGCTTATTTCTCTGAAAAGCGGTTAAAGAGGGTGATTTATTTACCAAAACATTAACCTGTTCTACCTCTTCCCCATCAAACATTGTGGCATGTCAGAAACGAGAGTTGTCAGTTTATCTTATAATGACACAGCCTGTCACCGACAGTAAAGACTATCGTCCTAAAATGGTCCTAAAGAACTCATTGGCGAAGACGAATTTGCAAGCACAATAAAAACAAACAGGTTTCTTGACAAAGAAGTATATATCTTATTTAGACTCATTTAAACATGAGCCTGCGAGTATGTGTACGCGTATGTGTGTGTATGCGTACGTGTGTTTGTGTGCGTATAAGGGTGTGTGTGTGTGTGTGTGTGTGTGAGTCTAAAATCTGCCTTGTGTGTTCGTATTAGCGTGTGGGAAAGTATCTGTGACAATCTAATATCTCCTTTGTTAAAATAAGTCAATACTGGTTTTAATCAATTTTATATCATTTGTCGGATATCCAGCCGCAAGTAAATATTAACTGACTCTCTTTCTCTCTCTCTCTCTCTCTCTTTCTCTCTCTCTCTCTGTCTGTTTGTCTGTCTGTCTGTCTCTCTGTCTCTGTCTCTCTCTGTCTCTCTGTTTACCTTAAGGAACAATATTCAGCTCTAAAAATCTGAATGATTATTTCTAATATCTTTTTTCTTGTTCAATAAAGGCCGGCTGGAACAAGTGAAAGCAAGCCACAACACTCTTCTAGTCTATTTTGGATGTTCAATCTTAGTCTGGTCATATCTATCACTCTATCTTTACATATCCCTTTCAATCTATCAATCTATCTATCTATCTATGCCTGTTTACATCTATCTATCTATCTATCTATGACTGTTTATATCTATCTATCTATCTATCTATCTATCTATCACGGTCTGCTCTTTCTAATAATGTTTCTGTCTGTCTGTCTGTCTTACTTCCGTCCGTCTATCTGTCTATGTATCTGTCTTTCCCCCTTTCTCCAAATATTATTTGTGCGCTGTTTTTTTTTTGTTTGGTTTTTTTTTCTTGCTGTCTTTTAACAATTAATTTTTCTTTCTTTCTTTCTTTCTTTCTTTCTTTCTTTCTTTCTCCTGAAAAGGAGAAAGCTTTCATTCTGTCTTCCTTCTTTTTCGAAATATCATTCCGGTAATCTTTCTTTCTTTCTTTCTTTCTTTCTTTCTTTCTCCTGAAAAGGAGAAAGCTTTCATTCTGTCTTCCTTCTTTTTCGAAATATCATTCCGGTAATCTTTCTTTCTTTCTTTCTTTTTCTTTTTATATTCTTTTTTTCTGTCTGTCTTTCTTTCATCCTCACATCTGTAAACAGAAAATATTTTATTTCATTTTTCTTGCCTTCTCAAAAAATACCGGTCCAGTCAGCTGGAGCTGCAGAATACACCGACTGCATCTCTGCAAAGGGGTAAAACCCGACAAAACAAGTGTCCTGGATATGATACTAAACAATCTCATGGTGAGGCTCTGGTATTGCTGGATCTTTGGGGAATGCGGAGTATCCTATCATTGCCATCGTTTCCATGGTCCACTGCTCTGTAGTATATATGAAATTTAACTGTGTGTAAGCAAATAACTGATCTTTAATTGAATTGATCGTGATAGCAATACTTTGAACTTTATAACTTTAAACCGGATTTGGCATTAAATAACCTACAAGGGTTGATATGCCATAAAACCTAACCTAACCAAATCATATATATTCAATATTTATCAATAAACAGGATTTGGTATTAAATAACCTATAAGGGTTGATATGCTATAAAACCCAACCAAACAAAATCGTTTATGTATTTAATATCTATCTATAAACAGTATTTGGTATTAAATAACCCACAAGGGTTGATATGCCATAAAACCCAACAAAACCAAATCCTATATATTTAATATATATGTATAAAGAGGATTTGGCATTGAATAACCTACAATGGTTGATATGGCATAAAACCCAACCAAACCAAATCATATATATTTAATATATATGTATGAAGAGGATTTGCTATTAAATAACCTACAATGGTTGATATGCTATAAAACCCAACAAAACCAAATCATATATATGTAATATATATGTATAAAGAGGATTTGGCATTGAATAACCAACAATGGTTGAAATGCCATAAAGCCCAACCCAACCAAATCCTATATATTTGATATATATGTATAAAGAGGATTTGGCATTAAATAACCTATAATGGTTGATATGCCATAAAACCCAACCAAAGTTGACATATATGTATAAAGAGGATTTGGCATTAAATAACCCACAATGGTTGATATACCATATAACCAAGCACAACTAAATCATATATTTTTATTATATATGAATAAATAGGATTTGGCATTAAATAACCTACAATGGTTGATATGCCATAAAACCCAGCCAAACCAAATCATATATATTTAATATATATGTATAAAGAAGATTTGGCATCAAATAACCAACAATGGTTGATATGCCATAAAACCCAACGTTATTCCTGTTATTCTTTCTTTCTCCTGATCACGTGAATGTGATACTAATCTTTCTGATGTCCTCTTGCATATAGTTCCAACTGAATTCATAAAGACACTCTTGAGCAATTCATCTTTTTTTGGTAAAGGGTATTTTACCTGTATCATTTGACTAGACAAAATGAAAAAATAAAGATAACTAGAAAGAGATAAGCGTTTGAATTCATTAACTTTTACAATTCGTGACTAGACGACTTGGAAGTTACTCATTTTTCTATCTTTGACAAAAATCCATTACAAAAGTAATATCTATCTTTCTAAGAAAAATTTGGAAAAAAAAACAAAACATTTTTTCAAGGTAGCCATTGGGCTACCAGGGCTACTGACAGGATCAACAACAACAATATCTATATATCTATCTATCCTAGTCTGCACATATCTATCTATCTATCTATCTATCTATCTATCTATCTATCTCAGTCTGCACATATCTATCTATCTATCTATCTATCTATCTATCTCAGTCTGCACATATCTATCTATCTATCTATCTATCTATCTATCTCAGTCTGCACATATCTATCTATCTATCTATCTCAGTCTGCACATATCTATCTATCTATCTATCTATCTATCTATCTCAGTCTGCACATATCTATCTATCTATCTCAGTCTGCACATATCTATCTATCTATCTATCTCAGTCTGCACATATCTATCTATCTATCTATCTATCTATCTATCTCAGTCTGCACATATCTATCTATCTATCTCAGTCTGCACATATCTATCTATCTATCTATCTATCTATCTCAGTCTGCACATATCTATCTATCTATCTATCTATCTATCTATCTATCTATCTATCTATCTCAGTCTGCACATATCTATCTATCTATCTCAGTCTGCACATATCTATCTATCTATCTATCTATCTATCTATCTATCTATCTATCTATCTATCTATCTATCTATCTCAGTCTGCACATATCTATCTATCTATCTCAGTCTGCACATATCTATCTATCTATCTCAGTCTGCACATATCTATCTATCTATCTATCTATCTCAGTCTGCACATATCTATCTATGCTTGTATTTTATGCTGGGTTGTGATGGCTAGAGAAAAGTTTCCAACACCAATATATATATATATATGTGTGTGTGTGTGTGTGTGTGTGTGTGTGTGTGTGCATATAATATGTGTATAGATCATGTCCAAGTAATTAATTAATTAATTAATTAAGCATTTGAATTCCCTGCCAAAGAAAATAAAATAAAATAAAAAGAAATAATTAAATAAAACACTTTTACTATTATCCCTTTTCCACTTTAAACAACTTCTAAAAAATTTAGATATTCGAAAAAAAAAAAATAATTCGAGAAAAAATTTAAAACTTGGAAAAAATTAATTTGAAAAAAAATTGATTTAAAATAATTCTAAATATTCAAAAAAAAAAAAAAAAAGAGACAAAAATGAATAATGCAGTATTTGATTTTAGAAATTGGGAGCAATCAATTTTTTTCTGTTTGATGTAAAAGTTTTTTAATCTAAAAAAAAAAAAAATTGCTTGAGTTAATTTAACTGTGCCAACAATTGAACGCAGACTCGTTCGCACACAGGATATAGTTTGGAAGACTTGCCGGGAGCGATGGATGAGAGGGACGGAGAGAAATTCCTACTTGAAGCACAACTTAATGATGATATATATATATATATATATATATATATATATATATATATATATATATATATTATATAGTACAATTTAATGGAGACTCAAACTCGGTTAAGTCGTCATAATAAATTTATTTCGACGGAGAATATTATTGCTATACTCTCCGTCTCGTCAGATGACTATTTACATGCTTCCTTCCCGTCGCAGAGTAGCGAAGTGGAGTTACAGTTCGTATTCAGAAGATAAAATAAAGAAATTAAAAAATAAAGATTTAAAAAATAAAAATCAGAAAATAAAGATGAAAAATATAAATAAACAATAAAAAAATAAAAATAATAAAAATAAAAATAAGAATAAGGTGGAAATCAAATTACAAATTATTTTATTCATAGGCGTGAGCAGAGGGGATTAACATGTTATACGTTTGAACGATAAAGAAACAGGAGTGGAATTAGTCTACAGGTCAGTCCCTTCTAATTTTGCGTTCTTGTAGTAGTTCCTTCTACTTGGCAGGTGTGATTTTCTAAACAGACTCATGTCATCATCATCATTTCTATGAATCGCCCATCTCTATGCAGGCAGTTAAACAATCATATTCTTAATATATTTGGGGAACTCCTGGATACAGGGGTTATTTAGTTTGTTTTTTATTTTTCCCCTCATCCTTATATATATATATATATATATACCCCGTTTTTAATTGAATTTCCGGTGTTTAATACTGGAAAATTAACATTTATGCTTCGAGCTCTACGTCAATCACGTTTAAAACGTCATGACTCCGAATTGGCCAATTTAGATTGCTACTATTGTAAAGCACACACCCTACTCGACCAGAAATCCTGGACGAGACTGATTGCATTTCACATAGCACTAATACCCTTGGGAAAGGTATGAATCCAATTATTCTCCCTCCAGCTATGGGTAAATAGTAGGACAGACTAGGTTCTTCAGCCTTGGTGAGGCAACTAGTATAGGAGAAGGAAAAATCAAACTCCGCTTAAAAATCGACCTTGTGTCATATCCTGCCCGAGCGGAGGGGTTGGTAAATAGGACCCTACTCGACCAGAAAAGATAACAAAATCAATATTTTGAATTTTGTCAAAAATAAAACCGAACTTTTCCAAGCAATATAGTTAGAGATATCTTATGACGTCATTTCGCTGTTAACATCTAGAAGTGTCTTCTTTCTTTGGTAGCATTTTAATCTAAGCATAGAATTCTACGTTTGATTTGGTTAGGTTGGGTTTTATGCCATATCAACCATAGTATGTTATTTAATGCCAAACTTTTTTTATAGATACATATTAGATACATGAACCCCTACTCCCCTCCTAGCTATGGTTAAATAGTAGGGCAGACTGATTTTTTTGCTTTGGTTTGGCAACTACTCTGTCATGGTGACGCAGCTACGATTTCTCCTGCCACAATTCGCATTTCTCCTCACGCACAGTGCAAACGATACGCGGCTGGATCTTTTCGTGGACTTATCGACTGATCGTCTGACCCTGTACTAAGAACATACCGTGGACATTGCCCCTCACATCGAAAAATATGATCAATATAACTTTGACTTTGTCTTCTTTTCTTTGACCTCGGCGATTTCCACTGATTGATCGGATACTGAACTCTCTCTGGTTGTATTGTAATGTACAGAAACTATTCTACAAGAAACAACAATAAAATATTGCAAAATTTTGTTGAAAAATCTTTATTATTTAATCAAGTTTTAAAAGCGTCATAACTCTTTGAATTCTCTGAATTGGCTAATTTCATTGCTTCCGTTGTAAAGTACGCACCCTACTTGACCAGAAACAACAATAAGATTAAGAAAACCCCGAATTATTCCCAGCAATATAGTTAAAGACACCATGTGACGTCATTTCCCTGTTAATTTCTGGAAGTGTCTTCTTTCTTCAAATTAGTTCCCTTAGAAGTGCACAAACTTATTCCAGTGAGAACTGAACTCTCTCTGGTTGTATTGTAATGTACAGAAACTATTCTACAAGAAACGACAATAAAACATGGTCATTTATGCTTCAACCTCAACGTCAATCACGTTTAAAGCGTCATAACTCTGAATTGGCCAATTTCATTGCTATCATTGTAAAGCATACACCCTACTCGACCAGAAACGATAATAAAATCAATATTTTAAACTTTGCAAAAAAAAAAAAACTTTTCCAAGCAATAAAGTCAGAGATACCTTATGACGTCATTTCACAGTTAATACCTGGAAATGTCTTATTTCTTTGGTAGCATTTTAATCTAAGCATAGAATTCTACATTTGATTTGGTTGAAGAGGGTTTTATGTCATATCAACTATAGTATGTTGTTTTATCGTTCCACCCTGTAGATATCAGCTCTACTACATAATCAAGTTAGATGAATTGATTTTTTCAATAAAAGTTTTAAAATAAAGCTGTAGTGTTGTTTTCTTTAGGACGAGAATTTTATCGTTCCACCCTGTAGATGTCAGCTCTACTACATAATCAAGTTAGATGAATTGTTTTTTTCAATAAAAGTTTTAAAATAAAGCTGTAGTGTTGTTTTCTTTAGGACGACAATTTTATCGTTCCACCCAGTAGATGTCAGCTCTACTACATACTCAAGTTACCTGAATAGCTTTTTTTCAATAAAAGTTTTTAAATAAAGCTGTAGTGTTGTTTTCTTTAGGACGACAATTTTATCGTTCCACCCTGTATTGATATTTAACACTAATTATCCTACTCAACTCTATTCATTTATTTGCTCTCTGTCAAATGGTTCCAAGTATTGTTATGTATCACCAACAGTTCAATTAAATATTATCTATTTAACACACAGTTAAATGATCAAACAGTTCTTTTTCTAACAATTCAATTTTAATTCGTTTGCACAGTTTAAATGTCAAACAGTTTTATTTGACCCTTAAATAGGACCCTATTAGGGTCAGAGTGGACCGTGGAGCAATGGCAATGAATGGAACTTCGCCTTCTGATAGTTCAATATCATATCTAGAATATTCGTTTTGGGGAGGTGGGTCTTACCCCTCAGCAGAGATGCAGTCCGTATACTCTACAGCCTCAGCCGACGGAGTGAATTCTACAAGGAAAAACAAATATATTCAACATTTTAATGGGAAGTACCCGAGGTTATCGTCGAAGGAAATGGGCACGACGACACAAGTTCAAATCCTGGACGAGGCTGATTGCATTTCACATAGCATTGCTCAATCGGCTAGGGCTGTAGAATACACCGACTGCACCTCTGCAGAGGGGTAAAACATCCCTTAATGAGTGTCCTGGATATGACACTAAACGATCTGATGGTGAGGTTCCAGTGATGCTGGGGCTTTGGGTAATGCAGAGCACCCCGTCATTGCCACTGCTCCCAGGTCAACTCTGGCCCGGAATGGCAACACCTGACAGGGCTCTATCTATGGGTTAAATAGAACTAACGGCATACTTATGCTAAACTGAATTGTTTGAATTAGAACTGTTTGACTAAAGGGAATAGCTTGAAATAGAAATGTTTTTGACAATTATTCTGTGAACTTAAATTTAAACTGGGTGCTTATGCTAAACTGAATAGCTTGAAATGGAACTTTTTATGACACTGAAACTCTACTTACACTAAACTGAATTGTTAGTATAGAACTGTTTTGACATTTAACTGTGTATAAACAAAATCTCTACTTATACTAAACTGAATTAGCTGAATTAGATCTGTTTGAATGAACTGAATTACTTGAAATAGAAATGTTTTTGACAATTAAACTGTGAACTCACGCTTAACTGAATTGTTTGAAACAGAACTGACTATTTGTATAAAAATAGATTAGGCGTTAAATAACCTACAAAGGTTGATATGCCATAAAATCCAACCAACCAACATTTCACATAGCACTAATACCCTTGGGAAAGGTATGAATCCAATTACTCTCGCTCTATGCGTTAATAGTAGGGCAGAATAGGTTCTTTAGCCTTGGTTAGGCAACTGGTTTAGGAGAAGGAAAACTCTGAATTTAAACCTGTTAAATTCCGCTTAAAAATTGAGCTTTTATAACATCCTGCCCGTGTAGAGAGGTTGGTGAATACATACACAACATTTTAACTTTTGTCAAAAATTTAACCGATGCTAAGCATGTTTTTAGCAATATGTCAAGGATATTTGTCGCCTTATTTATTCGAAAATTCTTCCAATTAGGAACTCTCTCTGATAGTTGTAACTTTCTAAACTTTTGCTTAGATCAGGAACGAGGCCGCATGAATGGGGCACCCGGTGAGACTCTGTTGTATCCTCAAGGTGAATGATACACACAGAAGAATGAATGCTTAATATATCTATTCAGCACCAGTATCCGGTGCTAATGGATACTTACAAAAACACAGTACAATACGTTACAATCAATTCATTAGAGAACTTACAAGAAATAGAGGAGAGGTATATATATATATATATATACATGGTAAGCTTTCGTTAGCGTTGACCGACCAGCAAGAACTGATTTACATCTGTTCTGTGCGAACAAAGGATGTAGTTTGAAAGACCTGCCTGTGTTATATAACATGACATGGATTTTCGGTTCGTTCCTCGTGGCCCCGTGTGCTTTGACAAGCTGTCAGGTTGTGATTAGTAAACAGGGGGATGACAGCGTGTCAGGGCGGTCAGGTTCAACCGGTGTGTAACCGGAAGGAGACTACATGATGAGAATCACGCAGTCAGATTTAGACAGAGTGCAGAGAATCAGGAGTCAAGAGAGGGACACGCAGCCGATCAGAGGCGTCTCGGCTTGCAAGGGGGTGCAAGCGTTGGTACCCCCAGACTCCCGGGCAAGATGAAGTCTCCTCTCTGAGTATATGTCTCTCTATCTCTCTTTCAAACTAACAACAAACAGTGGGCCCCTTTCAGCATAAAATGAGAGATATATTTATAAAGAAGTGTGTTTCGTTTGTTTATTATCTTTGATTATGTTCTCAGTTGGGTCTATAACATATAGATGATAGGGACGGGTGAAAAGAGATAGTATGGGAAATCTGTGCTTTCAGAACGACTTGATGATGATGCTATATATATATATATATGTACACACACACATAGACGCACACACACACATACACACACACACACATAGACGCACACACACACACACACACACACACACACATATATATATATATATATATATTCTTAAAAAAAAACCGGTCCCATTAGGATTATAAATTTATTTCCATCATGTTATGTGTTTTTGATAAAATCAAAAAACACGAAAAAATTAACTGGGCTTCTTCAGATCTTATGGATAAAATAAATCTGAATAGACACAGTTTTAAGTCGAAATGTAATTAGAATTTTTTTAAAAAATTTTAAAAGTAATTTACTATAATTCCAACCGGCAATAAAATTTAAAAAAAAACCGGAAGTGGGCTAAATGAGGAGATAACTCTTCAACCCTCTTCTATCCCCTTCCCACCCTTCTTTCCTGTGTCTATTCTGATTTATTTTATCCTTAAGATCTGAAGAATTCCTGTTAATTTTCTTTTCGCGTGTTTTGATTTTATCAAAAACACATTACAGGATGCAAATAAATTTATAATCCTAATGTGACCTGTTTTGTTTTTTTCTTAAAGAAATTATTGCTCTGTAATGTCAGTTACATTGAGCTCTTTACCAGGAAAATTTAAATGCTCACAGTTGAATTTTTTTTTTTTTTTTGTCCTGATGGAATTACTCCCAACTCCGGTTTAACTGGACCGAATAATTCTCTCTCTCTCTCTCTCTCTCTCTCTCTCTCTCTCTCTGTGTGTGTGTATATATATATATATAAACGAAAAAGTTTTCTTTTCACCATGAATATGAAATTCATCACATTTAAACGAAATTTTAACTAACAATTAATTTAGCTCAGCTCATATTAATCAACCTAGTAATCAACTGTTGAAGTCTTTAATCTTTAAGCCAGACTATCTAGTTGCGTGCTGAAGGGGTGCTTGCTAGTCTACAAAAGAGACTCAAACTGAGAACTCTCACTGGTCGTATTGTAAAGTGCAAAGAATATTCTACTAGAAACGGCGAAAAAAATCAACTTTTTTAATAGTGTCGAAAAAAAAAAACACGTTTCATCACCAGTGACGACTCTACGAAGGATGTCTGGCTCAGCTTTGAGACGCTCGATTACTTCCTGATACACCTGCAAACAGCGCTTCTCCTGGTCCTCATTAAGCAGTCTTAGCACGATTTTTTTTTTTTCGCAGACTTTTCGCATACCCAAATCTTTGATGATAATCATCCAAACACTGTCCTTTTTGCTGTCCAGTTGACTTGCGATTATTCGAACAGTAAACTAACGATCACCACATACTATCTGCCTTACCCGCTCGACGTTGACCTCACACGTACTTGTTGAAAGCCTCCCGCTCCTCAAGTAAACTTTCTCCATCTCTCACTTCTCTTTTATTATCTTGTGTCACTCAAAAACACGTGTGCGCGACATGGTGCTATCTCCACACTCTTGCTGAAGCATTTCAAGCGCTTGTGACGAATGTTCCCCTAAACCTCAACTTCATTCGTCGTTCAGCGTTCGTCGTTCGTTCCTCAGTGCTTATAGCCGAACAATCTGAAAAAAGGGGCAAACAAAAGCTTTTAAAAAGAATATAACAGTTGCAGAAAGCAAAGTTTGCGGTTAAATACACCTAATCCGTTAATTATTCCATTGTACATAGCTCAAACAGCACACCTAGTCTCGGTTGAATTGAGCTAGTTCGTGTACTGTTGTGATGAACAGCAATAATAACTGACTAGCTAATTACAACTAAATTTGTGCATAAAGCAATTGGTATCCGTGGCAACCCGGAATATTCCATTCTCGTTTCTGGGTGATCTCATTCCTCTAGTCCTGGTTTCAGTGTGGATATAGTGTTAGATAAATATCCATCATTCTACATTATGCTCCACGTGAATGTATGTCTGCTGGCCGACTGGGCGGGGATGCACTTCAACCAACCGTGTTCGCGGTGGCATTCGGTTTACGCTTCCTGAAGCGGGTGCCGGGGAGGCCCAGCAACCGCATCTCGAGGTGCTCCTTGAACTTCAGGGGGCTGCTTACCCAAACTCTAACTCTCTCTGAAGAGGATAGTTTTATCACCTGGCGCTTTGAGTCTTTTTGAAACTGCTGGTTCCCACAATTAAAAAGGCCCTCTGCTATGCTCATGTGCACACTGGGCGCCCGACAAATATTTGCGACTGAACTGGGTTATTGCTTGTTCACTTTTCTGCCAACTAGACGCTAGTTGGAATCCCACTGCGACGGTGAGTACCTTATTTCTTCTACTATATCAAAGAGGTGACTCCTACAGTCTCGTAACACTTTAGTCAGACATCGTATATATATATATATATATATATATATATGGAGGTGCTCGTGGTGTAATGGTTATTCTATTTACCCCCCCGCTATGGCAGGATATGACACAAGGTCAATTTTTACGCGGAGTTTAACAGGTTTTAATTCAGAGTTTTCCTTCTCCTAGACTAGTTGCCTAACCAAGGCTGATGAACCTAGTCTGTCCTACTATTTACCCATAGCTGGAGGGAGAATAACTGGATTCATACCTTTCCCAAGGGTATTAGTGCTGTAATTGTTATCGTCGTAGGAATTGGACACGGCGACACGAGTTCAAATCCTGGACGAGACTGATTGCATTTCACATTGCACTAATACCCTTGGGAAAGGTATGAATCCAATTATTCTCCCTCCAGCTATGGGTAAATAGTAGGGCAGACTGGGTTCTTCAGTCTTGGTGAGGCAACTAGTCTAGGAGAAGGAAAACTCTGAATTCAAACCTGTTAAACTCCGCTTTAAAATTGCCCTTGTGTCATATCCTGCCCAAGCGGAGGTGTTGGTAAATATATATATATATATATATATATATATTGGGATGGGTCATCATTTTCGTTTTCAAAACAAGTTATAAGTACACATTTCAAATCTCCAATGTATTAAACGCAATTGGAAATTACCTAATAAAAAAGTGTCTTCATTGGTCATTCTCGTCGCTTGAATAAAAGAATGTGAATCATCTTTTACTCTACGATCTTATGCTCATAAAATGAAGGAAGTGTAAAAACTTATTCGACATGTTACGTTATTGAAGTTTAACAAAAACGTTATCAAAAGACCTTAGAAAATTTCTAGTGTTTATGGCCAAGGTATTATTACAGACTGCCCCAACTTCGAACCTGGTTTTCAAAGTTTTGTTCTGGCGATACCTCATTGAAAGAAGAACCTAAACCATAACATACATCAGATCTCGATCAAGGTCCTTTTAGAGAATTGGTGGAATAAAATTCACGTAAAAATACTCAAAAATCAGTACTTGACCACAACATATCCAAATCCTGCCCACATTTGACAAATATGGTAACAGTTAGTTTCCTGGGTGTGTTGTATAGTCATATGCAGATTCATTTACAAATACATGCATACGTATACATATTGACGCAATAATAAAGACGAGCGACACAGTTATTTGAAAAATATACCTCTCACTTTATTTGAAAGGTGTTGTGTGTAAGAGGGAGTTGGAGACTGAACAGAAACTGCAATGAGAATTAATTTTGATTTATTGCGGACTTTTTGTCCTCCTCTTGGTAGGTTTTTTTTTTTTCTTTCACTACGTTTTGGCCAAATTTCAGCGGTGAAATTTGGCCGAAACATAGTGAAAGAAGAAACAACACACAAAAAAAAAAAAAAACACAAAAAAAAACTACCAAGATGAGGACAAAAAGTCCGCAATAAATAAAAATTAATTCTCAGATTAAGAAGCCTCATCTCAAAATGATTTTAATTAAAGACAAGTACAGAAACTGCAATATATTGACCTTCCCAGCCCCTCCGGACATCGCCGTGTGTCGTTCTCGTTCTCCTGGGCTGCTCAACCGGAGGCTTGGGGGCTCACTCCACTGGATGCAGGCTTTCTCTAAGTCATCTGATCTCCAACTCAATCGGGGGTCCCGAGGGCCTCTTCTGCTGGGTGGTGGCTTTCTTTACCACATCTTGTCTCTAACTCATCTTATCTCCTACTCACTGACTTCCTGTCTTCACCGAGTAATATAATAGTTCAATCGCCAACTCAATCTTTGGAATGGCATGTTTGATCGTCATCAAGCGGAAATAACTGTCATGCAGTTCACAGGTCACTCTCTTCCGGTGCATCAGTCTATGAGTGTACCATGGGATTTTTACCTTGTCCCATTTTTTCAGCCAAGCCCGCCTACGCGATTTCTTCTCATAACTGCCATCGGAATGTGTCACTTCCTTCCGGTGCATCACTTTGGAATGGCATGTTTGGCCGGGTCGAAGGTCAATATACAACAGGTGTTTCAATTCCTCGTATTCTTTGGGAGACGAATACAGAAGATTGCACATCCATAGCGACAAGTCTTCTTCCAAGGCAGACACATGGCCCTTTTCTCAAGAATATCATTACAGGTGACGAAAAAATGAGACAAAGTCCAATATATATATATATATATATATATATATGACAGACAACACTAATACACTCACAATCATCATCATCATGTCACGCTGCCAGTACAGATCTCCCTGACTCTCTCTCTTCACCCATCTGTGGGTGTCCTCGTGGTGTAATGGTTAAAGCGATGCACTGCGGAATCGTAGTACGCGAGTTCGTACTCCAGTCGCGCTATTACATTCACTTTCGGGCAAATACCCTTGGGAAAGGTATGAACCCCCTTATTCTCCCTCCAGCTATGGGTAAATAGTAGGACGGACTAGGTTCTTCAGCCTTGGTGAGGCAATTAGTCTAGGAGAAGGAAAACTCTGAATTCAAACCTGTTAAACTCCGCTGAAAAATTGACCTTGTGTCATATCCTGCCCGAGCGGAGGGGTTGGTAAATAGTACCCATCTCTATCGTCTATTGCTCCCGGGAGGCCCCAAGGCTATACCCTGTATCGGCACAGAGCTGTTGTATATAGGTTCTAGCTAATCGTCCAACCTTTGGTCGTCCGTGTGAAGGGGTTTACAGGAGTACATCGCTTATGAGCTCTCCCTTACTTCTCCAGCAGTGTCTCCCATGTCTAGTTCGTCGAACTTGGATAGATTCCGTGATGGGTAGTCGGTGGCCGCATAGCTGCTGCTTTGTGGAGTGTTACCTTCAAAAGTTGTTCAATATTACTCGAAGCATTCTTGAGTAATTGCCAACAAGCTTTTTCTCCATGCGTTTGGTTAGCGTCCATGTAGTGCATCTATATAGCAGTATCGACACGATCGCTGCTTGGAAAAAACTGCGTTTTATTTTATCGGTCAGGTCTGACCTCCATATGACCGATAGACTATTGGTAGCTGTCCATGCCTTTGTTAGTCGCGTGTTGATGTCTTTCTTGGTAGATGTGACACTCAGAAACACGGATATATATATATATATATATATATATATGTGTGTGTGTGTGTGTGTGTGTGTGTGTGTATTGAAATCTCTCCTTACAATATATATATATATATATAGTCTTTAATAACAGATTTAATTCATCCGTGTCGATTTGCCTTGTGAGATAGAAAGCGACAAAAAAAGATACTGAAACTTCGTTTCCTTTATTTTTTTCTTCTTTCCTTTCAACAGAATTCGACTTTTTTATATCTTTCTTTTTTTTTTCTTTTTGCTTAGAAACCTAAAGTTGAAACACGCATTGCACTATTTTCTTTCAGATGCAACATTGAAACGGTGACCATTACTTCACTGAGGGGTTAGGTTCGCTTAGGGGTGGCAATAAATGAGTCAGTGATCAAAGTTTAGACTCCTCCACAGGGAAATTATCTTCGTTTCTTTTGGAGAAGGTGTTTATTATATTAACAGCCCGGCAGAGGAGTAAAGAGGGGAGGGGAAGGCGGTCCAAGGTCTTCCTTCAAGGTGGCAGGATTGGGGCTCATTCGCCTCCACGTCAGAAGCGATTGCTTCAGACGTACATTTTCCTTTATTTTATTTATAGCATCCGCAAAAGGCTTGAAACATGATAGTAAGTGTTGCGAAATAATTTTTACTTTTCCAGACCTTCACTCCGAATAACTCACGTATAGATTCCACTATAGCAATAACAGTACTATATATATATATATATATGTGTGTGTGTGTGTGTGTGTGTGTGTAAGTTTGGTTACCGTTGTCGAGAGCAACCCGAAGACCACCTTTTCAATAGCTACCACACCAAGGTGGTGTCCTCGTGGTGTAATGGTTAAAGCGATGAACTGCGGAATCGTAGTACGCGAGTTCGTACTCCAGTCGCGCTATTACGTTCACTTTCGGGCAAATACCCTTGGGAAAGGTATGAACCCCCTTATTCTCCCTCCAGCTATGGATAAATAGTAGGACAGACTAGGTTCTTCAGCCTTGGTGAGGCAACTAGTCTAGGAGAAGGAAAACTCTGAATTCAAACCTGTTAAACTCCGCTTAAAAATTGACCTTTTGTCATATCCTGCCCGAGCGGAGGGGCTGGTAAATAGTACCACACCAAGGTGTAGGAAGGAGGCACTATTCCTCTCGTTGGATTTCTTCATTTACACTTGATCCGTACCTTATGATGCTAAGTGTAAAACAAGGGGGCATCATTTTTGAGTCTTTGATATGACTTGACCAGGTATTGAGCCGAGGTCTCCCGGATATTTTGGCGAACTCTCCTAACCATTATGCCAATTGACCGGTATATATATATATATATATATGTCCTTGATAAAGCCTCTATATAAATATATATATACATATACACACTCTGTCAATGACATATATATATATATATATATATATATATATATATTCACGCTCTATCAATGATATTGAGTATACTTTACAAAAACAACAAAATTTTATATATATATATATATATATATATATAAATAATCCTAAGTGGAAATCCAATGGGTGGGAGTATCCAATTTGAGTATGCAATATCAACGGCTATTGATGTATAATTAATGTGGGATTAAGAATACATCAACACTCAACTTGCAGAAGTAAAAAATTTTTTTACAAACATAAGAATAAAAAAAATCACTTCCTATATAAATTTATATATATATATATATATATAATCTGTAATACCTGATTTCATCTATACGTGTCGATTGGTTGTGTGAGATAGACAGTGACAGATAAAAATACTAAGACCGAGATATAGTTTCCTCTAATGTTTTTTTTTATTGATAGAGCGTATATATATATATATATATATATACCAATTGTTTGGAACACACTTCATAAAAAAATACGAGTTACATTGTATATATATATATATATATATATCATAAAGTCATGCTGATGCCATTGGTTCTTTTGACTCTCTTTCTCACGCTGTCCACCTCTATTAGCCGCCGTTCTTGACAAGTAATCTTGACAGCTTCCAGTGTCTGCACTGAGCTTATCTTCATTAATTGTTCGTTGAAATTTCATTCAAAAGTGATGCATTCCATATCTATGGTGAAAAGAGAACAGTTCGGTTTATATATATATATATAGCATCATCATCAAGTCGTGCTGACAGCACAGATATCCCATACACTTTTCTGATTTTCCATCCGTCCCTACCATCTTTCGCTCCAGGCAGGTCTTTCAAACTACGTCCTGTGTCAGCACAGAGCAGAGCTAAATAAGTTCTTGCTGCTCGGCCAACACTCACAAAAACCTACCATGACTTATATATATATATATATATATATATATATATATGTATGTATGTGTGTGTGTCATTTCTTCAGTAAGGGATATTTGATTGAACAATATAGACATTTTTTGTCTACATATTTTTGAATTTATCTATTCAAGTTGCCGTATTGATGTTATGACATCCGGCCGAAATTGTGTAATAAACATTCCATAAGAACCAGAGAACCAATTAATTATAGGTTTATTATTCCGGTTGGATATCTTAACAACAATACGGCAACTTGAAAGGATAAATACAAAAACATGTAGATAAAATATGTCGATATTGTTCAATCAAATATGTACATCTCTCTCTCTCTCTATATATATATATATATATATATTAGCGTGTATCAAAAGAATTTTTATTTTTATAAGATATTTTTGCCCGTAGTTCATTTCATATACATCTAAATTATAAAAAATTATTTCTAAGAAAAATCAAACCGACCACGTGCGGCACTTGATTTGGCCAGAGTGGAAAAGGGAGAAGTAATCCTAGACAATACGACACCAAAAATGTACTTCCCACAATTTATTGAGTACGAAATCCTGGACCAACTGTAAAGACAGAAAAAATAGCAAGCAGAAGGGTTTCGTCCCTCGCTTCTTGAACTGCCGATAATTTCAAAAAGGCAAGAATCTTCCCCCAAAATCAAAGTAGAATTAAACGAAAGTCGACTACTGAAATTCTTAAACCACTGAAAGAAAGTTTAACTGAGGAGTTCTGCTGAGAAGAACTTTACAGAAGACTCGAAATTAAAGGAAAACTGAAACATTTCGACAAAACACAACAAAAAAGAAAAGAAAAATACCCAAATTCAAAGAACTTTGTTTCCAAGACACTCTCTTTGATAAGTTCCCGCAAATTGCACTAAAATTTGCAACACTTTATCTTTTCTATCCCTTTCTTTCTTGTTTCTTTTGTATAAGATTCCTTTTTAAAAACTTTATTGTCTGTGTTATTTTTTCGAATCTGTATCCGAACTAGAAAGCTGCGGAATTTACCGTTTGAACATATCGTTTAAAATTACACGCTAGAGCCGTCTAAAAACATTACCCAGTTAAATACTAAATTTGGCTTTAGTATCATTTCCTACAAATTATATTTTACTCTAAATTCTTTACATATTAAATTCAATTCTCTCACTTTAATTCCTTTAATATTATTATTTTTAAAAATATAAATTGTACGATGGATAAATTATTGCTATCTTAAATTACTAATTTTGAGCATTCACTTTGTTTGTTGTAGTTTTTGTCTACTGTGCATCAAATTAGAGTCAGTTTAAATTTGAAAATAGCACGCTGTACTAATTGGAATTCACGCCGTAAGCTCCAATAGGAAAATTTCAACGTTTCGATGTCTATATGGGGACAGATTAATATTCATCTTATTAAAAACCTTAACAAAAACAAAAAAAAAAACAGTACACATCACGACGTTTGTGGTGATCCCAAGGAATGATGACGTTAAGCTTCCATTCGTCTTCTCCCATAGCCTCATCAGGAGGTCTAAATTTAGTGCCTGGAGAAGTTATTACCGACCTGGATCGAGAGGGTGGCTGCTGGAAGACCTTACGTCTGGCAATAGGACTCTGCAACATGTCATATATGCAGGACAAAAACCCAGTGTTGGCTGTGAGAAATTTTCAGCGATCACATTAACCGCTAACTCCCCAGACTGCATTCCTGTTCATTATTATTTGAGGTGGGCAGCAGATAGATAGATAGATAGATAGATAGATATGCTCAGACTGAGACAGATGGATCGATAGATTAAGATAGATATGATCAGATTGATATAAATATATATAAGACTTAGATAGATAAATAGATGGAAACAAAATGAGATAGATAGATACGAACATCCATACCTATATATTTAGATAGATAGATAGATAGATAGATAGATAACCAAAAATACTGTGAATATCATACATAAATCTGTGTAGATAGATAGATAGATAGATAGATAGATAGATCGCTTGGGATAGGTACATAAATACGAACAGACTGAGATAGATAGATAGATAGATAGATAGATAGATAGATAGATAGATGTGCCCGTGGTGTAATGGTTATTGTCGTAGGAAATAGACATGCTGACACAAGTTCAAATCCTCGACGAGACTGATTGCATTTCACATAGCACTAATACCCTTGGGAAAGGTATGAATCCAATTATTCTCGCTCCAGCTGTGGGTAAATAGTAGGACAGACTGTGTTCTTCAGCTTTGGTGAGGCAACAAGTCTAGGAGAAGGAATACTCTGAATTCAAACCTGTTAAACTCCGCTTAAAAATTGACCATATGTCATATCCTGCCCGAGCGGAGGTGTTGGTAAATAGGATAGATAGATAGATGTGAACAGACTGAGATAGATAGATAGATAGATAGATAGATAGATAGATAGATCGCTTGGTATAGGTACATAAATACAAACAGATAGATAGATAGATAGATAAAAAAAACGCATCAAAAAAAGTAAGAAGAAAATCAAACATACTAGCAAACTTAGAAAATAAATCAATAAGTGAATCAGTGAATAAATAAACGACCTGTAGATTCACGCACGCTGTGAACTGAGTACTGAAATATGGAAGACCACGAGCGGCATAATAAATAATTTTTCCACTGTTCGCTCCAACCATATGAGACGAAGTTAATCATAAATAAATGGACATTAAAATCTCATTTTTCACTGAAATGACGAATTAATTTTACTTTTATTAACTCACGTCTACATTGCGGGCTGCTTGGCATTCGTGCCGGCTGGTGAGATTTCTGGGACAAAATCTTGGCCTCAGGGTGCCGTCTCCCGTCTCACTAGGTCTTTGCCAGCGATTAAGTTTATTGCTTGGTGCCAGGGTAGCCCTAATAGGGTTATGCCACCGGGGTCAAGGTTTTTACACCTACCGCACATAAGTCTATATTCGTGCACAGCACTCACTATAAGATAGCCTTGTGCCATAGTCTAACTAGGTGGAATGACAGATAAATACCACCAACTTGGTGAGGCATGCACGCAGGTGTGTGTGTGTGTGTGTGTGCGTATGTGTATATGTGTGCATGTGAATAAGAACGTGTGTGTATATATGAATGTGTGAGTTTGTGTGTGTGTGTGTGTGTGTGTGTTTATGTTCATATTTGTATGCGTGGGTATGTGAAGGTATGTTTGTGTGAATGAGAACGTGTGAAGGGGTATACGTGTGTGTGTGTGTGTGTGTGTGTGTGTGTGCGTGCATTCTTCTTCTTCTTCTTCTTCTTCTTCTTCTTCTTCTTCTTCTTTCCCAGATCACAAGACTTCCAAATTTTCCAGAATCAACTCTTCTAGAAGGTTCAAGATTTAAGTTTGGACAATTCGAAAATTGGCAAAGATTATAGTCAGCCGGGAATTATGGGAAATCTTTTTTTTTTTTTTTTTTTTGTTAATCAAGGCAGAGACCAATCAAAATGTCTGCCAAATGAAAGGCCAAGCGCCACCTAGTAGTGAAACATTCAGTACCAATCTCATTTGAAAAAAAAAAAAAAAAAAAAAAAAAAGCAAACAAAAAACCCCACCTTTTACGAAAGGCCGTCCTAATTGAAAAAAAACCAATTTTCTTAAAAATCAAAATTTCATCACCATTATAATCACCATCATCATCATCAAGTCTAGTTGACAGAACGGATTTCCCTGACTCCCTCTCTCTCTCTCTCTTTCTCTCTCTCTCTCTCTGTCTCTTTCTCACCATCCGTACCTCTCACCATTCGCTTCTGGTCGGTCATCTAGACAGCATTCAATGTCCACTCAGAGCTGATGTATATATGTATGTATTTACCAAGTAGGATATAGCACAAGGTCAATTTTTAAGCGGAGGGAGAGACACTATATATATATATATATATATGCATATATATATATAATAAAAATACATAATATGCATATAAAAAAAATCATACATATATATGTATATCATTTTTATTTCATCTTGGTTACAGATGTAAAATACAGCTTGGCTGACAATATGGGACAAGGTAAAAATCCTACCAAAGTGATGCACCGAAAGAGAATAGCCTGTGAACTGCATTCTTCCCGCTCGATGACGACCAAACATGCCATTCCAAAGACGGCGGAAGTGACACATTCCGATGACCAGTTATGGGAAGCTGCTGAATGTACGTTCGTGCTGGTCGTCCTGCTTTTGCAAGGCCATGTGTGGGGGTCCATAAGAGTACATCTCTTATGAGTTCGTCCCTGCTTATGCTTTTAGTTTGTTTGTTTTTTCCCCGTATTCCTATAGTATTCTATTTCCGTTGATAGCATCCCCTTTGTAAATA
>OY757945.1:16757795-16817795 GCA_963585895.1 Sepioteuthis lessoniana | reverse complement strand
TTTGTACATATTCATATCGCTTCAAGTAACTAATTATTATAATCCTTTGTCATATTTACCCAACCCCTCCGCTCGGGTAGGATATGACACAAGGTCAATTTTTAAGCGGAGTTTAACAGGTTTGAATCCAGAGTTTGCCCTACTATTTACCCATAGCTGGAGGGAGAATAATTGGATTCATACCTTTCCCAAGGGTATTAGTGCTATGTGAAATGCAACCAGCCTCGTCCAGGATTTGAACCCGTGTCGCCGTGTCCATTTCCTACGACGATAACCATTACACCACGGGCACCTCCACGAAATTATTATAATCCTTTGTAAACAATTATTGATTCTAGTAACTTATCTTAATACTGTAGATGTCAACGGAACAACAATAGTAGCAATATGGACGCCAGCTTTATTTCCATTTAGTATAAAAATGGTAGGCACAAGGCCTTGGGGTTTTGGGGGGATGGGAAAGGAGCGGTCATGCTATTCTATATGTTCTAAGGGAACCTAGCTAGCCACATTCACCGACCCATTCAGCAGTACAATATATAACCATTCATCCATCGTCATATGCACAGCAACCACCAAAATACCACATTTGCTCTATGAAGAAGTCCTACTTAAAACCCAAAAGTGATGTATGACTTTATTTTACAATATATGATTTATTTCCAATGAATATGATGGGAATGGGAGAAAAAAAAACGAAATATATACAAGCGAAAAACAAGGAAAAATTCCCCGTTTGGTTGCCCTCCCATTCCCCCTGTCTATAAAATTGGCGGCCGACTGTTTTCCGGGACGAAAGAACCGAAAACAAGCCGGACCTACCTTCGGTTGGACTGGGATCCTAATCTACAGGGATAAAAGAAAAAGGGGGTGGGCGCGGTACGGGTTGATACAAGCAGGTAATATGATTTTTTATACATATGAATTTTCAAGATCTTCAACAAAAGCGGACTGGGATACGGGTTTGAGGTAGAAAAATAATGGGGATGGGGAAGATCTTGAAGACTAACGACTAGATGACGGGGACAATGTCTCACAACATACTGCTAACTAGGTTTCAAGGGAGAAAATTCCTACTTACCCGGGATGGGGTTCCGAAGGACCCGTACCGTAAACGCCATGGGCCGGCAGAGGAGGGAAGGATGACTCGAACGTTGCCCCCTTTCTCACGACCAGGCTCGCTGCATTCACCCACCTTTTCCTGAATTTTATGCGGTCCAAGCATTTTTTATCGCATCTGATCTTGACCCTAAGCTGATGCCTAAAATACAAAATCAGATCACGATGAGAAAAGTTTGCATCGTCATTCAGTCCCTTCTTTCGCGTCGTCCAAATCACCATTCTAGCTACAGCTCGGATCGCGAGAAACACCATACGCTTCTCACCCTGAAACAGAGGAAGAACGTTGTCTAGGACGTAACCAACGTCGAGCAGCACAAGCTGTTTGGGTTCGATGCGAGCCGTCCACTGGCCGACGTGATCCCAAAACGGGCGAACTCGTTCGCAGTAGTAGAAGGCATGCTCAGCCGTTTCTTCCAATCCACTGGCACAGCAAGCGCAATCGGGCATGTCTGCCAGGCTCGCCTTGTAGTTCAAGCTGGCAAGGGGTAACGCATTCCGAACAAGTCGCCAGGTGAGCGAGAACTCGGAGTTGTTCAAGAACCTCGATCCTGGCGCCCAATTCCAGTGAGAGCGGATCTCCTCCGCCGTCCAGCCGCGCCGCTCGTTAAGAGGATCAGAAGCGGCACCCACCACTAGCTCGCGATACAATTCTTTCCGAGGCCATGAAAGGTCACTGGACCCAAGAAGGTTACGAAGGGCCTTTTGGCACTCGCGGACAAACAGTGCTTCGCACAAAGGCCTACGTCGACCTTCAGTCTTTGGGTCTGACTTAAGGCGAGGAAAAGTCCGACTCGCCTTTAGTCTCCACACTGCGTCCCCCGTCAAGGATCGGCCCAAGTACGCAAGTGTTTCAGCAAGCCAGTGGCTCTCCAGATCAGGCATACCTAGACATCCGTTACGTGTACGTTGGATACAGACTTGCCTGTGGACCATCGGCCTTGCACCTCGCCAGAGCAATCTGGAGAGGGATCTTTGAAGTGCCAACCGACGTACTCAGGCAGAGGAAGTACAGCCAATCGGTAAAGGATCAAGGGAAAGACGTACGTAGCGCACGCCTCCGCCCTGCCCTTTAAGGACAACCTCCTTGAAAGCCAGATTCCCACCTGAGCATTCATCTTAGCTTGTACTTCCGACCAATTTCACTCTAGTTGGAGGTCGGGCCCGAACCACAACCCGAGGATGCGGACGGGTCCGTCACTCCAGCGGAAGGGCCCTGGAAGGGTATCGCTACCCCTCCAAGCACCGAGCCGCAAACCTTTGCTTTTGTCAAAATTGACCTTGGCTCCTGCTATCCGCTTGTACTCGCTAACCGCCTTCTTCATAGCCTTTATATCCAGGCGGTGGGATACAAATACTGTGAAATCATCAGCGAACGCGGAAACCCTTGCCGTAAGAGGGCCAGCAAAAGGGACACCGCGCAGGGCCGGATTTTTCCCCTCATCCCTAAGCCTACGGAGGAGGGGCTCCAAAGCGAGGACATAGAGAAGAGAAGACAGGACCGAACGCTTGATCGCGAACACCCTCGAACACCTTTCGTTCATCTGCACCGCTTCCTGAGGGTTGTGGTACATCATGCTAATCCATCTGCGGAACTCCGTTTTGAATCCGGCACTCTCCAAAACAGTCGCCAAAAACCGATGGTCAACCCTATCAAAGGCCTTGGACTGATCCAAACTGATCAACGCGGCCTCGGTGCCGTCTTCTATCCCCTCGAGGACATCGTGAATCAAGTGCAGGTTGTCCTGGATCGATCTTCCCTTCACAGCAAAGGTCTGCTCGGGGCCGATCAGATCACTGATGACAAGCTGTAAACGATTCGCTAAGACCCGGGCCAAAATCTTTAACTGTGTTAAGCAGTTATGGGCCTGTAATTATCTAAGCCCTCCCAAACATGCCTGCCACCTTTCTTCAGCAATGTGATCACGCCCTCGGTAACGCTACCAGGGATGGCTCCCTGGGCGAACCAATGGTTGAACATATCCGTCAGAATAGGCACAAACATGTGCGACATCCTCAAGTACACTTCGTAGGGTAAACCATCTAGTCCCGCCGAATTGTTGAGGCCGACCTGCTTCAACGCATCACGGACTTCGCATTCAGTAACCACACCCTCGCAACTAGCCGTTTCAGCCACCCGAAGCGGGGAAGGTCGGCAAGATAGCTATGAAACTCCCGAAGCGGGAGATCAGTACAGCGGGCAAAGCGATCCCGAAAGTGCGCCCGAAAAGCATCACGCATCTCGCGACTCGATCGCAGCATTCGCCCATTCGGGGTCTTGACAGAATCGATATACCGATCGGGGAACCTTCGCACTTCTTCACGCGCAGTCGCGTTCGTTTTCACAGCCTCACTGCAAAAACAACGTCAACATCAGCATCAAGGCTGCGTCCAATTAGCAAAGAGACCCCAACGCTGACACGGCTGCCGTATGCTGAGAAAACGTTAAAATCGCATTCCAGCACACGAGAGTCCGCACCGAAAGTGCAGTGGGTTTCTTGCACTGCAGCGATATCTACACCGAGGGTCTTGAGTTCATCAAGCAAGCGCGCACACTTGCTTGAATCCCTCAGTCCCCTCACATTCAGAGTGGCAAGGTTTAGAGCCATCAATCCCATGATATGCCTTTAAAAAACAAAGCAAACAATCTTGATAAATATAAACTAGCATTACAGGAACAGGTTATCGTCACAGCATATGGACACGGCGATACGAGTTCAATTCCTGGTCAAAACTCATTACGTTTCACATAGCACAAATACCCTTGGGAAAGGTATGAATCCAATTATTCTCCCTCCAGCTATGGATAAATAGTAGGGCAGACTAGGTTCTTCAGCCTTGGTGAGGCAACTAGTCTAGGAGAAGGAAAACTCTGAATTCAAAACCTGTTAAACTCCGCTTAAAAAATTGACCTTGTGTCATATCCTGCCCGAGCGGAGGGGTTAGGTAAATAGGATTACAGGAACAGGAAACAACCAAGGCTATACAGCCCAATATACTTTCTCATCCAAAGCTGGAGATGAGAGAAAGACGGGTTCATGCCTTTAGGAGCAAGGGAAATATAAACGATTTCATCCAAGATTTGAATTTGATTCTCTCTGTTTATTTTCTTTATAGCCATTACATCTATTGGCAGGTTATAAAAGGTGCCGACTTCACTCCCCCACCTCACAAGAATGGTAAGACCGTCCCCGAAGGGTGGCTTTGATATGACACAAAACTGCTTCCCATGGTGAATCTCCTGTTCTGGCGGTTTTGCATATAATTGAAATCACTCTTTCGTTTCTATTACTCCCAGGTTCACTCTGAATTGAAATGGTAGAACCTGTTTGGGCCCGTTTTACCAATCAAATAGAAATATGTAATCTTTTTCTAAAATTTGAAATCTTTTGATTGTGTGCAAACAAATTAATGATGCCACCATGAATTATTAGAATTACATAACAAGTTTTGGAACCCTTTAACTATGTGCAAATAAAAATGTTACCAACAAACAATTCTCTTCTAAATTATATACATACAAGGTGCATACGATAAGTTTTCAGGCTTTTTTCGTATGGGCATTTAAAATTGTCGTCGACTCTTGAAAATTCAGTATGCCATTACGATACATCTTATGAAATGACAGACCAATTTTTATGATTTCAGGTTCAAATGAACAGCTACAGCAGCAATTGGAATACACCCAACTAAAGCCTGATTGTCAAAGCTGGTGAATTTCAAAAATGCAATCGGACACTTTAGAAGAAAGATATGCAATAAAATTGTGTTTTAAACTTGGGAAAAATGCCACAGAAACGTATGGAATGCTTCGGACTGATTTTTGGGCATCTTGCATAAATCGAGCATCAGTTTTTGAGTGGCATAAGAGATTCAAGGAAGGCAGGCAGTCTGTGAGGGATGATGAGAGGTGTGGGAGCAGTAAGGAAGTCAATACACCAAAGTTGATTGGCCAAAGGGTTAGGGTTAAGGTTATTATGTTGAAGTTTTAAGGGAGTTCAGGTAGAGATTACGTCGGAAGAGGCCACCACTCTTCAAATCGGGTCAGTGGCATTTCCAGCAGGACAATGCACCAGTCCACAACTGCATCCTTGTCACAGACTATTTGGCCAAGATGGGCATCAAGACACTTCCTCAGACTCCCTATAGTCCAGATCTTGCTCCCTGTGACTTTTGTTGGAACGGTATAAAAAGTGGCTTGCAGCCGGAGAAGATTACTTCAAAAGGGACTAGAGTTTCATGTGTGTACTGTCAATAAAAGTGCTCATACGAAGAGAAAGTCTGGAAACTTATCGTATGCACATCATATGTTAAAAAAAGGATTTAGTTTTAAATTGGCTATCAAAACCAAATCATATATATTTAATATATATGTATAAAGAAGATTTGGCATTAAATAATCTACAATGGTTGATATGCCATAAAACCCATCAAAACCAAAAAATATATATTTGATATTTATGTATAAAGAGGATTTAGCATCAAATAACCCACAATAGTTGATATGCCATAAAACCCAACCCAACTAATCATATATATTTAATATATATATATATATATAAAGAGGATTTGGCATTAAATAACCTACAATGGTTGATATGCCATAAAATCCAACCAAACCAAATCATATATATTTGATATATATGTATAAAGAGGATTTGGCATTAAATAACCTACAATAGTTGATATGCCATAAAACCCAACCCAACCAATGCAAATCATATATATTTAATATATATTTGGCACTAAATAACCTTCAATCAACCTACGAACATGTTCAAATTGATATATTTGACATTATGAAACAGAAAAAGGTTTTAGGCATGATAATAAACCTATCGAATTTTTTTTATTTGTGTTTATTTTTTATTTTTTGCATGTAATTCATGATAATCTTAATATATATAGAAAATTCTCCAAAAGCGGAAACCCTTAATGTCAAATAGGTTTAATCGACAGGTAAGGGTGGTTGAAAGCTTGACATCTATTTGGGAGATTATAAAGTCAGGTGACTAAAATCATAGGAATTTGATAGCAATTCTTGAAACTCAGTTTAATGATTTCGAATAATGTTATCCTACACTAAAAGGTTTAATATGCACACAATTAAATAGTTTCAGGTATTGCTATTAAACAATAATAGTTTTATTTGCACACACTTAAATAATTTCAAATATTGCTATCTAACACTAAGAATTTCATTTGCACACAGTTAAATAGCTTCAGGTATTGCTATCTAACACTAATAGTTTTATTTGCACACAGTTAGATAGTTCCAAGTATTGCTATTCAACACAATGAATTTTATTTGCACACAGTTAAATAGTTTCCAGTCGTGCTTTCTAACACTAATAGTTTTATTTGCACACAGTTAAATATTTTCAAGGATTGCTATTTTACATGAAGTGTTTTATTTACACACAGCTAAATAATTTCATGTATTGCTATCTAACAATAATAGTTTTATTTGCACACAGTTAAATAGTTTCAAGTATTGCTATTAAACAATAATAGTTTTATTTGCACACAGTTAGATATTTTCAAATATTGCTATCTAACAATAATAGTTTTATTTGCACACAGTTAAATATTTTCAAGGATTGCAATTTTACACTAAGTGTTTTATTTGCACACAGTTAAATAATTTCATATTTTGCTATCTAACAATAAAAGTTTTATTTGCACACAGTTAAATAATTTCATGTATTTCTATCTAATAATAATAGTTTTATTTGCACACAGTTGAATGGTTTCAGGTATTGGTTAAACGATACAATTATTGTTCTTGTACAAGGACTGTTTTGGAATTAAATAACCCACGAAGGCTTAGATACCATTTAGGAAAGAAACCGAAAATAATCCAATTGTGTATATTTATGAGGAAGCATTTGATTTATTGTCTATTCACAAATGTTGAGTAACATTGTTCCGAGTGCTCTAACACTAATTGGTATCACGGTTACCTTCAAGTTCTACAACTGCTTTAGCTCTCTGACAAGGTCTTAGTATATGACCAGTTTTGAGCTTTCTTTTATTTTAATTCAATGGTCAGCAGGAACGGCGAAATCCAGTTAATAATAAGTTTTTTAGAATTAACATTCAGTCTTGTCTTCTGGATATGATTGCGTGATTTGTTTCTAGCTCCCATTCCTAGAGAAACTTAACGGTCCTATTTTCTAGGACGGATTCTAGTTTCTGCTTATACCACTTGATTGTATCGTGACAAATTTTAAACTCTAGTACAATTTCCTAGCTTAGTCGGCTGGGCCTATAGAATACTCCGACTGCATCTCTGCAAAGGGGTAAGACCCCCTCAATGAGCGTCCTGATATGACACTAAACAATCTGATGTTGAGGTTCCAGTAATGCTGGAGTTTTGGGGAATGTAGAGTACGCTTGTCTTTTATTGGAATCATTTTGAGATGAGGTTTCTTAAACTGAGAATTAATTTTTATTTATTGCAGACTTTTTGTCCTCATCTTGGTAGTTTTTGTGTTGTTTCTTCTTTCACTACAATTCGGCCAAAAACTACCAAGATGAGGACAAAAAGTCTGCAATAAATAAAAATTAATTCTCAGATTAAGAAGCCTCATTTCAAAAAGGATTCCCCCCCCAAAAAATGACAATTGCAAATTCGGTATGGACCCGACTATGGAAGACCAAATAAGGAGAACAAATAATTGGATTCATAAGACAAAAAAATTCATACTTGATCGCCCTTCCGTAGCGCAGCGGATAGAGGTGTTGAGTCTCTACGATTCCAGGTGAGCATTGTCAGAAGATAGCGGTTTCAAATCCTACCCAAGCCGGCCAGAGGTTTACTTGGTCAAAAACGTGGTGCGATGGACAACAACTATGGAAGGCAATAATTACTGGGGATACGGTTACAAGACTCAGTATTCCTATCCGAGGTCGTGGTAAATCACCTGAAGAAGGCAAGAGGTGAAATTTGGACAGCTGGTAACTATGAAATGCTAATTAGAATCTTTCACTCCTTCCTAAATAGAAGCATCAGTATCATCATGGACAGCTGGTAACTATGAAATGCTAATTAGAATCCTTCACTCCTTTCTAAATAGAAGCATCAGTATCATCATGGACAGTTGGTAACTGAAATGCCTATTAAAATCCTTCACATTTTCCTAAATAGAAGCACCAATATCATCATGGACAGCTGGTAACTATGAAATGTAAATTAGAATCCTTCACTCCTTTCTAAATAGAAGCATCAGTATCATCATGGACAGCTGGTAACTGAAATGCCTATTAAAATCCTTCACATTTTCCTAAATAGAAGCATCAATATCATCATGGACAGCTGTTAACTATGAAATGCTAATTAGAATCCTTCACTCCTTGCTAAATAGAAGTATCAGTATCATCATGGACAGCAATTATGTCCTGAAACTAAAAGGTTCTTGATTCATCTTGTACCTGTTTCAATGAAAAATTATTTGCTCTTTTAAAATTAATGAAAGCATTTAATTAAACATGAGTAATTCTTCAACCTTGACGTGTAAATTAATGTCTTGTTCTAAAGTCGGAGTAACATAGAGTCTCCTTGCATCTAATGGACTCTTTCCTCATTGTTTCTTCGCTTGTTGTATAGTAGTGGAGGATAATTATTCGGGGACGATTCAATGAAGTAGCATTGCCGGCTTATGAATAAGCGTATTTGCACGCACACACACATGCTATGCAAATATGGCCATACAGCACACATATAGAAGATACATAAGCGGCAATTAGTATTATTGTCCAGGTGTTGGATATTGACCTTCGACCCGGCCAAACATGCCATTCCAAAGTAATGCACCGGAAGGAAGTGACACATTCCAATGGCCAGTAATCGAAAGAAATCGCGTAGGCGGATTTGGCTAACGAAATGGGACAAGGTAAAAGCCCATGATACACTCATAGACTGATGCACCGGGAGAGAGTGACCTGTGAACTGCATGACAGTTATTTCCGCTTGATGACGATCAAACATGCCATTCCAAAGATTGAGTGGGCGATTGAACTGTTATATAACTCGGTCAAGACAAGAAGTCAGTGAGTTCGGGATCAGAGAAGTCAGAGACGAGATGTGGTAGGGAAAGCCACCACCCAGCAGAAGGGGCCCACGGGACCCCTGATGGAGTTTGGGGACCAGACCAGTTGATGATAAGATGTGGTAGAGAAAGCCAGCAGAAAGCTGCGTTCCCGAGCCTCCGGTTGATCATCAGGAGAACGAGAACGACACACGGCTATGTCCGGAGGGGCTGGGGAGGTCAATATGTTGCAGTCTTTGTTCGGCCTCCAACTCCCTCTCACACGCAAACGTTACAAATAAAGTGAGAGGTATATTTTTTTTAAAGAAGTCTTCGCACGTCTTTTATTATTGCATCAATATGTATTATGTATATATGTATATATGTATTATGTGTTTGTATAGTTAATCATGGTCATGGTTATTGTATGGCTATACAACACAGGGTCGCCTGAGGCACCTCTTTTTAGGGGAATGCCGACGAGGCCCGAGACATTTTATGGAATGCCGGGCGCGTACGGGCTACGGCCTTGTGCCACACTTGCCCGTTTGGTGGGGTGGTCAACAAATACCGTTGATGTCTAGGGCACCTCAGGTGGTGTAATGGTTAGCACGCTACACTCGAAAATCTTCACGAGTGAGTTCGATTCTCATTGGGGACTCTATTGTGCCACATCTAAGCAAAAAGCTTTGCAAATCTCTACTTGTTGATGTTCAGAGTCGTATTCGTATCTGGATGCCCAAGGGACCTGTTACCAAGTAGACGCCCTGCCCTAGGCACCAACAAGGCTCCAGTCCGACCTCAAATTATACTGACGACCTCAGCCAATCCAATCTCATTTGAAATAATTTACTTGTTACTTACGACAAAGATAATATATATATATATATATATGTGATGGTTAGAGTGTTCGCCAATCCACTTACATAGTTTCTGTCATCTCTCAGGTGTAAAGCCAGGTACATAGTCATCAATTTCGTGTTGTAAGTATTATAATTTTTAAAGGTAATTATATATATATATATATATATATATAAGTTGTAAAGTTGGCGACCGTTGTCAAGGGTGACCCAAAGGCTCCCTTTTCAATAACTACTACACCAAGGTATAAGGGAGGGAGCTACTCCTTTCCCTAGATTGCTCCACTTTACCCTTGATCCCCACCTTATAATGCTGACTGTTAAGCAAGGAGGCACCAAGTACCATTTTTTGAGTCTTTGGTATGACTGGACCTGGGATTGAACCCCGGTCTCCCGGGCCATTGGCGAACACTCTAACCATCATATATATATATATATATATATATATATATTATCTTTGTCGTAAGTAACAAGTAAATTATTTCAAATGAGATTCTCCATTTTTGTTTTGTAAACTTGAAAGAGTAAAGTAAAGTTGGCGACTATAGTCAAGGGCAACCAAAAGGCTCCCTTTTCAATAGCTACTACACCGAGGTGTAGGGGAGGGTGCTACTCCTTTCCCTGGATTGCTCCACTTTACCCTTGATAGTACCTTATATTTCTGAGTGTTAAGCAAGGAGGTATCAAGTACCATTTTAAAGTCTTTGGTATGACGCGACCTGGGATTGAACTCCGGTCTCCCGGACCATAGGCGAACTCCCTTCTCACTAGCCAATAAGCCGGTGTAAACTTGCAAGAAGTCAGAAAAAAGAAAAGAAAATGAAAAATATATCGTTTGTTGATTAAATAGATAATTAAAAATACATTTGCAATTAGAACTACAGTTTTAAAAAATGGATTAATCATCTGTGATAAAAAAAAAGAAAAAAACTTTGCTAATTTTTGACACCCAAAAAAAATCAGCCATTCTTATGTTCATTTTGTCTTTCTTTTAAAGATAACTAATTTCTTTCTTTTTCTGTTTTATATTCTCAAGTTTTGAACAAAAATTCAGCAAAAAAAAAAATGAATTTATCAAAGATTTTTCAACAAATTACTAGCTTAAAAACCGCCCTTGGCAGCCATTAAATTCCTTGCCAAATCATGTCCAAATTATTTTATTTATTCAAGGGGAAAAGAAAACTACAAACCGGATTTAACAAATAGCCAAATAACGACGTCATCGCGGCCGGAAAGCAAGAACAAGGTGACCTCCCTATTTTAAAGGAAAGATTCAGAAATCATCAGAGGTGCTTAGATCTGATTGGCTATTGCAAAATTAAAAGTGATAGAACCATTTCTGTGGTCAATTGTCTTGTGTGGATGCGCAGGTTAGCTGCCGGATGGGAGTTGGAGTAAGATCAATGCCAACTGGGTCATTTGGGCGAGGGGGTTTGATGTTACAACCCCACCCCGTGAACCCAAAGGAAACATCACTGATGACCCATCCCGTTGCATCAATGAAGATGTATGATATAAGTGATCAGAAAATATCGAGACAGAGGCTTGAATTTTATTTTTGATCTTAAAATTTTGATATTTAAATTAAAACGTGTCTCCTGCCGATAAAAGTTTATAATCATATAAGTGGACAACTTATTCGAGGACGAGTCAAAAGTTTTGTAATATTTTAGAAACTGCAGGCACACTACAGTAACTCCGAATGTTTTTTGGCGAAGTCTTGGAGATGAAAAATCGTCCTGGAATATGAGATACCAGGTTCACCTGATACTCTCTTTTATAATGTTCGAAACGATTCTTTGTCACTACTTTTAAAATGTTTCGTGAGTGTAAGGGGGTAACTTCCATCGACACCTTATAATCTCTTCACCCTCGTACTATGTAGAATATTGGGTATTGAATGCTTCTCGTAATATTTGGCTATATTTAAAACAAATGTCATACAAATTCGTTTGTAGGCATGGGGTCTGCGTCAAAGTTTTGGTAGCGATCAAGTTTTTCGACGGATCCCTAGCTAGCTAGAATCGCAGATCCACTTACACAATACAATAATAATTCATCCATACTCCCCAGACGCACCAGACTCACCACTGAAAAGATTTTATGGGGTGTCCTCGTGGTGTAATGGTTAAAGCGATGGACTACGGAATCGTAGTAAGCGAGTTCGTACTCCAGTCGTGCTATTGCGTTCACTTTCGGGAAAATACCCTTGGGAAAGGTATGAACCCCCTTATCCTCCCAGCTTATGGGTTAAATAGTACCACTACTGTTCTTCTCGAAGAATAGCTTTGGCATTAAATAACCTACAAAGGTTGATATGCCATAAAACAAAGAAACCAAACCAAACTAAACAGATTTTAGGGGTAAAATTTTTAAAGTTGGTGACTGTAGTCGAGGGAGACCCGAAAGCTCCCTTTCCAATAGCTACTACATCGAGGTGTGGGGAAGGGCGCTACTCCTCTTGGATTACTCCACTTTACCCTTGATATGTACCTTATGATGCTGAGTGCTAAGCAAGGAGGTATTAAGAACTATTTTTTTAAGTCTTTGGTATGACGCAACCAGGGACTGAACCCTGGTCTCCCGGGCTATTTGCAGTTTAAAGGAAAATTAAAAGATATAAAATAAAATTTGCCATATGAAAAAATTTTAGGGATAAAATTTGTAGGAATGTGAGTGACACTAAAACCAAGTTTAGTATTTAACTGGGTAATGTTTTTAGGGGGGCTTAATCAGTAAGTTTAAACAGTAAATTTATACTGTAAGTTCCGCAGCTTTCTAGTTCGGATTTCGGTTCGAAAAGAAAACTCTGACAATACAGTTTTTTAAGGGAATTTTATGCAAAGAGATAAGAAAGAAAGGGATAGAAAAGATAAAGTGTTGCAAACTTTAATGCAATTTGTAGGAAACTTATCTGAGAGAGTGTCCGGGGAAGCAAAATTCTTTGAATTTGAGTATTTTTCATTTTTTTTTTTTATCGCAAAGTTTCAGAGTTCTTTGAATTTCAAGTTGTTATATGGTCATATGCAGATTCATACAGAAAGAATCACAACGACACAATGATAAAGGACCAGCGAAGACTTCTTTAAAAAAATATATATCTCACTTTATTTGTAACGTTTGTGTGTGAGAGGGAGTTGGAGACTGAACAGGACTGCAATATATTGACCCCCACTCTTATGGCCGTCAGCGTTGTATCTTTCTCGTTCTCCAGGGCTGCTCAACCGGAGGCCCAGGGGCCCAGCTCTTTGCTGGATGATGGCTTTCTTTACTGCATCTTATTACCAACTGGTCTCCAAAACTCCATCGGGGATCAGGAGGGTCCCTTCGGCCGGATGTGGCTTTTCTTACGACATCATGTCTCCGACGTCTCTGATCACCAACTGTCTGACTTCCTGTCTTGACCGAGTTATATGATAGTTCAACGCCCACTCAATCGCCCACTCGATCTTTGGAATGGCATGTTTGATCGTCATCAAGCGGAAATAACTGTCATGCAGTTCACAGGTCACTCTCTTCCGGTGCATCAGTCTATGAGTGTATCATGGGCTTTTACCTTGTCCCATTTCGTTAGCCAAATCCGCCTACGCGATTTCTTTCGATTACTGGCCATTGGAATGTGTCACTTCCTTCTGGTGCATCACTTTGAAATGGCATGTTTGCCCGGGTCGAAGGTCAATATATAACAAAGTCTTCTAAAGGTTATTTTCTGCAGAATTCTCGGCTGAATTTTCTTTCAGTTGAATCTTCTTGGTAGAACTTCAGTAGTCGACTTTCATTTATTTCTATTCCTTTGGAAGCGAGTGACGAAACCAGTACTAAGGGTAAAATAGCAGTTTGACAAAAGGAGGAAGTCACATTTTGGTGCCGCACAGTCTGGGATTACTTCTCCCATTTCCACTCAAGCCAAATCAAGTGCCGCACGTGGTCAGCTTGATTTTTTTTCTTCCAGGCAGCGGTCGTATCGATACTGCTGTATGGATGTACAACTTGGACGCTAACTAAACAGCTGAAGAAGAAGCTAGACGGAAATTACATAAGAATGTTGCGAGCAATATTGAAAAAGTCCTGGCGGCAACACCCCGCAAGGCACCAACTATACGGCCACCTGCCTCCCATCACGAAAACAATACAAGTTAGACGAACCAGACACACAGGACACTGCTGGGGTGGGGGCGAAGACGAACTCATCAGTGATGCACTCCTATGGACCCCCGCATATGGCCATGGAAAAGCAGGACGACCAGCTCGAACATACATATAGCAGTTATGTGAGGATACGGGATGTAGCCCAGAAGACCAGCTAGAAGCGATGAATGATAGGGAGAAGTGGTGAGAGAGGGTCAGGGATATCCGTGCTGGCGGCACGACATGATGATGATGATGATAGTAAAGTTGACGACCGTAGTCTAGGACGACCAGAAGGCTCCCTTTTCAATAGCTACTACACCGAGGTGTAGGGAAGGGCGCTAATCCTTTCCCTAGATTGCTCATCTTTACCCTTAATACGTACATTATATAGCTGAGTGTTAAGCAAGTACTGTTTTAAAAGCATTCGGTATGACGCGACCTGGGATTAAACCCAGGCGAACATTTTACCCACCAGCTCAATGAGACTCACTAGAATACCACATTTTCTCTGTGAAAGCCAACGTAAAAACCCCATATTTACAATATATGAAATTCTACTGGGATTCCAACAATAATATTTACTGACCATGAAAACGTATGGAAGAATACTCAAGAGAGGGGTGTAAAAAAAAAATAGAAAGCATTTAAATTTTCAAATAAAAGCAACAAAAATCCCCTGTTACGTCGTAATCTTACTGTTTTTTTTTTCTTTTTGTCGCGCGTCCCACCATACGAGCGAGTGTGGCACAAGGCCTGCTTTTAAGGTGGATTACTCGTAATCTTACACACCTCAGACTTCTTTCTGACCGAGTCATATATCCACCATTTCTACTCACGTGACCCCAGTAGCACAATCCATTACAGCAGGACACATAACGTAACAGTTGTAGGCGATGGTTCCCTGAGCTTCTAAGGAGACAATCATCTGAAGATTGCCGGTTCAGTCCTGACTGCAGGGGAGTAACAATACAGGAATATTTAACACTTGTACCCGGTTATGGCTAACGGAATCAGAACAGGTGACCCCCGTGGATTCAATAAAGTTCGAAGTTCCGTGAAGGTTCCCGCGATCGACAAACACCTGAAGAAGGCCGAAAGACATATCGGCCGAAACGTTGTGGAAATAACAATAAAGATGAAGACAATAGTCCGAAAACCTTAATGATTGAAATCATCAAGCTTCGTCTCAGAAATTTAGACAACTAATATTTGTATTTGTTGGCTTGAGATCCGTGTTCATATCACACAGGTCGGTATCAGCACATTTTTCTACATAACACTCTTCGAGGGCTACTCACCGGATTTGCCGCTATGGCTTTGAGCACGGTCTCGGAATCTACTGTTTTAGATCGACCTGACTTTGCCTGTTCGTCAAGGTTCTTGCAACCCAAACGAAATTTTTTCCACCATTTGGTTAATGAACTAGGAGCAACAGTGCCTTTACCTTTCGCATGCTGACATCTCTTTCAGTAGATGAGACGCTGCTGTCGAGGTATGGGAACTAGTCAAATAATCTTAAAGTGAAAAATGACTCCTTTTTGTTAGAAACTCATGAAATCTATTTTATTTGCCAATGCCACCGCTGCTTGCTCCCAGCTCCACTTTGACCCGGAGAGGTTGCACTTGATAGGGTCCTATCTATGAGTTGAATAGAAAGAACTGTGTGCAAACAAATCATTGATGTTAAATTGTGACTGTTACATACCAATACTTGAAACCATTTAACTATGTCCAAAAATGAACTCAGGCTTGTTTAAGAATGTTATCTATAAAATATATTTATAAATCATATACACTTAATATATATGTATAAAGAGGATTTAGCACTAAATAGCCTACACTGGTGGAAATGCCGTTACTCAACCAAACCAAATCCTATATAATTAAATATATGTATAAAGAGAATTTTGCATTAAATAACCTACAATGGTTGATATGCCGTAAAACCCAACCAAACCAAATCCTATATATTTAATATATATGTATAAAGAGAATTTGGCACTAAATAGCCTACCCTGGTTGAAATGCCGTTAAACCCAACCAAACCAAATCCTATATATTTAAAATATATGGATAAAGAGGATTTGGCATTAAATAACCTACAATGATTGATGTGCTATAAAACCCAACCAAACCAAATTATATATATTTAATATATAAGTATAAAGATAATTTGGCATTAAATAGCCTACCATGGTTGATATGCCGTTAAACCTAACCAAACCACATCCTATATATTTAATATATATGTATAAAGAGAATTTGGCATTAAATAGCCTACCATGGTTGATATGCCGTTAAACCTAACCAAACCACATCCTATATATTTAATATATATGTTTAAAGAGAATTTGGCATTAAATAACCTACCATGGTTGATATACCGTTAAACCTAACCAAACCACATACTATATATTTAATATATATGTTTAAAGAGAATTTGGCATTAAATAGCCTACCATGGTTGATATGCCGTTAAACCTAACCAAACTAAATCCTATATATCTAATATATATGTTTAAAGAGAATTTGGCATTAAATAGCCTTCCATGGTTGATATGCCGTTAAACCCAACCATGCCACAAAACTCAACATAAACAAGTCATATATATTTAATATCTATGTATAAAGAGGATTTGGCATTAAATAACCAACAATGGTTGAAATGACATAAAACCTAACCGAATAAAACCAATTCAAACCAAATCTTATGTACTTTAAAAATCACTTTGCGTTAGCGATTAAAAAAATGACAATAATAAAAATACATTAAGGACTTTCGAGTAAGCCACCATTAAATCGGCAGATGAGAGCGCCACCTAGCTGGAGTTAACTGCAGTTGCTGTTGGCCTTTTGCTAATGTATGTCTTCATCAGAAAGGTACGTGCTGTAGTTGATTTTTGTGCATGACCAAACACTGGCGGCGAAACAGGTATTACTTACGGGAATCGGTAGATATCCTTTTTTGAAAATTGTTTAGCGTTTTGTTTTGTTTGGTTTTATATTTTGTTTTTGCTTCTCCACAAGAAAAATAAAACGAAAGTAGAACAATTTTGGCGATCAATTCATACAAAATATCTATCTATCTATCAAGTCTCTTCATATCTATCTATCTATCTAGTCTCTTCATGTCTATCAATACATCTATTTACCAAGTCTCTTCATATCTATCTATCAATCTATTTGCCAGTCTCTCTCTCTCTCTCTCTCTCTCTCTCTCTCTCATTCAGATTTCTGACAAATTCTGTGCAGTTGAAATTGAAATATGTGCAACAAATCTAAAATCTGCATAAGGCTTAGGACCTTTTGAACGAATCTATCTATCTATCTATCTATCTATCTATCTCAATTTGTTCATCTCTCCTTCTCTCTCTCTCTCTCTCTCTCTCTCTCTCTCTCTCTATCATAAAAGATTTAAACTCATAAGAATATAAAAACTTGATAATTATATTGATAAGTACATAAAGTTAGTGACCTTAGTCAATGATGACCCGAAGGCTTCCTTTTCAATGGCTACTACACTGAGATCTAAGGGAGGGCGCTATTATATATATATATATATAGCGTGGATTACAGCGTTCAAGTCTATCTAGTATACAAATCGACCTCAAGCATTTTAGCACAAAATTTTGGGTTGGAACTATACCTGCTATATAGATAAACCACGATTAAATATACTGTAGACTACCAGCAGAATATATGAAACATATAAATCTTACACCTTAGAGCTTATATTCATATGAATTCGCAATCTATTTCACTAACATGAAGTTGCACAGATAACACACTGTAGTTGTCTGACAGGTTGCCTGGATGCTGTGACGTTTCGGTGAGCGTTTATTGTCAATGGTGTGTGATATAGTGTTAATATAATGCTTAATTTCTCTTATAGTTTTATCATTTATGAAAGAAAAGATTTAATTATGCCTTAAAGAACATATAATTGAATTTCTGCTGATAACTCAAATGTAAATGTAAATATTCATTTGATATAAGAATAATTAAACCAACTGAAATGAAATGCATTCTTGAAAGAAAAAAATGTTGATTTTCACTCAAAAGAAATAAGCCAGAAGCTAAGGTAATTTATTATTTACTATTTGTTAAGTAAGTATAGATAATTCCATACTTACTGTGTGGGGTTTAGGCTTAATGTTACGTTGGTAGCGTTGGCGTTACGTTGGTTATATTGGCGTTAGATATCTGACTCCATATTTTGGTTATATTATATTTTACTCCCAAGTTGTCTGGTCGGTGGAATGCCTTGCCCAAGGAAGTCCCAAAAAGAATTTTACAAAAAGAAAAGACAGGACAGATAAGAGACGAAGACGTTTCTTTTATACTTTCCTTTATTTACTGGGTTCATCAACCATTCCATGGATGAGGGAGGTTTCCCTGAATACATTGAAAGGGTTGAATCCCCCAGTTAAGGTGTCAAAATTAATTCGTTTCATGTATGTATTTGTCTACATTTGGTATTTCGGGCTTCCATAAGGTTTAGTTTTCTTTTGGAAGTTTGTCAAAGTCCGGTAAGAGTTAGTCTATAGTTCATTTGTGGGTCTTGTATATTTCAGCATAGTGCTGACAGATAGAGAGAGAGAGCTGCGACTGGGTGAAGGGACTAACCAGCGCTACGTCCAAAGACTTATGCGTGGTGCCTAAAACATCAGCACGAGGTTATCAATTCGCTGGTCACTGCCTGAAAGAGAGAGAGAGTGACTCGTCCCCTTTGTCAAGAGGAAAATGCCTTTTTTTTTCTTTTTACGCATGCGTCATCCCCTTTTCCTGTTATGGACCTCTGTGAGTTTTCTGCAAATTTAATAGTTTTCTTTTTATTTATTTATTCATTTTTTTAAAATTCAATAAAAAAAACCCGGACAAGCTAAAAACATTCATATCGCTTGAAAAATGTGTTTACAAATCATATATTTAATATATATGTATAAATAGGATTTGGCATTAAATAACCCACTATGGTTGATATGCCATAAAACCAAACTTAACCAAACCAACCTTTTATTAGATGTAAAACTTGTGACAGCTTAGTGCAAAATTTCCCCGGCTTAATTATTGATTGCCACCTTGAAATTTCTGACTCACGAAACTCAAACAAGAATGTTTTCATTTAGGCATATCCTTTATAAACTATCTTTCCGAATTTGCAGGAAGTGGAAGCAAAATATGGAATTATTTTTAGAACGTTTTTTAGCTTGATTAAAAAAATTAAAAAAAAAAAAAAAAAAAAAAACGCCATAAATGTAAATTTTCATGATTAACTCTATTATGCAAGAACTTTTTTTAAAAATGAAGATTCAGTCCAGTATGAGTGAGAAAGAAGAGAAACGACAAAAAATCTATGATGTGCTTAACGCCGAAACCAAGTCAAAGTTTCTTGGTGTACTGTACACAAAGGAAAAAAATTACTGAAAAAGAGCTTTTTAAGGAAAAGGGGAGTGGTGATTGTACAAAAACGTTAAGAATCCTTCTTAACTGTTCTCACTTCGGCGATTAAGAAGTACACCTGCAACGTCAATAAAATGCTCCATAATGAATCGATGATCCACGTGAGGACAGCAATTAAGCAAGATTCTTTCTGTAACACTAAGTAGGTAGTCTGCCAAGCAGACGATCCCTTTGTCTGTTTTGGCACGAAACCAAACAAATGCCTGAGCCCGCGATCTCGACGTGACCGGAAGTAGGCAGGCGAACGCCAGTAAGAGTTGGACTAAGGGATGGAGAGAAGGTGTTGGCGAAAGGTGACGCGAGTGGCCAGTCGACAGCGGACAGCATAAGTGACCAGTCGGCATGAGAGAAGGTCCAGTAGCAGTGAGGGAAGACAGGTCAAGATGAGGCAGCACTCCTCGTGGGTTGTAGAATTTTCGCTAGAAATCCATACTAGCGTTAGTCTACATATGCACATAGGGAATGCAATGTTACATAACTCCTCTTCTTGCACTTTGAGTTAACTCAAGCATATTGTTCGTTTGTTCGTTTATTCTTTTTCTCCCACTCCCTTGATTGTATTTCTTGTAGCTATGAAGAAATGTGCGATGCCCCTATCGGAACCACAAGTTGATCACCGACCAAGAAGCGAAATGTTTCGAAGAAGTTAACGTATTCGGGGGCCGAGTAGGTATCGTCACATATCAAGAGATATTATCTTAAGAATAACTATTTCCTGTTTGGGCAGTGGGTCTTTCCAAGTTGAAAAGATGTTACGTCAGATTTACTGCATGACGCCTGAGGCGTCCATTAAAAAAAGGTAAATACTGAAGGCTTCCGTTGTGCGACTCGAAGACACGTGTTCCAATCTTGGGAGCGGCTGTTTTCGTTTTTCTTCACACTAATTTCCTTGAGAAAGGCATGAATCCATCATTTATCTTCCTCCTTACCTCTTCTTCCTCCCTCTCTCTTCTTCCTTCCCCCTCTCTTCCCTCCCCTTACAGCTACGAGTCAAAAGCAGGATTGATTGGATTGTCTTGGTTTGTTAGTAGGCATGTTTTATAGTCGTGATGAAACCACAATACTTGGTTATAAAAATATAAATCTCTTTATTCTTCTTAGAGTCAAAGCTTCTGTGGTGTGAGAGAGACAGACGGAGACAGGGAGACGAAGACAGACTGCCATATTGACCCATAACTTCTTAGCCGCTCAATGGGCCGCTGCTTCAGCGGGGGGGGGCAGCCACTCGCTTGCGCTCCCGTGACCGCAAGCTGAGACTGACTCAAGACTGAAACTGTCTGTATCTCACGGGGGCATCTGCATCTATCATTTCATAACACCAACACATTTCCGTTCCACTATGTGACTGATTTCGCCTATTTTCACAAGTGCGTCCAGTGCAGAGAATCTCTGATTGACGGCTCAGTCAAGGGTCAATATACAACAGGCACATCGGTGCAGAAGAATTAAAAACCATTACCAATATGTCAGGTCAAGGATCTTGGTACCAAGTAACCTACAAAAGCCTGTCACATTTTACTTGGAAAGGAGAGGAAAGGAGACGGGCAGTGCCAAGTAACCCTCACATTACCCAGAGAGACATTTAAAAAAAATAATTCGCATTGAGTCAAGTCTTGGATCATGCCTTACTATGTATCATGTAACCCAGTATAAGCTGTCATATGTTTGTATTTACCCAACTCCATTGCTACAGACATGATGTAACACAAGGTTAATCTTTAAGCGGGGCACAGCTGATTTGTATTTCGCTTTGAGCTAACGCACATGTGAAAGGCATGAATCCATCCTTTCCTCCTCCCAACAAGCAACCGGAAAGACAAGGCTGTTTAGCCATAAGTTAACCAATGTGGGAGAAGGAAATCCTTGAATTCAAATCTGCAGTATAAGTCAGTTCAGGAATCATTCTTTGCTACAGATACCATGTAATCCAGTTCAGTCTGTCACATGTTACTTGAAGAGGAGTCGGGCAAGTGACTATCCCGTTGCCCTGAGAGACGCATTAAGGGGAATTACTCGATCCAAAGACCTGAAAAGGCTTTAGGAACTGTAATTCTTATCAACAAAACAATTTTTATTTCACTCCACATTCGTTGATTTGATGTATTGCAGTCTTCGGTATTCTTCTTTTTTTTTTTTTTTTTTTTTCAAGATTTTCCCAATGTTAGAGTAGCGGGATTTAGGAAGTAACATAGCAAAAACAGAACTATTAAAAAAAAGCTGTAAAACAATAATTTCTTAAAAGACGAAAAAGGTCATAACCGCACCAAGATATTAGATTTGTCGTATACCTCAATGAGAATCCTGAATATTTGGTTGGTTGAGATATAATTTGTTTTTTAGTCTGGCTTCGTTGGTTGTGGGTATTTGAGTTTAGATACCTGACTCCATTATTTTCTTTCTTCTTTTCCCTATTTAACTTGTTGGCGTCTTCTGTATCTATAGAAGGCTGCAAAGGAATTAATGAATGAAGGAAGAAAAGAAACGAAGATAGAAGATACCTTCTGAATTTCAACTTTATTTTGGGGTTTCATACAGCAACTCTGAAGCAAGGGCGTGTCTTCCTGAATTATAAAAGAACATTCGCGTTTCCCAAATAAGGCGTTAAAATGCACTGGTCGTTTATCGGTGGATGATAAATCCAACATCGGCGTTTTTAGCATTGAGTGAATAATCCAGTTGCTACTAGAGGAGACATGCAAATACAAAACTTGAGCTGACCTGTGAGCCGCCTGCTAGCAGCTGAGGGATTGAAGGTCCGTCTAGTATCAAAGGTAAAGCACAAGTAAATTTGAACGTCTAATGGTGGGAGAGTGAGCCAACAGGTCGCTAAGCGGACACGTGGTTTTCCCCACGAACAACAGGAGAGGAGGTCTTTTTAGTCCAAGTGCTCACTGCTGAACGTGAAAGCGTTTCTTTCTGGTGCAAGTAAATCTATTTTCTTGCGTGGATTTCGCTTCCTGTCAGAGGCTTTTGGGGAATCGCTACACTTTGGATTTATTCTATTTCCTTTTTATTTTTATTTTTTAACGAACCCCTACTCCTGTCACTTTTGTATGGGCCACACTTACAGGGAAATTAAAACAAAGATCTAAATTAGTTTTACTCTTGTTATGAGATATGATAGTGTGTTATGTTGTCTCAACAAAAATGGTCAGTTATGTCTTGTCTTTCTGGGTGAGGCTTAGAACCTTTTAAAATACCCTCGTATCTATCTATCTATCTATCTATCTATCTATGAGGTTTGTTCGAAAAGTTCTAAGCCTTACCCAGATATTAGATTTGTCGCACACATCTTACCTTTATTACCCCAGTTATGGATTAAATTATTCCTCTACTGTAACTGGCTCATTGGCTTAATGGGTAGAGTGTTCGCCGGTGGTCCGGGAGACCTGGGTTCAATTGCAGGTCCCGTCATACCAAAGACTTTAAAAATGGTACTTGATACCTCCTTACTTAACAATCAGCATTATAAGGTACGTATCAAGAATAAAGTGGAGCAATCTAGGGAAAGGAGTAGCGCCCTCCCCTAAACCTCGGTGTAGTAGCTATCGAAAAGGGAGCCTTCTGGTCAGAAAAATCTTCAAAAACGAAAATGAAAAAAAAAAATGATAATAATAATATGAAAATCCCATTAAAAAAAAGGCGAAAAACAAAAAAAAGAAAAAAAAGAGAGAGAAAAGAAATCGAATAGCAAATGGTTTTCGCCCTTCTGTTCAACTTTACCCTATTTACCAACCCCTCCGCTCGGGAAGGATATGACACAAGGTCAATTTTTAAGCGGAGTTTAACAGGTTTGAATTCAGAGTTTTCCTTCTCCTTGACTAGTTACCTTACAAATGCTGAAGAACACTGTCTGTCCTGCTATTTACCCATAACTGGAGGTAGAATAATTGGATTCATACCTTTCCCAAGAGATATTAGTGCTATGTGAAATGCTATCAGTCTCGTCCAGGATTTGAACTCGTGTCACCGTGTCCATTTCCTACGACGGTAACCATTGCACCACGGTCGCCAACTTTACTTTACTTACTGTTCGCGTATAGGTATGGAGTTTACATTAACTAACCCACGACAGTTGATACGTCCTCAACCAAACCAATTGTACAAACTTCAAGAACTAAAATTGGTTGCCTTTGTCAAAAAGATGACACACACAAGTATATTCGATTACTAATACAGTCTACCAACCAGAGATGGAATAAAAGTTTATTTAGTTGGGTTATTTATTTATTTATTTTTTATGTATTTTGAGACGGTTCACAAAACTAAGTTATCAAAATTTAATTCAGCGTCTCGCCAGTTTCCTTTTTGGCAGGAAATTTTTTTTTTCATTTTGTGGTAAATGTATCGTGTTTTACAGAATAAAGAATATATATATATATATATATATATATATATATATATATATATATATATATATATATATGAAACTTTCCCTATCATTCACAATAAGTGAGCTATTTCTAATTTTCTATTAGGTTTTTTTCATTTTTACTTTACACTTCACGAAATTTATTCAATGTCAAATTCTTGAGTTTTCGTATCAACTGTATTCTTTCGTTTCCGGTGTTATTTATTTATTTATTATGATATTTGTTCGTCTTTTCTTTTCTTTTCTTTCTTTTTTTCTTTTTATCTTTTATTTTATTAAATGACACAGCCGACCATAATACAAGTTATGAAAGAAAATCTTCAAAAACGAAAAGGAAAAAAAAAATTATAATAATAATGTGAAAATCCCATTAAAAAAAAAGACGAAAAAAAAAAGAGACGGAGGAAATAGAATAGAAAATGGTTTCGCCCTTCTGTTCATTTAATAAATGGACTCGGCTGGATGACGTATTCGTGACGTCATAGCTAAACAGAAGTGATCGACCTGTGGCAATGTTTTATTTATTTATTTAGTGTGTTCGATTTTTTTAATGATAGAACCGAACAAGTTAGACTCACACAATCACATACCATCACACACACACACACACACACACACATAGATATATATATTAAAGATCCTAAAAAGAAAATACTCAAATTTATTGTCTACCGCGGGAATTATTTTGGCCGTTGAGATTTTCGTTCAATGAGAATGAATTATCCCATTCTGCTCAGGTGACTTTCCCGGACAATATAAAAGGCTGGGTAACGCTCTCTTGACCTCTCTTCCTCTCTCACTCTAGCTGCAGAACAAACCATCTCCGAAGAGGAGGGAGCATTCAATTTTTGGACCATTGTTTTTTCTCGAACATCATTCCTTTATCATTTATTCATTCCTTCTAGACCAACATCCTCAACTGCTTTCTTCCCTCACAATACAGGGTTATCTCTCAAGCTGACATTAAAGTTTTTGGAATTCATCAATATTCTTGTCCACTCATTTGTCTTACTCCTTTCTTTATGTACCAAGGCACAACAGTTTGTCTTGTTACTAAAGGGGTTTACAACAAAACATGCTTAAATAATATGTATATATATATATATATATAGAGAGAGAGAGAGAGAAATATATATATATACATGAAAGTCATCATCATCATATCGTGCTGGCAGCACGGATATCCCTGACCCTCTCTCGCCACTCCTCCCTATCGTTCATCGCCCTAGGTAGGTCTTCAGGACAACAACCTGTATCCTCACATAGCTGCTGAATGTACGTTCGTGCTGGTCGTCCTGCTTTTGCGCGGCCGTGTGTGGGGATCCATAAGCGTACATCTCTTATGAGTTCATCTCTGCTTCTCCAGCAATGTCCTGCATGTCTGGTTCGCCTAACTTGAATAGTTTTCGTGATAGGGGGCAGGTGGCCGTACAGTTGGTGTCTTGTGGGGTGTTGCTGCCAGGACTTGTTCAGGATTGCACCCGACAGTATGAAGGTAGCAGGAAAAAATATCCTCCAAATAGGTGAATATATCATGATGTATTTGGTATATGTTTTTTCCGAAAAGACAGTATGAAAGTAAATATGGATAAAATCCGACAGTATGAAGGTAGCAGGAAAGATATCAATATAAAATATTTCTCAATAAACGGGAGGTTTTGTCTCGTTTCTTTGAAAAATCCAACGTTTTCAAATATTTTTCCACGTGCCAAACACGTTCTGATGACTTTTGAATTTTGAAGGCTATGTGCATGTTTATCTATCTTTTCGTTGTATATTTCTCATTTGCTCCTGTCATCTCAGCCATCACCCATCGATATGTGAACTCTTTCATATCCAAGTCCTGATGATGGTTACTGAAACCGAAACGTTAACGTCGACTTTACATCATGATATATTCATCTATTTGGATTATATTTTCCTGCTACCTTCATACTGTCGGATTTTATCCATATTTACTTTCATACTGTCTTTTCGGAAAAAACATATACCAAATACATCATGATATATTCACCTATTTGGATTATATTTTTTCCTGCTACCTTCATATATATATACATATAAATTCTTAATGATACAAAAATACTCCCTACAGACATTAATGTCACAAAATTAAATATACATATATATAGAGAGAGAAATACATATATATATATATATATATATAGTTAATATTAGAATTATAATGACTAGAAAATCCGTCAAACACCTACATGCGACATACGGAAATACTCCATACAGACAATAATGTCAAAAAATTAAATACGTATATATATATATATAGAGAGAGAGAGAGAGGGAGAGAGAGAAATATATATATATATATATATATATATATATATATATATATATATATATATATGAAAGTAAATATGGATAAAATCCGACAGTATGAAGGTAGCAGGAAAAAATATCATCCAAATAGGTGAATATATCATGATGTAAAGTCGACGTTAACGTTTCGGTTTCAGTAACCATCATCAGGACTTGGATATGAAATAGTTCACATATCGATGGGTTATTGCTGAGATGACAGGAGCAAATGAGAAATATACAACGAAAAGATAGATAAACATGCACATAGCGTTCAAAATTCAAAAGTCATCAGAACGTGTTTGGCACCCATCGATATGTGAACTATTTCATATCCAAGTCCTGATGATGGTTACTGAAACCGAAACGTTAACGTCGACTTTACATCATGATATATTCACCTATTTGGATTATATTTTTTCCTGCTACCTTCATATATATATATATATATATATAAAATGTAAACAAACAAACGCTGCTGCTGATGTTCCAACATAATACCTTATGATTCCCTAAGCTGACGAGGAACGCTTGTTGGCCGAGCGGTCTGATACTCTGTCTAACGTAAATTTGGGCGGGTTTCGATCCCAGCTTAAAGCGCCCTACGTGTCTAGCCACACTGCAGAGTTGTTATACAACGAAACAGTCTGTCTGTGGATGACTAAATATATATATATATATATATATATATATATATATATATATATATATAGTTAATAATATAAAATACTCCATACAGACAATAATGTCAAAAAATTAAATATCCCAGAAGTTTAATAAAAAAAATTCAGAAAGGCCACTATTAAAAGAATCAACTTCGAAACTTGTGATAGTATTCTAAAATGTTTGAAATCGTTAGAACCATCTATATTCCAAAATTTTACAAAGGATAGAACAAATTTCATTCTACTTTACATAACAGAAATATTCAAATGTAAACCGCTTTGGAGCATCACCTTGGATATATAAACAAGCCTCACTTTGGTGATAAAAAACAAAAATGAAATAATAATTTAGTTTAAATACTAAACAACTTTAATTTTGAAAATAGCATATAAATCACCTTGATAATGGTTTTTACGTGAACCGAAAGTACTCGGTCCAACACAAATAGCTCCTTTGGAGAAAGCATCAACGAATTTCAAGATTGTGACATAAAATAAAAACAACAAAAAAAAAAATCTCTTGACAGAAAAAATTAAAAAAAAAAACCTCCAAAACAACAATTCGATTTTATTGAATCAAACCTGTTTATAGGGTATAAAAATGTAAGCAAACGGACGCTGCTGCTGCTGCTGTTGCTACATAAATACCTTAAAAATTTCTTTAGCCAACGTGGTACACTTGTTGGCCGAGTGGTCTGAGACTTAGTCTAACATAAAGTTGGATGGGGTCGATCCTGGCTTCGAGCGTCCTACGTGTTCAGTCACACTGAAGAGTTCTGATAGAACAAAACAGTCTGTGGATGACAATTTATAGGTTTGATTATATGTAATACATGGTAGTGTCTGTGACCCTGGGTTTCATGTATTAGTCAGACAGGGATATTGAACACTATTCAACAATAGTGCAACATTTGGTCCTCGATTAACTCACCTAGAGAGATAGTAAGAACCATAAACCTCTTATATATATATATATATATATATATTGTCATCTACAGACAGACTATTTCGTTGTATCACTACTCTTCAGTGTGGCTAGATGCTTGAAGCTGGGATTGAAACCCGCCCAACTTTACGTTAGATTTTGTATCATACCGCTCAGCCAACAAGCGAACCATGTCTGCTCGGGAATTATAAGGCATCAAGTAGTATCTTTTACCGGATACCAGAGTGCTCAATTCGTTCGAAGAGCTTTGCATTATGCGAGCGGCAGCCGTAAATTCCTTTGCTAGAGTGCTCAACCCCTGTGGGGGAGTGTAAAGACAAAAAATTCAACACAGCCGCAGAAGATGGTTTCACCCCCTTGTCTTTTTAGAATAGACTCGACTGGATGACATATTTGGGACATAATAGCCAAGACGAAGAGGTAACTTTATACTTTTTCCAATCCCCATCTTACAACATTTAGTAAATAAAATCATGTTTTGTAAATAAAATCATCCATTTCATCTCGGGGATTTAAGTAAGTCTTCTCATCGAGTAAATACGATATTTTGGTGGATGTAGCGAGGTTGGCGAAGGATGAATTTCTTTATATTGTACTGTTGAATGTGTCGGCGAAATGTGGCTAGCTAGGATCTCTTGGACAGTTAGTTATTGCATGACCGCTCCTTTTTCCCCTCCCTCACAAACCCATAAGGCCTCGTGCCTTCCATTTTTGTACCAAATGGAAATAAAAACTGTGTTGTGAACGATGACGGATGTAAGGAATTATTGTCTGAGTGTTTGCGTAAATGTGTGTGGTTAGCTAGGATTAGTTTAGGACCATAAATCACACGAAGACCACTGCTTCTTCCTTCTCCTCAGCAAACCCCGGGGCCTTGTTCTCAATTGTATATAATATTTATACCATAAAAAATGTAGTTGTGGCAGTCGTTTTACGCGGATAGGATTTAACCCCGTCTGGCTAAAGAAGGATTGTTGAGGCCTAAAATATCGATTTATTCATCTCGGATAGTGGCAAAGACACGAAACTATTCGGGATGGCAAATAAAATGAAGATGAAATAACAATCATCAATAAGTCTCTCTCTCTCTCTCTCTCTCTCTCTCTCTCTCTCTCTCTCTCTGTTCCACTCATTCATCGCTCCTTAGTGGTCCTCTAGACTTCATCCGATGTCTGCACAGAGCTGATGCGTGTAAGTCTTTGCCCGATCGGCAGGAAATAGAGTGTCCGTGAATTGAAGTCCATTGGAAAACGTTCCTTATGAGTTCCTTGTTTATTCAACAGCAATGACCAGCATGTCTCGTTCTTCTTAGTTGAATGGTTTGTGAGTCAAGCCTTACACAAGACCTGGATGTGACACCTGGACATTTTAAGCGAAGTTCAACAGATATGAATTCAGAGTTTTCCTTCTCCTAGAACAGTTGCCATACTGTTATGGCCCTGGAAGGGGTCACAAAGAGAACAGAACACCACGTTTATAGTATAGGTATATATTTACAAGAACAAAGGATGGTTACAAGAACATAGGACGGTAAGCTAGTTCGCATAACCGCGCGGGGACGAGGATAGCTTCCGGATCTACACATACCAAGGTTAAAGAGCCCAGTCGGACCTTTTATTTACCCATTGCTGGAAGGAGAGATGGTTTCATACCTTTTCCAAAGATATTAGCGTTACGTGAAATTCAGTTAGCCCAGTCTAATATGTTAATTTGCGTCGTCGTGTTCATTTTCTCTGATGATAAACATTACACCACGAGTATATATATATATAGTTTTCTTTTTTTAGAAAATATGTTACGCGTTGAAATAAATTTTGAACCAGTAATAGATTGCGAAGAGTTCTCCAGCCTTTTGATTTCATCTTAAAATTGAATATAATTCAGATGATACACCATCAAATGTTAACATTGCCCTGATAATCTCTTGATATGAAAACCGAAACGTTTAACATAGGCAAATAATCTAACTCTGAATAAAATATTTTTCCGAATACCTTGTTTTTTTTCGGGAGGTTTCATATTTGTATATTAACATACCGTCAGATTAATTCCCATTTTCCAAGATATATATATATATATATATATATATATAGATGATGGTACTGGATATTGGCATAATGGTTAGAGTGTTTGCCAATGGCCTGGGAGACCATACCAAAGACTTAAAAATGGTACTTGATGCTAACTTGCTTAACACTCAGCATTATAAGGTAAGAATCAAGGGTAAAGTGGAGCAATCCAGGAAAGGAGTAGCGCCCTGTAGCAGCTATCGAAAAGGGAGTCCTCGGGTCACCCTCGATTAAGGTCACCTACTTTACTCACTTTTATATATATGATTATGAAAATAATTCCTACGTGTCCAAGAGCGAGTCTACCTAGGTTTCACCAAACGGCTCTTCAGGATTGCATTGACCAGTGCGATCATGAAGAACCGTTTAGGTGGAACCTTGGGAGACTCGCTCTTGGCCACGTAGGAATTATTTTCATAATAGTAGCTCTATCTCATATATTGAGCACTTTCTTCCGTTTTAGCTGAGGTAATTCTGTCGGTGTTTTTTTTTTTTTTGTTCTTTTTGACTAGACATATGTGCCACATGATTATTTTCAAGTAGCACGTGTGTTTTTCGTTTTTTCATTTTTTTTACTGAATTTTTTTTTTGTAGAATTTTCAAATTGTACAATCTGGGTTTTTTTTCATATCAACAGAATTATAAATAAAATATAAAGATTAATATATATATATATGCTGTCATCCTCAGAGAGAGAGAGAGAGAGAGAGAGAGAGAGAGAGACTGTTTCGTCGTATCATAACTCTTCACTGTGGCTAGATACACTGAAGGCTTCTATCTGGGACCGAAAACCGCCTAATTTTACGTTAGACTTAATATCTTACCGCTCAACCACATGCGACATACGTCAGCTTGGGAGTTATAAGGCATTATGTATGAACTTTTGCTTGTTTACATTTTGCCTAACCGGATACCAGAGTGCTCAATTCTTTAGAAGAAGCCAAAGTTCTAGCCAAAGTAAGAGCATTAAGTTTATAATACCCAAAAATTCACTCTGAAGTGTCCAGTAACGGTTATAGGCGTTGGTTCCCTGAGCTTCTAAGGAGACAATCATCTGAAGGTTGCAGGTTCAATCCTCACTACAGGCGAGTAACAATACAGGAATTCTTAACACTTGTACCTCGCCCCCGCGCGGTTATGCGAACTAGCTTACCGTCCTATGTTCTTGTAACCATCCTATGTTCTTGTAAATATATACCAATACTATAACCTTTATGGCTAACGGAATCAGAACATGTGACCCCCGTGGTTTCAATAAAGGACGTAGTTCGAAGTTCCGTGAAGGTTCCCGAGTTCGACAAACACCTGAAGAAACTCGGAGGACATATCGGCCGAAACGTTGTGGAAATAACAATAAAGATGAAGACAATTGTCCGAAAAACCTTAATGATAAAAATCTTTAGAAGAACTTTGCATTACGCGAATGGCAGCCGTTAATTCCGTGTTCAACCCCCGGGTACACAGACAGACTGTTACGTTGTATAACAACTATATATATAGTTTTATACCTATTCTATGATTCTGGCGATGTGAATAAAAACTCAGGTGATACAATTTGTAGATAAAAAATACACAAACTGGTATCTGGGCGAAAAAAAAAAATTCATGAAAAAAGAAAAGACTAAAAACATAAGAACTGCTTGAAAATTATCAATCAGTACCGCAATGTCTAGTCAAAAGAAAAAAAAAACCAATGGAATGCTCAAAGGTTAACGTAAGAGTGCTCAATACACTAAGTGGAACAAGATACGAATACCTACGAAGTAAGAAGTAATCTACCTAGGTTTCACCGAACCGGATCATTTAGATAAATTCTGACTCTATATTGCCCAGTCGGCTGGGGCTGTAGAATACACCGACTGCATCACTGTAGTGGGGTAAGAACCCCACTGTGTACTTATGCTAAACTGATTTATCAGAAATAAAACAGTTTTGACATTATTGTGTATTGTTCAGTTGGCTGGGGCTGTAGAATATCCCAACTGCACCTCTGCAGAGGGGTAAGACCCCCCCACCAACAAGTGTCCTGGATATGACACTAAACCATCTGATGGTGAGGTTCCAGTGATGCTGGAGTTTGGGGGAATACGAAGCATCCTTTCATTGCTATCGCTCCCAGGTCACCTTTGGTCCGGAATGGTAGCACCTAAAAGAGCCCTATCTATGGGTTAAATAAAACTAAACGGCGTACTTATGCTAAACTGAATTGCTTGAATTAGAACTGTTTGACAATTAGAACTGTTTTTGACAATTAAACTGTGTACTCTTGCTGAACTGAATTGTCTGGAACAGAACTGATTATTTGTGTAAAAATGGATTTCGCATTAAATAACCTACAAACCATAAAACCCAAACAACCAACCAACATCTGACTATATATTTATATCTATATTTATCTCTCTCTCTCTCTCTCTCGCTTTCTCTCTCTCACTTTCTCTCTCTCGCTTTCTTTCTCTTTCTACCTCTCTCTTTCTCTCTTTCTCTCTCTCTCTCGCTTTCTTTCTCTCTCTCTCTCTCTTTCTCTCTCACTTTCTCTCTCTCGCTTTCTTTCTCTTTCTCTCTCGCTCTCTTTCTCTCTCTCACTTTCTCTCTCTCACTTTCTTTCTCTTTCAACCTCTCTCTTTCTCTCTCTCTCTCTCTCTCTCTATATATATATATATATATATAAGTGAATTATGGAAATATATCCGACAGAATGAAGAAAATAGAAAAACAAAGGATTTCAAATGTGATGAATTTGCTATCATAATGTATTCATTACATTGAGAATAATTCGTTTTTCTATTTTCTTCATATATATATATATATATATGTGTGTGTGTGTGTGTGTGTGTGTGATTAGCAAAACTAATTTTGAATCTTCTACGATTAGATAAATTACAATGAATTATTAATTATAAATGTTCTTTAATGACCTTCATTAAAAAATATTCTTTTCTTCTTTTATAATAAACGTTAATTTGGTGATATTTATCGCCAGTCAAATCAGTGTCTGCTCTGAAACCACCACCCCCCGATCTAATGAAAATCATGTTTTATATCTTTATAGACTTTTATCAATACCTTTCCTTTGTCCTTCGCAGCGGCTGTCGTGCTGATTTGATGTTAAGAATAACTGCAGTCCCACACACAAGTCAATTTCCTTTTGGTAACTAACATTCGTTATTCTTTTAAAGATTCTTTTTTCTTAATTTCATTTTATTTTGCGTGTTGGGTTAGGTCTCATATCAATCAATATGAGGTCCTTTAGTGTAAGGCTGCGGCCACACATCTGTGACATGGTTCCACATGATACAAATAAAACTTGTCATTCTTCCGAGAGATTTTGTTTGAAGACAATCATTGTTCAGCTGGTGGTTTTACCGAAATTGTTATTATTATTATCTACTCCTTTAGAGTTTTTCACATCAGTGGTAGCTGATGGTCTTTCAGTGGAGTTTGAGTGACAGCAAGTCTCCTCAAGTCTCCAGGACTCGTCTCAGTATTCTGGGCGTCCTCAGCAATGCTGTCGTTTGGATAGTCTCCACCCGACCGCCAATTTCCAAGTCCTCCAGGACTTTTAATAATCCTTTAGTTATTGTGCCTAACGCACCAATCACAATTGGCACAATCGTTACTTTCATGTTCCACAGCTTTTTTATTTCTCTAGCAAGGTCGAGGTACTTATTATTATTATTATTATTATTTACTCATTAGAGTTTTTCACATCTGCGTTAGCTGATGATTTTCACTGGAGTTTGAGTGACAGTAAGTCTCCTCAAGTCTCCAGGACTCTTCACAGTATTCTGGCCGTTCTCAATAATGCTGTCGTTTGGATGGTCTCCACTCGTCCTCCAACTTCCAAGTCCTCCAGTCCATTTAATAATCCTTTAATTACTATACCAAAAGCACAAATCACAGTTGGTATAATTGTCAGTTTCACCTTCCATAGTTTTATTATTATTTACTCGTTAGAGTTTTTCACATCTGCGTTAGCTGATGGTTTTTCAGTGGAGTTTGAGTGACAGCAAGTCTCCTCAAGTCTCCAGGACTCTTCTCAGTATTCTGGTCCTTCTTAATAATGCTGTCGTTTGGATGGTCTCCATTCGTCCGCCAACCTCAACTCCTCCAGTCCCTCTAGTAATTCTTTAGTTACTGTTCCAAACGCACCAATTACAATTGGTATAATTGTCACCTGCATGTTCCACAGTTTTTTCAATTCTCTAGCAAGGTCGAGGTACTTATCATTCTTTTCACATTCTTTCATTTTTATTCTGTGGTCAGCCGGGACAGCAAAGTCGACTATTTTGCAAGTTCTCTTTTTTTGTTGTTGTTGATTATTGTGAGGTTAAGTCTTCTGGCCGAGATTAGGTGATTATTATTATTATTATTATTATTATTATTATGAGAGTTTTTCACATTAGCGTAAGCTGATGGTTTTTCAGTGGAATTTGAGTGACAGCAAGTCTCTTCAAGTCTCCAGGACTCTTCTCAGTATCCTGGTCGTTCTCAATAATACTGTCGGTTGGATGGTCTCCACCCGTCCGCCAACTTCCAAGTCCTCCAGTCCCTTCAGTAATCTTTTAGTTACTGTTCCAAATGCACCAATTACAATTGGTATAATTGTCACCTGCATGTTCCACAGTTTTTTCAGTTCTCTAACAAGGTTGAGGTATTCTGATCAAATGCTAATGATTTATACACATTTGTATGATTTCAAGTAACTATTCCTGCTTAATAATAAGGATCATATTTTTGAACTTAATTATATGGTTTCAAGTATTCCTATCAAATTCTAAAAATTTATACACATTTATATGGCTTTATAACTGTTCCTGTTTAGTAATTGTTATGACCGATTATTAAGAGTCAATAAATAGATAACTCAACACGGAGATATGAGGTGCCATAAAAATGTATCCAAGTCTCTGAGGAGGGTTTCCTTGGTTCAACGTACACGAAGACAGGCAAGGTGCTTACTACTGCTGCGGCAGTATTTATCCTACACCCCTCCAGCGTACGAATGTGGCATAGGGCCGTTTTTAAGGTGGATCCGGTTTCAAAACGACAGGCAGTTCCAAAAATGCGTTTGGCCCCGTTGGCATTCCCCTTTTCGGGTCGCGTCAGGCGCCGGGCGATAAACTCAACCCCTCTGAAGAAGGTTAAAGCCTGGGATGACGGCTCCCTGAGGCCAGAGGTATATCCAGTGGTAGAGAGCGCCCCACCAACTGGACAGTGTGCACATCGCTAAGCTCCCCCTCTACCAGCTTGGTTCTTGATTAATATACCCTTTAGGATAACGAAGGCATGGACAGCTATCGATAAGCTATCGATCATACGGAAGTCAAACCAGATCGATAAAAGGAAACGCAGTTTCTTCCAAACAGCGGTCCTATCGATACTGCTATATGGATGCACTAATTGGACGCTAACAAAACGGCTGGAGAAAAAGCTAGACGGCAATTACACAAGAATGCTGCGAGCAATATTGAACAAGTCCTGGCGGCAACACCCCATAAGGCACCAACTATACGGTACCTACCTCCCATCACGAAAACTATCCTAGTTAGACAAACCAGACATGCAGGTCACTGCTGGAGAAGCAGGGACGAACTCATTAGTGATGCACTCCTATGGACCCCCACATATGGCCGATCTAAAGCAGGACGGCCAGCTCGAACATACATACAGCAGCTATGTGAGGATACGGGATGTAGCCCTGAAGACCTACCAGAGGTGATGAACGATAGGGAAAAGTAGCAAGAGAGGGTCAGGCGGCACGACATGATGATGATGATGATGATGATTATTCTGGTCATTGGTGAGTCACCTACAACAGTAATAAAGTAAAAAAAAGTAAAGGTGGTGACCATAGTCAAGGGCGACCAAAAGGCTCCCTTTTCAGTAGCTACTACACCGAGGTGTAGGGGAGAGCGCTACTCCTTTCCCTGGGTTGCTCCACTTTACCCTCGATACGTACCTTATATTGCTGAGTGTTAAGCAAGGAGGTATCGAGTACCATTTTTCAAGTCTTTGGTATGACGTGACCTGGGATTGAACTCAGGTCTCCCGGTTCATTAGCGAACACTCTACCCATTAGACCAGTCAGCCCGTAATGATCTCCTATTAATATAAAACAAAAATGCAGTGTTCTGTGTGTACGTCTGAGTGTCTACATAAATAATATTTAAAGAAAGAAAGAACCGAAGGTGAGATCTTTAAAAAAAAGAAAAATTAAAGTGCAAAAGAAAGAAAGCAAAAAAGAAAGAAAGAAAGAAAGCAAAAAAGAAAGAAAGAAAGAAAAAAGAAAGAAAGAAAGTACGAGTCGTGTGATTTATGGCTTGCCACATCGAAAGAGAAAGGAAAAGAAAGTAGACAAGTTGTCAGGAAAGCAGGCTGACGTCACAACAGAACGGTTTCTTCAGTTTTTGAGTTCGTCTTCTTTGCTGTTTATCTTTTGTATCTACATTGACAGTAACAAGGAAGACAGAGAAAAAGAGAGAAAGTGAGAGAGTCTCCACTTATTAACGACACATAAAATTTGATTTTTCAAATAAATCTAAGTTTGCAACATGAAAATTATATTTTTTTATTACAAGAACATAAGAGATACTTTTCATTCATTGATTTATTCTTTTTAGATCCTGAAATCGTTTTAATTTGGATAATAAGAAATTATTTTATAAAAAATTCAACCGTCATTATTAACAGGTGTATTATAATAATAATAATAATAATAATAATAATATTGTTTGCACACAATATTATGGTTTCAAGTATTCCTATCAAATAATTTAAACACATTTATATGGCTTAATGGGTAGAGTGTTCGCCTATTGTCCGGGAGACCTGGGTTCAATCTCAGGTCACGTCATACCAAAGACTTGAATAATGGTGCTTGATACCTCCTTGCTTAACACTCAGCAATATAAGGTACGTATCAAGGGTAAAATGGAGCGATCAAGGACAAGGAGTAAAGCCCTCTCCTACACCTTGGTGTAGAAGCTATTGAAAAGGGATCCTTCTGGTCACCCTTATCGATTTTGCTGTCCCGGCTGACCACAGAATAAAACTGAAAGAATGTGAAAAGAAGGATAAGTACCTCGACCTTGCCAGAGAATTGAAAAAAAAACTATGGAACATGAAGGTGACAATTATACTAATTGTAACTAAAGGATTATTAAAGGGGCTGGAGGACTTGGAAGTGGGCGGATGAGTGAAGACCATCCGGACAACAGCATTGTTGAGAACGGCCAGAATACTGAGGAGAGTCCTGAAGATTTGAGGAGACTTGCTGTCTCTCAGACTCCAGTGAAAGACCATCAGCTAACACTGATGTGAAAAACTCTAATGAGTAAATAATAATAATGATAATAATAATAATTGGCGGACAGGTAGAGACTATCCAAATGACAGCATTACTGAAAACGGCCAGAATCCTGAGATGAGTCCTGGAAACTTTGAGGAGACTTTTTGTCACTGAAAAACTCTAAAGGAGTAAATAATTATCATAATTTGTTTGCTTGCAATTTTATGGTTTCAAGTATTCTTTTCAAGTACCAATGATTCATACAGTTTGACATTGAAACTAAGTGTAAACAAATGACAAGAGCTGAACTGAATTGCTTGAAATAGAACTGTTTGATCGCTTATCTGTCTGTAAGCAAATGATCAATGTTTGATTGAAGTGTTATTGATACTTTGAACCATTAAACTGTGTGCAAACAAAGAATTAATTGTAAATAGAATTATTCATAGTTGATAGAAATAGGTAAAACCATTTAACTGTGTGAAAAAAAAATGAGCTTCGGCTCTTTTAAAAATGTTATCAACAAAATATGTTAAGAAATCATATATATCTAATATATATATATATAAAAACTGTACGAGGCATTAAATAACCTACATTGGTTGATCTGCCATAAAACCCAAACAAACTAAATCCTATATATCTAATATATATGAATAAAGAGGATTTGGCATTAAATAACCTACTATGGTTGATATGCCATAAAACCAAACAGAACCAAATCCTATATATTTAATATATATGTATAAAAAGGATTTGGCATTAAATAACCTACAATGATTGATATGCCATAAAACCCAACCAAACCAAATCATATATATTTGATATATTTGAATAAAGAATATTTGGCATTAAATAACCCACAATGGTTGATGTGCCATAAAACCAAGCCAAACTAAATCCTATATATTTAATATATATGAATAAAGAATATTTGGCATTGAATAACCCACAATGGTTGATGTGCCATAAAACCCAAACAAACCAAATCCTATATATTTAATATATATGTCTAAAGAGGATTTGGCATTAAATAACCTACAATGGTTGATATGCCATACAAACCAAACAAACCAAATCTATTTAAAAGTAAAAGCAATAATAATAATAATAATAATAATAATAATAATAATAATAATAACGATAAAAATAATAATCATTTGTTTGCACACAGTTATATGGCTTATAGTATTTCAATCAAATACTAATAATTTATATAAATTTATAGGATTTTAAGTAACTATTTCTATTTTATAATAATAATAATAATAATAATAATAATAATAATAATAATTAGACTATGCGGTGACAGAGACGAAACGATCAATCACATTATAAGCGAATGCAGCAAGTTAACCCAGAAGGAGTATTAGACGAGACACGACTGGGTAGGCAAGGGTGATCCACTGGGAAATGTGCAAGAAATTTAAATTTGACCACACCAACAAATGGTATATGCACAACCCAGCACCTGTCCTAGAAAATGACACACATAAACTCCTATGAGACTTTGACATACAAACGGATCACCTAATCTCAGCCAGAAGACCAGACCTTATAATAATCAACAACAAAAAAGAGAATTTGCAAAATTGTTGACTTTGCTATTCCAGTTGACCATAGAATAAAACTGAAAGAATATGAAAAGAAGGATAAGTACCTCGACCTTGCTAGAGAATTGAAAAAAAAATGTGGAAAATGAAAGTGACGATATACCAATTGTGATTGGTACTTTTGGCACAATAACTAAAATATTATTAAAAGGCTTGGAGGACTTGGAAGTTGGTGGACAAGTAGAGACTATCCAAATGACAGCATTACTGAGAACGGCCAGAATACTGAGACGAGTCCTGGAGACTTGAGGAGACTTGAGGTCACTCAAACTCCAGTGAAAAACCATCAGCTAATACTGATGTGAACAACTCTAAAAGAGTAAATGATACAACCTGCTAAATTGTGGACTTTGCCGTTCCAGTTGACACCAGGGTAAAACCGACAGAAAATGAAAAGAGAGTTAAGTACCTAGACCGTGCTAGAGAACTGAAAAAACTATGGAACGTGAAGGTGACAGTGATACCAATTGTAATTGGTACACTCGGTACAGTCACCAACGGATTGGTTTTGAGACTGGAGGACTTGGAAATAAGAGGACGAGTGGAGACTATCCAAATTCCTGCAGACTTCCAGATTCTCAGGCAGGGCTTGGTTTATCGCCTGCCGCCTGAGACGGCTCCTTTTTAGGGGAACGCCGACGGGGCCCAAGGTATTTTGGGAGCTGTCCGGCGTGTCTTAGCTACTTTTCTGTGCCTGATTCCTACATTAAAAAAGGCCTTGTACCACACTTTGACATGGTGGGATGCCAGACAAATAGATTGTCTATCTTTGTAGTTCTTTTCTATTCTGTAGTTGCCTCGTTTTCGGTTCCATTTTGATTCGTCACCTACTTTCGTCTTACACCGTTTTATTTGATGCAATTCAACTTACTAGTTTATTGTACTCATTTGAACAAGAAGGTTTTGTTTTTTGTTTTTTGGGGGGTTTTTTGTTTATTTATTTCTCTTTTCTCACCGTTTAGCATACACCATCCTTATTTCTCTTTTTTTTTTTTTTTGTTGTTTATTTATTAATTTATTTTTGTTTTATTTACTAATTTTTGTTTTTCATGAAAGGTTGGGAAGCTTCCCGGATGTTCTTCGAAGATGAAAATCGAATTGAAAAAAAAAAAAAAAATGAAAAAAAAGATCAAGTAAACCTTACAAATAAAACAAATGCTCTTTTTTTTTCGGATATAAGAAGGTAGGTTTCTCGCGTCGTTCTCCTTTGAAATTTCACCTTCACTTCATTTCCTTGCGTCTCTCGCAGCCATCTTGATTCTTGAAAAGAAATTCCCGTTTCCAAGCCAGTCGATCTTCTTCCAACATACCCCAACAGTTTAAGGAAAAAAATGTCCTTTTTATTTTGTTAAGGATATTTTATCCATTTATTTTTACCTTATTTGACTTCGTTTATTTATTTATTTAAAAGTTTTCTACACTTCATTTGAAGCGACTGTTTCTGTCCGATTCTTTATTTAGTCATTTATTTTTTCTCGTTCTTTCTCCAGACTCCTGGTCCCGTTTGTTCTAACATTATTTGTGACGTAATGGTTAGCGTGCTCAGCCAGCAGATGATAGCGAAGTGCGATTCTCACCGAGTGCATTATATTTCTTGTATTGTGCCGCAACTAATCTAAGCTTACTGAATGACTTTGTATCTATGTCTGATTTGATATATTTTAGTCGGTTTCTTCTTTCCTTCCTGTTATCTATCTATCTATCTATCTATCTATCTATCTTCATGTCAATCAAGCTATCTCGCTCTGCTCATATCTTTGATAGAGTTATTATATTATATAATAATGAATAGATATGAATTAATTTTTATATCTATTTAATAGCATGGATACCTATCTGCGATCACTGGTTTCATGGTGTCTTTTTATAACAATCATCAGACAGAAAAAGCTTTTTCTGCTTGATGATTCTCTTATAAAAACGGTGTGAAACCAGTAGTTGCAGATAAGCATCCATGCTATTAAATAGATATAAAAACTCATATATATATATATATATATATATATATATATATTCTTTTTAATATTTTTCGCTATATATATACATTCATATATTGGAGGGTCAGACCGCGATCCTTAAGGCTCCAAGGCTGTTTAGTTTCTAAGGAACGGATTGGAGAAAGAATGGGATTATACAGTCCTTGTTTCCGATTTCCAGCGGAGATACCTATATAAACCCTCTCCCCATCATTATTATGTTCCATGGGGGAAACGTACGCCTGGTATACGACGTTTTCCAAATTGCATCGTCCGCCCAAGGAGCATTTCCCTATACTTTTATTGTTACAAGACGCCACATCTGGTCTCCCACTATATCTAGTGAATTCGTCCAGTAACCTCCTGTAATGGTTATTTAAAATACAATGCATATTATTTGTACAAGAGTAACTAATTTTTACAGTGTTTTGATTTAGATTTGATTTAATTTTTAAGGAGAAAGTCTAAGACCAGATTAGCTGAGGGAATTAACATGTGTATTAGAAGTAAACGAAGACTTTATGAAGATAATCATTTAGTTTACAAGTTGACGGCCTGTTCTGGACTTCGGTCCGGAGCGTGGCCCTGGAAAAGGAACAATGACAGACTTGGGGCCTTTAATTAGGCACCTAGTTTCGACTAGGCTACCTTCGGGTGGGCGAGCTGCTTTTTTGTCTCCTTTGTCCCCCTTGTACGGCACTAGACCATGCGTCTAGTTTAAGCCGCAAACTGGCATACGTGCCCGGACCCACATTTGGGTTCGTGAAACTGCTTGCCTCATCAGGCTCACATTGCACTAAGTGAGCCGATGAGCAGCACAGACAAGCAGGGTTCGAGTCTCGGCTCGTTCCCGACCTTCCCCTCCCCTTTATCCCCACTTTAATTGGCCTTCGGGCTTTTGACCTTGTGTCAAGTCGTGTCTGGTGGGAGGCAGCGACAAATACTCGGAAGATTCAACCTGCTATGAAAAATCTATTTCTTTCAGTCTGCTTTATCTCTCTCTCTCTCTATATATATATATATATATATATATATGCTGGGATTCTTCGTTTAAAGACTTATCAACATTCGTGGATTATTTAAGAGCAAAGCCATCCTTGTAGAAGAACGGTAGTGGTACTGTTAAAGGTTTCTTAATTTAATGGCATATCAACATTCGTGAGTTATTTAAAGCCAAAGTCATCCAGAACTTCAGTGGTATTATTTAACACATTGCAAAAGGAATAAGAGGATTTATAACTTTCCCAGGGGGCATTAGTTCAAAAGTGAACGTAATAGCGCAATTGGAATTTGAACTTGTTTACTTTACCCATTACACTACGGAGAGTTCCCTATATATATATATATATATATATGAACAAGGAAGTGACTGAGATAGTTTGATAGATATCGACTGATTTAAACGGATCGATATATATATATATATATATATATATATATATATCGATCTAATCTTATCTATTCATATCAGGTTGACTTTAATCTTTCTCTCTTTCTTTCTCTTTCTTTCTTTCTTTCTTTCTCTCTCTCTCTCTCTCTATATATATATATATATATCGGTCTTTACATATCTTGCTAAAGTTATCTTTCCCAGTCTGTTTCTCTCTCTCTCTCTCTCTCTCTCTCTCTCTCTCTCTCTACACACACACACACACACACATAGACATATATATTACAAAAAATAAAAAAAAAATATGAAAAAGAATGTATTCAAAGAATGTATTTATTTATATATGGATAATATGCCAATATTAAACGTTTCAGGTTTATTTTTTAAGTATCTTCAGGGCCATGTCGTTGCGTGATATTATCTCATACCAACATATATTTTCAAATGAAAAAAATGAAAGAAAAAATGAGAAGATTCTAGGCGTTCTATAACAGTCGCTTTCTTTTTCAAAATTTAGATGACGAAGTTAGCATTAGAAAATTTTAATATTCTAATTTCACTTCATCTGTCAAGTTATTTTCAACTCTTGAAAAATATTATATACAGGCGTGAGTGTGTATTTGTGAAAGAAATAGTGTGTCTATTCGTATATATATATATATATATATATATATATATATATTGTCATCCACAGACAGACTGTTTTGTTCTATTAGAACTCTTCAGTGTGGCTAAACACGCAGGACGCTCGAAGCCGGGATCGAAATCCGTCCAACTTTACGTTAGACTAAGTCTCAGACCTCTCGACCACCAAGCGGACCACGTTGGCTAAGGAAATTTTTAAGGTATTTATTTAGCAACAGCAGCAGCAGCAGCAGCAGTTTATTTACATTTTTTATACCCTACGGCTACCAGAGTGCTCACAACTGTCGAAGAGCTTTTGCATTATGCGAGCGGCGGCCGAAAACTCCTTCGCCAGTGTGCTCAACCCTCATGGGGGAGCGTATATATTGTCATCCACAGACAGACTGTTTCGTTTTATCAGAACTCTTCAGTAAATAGAGTTTAACAGGTTAGAAATAGGAATTTTCCTTTTCCTAGACTGATTGTTAAAGAGCCCACTCTGCCCTACAATTTACCCATAGCTCGAAGGAGAATAGATAGCTTCATACTTTCCTCAAGGGTAATTGCGCTATGTGAAATGTAGACACTCTCGTCCAAGATTTGAATCTAACAAAATCTAATTTGTGTGATGTTGGCTCAACTCAGGATTGACGACGGGAAACTCCTAGTCGTGAGTAATCGTTTTATCATATTATTAATACTGAATGATTTCAATTATCTATATATATATGTATGTGTTTATTGATATGTATGTACAGGCTTATTGACCTAGAGGGTAGCGTGTTCGCAAATAGTCTGGGAGACCGGGGTTCAATCCCAGGTCGCGTCATACCACCAATTGTACCTCTGCAGAGGGGTAAGACCCTTACCACCACCAACGAGTATCCTGGATATGACACTAAACAATCTGATGCTGAGGTAACAGTAATGCTGGAGCTTTGGGGAATGCGGTGTACCCCTTCATTGCCATCGATCCAAGGTCCACTCTGGCCCGGAATGGTAGCACCTGATAGGGTCCTATCTGTGGGTCAAATACAACTAAACTGCGAACTTATGCTAAACTGAATTGTTTGAAATAGAACTATTTCTAACTTTCTAAACTGTGTATTCATACTAAACGGAATTGTTTGAAATAGAACTGTTTTTAAATAGAACTAAACTGTGTATATACTTATACTAAACGGAATTGTTTGAAATAGAACTGTTTTGACATTTAACTGAACTGTTTTGACATTGAACTGAACTGTTTTGACATTGAACTGTTTGTAAACCCAAAAAACTATACTTATACTAAACTGAATTGTTTGAAATTTAATTCGGCGTTAAAAGGTCCGAAACGGTTTGTACACCGTAAAAAACAAAACAAAGCAAAAACTAAATAATTATGCTGCTGCCTGTATTAAATGCTATTCCATTTATGTTTGGCTTATATATATATATATATATATATAATCAGTCTGTTCATGTCTGTATAACTTTTCAAACTTAAGCCTCTTGGAGAAAGGAAAAGAAGATTATGCCTTCTAAGGCCTCTTTTATATCTCCAGTGATTATGACATCACTTCCTTCAACAATATGCCAAGGGCAGATAATTCCCTTGTTTGCACGCAAAACTTGTTCTTCATAATTCACCTAACTTCATCAAAGCGTAATCGGAAATAATAAAAAAAAATCTAATTATCAATTCTCCAACATTATCAACCTTGTTACGTCTGAACTACCCAGCAAGCGTGCGTACACACCCATATACATCGGTGTAGCTTGGAATCACACACACACACACATACACAAACACACTGTTGAGTATCACTCCTGGCTCCAAAGACCCTCTCAAATAGTGACGTGAATACTGGATAATAAAATGGTCGACTGAATAAGATTCTGGAGAGACGAAATGACCAAAGCCAAGTACTCTTCATCTTATGCTGAACTGGCTGCATGCCATTTCACTATGAACTAGCTGTATGCTACCTTCTACGACCTGACTGTGTGTTATTTGGTTTTCAAACATGCTGAGTCAAAACACGGATACATTACACACATAGATAGATAGATAGATTGGAAGGAACAAGGGGAGATAGATAGATAGATAGATAGATAGATAGATACATACATACATACATACATACATACATACCAATGAACATGCGTAGATAGATATATAGATAGATAGATATGTAGATAGATAGATATGAACAAGCGTAGATTGATTGATGCAGACCGGGATATATATATATATATATATACACACACATATATATATATATATATATATATATAGATGTGCCCGTGGTGTAATGGTTATCGTCGTAGGAAATGGACACGGCGACACGAGTTCAAATCTTGGACGAGACTGGTTGTATTTCACATAGCACTAATACCCTTGGGAAAGGTATGAATCCAAACATTCTCTCTCCAGCTATGGGCAAATAGTAGGGCAGACTAGGTTCTTCAGCCTTGGTGAGACAACTAGTCTAGGAGAAGGAAAACTCTAAATTCAAACCTGTTAAACTCCGCTTAAAAAATTGACCTTGTGTCATATCCTGCTGGAGCGGGGGGGGGTAAATATGGATAGATTGATAGATAGATAGATATGTTGCATAGCCACAATACAACTATACGTATACATATACATATATATGCCGAAACATAGTCAACAATAATGACAACTTCAATGAACGAACGAGCACACTTCTTTATAACAATATACCTCTCTTTATTCTCGAAAGGGGATGTTTCTCGCATGTGAGAGGTGAGTTGGAGACGGGGATAGACTGCTACATATTGACCACAAGTTCTTCTGGCCATTGCAGCACTTCTTTCGCATTCTGGCTGGGCTCCTCAACCGTGGGTCACTGAGGGCCCGAGCCCTCTCTCTGGAGCTGGTTCTCACTCAGCTGGCATCCTATCTTCAACTGGAACTCGAACTGCCCCAAGCCGTCTGTGGCACCTGGTTATATAATTGTCTTACATCCACCTGTTTCCTGTGGGCGTACACATCTGCCACCATCACCGAATTCAACCACGTCCACAGGTCAAGGTGATATTCGGATATCTTCGATCGGATGTCCCTGTTTCGCTGTTCTTCCGCTTATTTACACAGGTGCATCTCTTGATTGAATGCTCGGTCGAGGGTTAATATGTTACAGATAGATAGATAGATAGAACAGCAGTTGTATTGATTAACTCATAGCTGGGGAGGATAAGGGGGTATCAGACCAAAAGGCTATTAGAACAAAAGTGAATGTAATGGCGTGACTGGGGTTCGATTTCGCTTATTGTGATGTCACAGTCCAACTTTTTAACAATACCATACGAGAACTCTTTTATATATATAGCTTGTAGCATTCTTGTGTTATTCCCATCTAGCTTTTTCTCTATAGATGCTACGAGCTATATTGAATAAATCCTAGAAGTAACACCCCACAAAACAGCAACTGTACTGCCACCTACCACCCATCTCTAAAATCATCCAAATAAGACGAACAAGACATGCGGGACACTGCAGGAGAAGTAAGAACGAACTCATAAGTGACGTTCTCCCGTGGACCCCTTCATACGGACGAGGAGGTGTTGGACGACCAGCAAGAACTTATCTACAACTGCTCTGTGCGGATACAGGATGTAGTCTAGAAGACCTGCAGGAAGAGACGGATAGCGAGGGAGAGAGAGGGAGAGAGAGAGTTAAGGAAATCCGTGCACGCAACATGACATGGGGGGCAACACTCCACAAAGCAGTAGCTGTACGGCCACTAACTTCCCATCACGAAAACTATCAAAGTTAGACGAACCAGATATGCAGGACACTGTTGGAGAAGCAGGGACGAGCTCATAAGTGATGTACTCCTATGGACCCCCACATATGGTCGAGCAGAAGTAGGACGACCAGCTCGAACATACATACAGCAGCTATGTGAGGATACGGGATGTAGCCCTGAGGACCTGTCAGAAGCGATAAATGATAGGGAGGAGTTGCGAGAGAGGGTTAGGGATATCCATGCTGGCGGCACGGCATCATGATGATGATATATATATAAAATTGTGAAAAACTCTACAAAACATCCTAAGACGATTATAAGAGCAACAAACTTCTTCAGATAGCCATCATCTAATGGAAGGAACAAATTTTTGAAAAATATTTCCATGGACTTTTACTTTTTAAAGAAAGAAAAAAAAAGAAAGTGGGAAGACAAAAAGATGGAGATTTTTAAGAATCCTCTCATTTAGTCTCAAACTGATTCATTCCCTCTTCATCTTCTTGGTGCGTTGGTTGTTTTGTTTTACGACGTATCAACCCTTTTCGGGTCATTTAAAGCCGAATTAAGTAATTTTCATAAAAGTTTCAGACAATTCAGTTTAGTATAAGTAAATATTTTGGTTCACTCACAGTTAAATGTCAAAGCAGTCCTATTTCAAACAATTCAGTTTGGCTTAAGTCCGCAGTTTAAATGTCAAAACAGTTCTAGTGCACAGTTTCAATGTCAAAAAACAGTTCTATTTCAAATAATTCAGATTAGCATAAGTACGCTGTTTAAATGCCAAAACAATTCTATTCCAAACAATACAGTTTAGTATGAGTACGCTGTTTAAATGTCTTGCCAAGTTCTATTTCAAGCAATTCAGTTTAGCTTAAGTACGCAGTTTAAATATCAAAACTGTTCTATTTCAAGCAATTCAATTTTACCTCTCTGCAGAGGTGCAGTCGTTGTATTCTACAGCCCCAGCCGACAAGGCAATCATCTTCTTGGGATATATATATATATATAATATATATATATATATATATATATATCCTCTCTTCGCAAGAAGATGCGACATAAAGTCAATTTTTAAGCGGAGTTTTCCTTCTCCTAGACTGGTTGCCGTATGTTGGTTAAAAAAACAGTCATTTTTAACATTTGATATACTTCGTTGTCAATTAATTTAATTCATATAATATAGAACAAGAATCATACAATGGAAAAGGGGGGCAACGCATCATTCAAGCACCTTATAACGACTTCTGGATTGCTTACAAGCTGTGGTTGTGTCAGTACTAGTGTATGGAGGCACCGCATTGACGATAACGAAAAGCATGGAGAAAAAATTACATGATAACTACCCAAGAATTCCACGTGCTCTTTTGAGCCTATCCTGGTTACAAGCACCCCACAAAAAAGCAGCTGTACGGCCACCAACCTCCCATCTCACAAACCACCCAAATAATACAAAGAAGACTTGAAGAAGAGAGGATGACCTCATAAGTGATATTCTCTTATGGATTCTTGTACAGGGTTGCAATCGTGTTTATTAACCAGTCATACATGGTTGGTGGAGGCTCGACAAATATTAGGTATTACATACGGACACTGCACGGGTGCTTGATGCAGTCTAGAAGACCTACTTGGAGCAGATGACGATTGGGGCGGATGGAGAGAGAGAGGAAGATAGATTGATAGAGAGAGAGAGAGAGAGAGAGAGAGAGAGAAGTCTGAAATTCTGAGATGAAGCTCGATAATTTTTATCATTCAGCTGGACTCATAGCGTAACGGTTATTGGCGTTGGTTCCCTAAGCTTCAAAAGAGATAATCATTTGGAGGTTGCAGGTTCAATCCTGACTGCAGGCGAGTAACAATGCAGAAATACTTAACACTTGTACCCAGTTATGGTTAAGGGAATCAGAGCAAGCATACCCCGTGGATTAAATAAAGAATATTGTTCCAAGTTGAGTGTAGGCTACAGAATTCGACAAGAAACACCTGAAGAAGGCCGGAAGAAATACCGAGAGAGTGAGAGAGAGAGAGAGAGAGTCATTGAATTCCGAGCGTGACTCGATAATGAAGATGATTAATTAAAAACGGATTTTCTAATCTTTTGAGATTTGAAAATTAAACATTTAAATATTTATCTTATTTCTTAAAAATTGTACAAATTTTGCACTCAAAATACACTTTTTTTAAAAATAATTTTGTTTTAACTAAATTTTATTCCAGTTTATCGATAATAAAAACTGTTTTTAAAAAATTGATTTTAAATCTTATCAAAGATTCAAATATTGGCTTCGAGCCTTAAACAGATTCTTCAAACACAAAAATAAAATTTTCAAATTTAAAAAAGATAAAATTTATTTCTTGGCAAAGTTGAAAAATTTATTATAAAAAAACGTATTTATTTATTTACATCTCAATTTATGCATATATTTATTTTCTATGAACGGATTTACCTTGCAATCGTGTATAAGTCGATATCGTGTATAGTTCGACCGTTAATTTCTTGTTTGGAAAACATTCATTCATTAAATTTGTTTTTGCTACTCTTGTTCCGCGTAAGGATTGAATATGATACAGTCTCGTGTATAAGTCGATCTCGGTTTAAGCAGGGACGAGCTCATAAGTGATGTACTCCTATGGACCCCCGCATATGGCCGAGCAAAAGCAAAAATGTGAGGATACGGGATGTAGCCCTGAAGACCTGCCAGAGGCGATGAACGATAGGGAGGAGTGGCGAGAGAGGGTCAGGGATATCCGTGCTAGCGGCACGACATGATGATGATGATGATAGTCAATTCAACTGCGCATCTGATTGGTTATTGTTGACGTGCTCTTAAGTGATGTACTCCTATGGACCCCCACATATGGCCGAGCAAAAGCAGGACAACCAGCTAGAACATATATACATATCAGCTATGTGAGGATACAGGATGTAGCCCTGAAAACCTGCCAGAGGCGATGAACGATAGGGAGGAGTAGTGAGAGAGGGTCAGGGATATCCGTGCTAGCGGCATGACATGATGATGATGATGATGATAGTCAATTCAACCGCGCATCTGATTGGTTATTGTTGACGTGCTCTTAAGTGATGTACTCCTATGGACCCCCACATATGGCCGAGCAAAAGCGGGACAACCAGCTAGAACATACATACAGCAGCTATGTGAGGATACGGGATGTAGTCCCGAAGACCTGCCGGAGGCGATGAAGGATAGGGAGAAGTGGCGAGAGAGGGTCAGGGATATCCATGCTAGCGGCACGACATGATGATGATGATGATTGATTTATGGTGAGAAAATGATTAATTTTTGAAGGCAAATGTTGCAAATCCTTCATTATTCTGTATACGATACATTCTCGTGTATGAGTCGAACTCGTGTATAAGTCGATCTCGTGTATAGGTCGACCGTTGATTTATGGCCACAAAATCATTAATTAATGCATTTGATTTTTAAAGTCAAATGTTTCTACTTTTATATTTCACATTATGCTTGAATGCCATACATACTCATGTATAAGTCGATCTTGAGTGTAGGTCGACTTCCAATGTTGCTACTAGTCCCTGTCGTATATAAAACTACGTCGTTCAACCTTTCATTTTTGGCCACAAAATCATTAATTTTTACATTTGATTTTTAAAGTCAAATGTTTCTACTTTCATATTTCACATTATGTTTGAATGCCGTACATACTCATGTATAAGTCGATCTTGAGTGTAGGTCAACTTTCAGGGTTGCGACGAGTCCCAGTCGTCTATAAAACTACGTCGTTCACTCTTTCATTTATGTCCATAGAATCATTGATTTTTCAAAGTAAGAGTGATTTACAGTTTTTTTCACTGAAATTATTACTATTATCATATTTGAATTTCTACGTTATTTTATTTTTCTGACAATCATACGCCGGGTCTACGCCCAAGACCTAGCGCGAGGAAAACTATTATATATATATATATAATTTTATCTTTATAACTTTTTATAACTCTGGTAGCGTAAAAAAACAACAACCAAGCAATTTGTAAATGAAAAATTATATTTATGTAAAAAAAAGCTAAAATCATCTGTACCGTTTGAAAATAATCAACCAACACCACAATGTCTAGCCAAAAGAAAAAAACACTGACCGAGTTACCTAAGCTAATATGTAAAAGTGCTCTATAGACAAAGTGGAGTAAAACTTGAATACTTAAAAGAGCCTAGAAACTACCAACCCAGGTTTTATCTTCAGGATAATTCTGTCTAAAGAGGGTTGGTCTGAACGACATTTTATTGTTTAAGTGGCTACAAGAAAGAAAAGACTATCATAAAACCTTGGTAGGTAGTTTCTGGCTCTTTACCTATATATATATATATATATATATATATATGGTGCCTTCAATAAGTTTCCAGACTTTCTTTTATACAGGCATTTAAAATTGTCGTAGACTCTTGAAAATTCACTATGTTATTGCTATACATCTTTTGAGATAACTGACTAATTATGATTTCAGGTTCAAATGAACAGCTCCAGTAGTAACTGGAATACACCCTACTAAACCCTGATTGTCACAGCTGGTGAACTTAAAAAATGCAATCTGGACGTAAGGACACTTTAGAAGAACGATATGCAATAAAATTCTGTTTTAAACTTTGAAAAGAAAATGCCACAGAAACTGCTTTTCGACCTTCTTGCATGAATATTATATATTTTTGAGTGGCATAAGAGATTCAAGGGAGGCGGGAAGTCTGTGAGGGATGATGAGAGGTGTGGGAGGAGTAAGGAAGTCAATAGACCAGAGTTGATTGGCCAAAGTGTTAGGGTTAGGGTTACTATGTTGAGGTTTTAAGGTAGTTCAGGAAGAGATTCCGTCGGAAGAGGCCAGAACAATGAACCAGTCCACAATTCCATCCTTGTCACAGGCTATTTGACCAAGATGAGCATCAAAACAGTTCCTCAGCCTCCCTATAGTTCAGATCTTTCTCGCTGTGACTTTTGGTTATTCCCTAAGCTCAGAGTCTGTTGTTATGAGACAATTGGGGATGATGAAATAGGCTGTGACAAAGGTCATTGACACGCTCACACAAGAGGACTTCCATGGAGCCTTGACGAAGTTGTTGGAACGGTAGAACAAGTGCATTGCAGCCGGGGGAGATTACTTCGAAGGGGACTAGAGTTTCATGCGTGTATTATCAATGAAAGTGCCCATACGAAAAAAGTATGGAAACCTATTTAATGATCCTCGTATATATATATATATATATATGATATTCCTACATGGCTAAAATGCTGTCCTGTGGTCTCGAATAAGCGAGTTCGAACACTACCTGTGCTGCTACATACACTTTTGGTCTAATAACCGCCTCATTGGCCTAGTGGGTAGAGTGTTCGCCAATGGTCCGGGAGACCGGGGTTCTCGCTCACAGGTTTTTTTTAAAGCTGTACCCGAAGATTTGTGGGGAAGTCCTCGTGGTATAAGGGTTAAAGCACTGGACTGCGGAATTATAGCAAGCGAGTTCGTACTCCAGTCGCGCTATTACGTTTACTTTCAGACAAATACCCTTGGGGAAAGGTATGAACCCCCTTATCCTCCCAGTTATGGATTAAATAGCGTCACTGCTGTTCTTCTATGGAAAGGTATGAAACCCCTTATCCTCCCAGCTAGAACATACATACAGCAGCTATGTGAGGATACGGGATGTAGTCCCGAAGACCTGCCGGAGGCGATGAAGGATAGGGAGAAGTGGCGAGAGAGGGTCAGGGATATCCATGCTAGCGGCACGACATGATGATGATGATGATTGATTTATGGTGAGAAAATGATTAATTTTTGAAGGCAAATGTTGCAAATCCTTCATTATTCTGTATACGATACATTCTCGTGTATGAGTCGAACTCGTGTATAGGCCGACCAAATGAAGCCAATATTGCTATGAGCCATACTTGAGTTTGAATGAGAATCATCCTCGTGTATAAGTCGATATCGTGTATAAGTCGATCTCGTGTATAGGTCGACCGCTGATTTATGGCCACAAAATCATTAATTAATGCATTTGATTTTTAAGTTAAATAGCGTCACTACTGTTCTTCTAGAAGTATGGCTTTGGCATTAAATAACCCACTAAGGTTGATATGCCATTAAACAACGAAACCAAACCAAACCAGAGATTTGTATGGCTAAAATAGAAGAGAGTTTCATCTTTAAAAATCCTCTTGAAGATTTATTAACACTTTTCAGATAAACCACTTATACCTTTTTCTATTCGTATACTTGCGTAAATGATGGAGGTGCCCGTGGTGTAATGGTTATCGTCGTAGGAAATAGACACGGTGACTCGAGTTCAAATCTTGGACGAGACTGATTGCATTTCACATAGCACTAATACCCTTGGGAAAGGTATGAATCCAATTATTCTCCCTCCAGCTATGGGTAAATAGTAGGACAGACTGGGTCCTTCAGCCTTGGTGAGGCAACTAGTCTAGGAGAAGGAAAACTCTGAATTCAAACCTGTTAAACTCCGCTTAAAAATTGACATTGTGTCATATCCTGTTCGAGCGGAGGGGTTGGTAAATAGGGTATACTTGCGCAAACGTTTGCATTATCTTCAGAAATGCAAATATATATATATGTTCTTATATGATCCAAGGAGGAAATCAAAGGGGTAGGAGTATCCAGTTTGAGTGCTCAATGCCAATGGCTATTGATGTATAATTAATTTGGGATTAATGATTCATCAATACTCAACATGTAGAGCTAAAAAGTCCTTTAGATAAAGAGAAAAAGAAAAAATTCCTTTTCTTGATATCGTTATAAATTTATTTCAGGTTTTTATAAGTTTTTTTTTTAAAGGGATTCAATTTCTCTTTTTAGAGTTTTAATTCTAGGCTATTTTTACGTCATGTTATGAGAAATTTTCTTCGTTTGTCGCTAGTCAGATATTTGGTGCAAGCATCTACAATGTCTACTACCTACTACTAGTATTTACACACACACACACACGCACACACACACACACACACATATATATATATATATATATATATATATATATATATATATATATATATATATAATTCACAGTCATAGAAAGAATCAAAGCAAAAAATTCACTAGACAATATTACAACGATAAAGCCTTGAGCTACCGAAACTGTGTTATCACCCTGGTTGGCGGCTGATGAGGGCAGGGTATCGCACGTACTTTCACGCATTGTATGATGAAAAAAATATATACATATATAATTCACAGTCATAGAAAGAATCAAAGCAAAAAATTCACTAAACAATATTACAACGATAATTGAAGCACACATGGTACATGGATGAAAGGTCTCCGAACACTGACTCCAAATGGTTTTAACAAAAAGCTGAATGACACCGATTTGAAAGACAGATTCCAGATGACACAAACACCAAAATAACAAACCAAGTAGTCACGCCTAATTCGAAACACCCCCACCCATACTTAAAATATACCTCACAAATGGAGAACTCAGTCTCAGGTGTCCTGACAACCAATTTATAAAGATCAGTTGAAGACACCAAGGATACAAGAAAGAAATTTTCATGGAAAGAATGCATTGGTTCATTTTTCCTTGTTTCTCTTATCTCAAATCAACTATTTTTAAAATTATTTTAAAAGCTTTCTAAAAAAAAAAGATCTTTTTTCACAGAAACTTCTCCAGACGAATACCTGAGGCCGAAACAAGTTGAGAATAATCAAAAAATAGATAATAATATTCTTATTTGTCTTATCTCTTTTGTTCACCTTTATATATATATATATATATATGTTTACACACATATACACGAGTCATGTTTGTTTGGAAAGTATCCAACCATATAGCTTTCTTAGGCCAAGATGACTTACTCTCCTTCAATTCATTCCTTTTGGGACCTAACAAGTTTACTCAAACGTATCTTCCCTTTTACAAGCATTTTGTAAAGTTCTCATATATATATATATATATATACACACACACACACTTGTTATATATATATATATATATATATAAACATGTTTGGTTAAAGACCACGGATTGTTTTCTTTTCAAAATCTTTAAGTGAAGACGTTCGAATCTTCTTGATTTTTTTTTTACGTCTTGGGACAACAAAAAGACTCGAACGTCTTCACTTGGAGATTTTAACCGAACATGTTTAGATAACGACTTGCTGCCTAAATATACAACATATATTGTCATTCACAGACAGACCTTTTTCGTTCTATCAGAACTCTTCAGGGTGGCTAGATAGGTTAAATTTCTGAAGTTGGGATCGAAACCTAGTTGACTCAAATGCCAATACCCAGATTCTACCACTCAGCCACGAGGAAATAAGCGCATGCGAAGGAAATTTAAACGCTTATGTATCACAATTGTTTTTGTTTTGCATATATCCTCTTAACGGCTACCGAGAGCTCGATTCATATGAAGAGCCTTGCATTACGCTTAGGGGAACATATATATTGGGGTGTCCTCGTGGTGTAATGGTTAAAGCGATGAACTGCGGAATCGTACTCCAGTCGCGCTATTACGTTCACTTTCGGGCAAATACCCCTGGGAAAGGTATGAACCCCCTTATTCTCCCTCCAGCTATGGATAAATAGTAGGACGGACTAGGTTCTTCAGCCTTGGTGAGGCAACTAGTCTAGGAGAAGGAAAACTCTGAATTCAAACCTGTTAAACTCCGCTTAAAAATTGACCTTGTGTCATATCCTGCCTGAGCGGAGGGGTTGGTAAATAGTAACATATATATTGTCATCCACCGACTGACCTGTTTCGTTCTATCAGAACTCTTCAGTGTGGCTAGACAGGTTAGATTCCCGAAGCTGGGATCGAAACCCGATGGACTCAAATGCCAATCCAAGATATATATATATATATATATATATATATATATATATATATATATATATATATATAGGCAGCATTTCTTCGTTAATGCAAATTTCATTAAACATTATAGACATTTTATGTCTACATATTTTCTGGATCCGTTCGAATTCCCGTATTACTTTTATGGTATTCGGGGGGAATTGATTTATGTATTGTCCATAGTTGTATGTATCCCTAGTACTTTCTGCCCGACTTTGGGTCATCATCAGGGGAGGATCTATTACAAAAGTGATGTAACTTTTGTTTTAGCATATTACTACTGTGTAAGGGCGTCTTTGCCGTTAAAGATTATGGCGTTTGCTTTTAAATGTAATTCTATAATTAGTGCCAGTAGCTAAAGACATTTGAGTACATTAGCACTGGTTCGAAAATTAATTCTATTGAGTGTTGGTTGCAGGTTTCTAATATGTAATGCTTCGAGAATCTGAAGTTTTTGTTTATTATTTTGATGTTCTAATATTGTTGTGTTGTCGGTGAGTATTTTCCGTAGTTGTGTTGTTGGACATGAATGTTTTTTTTAAATGCTGAGCTATTGAACTTGTGTCAGAAAGGTGCATTGTAAGTCTCCTCGACAGGGTAGTTGAGGTTAAACCAACATATATATTATTATTATTATTATCAGAGATACAATCTCCTAAAGGACATTTAAATTTATACATAACGTTGGTTTTTTGCAAAACCCCAATCGAGGGAGAGTAATTATTTCTAATGACTAAATTCGAGGTTTTAAACTTATTATAATAAATAATAAGTTTTATTTTTTTATTAGGATCAGTGGGGAGTATGTTTTTGCGAATCAATGTTTTCAAAACATAGATTCACAAAACATGTATTTAAGCGGAAATAAAAAGACATATTAGTCTTTCGGTATACGATCAGATTAGCTGTAGTAGCAACCCCCCCCAAAAAAAAAACGTGGGTATTAGTCCGAAAGGAAGCCTAATTTCACGATTAGAGTTCAAACTCGCTTACTTCGTGGCCATAACGTCACGGGAATTCCAAGAAAGGAATGGATTGAAAAATGAAACGTTCATTTCGTTCAAAATACTCACCTTGATTATGCCTGACTGTCAAAACTGTAAAGAGGTAAGACACACCCCACAAAAAAGGTGTCCTTGGCATTTGACACTAAACTGTAGCTTATAATAAAGATCGAATTCTGGTGAGCTGGTGATTGTGGAGTACGCAGTCATTGCCATTACTCCCAGGTACACTTTTATCCGGAGTAGTAGTACCTGTAAGAATCCCATCAATGGGTAAAAAAGAACCAATGTCCTGGTTATAACACTAAACAACCTGATGTTGAGAATCCAGTTCAAGAACTCTGGGGTACTCCTTAATTGCCATTATTCCAAGGTCCACTCGGGCTCGGAGTGGAATTCCCTATTTGCTTTCAATCTATAGGTCAAATAGATCAATTTAAAAATTGTTTTTATTCGACCGGACTATGTGCAAGAAAAACAAACTTCTGAAGAAACAAGAAACAACAATTTGAAAATGAACATAATTCTCTAACAGACGGGTTGAAAAGCCTTTAAAGTTTATCAATCAATCATTTGTTAGCAAGTCGATTTCTTCGCTGCAGCAGATCCCAAGGAGAAAGCGAAAGAACGCGGAAAAGAACCTAGACCTAGCCAGAGAGCTTAAAACGCAATGAAACATTAAAATGACAGTGATACCATTGATCATCGCAGCACTCGGAACAATCTGAAAGAACCTGATGAAGAGACGAGGGAGGCTGTAGTTCCATGGAAGGAATGAGACGGTCCAGAACCCACCCCGCTGAAGTTGTCCAGAATACGAAGATGAGATCTGAACAGATACTTGCCCATTCGACTGGGGCTGTAGAATATAAAAATACACTGCAGAGGGGTAACCCCCCACCCAACGAGTGTCCTGGATATGGCACTAAAAAAATTGATGGTGAGATTTCAGTAATGCTGGAGGTTTTGAGAATGTGGAATACCCCTTCATTGCCATCGCTCCCAGGTCCACTCAGGCCCAGCGTGGTAGAACCAGATAGGGCCCTATCTATGGGTTTAATAGAACTAACGGCATACTTATACTAAACTGAACTGTTTGATTAAACTGAATAGCTTAAAATAATGTTTTTTACAATCAAACCATACTTATATTTAAACTGCGTGCCTATTCGAAACTGAATTATTTGAAAAAGAACTGTTTTTTGACATTGAAACTGTATTTACACTAAACTGAATTGTTTAACATAGAACTGTTTTGACATTCAACTATGTGTAAACAAAATCTGTACTTATACTAAACTGAATAAGCTGAATCAGAACTGTTTGACTAAACTGAATAGCTTTAAATCGAAATGTTTTTGACAATTAAACTATGTACTCATGCTAAAATGAATTGTTTGAAATAGAACTGATTATTTACATAAAAATGGATTTGGCGTTAAATAACCCACAAAGGTTGGTATGCCATAAAACTCAACCAACCAACCAACCTACCTGGACAGATACGAAGACTTGCTACCACTTCAATAAAGGCCTCCGTCTTGTGCTGGTACGAAAACTCATTAATAATAGTAATAGTAATAATAATAATGGAACGTGAAGGTGACGGTCATCGTGATACCATTTGTAATAGGAACACTCGGAACGATCCCAAAAGGTACGTCGACGAGCCGAGACCATCCAAACTACAACATTATTTTGATCGGTCAGAATACAGAGAAGAGTCCTGGAGACTCGAGGAGACTTGCTGTCGCTCAAACTCTTGTGAGCTGATGGTCTATCAGCTAACGCTGGTGTTAAAAACTGGCAAAAAACAATAATAATGATTACAAGTACTTGGGAATATTAGAAGCTGACACCATCAAACAAGCGGAGATGAAAGAAAAGATAACAAAAAAGTATCTCCGGAGAACGAGAAAGCTTCTCGAAACCAAGCTTTGCTGCTAGAACCTCATCAAAGGGATAAACACCTGAGCTGTCCCTCTTATAAGACTATTCTTAATATGGACAAGGTAGGAACTCAGACAAATAGACCAGAGAATAATAAAGTTGACGACGATGCACAAGGCCTTACACCTGAGAAATGACTGAAAAACTCTATGTGTAAAGAAAAGAAGGAAGAGGACTCGCCAGCTTTGAAGATAGCGTCGATACATCAATACGTCGACTCGAAGACTATATTAAAAAGAACAAAAAAGCAACCAGAAATGAAACTGACAATATAAAGATCATAGGAACAACAGTAACAAGGAAACAGAAAAGGGAAGAAAAACAACTGTACGGATATTTCAAGCTACAAACTGGCGAGAATACTCGCAAGATGACCTGGAGATTGCTAAGAAAGTGGAATCTCAAGAGAGAAACTGAATCTCTTTTAATAACAGCAGAAAATGATATAAGAACTAATTACGTGGCGTATTCAATAAGTTTCCAGACTTTTTTGTACAGGCATTTAAAATTGTCATAGACTCTTGAAAAATTCACTATGTTATTCCTATAGATCCTATGAGATGACTGACCAATTTTTAGGATTTCGGGTTCAAATAAACAGCAACAGCAGCAATTGGAATACACCCTACTAAAGCCTGATTGTCACAGCTGGTGAATTTCAAAAATGCTATCTGGACGTGAGGAAGAACGATATGCAAAAAAATTCTGTTTTAAGCTTTGAAAACATGCCATAGAAACGTATGGAAAGCTTCAGACTGCTTTTGGAGCAACTTGCATGAATCAAGCATCAGATTTTGAGTGGCATAAGAGATTCAAGGAAGGTAGGGAGTCTGTGAGGGATGATGAGAAGTATGGGAGGAGTAAGGAAGTCAATACACCGGAGTTGATTGGCCAAACGGTTAGGGTTAGGGTTACTATGTTGAGGTTTTAAGGGAGTTCAGCAAGAGATTCCGTCGGAAGAGGCCAGCACTCTTCAAATCGGCTCAGTGGCATTTCCACCAGGACAATGCACCAGTCCACAATTCCATCGTTGTCACCGACTATTTGACCAAGATGGGCATTAAGACAGTTCCTCACCCTCCCTATAGTCCAGACCTTTCTCCCTGTGACTTTTGGCTATTCCCTAAGCTCAGAGGCTGTCGTTATGAGACAATTGAGGAGATGAAAGAGGCTGTGACAAAGGTCATTGACACGCTCACACAAGAGGACTTCTATGGGACCTTGACGAAGTTGTTGGAACGGTACAACAAGTGCATTGCAGCTAGAGGAGATTACTTGGAAGGGGACAAGAGTTTCATGTGTGTACTATCAATAAAAGTGCCCATACAAAAACGTCCGGAAACTTATTTAATGATCCTCGTATATTGAAGCGAAAGTTGATAATACGAAACAGAAAAGCAAATGAAGATTCGGTGGAGAAAGACATAAAACAGTTTATCACATAATAAGCAAATATAGCCAATTAACGTAAAAGGAATACAAAACTAAGCATAACAGGGTGGGAAATGTAATCTATTGGGAACTGTGCAAAAGATTAAAACTTTACCATACTACTAAATGGTATATTCTCAAGCCATAATCTATTTTAG
>OY757945.1:16690295-16752795 GCA_963585895.1 Sepioteuthis lessoniana | reverse complement strand
CACAGTTAAAATGGACACGGCCAGACGAGTTCAAATTCTGGACGAGATTGTTTGTTTTTCACACAGAGCTAATACACTAGGGAAAGTTATGGGTAAATAGTAGGGCAGACTCGCTCTTCAACCTTGGTATGATAACCGGTTAAGAAAGAAAAGTCCGAATTCAAACCTGCTAAACTCCGCCTAAAATTTGACCTTATGTCGCATCCTGCTCCTACGGAGAGGTATATATATATATATATATGTATACAATATTTTCATATGCATTTATATCCTTGAATATATCAGATGATATATATATTACAATAGTGTATGCTTGTCACGATCACTCTTGGTGGATTAGTGGCAGACCAAATGTGTTACGATTTGGAGAGTGCTCAATATCTGTGATAGAGCTATTATATTATATAATAATAGATAAATATAAATTAGTTTTTATATCTATTTAATAGCATGGATACTCATCAGCGACCACAGGTTTCATGGGGTCTTTATATAACAATCATTAGACAGAAAAAGCTTTTTCTGCTTGATAATTCCTTTATAAAGACGGCGTGAAATCAGTGGTCGCAGATGAGGGTCCCTGCTATTAAATAGATATAAAAACTAATATATATATATATTCTTTTTTCGCTATATATATACATTCATATATACCAAAATATTTACATAGAGCGGTTTGGTTTCTAAGTCGTGGATTGGAGAAAGAATGTTTGTGATTATATAGTCCTTGTTTCCAATTTCCTGCGGAGATACTTAAAAAGGCCCTCATTATTACGTTCCATGGGGGAAACGGACGCCTGGTATACGACGTTTTTCGAATTGCATCGTCCGCCCAAGGGGCATTTCCCTATACTTTTACAGTTACAATACGCCACATCTGGTCTCCCACTATATCTATTGAATTCGTCTAGTAACCTCCTGTTATGGTTATTTAAAATACAATTTTTACAGTGTTTTGATTTAGATTTGATTTGATTTTTAAGGAGAAAGTCTAAGACCAGATTAGCAAAGGGAATTAACATGTTTATTAGAAATAAACGAAGACTTTATGAAGATAATTATTTAGTTTACAAGCTGACATTATTCAGAAGATTCCACCTGCTATGAAAAATCTAGCATTTGTTTCTATAAATATTTTTAAAAATATTAAAAACATTGATTCAAAGAAATATACCGCCATTGATCCTAATAAAAAACTAAAACTTGCCATATACTAAAATGTACTTAAATGTCATTAGCAAATGACGCTTTTTTATAGAAACAAATTTGAAAAGTAAACGCTACACAATACAACAGTACAAACGCTCATTCTTACAAAGTAGTGATGTATATACAAACGTTACATCACTTTTCTAATACATCCTTCCCTGATGATGGCCCAAAGTTGAGCAGAAAGTACTTGGGAAATAACTAATCATGGCAGGTTTATCAACCAATTCTCGCCGAATATCATAAGATCGATACGGCAATTCGAAAGGATTAACAAAATATTATGTAGACAAAAGATGTCTATTACGTTCAATCAAATATATATATATATATATATATATATATATATATTAGCGAAAAAAAATCGTTCAATTGTGTTTCCTCGTTCTTTTACTCCTCTCGAGATTTGGTCATTGCCTTTTTTTCTTACTGCCGGGGTCAGTTCGATTGAGGTTGACAGGGCGGAATTATATGATTTATCATCTTTTATTCTTTTTGGTTGTGTCGGTTGGGGGCTAGGGTTTTATTCCGTTGAATTTCCGGTTTATTTTTTTTTACATCAATTGCTTTTTTTAGGGCTTGGGAAATTTGTTTATGGCCACTTCAAACTGTATTTATAAAATATCTGGGTTATTAATCGGGTTCTTTTTTGTTTCTATGTTTAATAGCATCTAGAAATTCGAAGTTTATTAAACCCAACGATATCTTCGAAAAAGAATAAAAGTAGTCCTAATCAAAGAGATGAAAGGCTATCTATCTATCTATCTATCTATCTATAAGTCTATCAATCAATTGGTCTGTTCATATCTACCTATCTATCTATTTTAGTATGCTTCTCTCTCTCTCTTTCTCTCTCTCTTTCTCTCTCTCTCTTTCTCTTTCTCTCTATCAATCTATCTATCTATTCGTATCCCTCAATATGCCTATGGCAGTATCTATCTATCTATCTATCTATTTTAGTATGCTTATCTTTCTCTCTCTCTCTCTCTCTCTCTCTCTATCTATCTATCTATCTATCTATCTATCTATGCATATCCCTCAATATGTCTATATCAGTATCTATCTATCTATCTATTAGTCTGTTCATATCTACCTATCTATCTATTTTAGTATGCTTCTCTCTCTCTCTCTCTCTCTCTCTCTCTCTCTCTCTCTCTCTTTCTCCCTCTGTCTTTCTCTTTCTCTCTATCAATCTATCTATCTATCTATCTATTCATATCCCTCAATATGCCTATGGCAGTATCTATCTATCTAGCTATCTATCTATTTTAGTATGCTTATCTTTCTCTCTCTCTCTCTCTCTCTCTCTCTCTATATATATATATATATATATATATATATATATATATATATATATATATATAAATATATATATATGCATATCCCTCAATATGTCTATGTCAGTATTTCTTTCTTTATCTATCTATCTATCTATCTCATTATGATCATATATATATATATATATATATATATATATATATATATATATATATATATATATATATATATATATATATATATATTTAGAACAACTACGTCTTGGATAGAAATCATACATTTTAATATAACCATTTAATTAGATTAAATCAAAGTGAAGTAATGGCACAACAGAAATCCGAACTCGCTCACAAAGATAACTAAGTCCAGTACGTTAGCCACAAAGACATCTCCCCTCACATTCCTTGGTTACTCACTGTATATTCATATAGTGTTCAGAATTAACGCTTAGGATCTCAAGCTGGGTGGTTTAAAAATAAAGCAAGTGTTTACAGTTTGATTCTCCACCCACTAGGCAGCACTTATCCCTTCGTTTAAAAAGACTAAAGAAGAGAAAAAACGAAAGAAAGAATTATCTTTGAGGATGGAATATTTCAAGCAAGAAAGATATTTTCAAATAATTGAAGAAAGAAAGAAAGAAAGAAAGAAAGAAAGAAAGAAAGAAAGAAAGAAAGAAGATTTCGAAAGAAAAAATATTTCATAAGATAGAAAAGAAAAATGTTTTAAAAGAAAGATTTTTAAGAAAAGGAAAGTATTTTAAAAAGAGAAAGAAAAGGAACAAATAAAAAGTTATTTTAAAAAGAATAAAAAGTAATTATTTGAAATAAATAAATAAATAAAGAAATATTTTAAAGAAAGAAAGAAAGAAAGAAAGAAAGAAAGAAAGAAAGAAAGAAAGAAAGAAAGAAAGAAAGAAATATATCTAATTTAGAAAGATAGAAAGAAAGTAATATTTCAGAGTAAGAAAACACAGTGAATGAAAAGAAGAAATATTTTGAAGAAAGTGAAAAAAAAAACAATATTTCAAAGAAAGAAAGAAAGAAAGAAAGAAAGAAAGAAAGAAAGAAAGAAAGGAATTTTTAAAGAAAAAAAACAAACAAAGAAACGGAAAAAAGAAATATATCCAACAAAGAAAGAAAGAAAAAAAGAAAGACTTCAAAGAAAGAAGGAAAGAAAGAAAGGAATTTTTAAAGAAAGAAAGAAAGGAATTTTTAAAGAAAGAAAGAAACAAAAAAACTGAAAAAAAGAAATATATCCAACAAAGAAAGAAAGAAAATAATATTTCAAAGGAAGAAAGAAAGAAAGAAAAGAAAGAATGAAAAAAAAAAAAGAAATATTTTAAAGGAAGGAAGAAAGAATGAAAGAAATATATCCAAGAAAGAAAGAAAACTTGTAAAAAAATTCAATTGTTTGCGGTGATTAACGCTGAAGATTCCTCTGCCGTTTTTTTTTTTTTTTTGTTTGCTTGTTTTTTTTTTTGGATTTTTTTCAGCACCGTCATCCAAAATGGGGAATATCACTTTCGCTGTCGACATAATCAGCCGATCATTTTCTTTCGACTAGAAATTATGACAACACTCTTCGACAATCGCTTCTGACAGAAAGAACGATCAGATTCTTTGCTCAATCTGACAACTAAAAGCAACAATCGATTGAATGGCAAGAATATTCCATATATATATATATATATATATATATATATATATATATATATATATATATATATATATATATGAGAAATAGGTGTAAAATAAAGAATAAAAATAAAGTCAAAATGAATAAATTCTCGTTCTCTTATTTATTCCATAGTGGATTCGAACGCTTAGAATTGTTCGATTTTGTGTTTCATTGTATTAATATTGCACAGCACGTCTGTCGAAATGCCAGTCAAAAGGACCATTCAAATTTTGGTAATTTAGACCACTCAATGTGAACACAACCAACACAAAATTGAAATAAGATTATGAATAAATAAATAAATAAATAAATCTCATTTTAATATCGTAATTTCAACAAAACGGTCTCTGAAAAATTAACAATATTTTTCCACTATAACAAAAATGTTCTTTTTTTACCCTTTTATTGCTAGAGATCTCTATTAGGTCACATGACATAGGAGGTTATTGCTTCCAAGAAAGTGTGGAAAGACAATGAATAATTATCTTCCCTTGAATTTGTTGGTTGATTGGTTGGTTTTTATGGCATATCAACCATTGTTGGTTAATTAATGCTAAATATTCTTAATACATCTATATTAAATAAGAATGATTTGATTTGGTTGGGTTTTATGGCATATCAACCATTGTAGGTTATTTAAAGCCAAATCCTCTTTATACATATATATTGAATATATATGATTTGGTTTGGTTGGGTTTTATGGCATATCAACCATTGGAGGTTATTTAATTCCAGATCCTCTTTATACATATATATTAAATATATATGATTTGCTTTGGTTGTGTTTTATGGCATATTAACCATTGTAGGTTATTTAATGCCAAATTCTCTTTATACATATATATGATTTGGTTGGGTTGGGTTTTATAGCATATCAACCATTGTTGGTTATTCAATGCTAAATCCTCTTTATACATATATATTAAATATATATGATTTCGTTTAGTTGGTTTTTATGGAATATCAACCATTGTCGGTCATTTAATGCCAAATCCTATTTTTTCATATATACTAGGTGTATGATTTAGTTTGGTTCCATAAATAAAACCAAACCGAACTAAATCTACCGGGGAGACAGTGTGTTTACAGTTTATGGACTGTCTTTTTGATTCAGACTCGTTATGGGCAACCCATGTTTAGCCCATTTGATAAACATCTTTTCCACAAAAACATGCGTTTCCATGAACCTAACACATTTTCAGTAAATTTCACATGGTTTACACTGCTCAGCCACCGAAACTTTGCTGACAGACCTCTGTTCAAGCCAAGAGCAATCTGTTTGATTTACCGGCATTTTGAGTAGCCTACAAACAAATATTTTTGTGAGATCTCACAAAATGAGATCCCCAAAAAATGAGATCTCACAAAAATATTTGCTTTTAAAATATCTCTTAATTTATTAAATGACCCTCATAGATAGATAGATAGATAGATAGATAGATAGATAGATAGATAGATAGATTCCCCAAATTCATTGATGACCCTTGTTGATAGATAGATAGATAGATAGATAGATAGATAGATAGATTCCCTTATTCATTAAATACCCTGATAGATAGATAGATAGATAGATAGATAGATCATGAATAAATTGGGAGAGATGGATAGATAGATAGATAGATAGATAGATAGATATGAAAAGACTGAGATAGATAGATAGATAGATAGATAGATAGATAGATAGATAGATCATGAATAAATTGGGATAGATAGATAGATAGATAGATAGATAGATAGATAGATAGATAGATTCCTTTATTTACGGAATGAGCTTCGTGGAAATGTTGATAATGGACCATAGTAAATATCCTCCTTAACACCAAGACCTTAACCAATTACCGGTAACGCCTTCAGTAACACGCCACATGTGTAACATCCCCACGACTAAAGCAGGTCACAGTACTTCTTAAAGAGAGAGGGGGGAATGCGAATAAGCAAGTAAAATTTTCGTCTCTGCATTTCGACTGTCGTTTACAGCTTTAGTTGTCAGTGCGTTTTGAATCTTGACAATAAAAACGATAATTTATTAAGATTCCTTTCAACCGAATTAAGTGCCCGAACAAAAAGGAGACGTGTCGGATTGATTAAGAAACAATTAGATTAATAAAAAAAAATTATTTCAAATGCTACTATTGATCGCCGAGTAATCAGTAGATCACAACTAATGCACGACTAAGAATCGATGGAAAGGGGAGGTAACTAGGAGCGGTATTCCGGTATGCGCGGGAAAAAATTGCAGATAAGAACTTCAGTCGTAGCTGATGATGACAAAAACATCGGCGGTTTACTTCCAAATATATATATATATATATATATATATATATATATATATATATATATATATAGATAGATAGATAGATAGATAGATTAATGAACGACTTTATGTAAGAAATGACCCTTGATTTTAAGCTATAAAAATTGTTTCAACGCCCATGCTAAGCTCCAAAAATATTTCTTAAACATCCAATGACATAAAGAACATATGGCACCGTGAATGAAATGCTTCAGATAGATTTGGTTTGGTTTCTTAGTTTAATGGTATATCAACCTTCGTAGGTTATTTAATACCGAAGCTATCTTTTAGAAGAATTGTTGCGGTACTATTTAACCCATAACTGGGAGGATAAGGGGGTTCATAACTTTTCCAAGGGTATTAGTCGGAAAGTTTTGGTTTGGTTTCTTTCATATAATGGCATATCAACCTTCCTTGGTTATTTAATTGCAAAGCCATTCTTCTAGAACAAGAAAGATACTATTTAACCCATAGCTGAGAGGATAAGGGTGTTTATACCTTTCCCAAGAATATCAATCGGGAAGGTTTGGTTTGGTTTGGTTTGGTTTGGTTTGGGCTGGTTTCTTTGTTTGATGGCATATCAACCTTCGTAGGTTATTTAATGCCAAAGCCATCCTTCTAGAATAAGAAATATACTATTTAACCATAGCTGGGAAGATAAAGGGCTTTATACCTTTCCCAAGAGTATTACTCGATATGGTTTGGTTTGGTTTCTTTCTTTAATGGCATATCAACCTTTGTAGGTTATTTAATGCCAAAGCCATCTTTCTGGAAGAATAGTATAACCCATAGCTGGGAGGATAAGGGGGTTCATACCTTTCCCAAGGGTATTAGTCGAAAATGTTTGGTTTGGTTTGGTTTGGTTTGGTTTATTTCATCTAATGACATATCAACCTTCCTGGGTTATTTAATGCCAAAACCATCCTTCTAGAACAAGAAAGATACTATTTAACCCATAGCTGGGAGGATAAAGGGCTTTATACCTTTTCCAAGGGTATTAGTCGGAAAGGTTTGGTTTGGATTGGTTAGGTTTGGGCTCGTTTCTTTGTTTAATGGCATATCAACCTTCTTAGGTTATTTAATGCCAAAGTCATCCTTCTAGAATAAGAAATATACTATTTAAAAATAGCTGGGAGGATAAAGGGCTTTATACCTTTCCCAAGAGTATTAGTCGGAAAGGTTTGGTTTGGTTTCTTTCTTTAATGGCATATCAACCTTTGTAGGTAATTTAATGCCAAAGCCATCGTTCTGGAAGAATAGTATAACCCATAGCTGAGGGGATAAGGGGGTTCATACTTTTCCCAAGGGTATTTGTCTGAAAGTTAACGTAATCGCGCGACTGAACCATTACACCACGAGGACACCCCTTTAAGTGCTTCTGTGTGAAATCATCAGGAGGTTCCTGGTTCAATCCCACCTACAAGTCAAATAGCAAAGAATACTTACAATAGCTTAACCATTGTACCTGATCATGGTCAACGGAACTGGAACAGTTCATCTCTGTGGATGGAATAAAGGGTTCAGTTCGAGGTTGTGTGTACACTACTGAGTTCGACATGAAACACCTAAAAAAGCCGAAGGACATATCGGCTGAAACGTTATGAGTAAAAAAATAAAGATGAAAGATGAAGACAATAGTCCGAGTATTCAAAGACATGAAAAAGAAAAGAGAAAAGAATCAAACACTTATGCATTGAAAACGACTGTAATACGAAAAACAAGCAATGCAATACCGTAAATAAACAATGTAGTCTAGACCTTCATGTAGCTTACCGTGTTTCATTGGATTGTCCAAATATAATAAAACACCACAACTGATAAATTATAGTATTGATGATGGAGGCAATTTTTTAAAACAAAATCACATGTTTATGTCGGGACACTTTGAATCAAAGTTACGGCAAAATCAGGCCAAGAAAGAAGACATATCTCGTGTAATGAACAGGCCTTTTTTTTCAGGAAAAAGTCCTAAAAAGTCGTTCATTACTCGAGTATAAATAGATATGTTTATATGTACTCGTGTAATGAGCGACATTTATGTGTGTGTATACATATATATATATATATATATATATAAGTAAAGTTGGCGAACGTTGTCGAGAGTAACTCGGCGTGTCCCTTTTCATTAGCTACTACACTGAGGTGTAGGGGAGGGTACTACATATTTCTCTGGATTGCTCCACATTACCCTTGATCCGCGGCTTATAATGCTGAATGTTAACCAAGGATACATCAAGTACCATTTTTAGAGTCTTTGGTATGACTTAACCTGAGATTGAACCCCGGTTTCCCGGGCCATTGGTGATCACTCTACTCACTAGACAATGGGCTGGGATATGGGTGTGTGTGTGTGTGTGTGTGTGTGTGTGTGTGTGTGTGTGCCTGTTTGTGCATGTGAGACAACTATTTCATTCAATTCATATTTCTCTGCATATCTACATCAGTCTATCTATCCATCTATCTATCTCATTCTGTTAATATCTATCAGTCATAAACCACCTAAAGGCAAGACAATGGAATTGTCTGCTTCCTATGAATAGCCAACCAACGGATGAAAGAAGAGATCAAGATCGCGAATCGAGCCACACACCGGCCGTGTTTCTCGTTGCACATATAGGTTCGTGTAGGTTGGTCGTGTGGTCTTCATCAGATCGGTCAAGGCCGCCTGACATCGATACCGGAAAGCTGGCATCCATGTCCTGCAAGCTGAGAACGGCTTTTCTCGAGCCTCACGAAGCCATCCCTCCAAGCTCTAACCCTTTCTGGAGGGGCTTGGTTTATCACCTGTGGTGCCCTTTTTTAGGAGGATGCCGATGGAGCTCGAGGCATTTTTGGGAATGCTGGGTGTGTCTGGGCTACGGTCTTTCGCACGGACCCATCTTAAATAAAGTCTTGTGTCTCTCTTACGCGTTAGGTGGGGTGCTCGACAAAATTCAACCGGGGCTGTAGAACGCTCTGACTGCTTCTCAGCTGAGGGGTAAGACTCCTTGAACGAGTGTCCTAGATATGACACTAAACAATCTGATGATGAAGCTCCAATAATGCGGAGAATGTGGAGTACCCTTTCATTGCCATCACTCCCTGATCCACTCTGGCCCTGTGTGGTAACAACTGATAAGGTCCTATTTTTATGTCAAATAGAACTAAACAGTGAACTTACGCTAAACTGAATTGTTTAAAATAGAACTGCTTTTGTCATTTAGATTGCGTAATTATACTAAACTGAATTGTTTAAAATAATTTTTTTTTTTTTACATTTAAACGTGTGTAAACAAAAAACTGTACTTATTCTAAACTGAATTGTTTTAAATCAAACTGTTTTGACATTCAAACGGTGTAATTATACTAAAATCGATTGTTTGAAATAGAACTCTTAATAAGGTTTGGTTTTTTTGTTTAATGGCATATCAACTTTTTTTAGGTTATTTAATGCCAAAGACATTCTCCTAGAAGAACAGTAGTGGTACTATTTAACTCATAGCTGGGAGGATAAGGGTATTCATACCTTTCCCAAGGGTATTTGCCCGAAAGTGAACGTAATAGCGCGACTGGAGTACGAACTCGCGTACTACGATTCCACAGTCCATCGCTTTAACCATTACACCACGAGGACACCCCCCAGAACTCTTTATAAGGATTTGGCATTAAATAACCTATTATGGTTGATATGCCATAAAACCCAACCCAACCAAATCATAGATATTTGATATATATGTATAAAGAGGATTTAGCATTAAATAACCTGCAATGGTTGATATGCCATAAAACCCAACCCAACCAAATCACAGATATTTAATATATATGTATACACATGGTCAAGAAAAAGCAGGACGTCACGCTCGAACCTACATACAGCAGCTCTTTGCCGATACGGGATGTAGCTCTGAGGACCTGCCGGAAGCAATGGACGATAGGGAGGTTTGGTGAGAGAGAGTCAGGAACATCCTTGCTGATAGCGTGACATGGTGAGGATGATGATATATGTATAAAGAGGATTTGGCATTAAATAACCTACAATGGTTGATATGCCATAAAACCCAACCAAACCAAATCATATGTATTTAATATATATGTATAAAGAGGATTTAGCACTAAATAACCTACAATGGTTGATATGCCATAAAACCCAACCAAACCAAATCATATATATTTAATATATATGTATAAAGAAGATTTGGCATTAAATAACCTACAATGGTTGATATGCCATAAAACCTAGCCCAACCAAATAATAGTAATTTACGAAGCTCTTTGCTTCGATGTGGCACAAGGCCGAATGAATGGGGCACCCAATGAGACTCGAACTCACTCGTGTCGGTTGGCTAGTCAAGCTTGCTAACCGTTACACCACCAAAGGTGCCCCAACCCAACCAAATAATAGATATTTAATAAATACTGGCTCACTGGCCCAGTGGATTGAGTGTTCGCCAATGGTCCAGGAGACCTGGGTTCAATCCCAGGTCGCGTCATACCAAAGACTTTAAAAAATGGCACTTGATACCTCCTTGCTTAACCCTCAGCAATATAAGGTATGTATCAAGGGTAAAGTGGGGCAATCCAGGGAAAGGAGTAGTGCCCTCCCCTGTACCTCGGTGTAGTAGCTATTGAAAAGGAAGCCTTCGGGTCGCCCTCGACTACGGTCACCAACTTTACTTTACGTACTTATAAAGAGGATTTGACTTTAAATAATCTATAATAGGTGATATACCATAAAATACAACGAAACTTTTCTATTTTTAATCGATTATAGGAGTTACAACTCTATCTATGTATCTATCTCTCTTCATTTTCATTTAGACTCTGATAAAAGCTATATATATATATATATATATATTCGAAAATAATTTTTCAATCGAATGGTTAGGTTTTCTTTGTTTAATGGTATATCAACTTTCGCAGGCGATTTAATGCCTAAGCCTCCTCGCAAAAGGACTTGAGTGGAATTATTTAGCCCATAGTTTAGGCGCTGGGAAGATGAAGGAGCACTTATCTTTTCCCAAAGTTAATAATTCGATATTAAACGTACTTATGCGAGTAGAGTTCGAACTCGCTTTGACTAATATCGCAGTCCAACACGTAAACCACTAGGCTACGAGGACTTTGTTAAATTTGCACCTTTTTTAAGATTAATATCAATAACTGATTGTTTGTAATAGGTCAAACTGCTAATTAGCTGCTAATTCGTTATTACTAAAACGTTCTTGAAACATTTCTGCAAATGAACGCTACCATTTTTTTTCTATTGGTGTAAAAACTCAATGAGCTAAAAAAAAAAACGTTAAAAAATACGTCGAATAAACAAATTAAATTCTTTCTTGTCGGTTCAGGCATCTTGAACATCGTTTTAAAAGCCGGTTTCAGTTTATTCATGACTCGACGATTTTATTTTAATTGTAATCGCCATCTTTGATATAATTGACGATTGTGCAATAGAGCCATCTCCTGCTACTTGTTTGTTGTTCCATAGACAAATTGCGAAGATTGTCTTCAGCAGAGCGTAGCGCTTAACACTGGAATCGCAACGCTTCTACAAGCCGGGAATTTGCTGAAGTGAAGTGAGATGTATTTGACAAAGATGAAGGAGCAACGAGAGAAAGTTAATTATATTTTGCCGCCAGCAAAGACTGCCAATTAATATATGACTCGCTGCTATAATAATAATAATAATAATAATAATAATAATAGCTAAGACGGTAATTTATGATGATATGTAACAAAAGTTGAAGAAGGAGCTATATATATATATATATATATATATATATATATATATAAACGGAATATCAATATAGACAAAATTATATATATATATATATATATACACATATACCGGCTCATTGGCACACTGGGTAGAGTGTTCGCCAATAGTCAGGGAGTCCTGGGTTCAATCCCAGGTCGTGTCATACCAAAGACTTTAAAAACGGTACTTGATACCTCCTTGCTTAACACTCAGCAATATAAGGTACGTATCAAGGGTAAAGTGGAACAATCAAGGAAAAGGAGTAGCGCCCTCCCCTACACCTCGGTGTAGTAGCTATTGAAAAGGAGCCTTCTGGTCGCCCTCGACTAAGGTTAACAATATATATATGTATATATGTACTTGATACCACCTTGTTTTAGACTCAGCAATATAAGTTATATATCAAGGGTAAACTGGAGCAATCCAGGGAAAGGAGTAGCGCTCTCCCCAACACCTCGGTTTGGTAGCAACTGAAAAGGAAGCCTTCGGGTCACCAACTTTACTGACTATATATATATATACATATATATACATATGAATTAAATCGCGAGTCAGAATTTTCCTACTAAAGTTGCGCCTCACCGGCTCATCAAGGAATTTCGTACCGAATCGCGATTTAATTTTTGTAATTGGCTCTACTTTGTATTGAGCACTGTTGTAATTGTAGCATTGCGGAAATTTACCGTGGGTTTTTCTTTTTCTTTTGACCAACTGATTGCATATCTCTTGATTTTTTTCAACTGGTGTGACGAAGTTGGCCTTTTCTTCTTTTTTTTTTTTTTTTTTTTTTTTGTCCTGTGATATTTTTTCTTTTTACCCAGGGTGGTAATTCAAGATATTATGATCTCTAGTTCCTGGCGTTTTTTTTTTTTTTCCCCGTTAACCGTGAATGCTGGTTGATAGTAGGTTAGTAGATATATATATTCCAGGGAAGGAGTAGCGCCCTCCCCTACACATTGGTGTAGTAGCTATCGAAAAGGGAGCCTTCGGGTTGCCCTCGACTATGGTCGCCAACTTTACTAACTTTACTTAGATATATATATATATATATATATATATATAAAGTTCAGCATTATTAACAGTGATTAGTTTATTAATTTTTGATTTTAGTTTTAAATGGTAATCTGTTTTATTGAGTACTACAAAAATGTTTGTTTTATTAGCTTTTTATGGTCATATTGAGGTGATTGTGTAATTCTTTAGCGGCAGTTTTTAGTTGATGAGTTAGTAATGTTGGTTATTTTTTATTGTATCTATTTTTGATGGCTTTAGCTTTAAGGGGATCAAGGAATTCGGGTTTGACTGAGATTACCTTATTATTCCGGAGTTTTAAAATGTTTTGGTATAAAATTTCAATTTCTATATTTTTATTGATGCTGTTATATCCTTGGAATAAATGGCAGTTGGACCCCAAGTTGAGAAAATCTTTTTGTTGTTGAGTTAAATTACAGTCTAAGAGATTGATATATTTATCAATATTATTTGGTATAAGCAAATGTCCTTTGTAGAGATTGTTGACCTTTTTTTGAAGTGTAAGTTTGTGTTCGTAATTACTTTAGTTAATGATTACGGAAAGTCTGTTATCTAGTTTGTGGAGTTGTGCAGGTGTAATGGAACTTTCGAGTTTGTCTCGTATTTTTTGTAATTCAAGTGTATTGATGTTCTTCTTACAGAGTTTAGTTTGTCTCTTCACGAGATCACGTCTGTATTCCAAAGTACTGTTATATTTATAAGCTACAGGTTCATGGAGTTTAAAATATGTATATTTTGGCAGCATTTCTTCGTTATTACAAATTTCCTTGAACATAATAGACATTTTCTGTCTACATATTTTTTTCTGGATTCGTTCTTACTACAAAAATGTTTGTTTTATCTGCTTTTTTTATGGTTATGTTGGAGTGATTGCGTAATTCTTTAGCAGCAGTTTTTAGTTGATGTGTTAGTAATGTAGGTTGTTTTTTTTTTTTTTTCGCATCTTTTTTTGATGGCTTCAACTGTAAGGAGATCAAGGAATTCAGGTTTCATTGAAATTACCTTTTTATCCCGGAGTTTTAAAATATTTTGGTATAAAATTTCAATTTCTGTATTTTTGTTGACGCTGGTATATCCTTGGAATAAATGGCAGTTGGACCCCAAGTTGAGAAAATCTTTTTGTTGTGGAGTTAAATTACCGTCCGAGAGATTGATAAATTTATCAATATTATTAGGAATAAGTAAATGTCCTTTGTAGAGATTGTTGAGCTTTTTTTGAAGTGTAAGTTTGTGTTCGTAATTACTTTTGTTAATGATTACGGAAAGTCTGTTATCTAGTTCGTGGAATTGTGCAGGTGTAATAGGGCTTTCAAGTTTGTCTTGTATTTTTTGTGATTCAAGATTAAGTGTATTGATGTTCTTCTTACGGAGTGTAATTTGTCTCTTTACGAGATCACGTCTGTATTCAAAAGTGCTGTTATATTAATGAGCTTGTTGTATGACTAGTCCAAGCAAAAGCAGTAGTACAGTTCCCAGACAATTGGGTGGCCTCAGTTGACTAAAAATAACAACTCTCGCGACTAGCAGCCCTTTCTCAGTATACCTCTGGTCAACTCGTTCGTTCTGTCAGTCAGTCAAAAAAGCAGTCCGCAAAGAACAACAACAACGACACTGCTAGCATGCTCTTTTATGCAATTTCTGGCATATAGAAATTTACATGCGAGGTAGATTTCTTCTCGTGAGAGACGGGTTCGGCACACTATAACTTCTGCCTCCAGAAGTGGACATATTTTTTAACTGCTTGACAAGCAAGGCATAGTCTTACGCGCTTTGATACAAGAGGTAAGTTTCTTCTCTCGCTACATTCCCCACTGATCTCACGATCACAAATGTGGCAGTCTGGCGTCAGTTTGTGTCAAACTCATCCACGTGAATAGCGCCGATCAATGGCTCGGGTCCATTTTCCATCTTTATAGCGGTGAACCACCGCTGAGGCACCCTCGTCCATATTTACCAACCCCTCCGCCGGGCAGGATATGACACAAGGTCAATTTTTAAGCGGAGTTTAACAGGTTTGAATTCAGAGTTTTCCTTCACCAAGACTAGTTGCCTCACCAAGGCTGAAGAACCTACTATTTACCCATAACTGGAGGGAGAATAATTGGATTCATACCTTTCCCAAGGGTATTAGTGATATGTGAAATGCAGTCAGTCTCGTCCAGGATTTGATCTCGTGTCGCCGTGTCCATTTCATACGACGATAACCATTACACAACGGGCAACCTCCTCGGTCGGTCGGCGATGTTCTTTTTTGACGAAACCAATACTGCTTGACAAGCAAGGCATAGTCTTACGCGCTTTGATCAGGAAGTAAGTTTCTTCTCCCGCTATAGAGCTGCAGGATCATGGATTTTAAAATATGTATACTTAAGCAGCATTTCTTCTCCCGCTATAGCGCTGCAGGATCATGGATTTTAAAATATGTATACTTTAGCAGCATTTCTTCTCCCGCTTTCGAGCTGCAGGATCATGGATTATAAATATATGTATACTTTAGCAGCATTTCTTCATTAATACATATTTGGTTGAATATAATAGACATTTTTTTGTCTTCATACCTTTTTGTTAATCCTTTCGATCAGCCGTATTGGTCTTATGATATTCGGCTGGAATTGGTTGATAAATCTTCCTTAATTAGTCATTCCCCAAGTACTTTCTGCCCAACTTACATATGTACAGGTTGGAACGATAAAATTGTCGCCCTAGAAAAGACATGATTCCATTTCCGTTTAATGAAAACAGGTTTTACTTTTCTCTTGTTAGATCATCAACAACCTTTATATATATATATATATATATATATATATATATATATATTGGCAGCATTTCTTCATTGATACATATTTGATTGAATATAATAGATTTTTTGTCTACATATCTTTTTGTTAATCCTTTCGAGTTGCCGTATTGATTTTATAATTTTCGGCTGGAATTGTAAAGATATTTAAGTACATTAACACTGGTTTTAAAATCAATTCTGTTAAGTTTGCGTTGTACGTTCCTAATATGTAGTCCCTCAAGAATCTGTAGTTTTTGCTTGTTATTTTGATAAATATTGTTGTGTTTTCGGTAAGAATTTTTCGTAATTCTGTTGTTGGACATGAATGTTTTTTAAATGCTGTGCTATGGAACTTGTATCAGAAAGGTGCATTGTAATTCTTCTCGATAGGGTAGTTGAAGTTAAACCAACATATATATAATTATTTTCAGAGATACAATCTCTTAAAGGACATTTAAATTGATCTATAGCATTGTTTTACTTTTTTTGCAAAACTTCTATCGAGAGAGAGGAATTATTTTTAATGACTAAGTTGGAGGTTTTAAATCTACCACAAAATATAATAAGTTTTATTTTTTATTAGGATCAGTGAGAAGTATGTTTCTATGAATCAATGTTTTTAATATCTTTTCATCTGATTTATAATTGTAGTGCATTTGGTTACGGTAAAAACGTTTGATATATGTTTGTTGACTGGGTGGAGAAGTACAGTGTTTATTTTGTTGGTTAACATTTTTAATTATACGTTTAATTTGTTTATCAACAATATAGTTAGGAAACCCATAATTGATGAGAGCCTGTTTTATGTTTTCTACCTCTTTATAAAATATTGTTTTGGAGGAGGAGATCAGTTTGGCACGGGATATCAGGTTATTAATAATTGCTTTTTTTATATCTGAAGGGGCATTCACTTTTAAAGTTGAGGGTACAGGAGTTATAATTAGAGGGTTTTTGTAAGTTGAGATAGTGAAGTTATTATTGTTGTTAGTATCAATGAGAACATCTAAAAAGGAAATTTTATTGTTTTTGTTTAGTTCATGAGTTAAGTTAGAACTTTTTTTTTTTAGAAGGTGTCTTGTAGTATGTTGGTTTCGTTTATATTATTAGCAAGAATAAGGATATCATCAACATATCTTAGGTATATGAGAGGTTTTTTTAATGCAATAAAAAATTCTATTTTTGAGGTCGGACATGTAAAAATTACTGATGATCGGGCCCAGGTCAAACCCCATAGATATCCCATCGGTCTGAACGTAAATATTTCCAAGATGGTCATGAAATGGAACTTCAATAGTGCATGTTAGGAGTAGTTTCCGAAGTATATTAGGGTTGATGTGAAGAAGAATGAGAGATGGATTATTATAAATGTTATTTATGAAAATATCAACAGTTTCATTAACAGGTACATTAGTGGATAGATTTTCTACATCCATTAAGGTATTTTACAAGGCCGAATGAATGGGGCACCCAATGAGATAGGAACTCACTCGTGTAGGTTCGCTAGTCTAGCTTGCTAACCGTTACACCACCAGGGGTGCCCTTCTACTTCCAGTGAGGCTAATATACCATTTTGGGGTTTAATTGTATAAAGAACTTGAATTAATTCATGTGTAGATTTTATGTAGTATTTGCTAGGCAAGTATGATGAAATAAGCTGTTTTATTGTTTTTGTGAGTTCATAAATCGGCGTATGTATTTGTAATATATATATATACATACATATATCTCTATAGTCATCCACATATTTATCTGTTTCGTTCAATCAGAACTCATCAGTGTGGCTAGACAGTATCTTCCCGTAGCTGGGATCGAAACCCGGTTGACTCAAACGCCAAACCAAAGCTTCTAAGTATTCAGCCACGAGGAGATATGTGCTGCGAAGTAAATTTTAAACGGTTACGAATCACAATTACTACTGTTTACATACATCCGTTCAACGGTTGCCGAGACCTCAATTCATCTACGAAGAGGCTTGCAATAGACGCTAATGGCAACACGATTACTTCTTCGCCACGGGGGTAGGGGAGTATATATATCTCTATAGTCATCCAGATATTTATCTGTTTCGTTCTATCAGAACTCATCAGTGTGGCTAGACAGTATCTTCCCGTAGCTGGGATCGAAACCCAGTTGACTCAAACGCCAAACCAAAGCTTCTAACCATTCAGCCACGAGGAGATATTTATTGCGAAGTAAATTTTAATCAGTTACGAATCACAATTACTATTGTTTACATACATCCGTTCAACGGTTGCCGAGACCTCAATTCATCTATGAAGAGGCTTGCAATAGACGCTAATGGCAACACGATTACTTCTTCGCCAGAGAACTCAACCCCACGGGGGTAGGGGAGTATATATATCTCTATAGTCATCCACACACATATATATATATATATATATTAAATATCTAATAAAATTCTAATACTTATAATATAGACAGAATTATATATAGATATATAGACAAAACAGCATGTATATAGTCTTTCACAGACTGTTTCATTGAATCACAACTGAACAGTGTGACATGATACGCAAGATGCTTTACGCTGGGATCGAAACCAGGCAAACTTTACGCCGGTCGGTTACCTTACCGAAGAGCTATCGGCAACCTCACCGTAAGCCCAACCAATTATACGTATATATTATTTTTCTTTGTTTATATATACGCTTGACGCAGAGCTGAGCAAACTGCGGCGTGTGGGCCTCATGCAGGCCTCTGCACTGTTCTGTGCAGCCCGCAGGAGCCTCTAAAAATAAATAAAAAATAAACACTTGCACCTAAATTGAGACTGAATTTTTTTTATTTCAAAAGATGCGGACCTTTGATGATTCATAAATCAGTGATTCGGCGCTCCCACCAAAATGTTTTCCCACCACTGGCTAAACGGTTACCGAAGTGCTTAATTCATTAGAATTCCTCTGCATTACGCGTGTGGCAATCAGAAGTTCCTCGCGAGAGTGCTCATCCCTTATGAGGGGAGCATGTATATTATCATAGCCTATATATATATATATATATATATATATATATTTATTTATTTATTTATTTACGTGTGCGCTTGTGTGAAATATTGTTACATAATTAAGGAACGATTTTTTTATATTAATCATTTTTCGTTAATTATATTTTCTCATTCATTTTGGTTGGGCTTTGAACTATTCGAGTCTCTTAGTTTACGGCATAGTCATTGGGTACAGTTTTACGCTCGCACGCAAAGGATATGACAATCACCTTTGTTATAATAAACCCCAGACAGGAAATGGGCTGGAGAGTGGATGACGTCATGCCCGGAAGAGATAGTCCTGAGAATTTGAGGATTTTGAAAAAGAGTCAGTTGATGGTTAACATTGGACCATAGAGGCAGAGAATTGAGTGTCTGCCATTGAGGCAGACAGTTGAGTTTTCTACCGCTGCGGCGGCGGTTAAGTTTTTCGGGTCCCGACCAGCGAAGATGAATTGAGATCTAAAACACCACTAGATGTGCCGAACGTTGGGGGTAGGATTAGCATAGTATGATTACAAAAGACTTTTAAGAATTGTGTCTCTCTTCTCGTGTCGAAGAACCGAAGTCAGAAGCTAATAAACAGTTCGTTAATCTGAAACAACTGAGTCCGCCTGCATTTGTACACGCATTTGTGTTGTGTATTTGACTGTATATGAATATGTGTATTGTATTACAGTTGTAACTGATATCATTATGGCTACGAGTAGTATGCAACATCTATCTATCTATCTATCTATCTATCTATCTATCTATCTATCTATTTCAGTCTCTTCCTATCTATCTATCTATCTATCTATCTATCTTAGTCTCTTCATATCTATCTATCTATCTATCTATCTCAGTCTCTTCATATCTATCTATCTTTCTATCAATCTATCTATCTATTTAAGTCTCTCCATATCTATCTATCTATCTATCTATCTCAGTCTCTTCATATCTATCTATCTATCTATCTATTTCAGTCTCTTCATATCTATCTATCTATCTATATTAGTCTCTCCATATCTATCTATCTATCTATCTATCTATCTATCTATCTTTCTATCTATCTATTTCAGTCTCTTCATATCTATCTATCTATCTTAGTCTCTTCAAATCTATCAATCTATCTATCTATCTATCTATCTATTTCAGTCTCTTCCTATCTATCTATCTATCTATCTATCTATCTCAGTCTCTTCATATCTATCTATCTTTCTATCAATCTATCTATCTATTTAAGTCTCTCCATATCTATCTATCTATCTATCTATCTCAGTCTCTTCATATCTATCTATCTATCTATCTATCTATCTATCTATCTATTTCAGTCTCTTCATATCTATCTAGCTATCTATCTATATTAGTCTCTCCATATCTATCTATCTCTATCTATCTATCTTTCTATCTATCTATCTCAGTCTCTTCATATCTATCTATCTATCTTAGTCTCTTCATATCTATCTATCTTTCTTTCTATCTATCTATCTATCTATCTATTTCAGTCTCTTCATATCTATCTATCTATCGATCTATCAAATTCAGTCTCTTCATATCTTTCTATCAATCTATTTCAGTCTCTTCATATCTATCTATCTATCTATCTATCTATCTATCTATCTATTTCTGTTTCTTCATATCTATCAATCTATATATCTATTTCAGTCTCTTTATATCTATCTATCTATCTATATATCTATCTATAAAAACTCTTTCATTTCCTAGACACTCTCTTTCGCCCGATGGACGGACACCGACTGCATCTTTTGCAGATGAGTAAACGCTCCCTCTTCTCTTAAAAAAAGAGTATTGTTGGTAAGGCACTATATTGTGGTATTCAGGATCTATCTGGTAAGCGCACAGTATCTCTTTCATGAATTGTGTCTCTCTCCTCTTGTCGAAGAACCGAAGTCAGAAACTAATTAACCGTTCGTATCTGAAATAACAGAGTCCGCCTGTTTTTGCCTGCGTTTGTATCTGCATTTGTATTTACCTGCGTTTGCATATGTATACGTGTGGTACACAACAATATCTGGTATATATATATATATATATAATATTAGATATAGACAAAATGATATATCAAGAAGAATTTCGAGTCATATTTGTCTCGACTCTAGAAGCTGAATTTGAATTTCGGATTATCTTGAAAAATCAACAAACAGTTGAGAAGATATTTTTCTTTTTACTTTGTTCTAAAGTTTCCGCAAGTGGCTCAGGTGGAGAAAAAATTGCATTGTTTCCTAAAGTAGACACTCTAATAATCCAATCCAATATGGATGACAAGTGATAAAGACGTTGACTGCTCATGCGTAATATACCGATATCAAACGACGTAATGCGTTTGCTTTTTGAAAGGGAATAGCAAAACGATATCTAAAACAAGGAAAAAGCCTCAGGCAAGATTCGAACTTAAGTAACTTTTTCCCGGAAAGACAACCTCAGCACAGCATTCTATATAGTTGATATTTTATGTATGTTTGATGTTTCATAAGTTTTATAAGTAAGTAAAGTTGGCGACCATAGTCGAGGGTGACCCGAAGGCTCCCTTTTCGATAGCTACTACACCAAGGTGTAGGGGAGGGCGCTACTCCTTCCCAGGATTGCCCTACTTTACCCTTGATCCGTACCTTATAAAGCTGAGTGTTAAGCAAGGAGGCATCAAGTACCATTTTTTGAGTCTTTGGTATGACTCGACCTGGGATTGAACCCAGGTCTCCCGGGCCATTGGCGAACACTCTAACTGCTAGGCCAATGTCCGGTACATATGTCCGGACATAAGTTTTATACTGTATTTATATTCAGTATTTAGTATTTCATAGATACGATATTTTCAACAATCAATATGTCAAACAATACATACACACACACACACACACACGCATGTTATATTTTGACCTTTTGACCCGGCCGTAAATGCCATTCCAAGGTGATGCACCGGAAGGAGGTGACACATTCTAATGGCAGTTATGAGAGGAAATCGCGTGGGCGGATATTGGCTGATGAAATGGGACGAGCTAAAAAATTCCCATGGTACACTCATAGACTGACGCACCGGAAGAGAGTGACCTGTGAACTGCATGACAGTTATTTCCGCTTGATGACAACTAAACATGCGATTTCAAAGATCAAGTGGGCGATCGAGTGGGCGTTGAACTATTATATAGCTCAGTCAAGACGGAAATCAAGACAGTTGAGTTCCAGGGAGTTGAAGATCGGACGGAGTTGGAGATTTTGTGGTAAGGAAAGCCACACCCGGCCGAAGGGGCCCTCGGGAAGCCCTGATGAATTGGGGTCCAGAGAAGATGCTGATAAGATGCAGTAAAGAAAGCCAGCACCCAGCAGAGTGAACCCTCGACCTCCGGTTGAGCATCCAGAGAACAAGAAAGACACAACGTGACGGTCATAAGAGAGAGGAAGTCAAAATATTGAAGTTTCTGTTCGGTCTCCAGCTCCCTCTCACACGCAAACCTTGAGTAACCCTTTTCGAACCCTTGCAATAAAGTGAGAGGTAATATTTGTATAAAGAAGTCCTTCCTGCGTCTTTATCATTGCGTCGGTATGTATCCAGTATATATATGTATATTTCAGCATGAACATGTATATGGGTATACAACACACACAAACACACACATATATATATATATATATATACATTAGGCCAATTCCCGGTATATATATAGAAAGCAAAGTTAGTGACCTTGTATATATATATATAGTATTATTCAGTCCAGTTAAACCAGAGTTGGGAGTAATTCATTCTGGACAAGAAAATCATTCAAGAGCTGAACATTTAGATTTTCCAGGTAGAGAGCTCAATGTAATTAATTTTACAGTGCAATACTTTCTTTAAAGAAAAAAACAAAGACCGGTTATTTTAGGATTATAAATTTATTTCCATCCTGTTTTTCGTTTCTGGTGTAAACCAAAAACACGAAGAAAAATATAACTGGACTTCTTCAGTTCTAATGGATAAATAAAACAGAATAGACACGAGGGGAAGGGGGAGGGAGAGATGTGAAGAGTTACCTCCTCGTTTTATTGAATTTCCGTTTTTTTATTTACCTATTTATTTTATTTTCAAAATTCTTCCGTCAGTTATAATTACGGTAATTTAACTTTTTTATTTATTTTATTTTATTTATTTTCTTTTCTTGTTAAGTTCGATAAATAACTTTTATGTTCTATGTCAATGTAATGAATTTTTTTAAGGGAAATATTAATATTTATATTAATTTCGATACTATTTACTTAGCCACCTATTTTTCCATGTGTGTATATTGGATACGTTTTTTTTTCCTTGTTTCACTATTTATTTCTATGTTTTTTTTATAAATTATCAGTCTATAGTTTAAATTTTGTCCTATGTGTACATCTAGCTATTAATTCACATCTCTTATTTAATAACATTTCAGGCAATTTATACATCATTATTTGTATTTTCTCTTCTAAGCACAAATTGCATCTACCGTCAAAACTATTTGGAGTATTTGATTTTTTCAAAATAGACCATTCAATCTCAGGGGTTAACCCTTTGTTTTTCAAACACCAGAATTGCTTCGATAGTGCCGTATGGTGTTTTAGGTGTTCGTGGGAGAAAGTATATTTGTGGTTTGCCTATCTCTCCTTCACACTTCGTGGAAGACAAACCGATATAAGTTTTTTATCCGTAATATTCTCTTTTGGGCAAATTATTGCTTGATATATTACATTATTTAAATTACATAGTCCATTCATAGGACAATTGTCTCGGGATTTACATTTACATTCTTTTTTTGCACAGTTATTATTATTATTATTATTATTATTATTTATTTGATCCTGAAAATCTTTAGTTATATTTTTATTATGACTATTAATTATTTGAAAAATAATTTTCGTGCAAGAGTAACTAATTTTTAACGTTTTTATTATTAAATATTTTATACAGTTTATTTCCATGTTTAAAATGCTTATCTACTAGTTTCAAAAATATTTTCCTATATTTATATTAGCTAGCCTACAGAACGGGGATGGGTTTGAACCATATGATTTTCCTTTTTCTATTTTTACGTCTATTTTCCTTATTTATGTCATTATCATTAGACATCTTCCTAAGTATGATATATATCCCGAATAGTAACGGCCCAAATAGCTCTAGTAAACAAAAGAAGGTTATAAGAGCCTTTAAACTCTTAGGTTTTAAAATAGAAATATCATCAAACATTAAGATAGTCAATTTCCTGGATGTGACCCTAGACCTTTCTAACAACACCTATAAACCTTTTATAAAAATAGATCAGTCCCCTTCATATATTAACATCAATTCAAACCACCCTAAAGCAATAATTAAACTCGCTCAAAAAGCTGTGAATCTAAGAATAAGGAATCTATCAGCAAATGAGGAAATATTCCGAAAGGGTAGTAAAATGTATATTGATGCACTAAAAAGTAGCTGGTATAAGGAAAACTTTACCTATAAAGAAGAGAAGATGCCTAATGATACCTGGTCGAATCATACCAAAGACTCAAAAAATGGTACTTGATACCGTATTGCTTAGCACACAGCACTATGAAGTAAGGATCAAGAGTAAAAAGAAACATTCCAGCGATGGGGTTGTGCCCTCCCCAACACCTTAATTTGGCATCGCTTGTGTGCGATGTGGATCGATGGTCAGTAGTTGAGTTTCGGCTCTGCTTTTTGTAGTTGGTGGTTTGACCTCCTGTGGTGGAGATCACGGTATGCACTGCTGATGACCTAATAAGGTCGAAACAGCCATCCAGTCTTTCGCATGTTGCATGGAAGTACTAGGCGGGTTTAGTATGGGGTGCATTCAATAAGTTTCCAGACTTTTTTGTACAGGCATTTAAAATGCAGTATGTTATTGCTATACATCTTAGATAGATAGATAGATAGATAGATAGATAGATAAAGAAATACTGCCATAGGGATATGAATAGATAGATTGAGAGATTGAGAGAGAGAGGGAGAGAGAGAGAGAGTGGGGGGAGCATACGAGATAGGTAGATAGATAGATATGGTCAGAATTTGAGAATTTGGTATGGGGTGCATTCAATAAGTTTCCAGACTTTTTTGTACAGGCATTTAAAATGCAGTATGTTATTGCTATACATCTTAGATAGATAGATAGATAGATAGATAGATAGATAGATAGATAGATAAAGAAATACTGCCATAGGGATATGAATAGATAGATTGAGAGATTGAGAGAGAGAGGGAGAGAGAGAGAGAGTGGGGGGAGCATACGAGATAGGTAGATAGATAGATATGGTCAGAATTTGAGAATTTGGTATGGGGTGCATTCAATAAGTTTCCAGACTTTTTTGTACAGGCATTTAAAATGCAGTATGTTATTGCTATACATCTTAGATAGATAGATAGATAGATAGATAGATAAAGAAATACTGCCATAGGGATATGAATAGATAGATTGAGAGATTGAGAGAGAGAGGGAGAGAGAGAGAGAGTGGGGGGAGCATACGAGATAGGTAGATAGATAGATATGGTCAGAATTTGAGAGATAGATAGACAAAGAAATACTGACATAGATAGATAGATAGATAGATAGATAGATATCCTCTCATCTCTTTGATTAGGACTACTTCTTTTCTTTTTCGAAGATACGTGGTGCTTTCAATAAGTTTCCAGACCTTTTTTGTAAAGGCATTTAAAATTGTCGTAGACTCTTGAAAATTCAGTATGTTATTGCTATACATCTTATGAGATAGACAGATGGAGAAAGGAGTGCATCCTCCTCTTCCCTAAGAAGGGTGAACTCTGAATAGCCAAAAATTACCGAGGTATGACCCTCACATCCATAGCGACCAAAATCTACAATGCTCTACAACGAAACTGCATAGATATACAGGATAAACCTTGGTGGAGTCTTACCCCTCTGCAGAGTTGCAGTCGGTGTATGCTCAAGCCACAACTGACTCGGTCATATAGCAGGTTATTTTACATAAAAAGATCATTTTCTTAACCAAAAATATAGAGGAAATATTCAATGATACTCCTGTTTTTTTTTCGGGGGGGGGGGTTCAAGTGAAGGTGTTGTATACTACACGTTTACAGATATAAATATAAGCCAAGACGAACTTCAATGAACGAACAAACTCACTTCTTTATAAAGAATATATCTCTGTGGTGTGTGAGAGATGAGTGGAAACAGGGACAGACTGCTATATTGACCCAACTTCTTCTCTTGACCATAACAGCACTTCTTCCGCATCTTGGCTGGGGTTGCTCAACCGGGGGTCACTGAAGGCTACAGCCCTCAGTCTGCAAGCTGGCCCTCACTCTGGCCTTCCTGTCGTCAACTAACTCAACTGCCGCCGGCACCTGCCTATATTCTTTCATAACGCCCACTTGCTTTCGCTTCTTTTTCCGCTTATTTACACAGGTGCATCTCTTGATTGACGACTCGGTCAAGGGTCAATATATAACAAACGGACTTTTTTAATCAAATGAAGCGTGGGGATTTGAAAATTTCATAGGATAGCCCAAATTTTTTTCTGTTTGTTAATCTAAAAAAATATTTGTCTGTTGTGACTACTTGAGTATTTTTCCTTTTCCCTTTGAGAAGTCACCGTGGCGTAGTGGCTAACGTTTTGGTCTGTGACATCCGAGTGAGTGAGTGAGTGAGTGAGTTCGAACTCTAGTCGCGCTATTACGTTCACTTTGAGACAAATAATTTTGGAAAAGGCATGAAGCACCTTATCCCCACCGGCTAATAAATAGTACTACTGCTGTCTTTCTAGGGGGATGGCTTTGGCATTAGATAACCCACGAGGGTTGATATGCTATTAAACAAAAGAACCCAATCTTTTTACTATCTTACATCAAACAGCCAATTGGTATAATTGTTAGAGTATTCGCCAATGGCCCGAGAGACTGGGGTTCAATCCCAGGTCGAGTCATACCAAAGCCTCAAAAGTTGGTACTTGATTCTTCTTTGCTTAACACTCAGCATTATAAGGTACAGATCAAGGGTAAGTGGAGCAATCTAGGGAAAGGAGTCGCACCCTTCCCTACGCTTCGATGTAGTAGCTATTGAAAAGGGAGTCTTCAGGTTGCTCTTGACTATATATATACTGGGGCTCATCGGGGGTCAGTCCCTGATTAAGTCATAGCCTATTTACCAACCCCTCCGCTCGGGTAGGATATGACACAAGGTCAATTTTTAAGCGAAGTTTAACAGGATTTAATTCAGAGTTTTCCTTCTCCTAGACTAGTTGCCTCCCCAAGGCTGAAGGACCTAGTCTGCTTTACTATTATCCATAGCTAGAGGGAGAATAATTGGATTCATACCTTTCCCAAGGGTATTAGTGCTATGTAAAATGCAATCAGTCTCGTCCAGGATTTGAACTCGCGTCGCCGTGTCCATTTCCTACGACGATAACCTTTACACCACAGGCACCTCCTTTTTACCAAAGACTTTATAAAATGGTACTTGATGCCTCCTTGCTTAACACAGCATTTTAAGATACGGATCAAGGGTAAGAGGAGAAATCTAGAAAAAGGAGTAGCACCCTCCCAAACACTTCAGTGTACAAGTGTTAAGTATTCCTGTATATTACTCGCCTGTGGTGAGGATTGAACAGGCGAGTAATATACAGGAATACTTATATATACTGAGCTCCTAAGGAGACAATCATCTGAAGGTTCCAGGTTCAATCCTCACTACAGGCGAGTAACAATACAGGAATACTTAACACTTGTACCCGGTCATGGCAAACGGAATCAGAACTGGCGACCCCCGTGGTTTCAATAAAGGACGTAGTTCGAAGTTCCGTGAAGGTTCCCGAGTTCGACAAACACCTGAAGAAGGCCGGAGGACATATCGGCCGAAACGTTGTGGAAATAACAATAAAGATGAAGACAATAGTCCGAAAAACCTTAATGATAAAAATCAACAAGTTTCGTCTCAGAAATTTAGACAACTAACTTCAGTGTAGTAGCTATTGAAAAAGGAGCCTTCGGGTCGCCTTCGACTTTGTTTTAAAAAAGCGAATCTTTGCACAGAATTTATATACTGTTAATGCAATGCTAATATTCTGATCAAATTCTACTGAGTAATTTATTCGATAGTTCCTAAAAATGCCCTCTTAAATTTTTTCCTTACCATCTTTTCTGAAAGTATCAACTTCAATATAATTGTTTACCCTGTCGTTGTTTTTGATCTGATGAGGCAATTTGTTTTTAAAAAATCGAATTGGTTGACATAATTAGTTTTTTTAAAAACTCTCTTGACAGTAAATTTCAAGTCCGAAGAGATATATTTAAAAAAAAAAATGTCTACCATAATTAGAAATTTCAATAATTATTTTTAAAGTTTCAATAAAATCACCTTTCATTCTTCTTTCTTGTAGAGTAAGTAAAGTAAAGTTGGTGACCTTAGTGGAGGGGGGCAGAGAGCTCCCTTTTCAATAGCTACTACACTGGATTGCTCCACTTTACCTTTGATACGTACCTTATAATGCTGAGTGTTAAGCAAGGCGTTATCAAGCACCATTTTTTAAGTCTTAGGCATAACGCCTGGACTGAACCCTGGTCTCCCAGGCCATTGGCGAACACTCTACCCATTAAACCAATGAGCCGGTTTCTTGTAAAATATAGTAAAAAGTAAAGTTGTCTCCCTTTAGTCGAGGGTGACCAGAAGGCTCCCTTTTCAATAGCTACTACATCGAGGTGTAGGGGAGGGCGCTACTCCTTTCCCTGGATTTCTCCACTTTACACACGATACGTACCTAATTTATCCTAATTTATCCGATCTCTCCCTGTAACTGAGATAGTATATATATATATATATATGAAAAGAGTGAGATAAATACGAACAGATTGATTGGTTGGCTGGTTGATTTGTTTTACGGCATATCAAACTTTTTCGGGTCATTTAACGCCGAATTATATTTCAAAAAAATTCGGTTTACTATAACTTTATTTTCTGTTTACACACAGTTAAATGTCAAAACAGTTCTATTTAAAAATATCCAGTTCAGCATGAGTATGCAGTTTCAATATAAAAACAGTTCTATTTCAAGCAATTCAGTTTAGCATAAGTACACAGTTTAGTTCTATTTAATCCATAGATAGGACCTATCAGGTGCTACCACACCAGGCCATAATGGACCTGAGAGCGACGGCAATGAAGGAGTACTCCACATTCCCCAAAGCCCCAGCATTAATGGAACGTCGTCATCAGATTGCTTAATGTCACATCAGGACACTCGTTGTAGGGGGTCTTACCCCACTGCAGAGAAGACGAACGGTTTGAGATCGTATTTACCAACCACTCCGCTCGGGCAGGATATGACACAAGGTCAGTTTTTAAGCGGAGTTTGAATTCAGAGTTTTCCTTCTTCTAGACTAGTTGCGTCACCAAGGCTGAAGAACCTAGTCTGTCCTACTATTCACCCATAGCTGGAGGGAGAATAATTGGATTCATACCTTCCCCAAGGGTATTAGTGCTATGTGAAATGCAATCAGTCTTGTCCAGGATTTGAACTCGTATCGCCGTGTCCATTTCCTACGACGATAACCATTACACCACGGTTTGAGATAGACATAAACACTTGATAGATAAAACCGGTAGTAACCAATTTCTGGTTTGAAGTGTGCTCTGTGGCTCTGTGGTTCATTAAACATAAACTGTTATTTTTTTACCAAAGTATAATCTATTGTGGATTGAATTTATAAAAAGATATCGGGTTACAGGACCAGGGAAGATGGCAGTAATTACCTCAGTAATCAATCAATTCCTTTCTGTACATTGAAAGCAACGATCATTTGCTGATTCCTTCGATAGAAAAATTGCTTTGGTTAAGATTAAAACATTTTTTTCTCGAACAATAATGCTTTTTTATTTTCACAGAGCAATCAAACGGATGGATGGTTGGTTTGGTTGGTTTGGTTTTATGGCATATCAACCTTTGTAGGTTATTCAACGCCAAATCCATTTTTATGTAAATAATCTGTTCTATTGAAAACAATTAAGTTTAGCATAAGTACACAGTTTAAATATCAAAAACATTTCCATTTCAAACTATTCAAGCAGTTATATGTAATAATTCAATTAAGTGTAAATACAGTTTTAATGTCGAAAAACAGTTCTATTAGAAAAAATTCAGTTAAGCATAAGCATGCAGTTTAAGTGTAAGTACAGTTTAATTGTCAAAAACATTTCTATTTCAAGCTAATCGTTTACTCAATTCATTTTAGCATAAGTATGCTGTTAGTTCTATTTAACCCATAGATAGGGCCCTATCAGGTGCTACCACTCCGGGCCAGAGTGGACCTGGGAGCAATGGCAATGAAGGGGTACTCCGCATTCCCCAAAGCTCCAACATTGCTGGAACCTCACCATCAGATTGTTTAGTTTCATATCAGGACACTCGTTGGGGGAGTCTTACCCCTCTGCAGAGGTGCAGTCGGTGTATTCTACAGCCCCAGCTGACTGGGCAACAAAAGGATGGAGTTGGTTTCTTCCTTTAATGGCATTTCAACGTTTATGGCTTATTTAATGCAAAAGTCATCCTTGTAGAGGAACAGAAATGATGCTGTTTAGCCCATAGCTTGGAGATAATGGAGTTCATACCTTTCCCAAGGGTATTAGTCCAAAAGCGAATGTTATATTGCAAAAAAAAAAGCTCGAACTCTCTACCTTCGAGGTCACAGTCTATCACTTTAACCATTATGCCGCAAAAAAAAAAGTTCCGAGAAACATTTAAAAGATACATATTCTGATCGCAATCGAAGATAATAACTTGGTTTGGCCAGATGTCCCTAAGGAATATATCCCCACCTGGCCGTAAAGGAATATATCCCCACCCGGCCCTAATGGAATAAATTCACACCTGGCCGTAATAGAATATATCCACACTTGGCCCGAATGAAATATAGCCACACCTGGCCGAAATGAAATATATCCACTCTTGGCCCTAATGGAATAAATTCACATCTGGCCGTAGTGGAATATATCCACACCAGGTCGTAATGGAATATATCCACAGCTGGCCCTAATGGAATATATCCACACCTGGCCCTAATAGAATAAATCCACACCAGGCCCAAATGGAATATATCCACATCTGGCCATAATGGAACATATCCACACTTGGCCCTCATGGAATATATCCACACCTGGCCCTGATGGAATAAATCCACACCAGGCCCTAGTAGAATATATCCACACCTGGCCGTAATGGAATCAATCCACACCAGGCCCTCATGGAATAAATCCACACCTTGCCGTAATGGAATATATCCACACCTGGCCCTGATGGAATAAATCCACACCAGGCCCTAATGGAATATATCCACAGCAGGCCCTAATGGAATATATCCACCCTTGGCCCTAATGGAATAAATCCACAGCAGGCCCTAATGAGGCCTTGCGACGGGTGCGCATGTGGTGTGGGTAGATGGAAAAGTCAGCATAGAAAGATTGTCTCTCTCTTCCTCATGTCGAAAAACCTTTTAACTCAAAGGTAATAAAAAGTTTCGTACCTGAACTAAGAAGTCGTAAGTATTTTTCGTGTTTCGGGATTTCTATGTTATCTATATATATGCGTTATGGACATTATGATTGGTTTGGTTTGTTTTATGGCATATCAACCTTTGTAGGTTATTTAACGCCAAATCCATTATTATGTAAAAAATCTGTCATATTAAAAACAATTCAGTTTAGCATAAGTACACAGTTTAATTGTCAAAAACCTTTCCGTTTCAAACTATTTAAGCAGTTATATGTAATAATTCAGTTAAGTGTAAATACAGTTTTAATGTCGAAAAACAGTTCTATTTGAAATAATTCAGTTAAGCATAAGCATGCAGTTTAAGTGTAAGTACGGTTTAATTGTCAAAAACGTTTCTATTTCAAGCTATTCAGTTTACTCAATTCATTTTAGCATAAGTATGCTGTTAGTTCTATTTAACCCATAGATAGGGCCCTATCAGGTGCTACCACTCCGGGCCCGAGTGGACCTGGGAGCGATGGCAATGAAGGGGTACTCCGCATTCCCCAAAGCTCTAGCACTGCTGGAACCTCGCCATCAGATTTTTTAGTGTCATATACAGGACACTCGGTAGGGGGGGTCTTACCCCTCTGCAGAGGTGCAGTCAGTGTATTCTACAGCCCCAGCTGACTGGGCAAGGACATTATGAACGTTTTGCGTACCTGTATGAATATGTTTATTTCACGTATTCATATATTGGCTGTATCGTGGACTTGGACGGTAATGTTACTCCGTGGAACAATTCAAAGTTCGTTAAACCGACACTCGATCGCGAATGTGTAACGAGATTCACGTAATATTCTCATAACGCACGCAGTTATTTTTCAAATCACATTTCGCCGTTACACTTCTGAATCAATATCGAAGCTAAGTTTAGAAAATAACAAATAGGGTCTTTGCATTTATTTTGTTTTCTAAAACGCCCCATATAGCGTAATCAAGGGGATTAAGGTCTATGCTTAAATTATCTTTAATTGCTGTCCTAACCGTTTTCTTCGTGGACTTTCATTCATTTATTATAACGTTTTGTGGTCTTTCTCTTTTTCTGTAAAAAAAAATTATCTTTGCTTTATATAGACAACTTTAGCTTGGTTCGGTGCTAAGCAAAACATGGTGTTGTATAGTCATTTGCAGATTCATGCAGAACTCAACAACGAAAACGACGAGGGACACTCATGCAGAACTCAACAACGAAAACGACGAGGGACACTGTCTTTTAGAAAAATATACCTCTCACTTTATTTGAAAGGTTTGTGTGTGAAAGAGAGTTGGAGACCGAACAGAACTGCAATATATTGACCCCCACTCTTATGGCCATCAGCGTTGTGTCTTTCTCGTTCTCCAGGTTTGCTCAACCGGAGGCCCAGGGTCCACTCTGCTGGGTGCGGGCTTTCTCTACCGCATCTTGTCACCAACTGGTTTCCAAACTCCGGATTTCCTGTCTTCACCAAGTTATATAATAGTTCCATCGCCCACTCAATATCTTTGGAATGGCATGTTTGATCGTCATCAAGCGGAAATAACTGTCATGCAGTTCACAGGTCACCCTCTTCCGGTGCATCAATCTATGACTGTACCATGGGATTTTACCTTGTCCCATATTGTCAGCCAAGCCCGCCTACGCGATTTCTTCCCATAACTGCCATCGGAATGTGTCAGCTTCCTTCCGGTGCATCACTTTGGAATGGCATGTTTAGCCGGGTCGAAGGTCAATATACAACAATAGATTCTTTGTCGTTTCTTTTCTTGTTCACTCATATTGGCCTGAATTCTAAGTTTAAAAAGTGCTCGAATAATAAAGCTAATCATAAAAATTTAGATTTATCACTTTCTTTTCTTTTTTTTTTAAATTTGGATTAATAAGACTAAAAATGTTTTAAGAATTATTTCATATTTTGCTTCTATGTATATATATATATATATATGTATATGTGTGTGTGTGTGTGTGTGTGTGTGTGTGTGTGTGTGTGTGTTGTTTGTTTGGGTTTTATGGCATATCAACATTTGTAGGTTATTTAACGCCAAATCCATTTTTATACAAACAATCAGTTCTATTTTAAACAATTCAGTTTAGCATGAATACAGTTTAATTGTCAAAAATATTTCTATTTCAAGCTATTTAGTTTATTTAAACAGTTCTAATTCAGCTTAGAATAAGTAAGTAGATTTTGTTTACCCACAGTTAAATGTCAAAACAGTTCTATATTGAACAATTCAGTTTAGTGTAAGTACAGTTTCAATGTCAAAAAACAGTTCCATTTCAAACAATTCACTTTAGCATAAGCATGCAGTTTAAATGTAAGTACACAGTTTATTTGTCAAAAACATTTCTATTTCAAACTATTCAGTTAAGTCAAACATATCTAATTCAACCAATTCAATTCTACATTAGTATGCCGTTAGTTCTATATAACCCATAGATAGGGTCCCATTAGGTGCTATCATTCCGGTCCAGAGTTGACCTAGGAGTAATGGCAATGAAGGGGTGCTCCACATTCCCCAAAGCTCCAGCATTACTGGAACCTCACCATCAGTTTGTTTAGTGTCATATCCAGGACACTCATTGGGGAGGTCTTACCCCTCTGCTGAGGTGCAGTTGGTATATTCTACAGCCCCAGCCGACTGAACAAAACACAGAGTTAATGTCAAAACAGTTTTATTCATAAAATTCAGTTTAGCATATGTACACAGTTTAGATATCAAAACAGTTCTATTTCAAGCAATTCAGTTTAGCATAAATACACAGTTTAAATGCAAAAAACAGTACACTCAAACCACGGTTTACTTCTATTTGGCCCATAGATAGGACCCTTACCAGGTGCAACCACTCCGGGTCAGAGTGGACTTGGGAGCAATGGTAAGTTCCAGTCTTACTGGAACCTCACTATCAGATTGTTAAATGACTTATCCAAGACGCTCGTTGGCGGGGGTCTTACTCTGCTGCAGAGAAGCAGTCAGAGTATTCTACAGCCCCATCCGACTAGGCAATATATATATATATTTATATATATACGAGGATCATTAAATAAGTTTTTAGACTTTTTTCGTATGGGCACTTTTATTGATAGTACACACATGAAACTCAAGTCCCCTTCCAAGTAATCTCCTCCGGCTGCAATGCACTTGTTATACCATTCCAACCACTCCTGGCAGGCCCAATGGAAGTCCTCTTGTGTGAGCGTGTCAATGACCTTCGGCACAGCCTCTTTCATCTCCTCAATTGTCTCATAACGACAGCCCCTGAACTTAGGAAATAAGCAAAAGTCACAGGGAGCAAGGTCTGGACTATAGGGAGGGTGAGGAACTGTCTTGATGCCTATCTTGGTCAAATAGTCTGTGACAAGGATAGTGTAGTGGACTGGTGCATTGTCCTGGTGGAAATGCCAATGAGCCGATTTGAAGAGTGCAGGCCTCCTCCGACGGAATCTCTTGCTGAACTCCCTTAAAACCTCAACATGGTAACCCTAACCCTAACCCTTTGGCCAATCAACTGTGGTGTATTGACTTCCTTACTCCTCCCATTCCTCTTATCATCCCTCACAGATTCACTGCCTTCGTTGAATCTCTTATACCACTCAAAAACTGATGCTCGATTCATGCAAGATGGTCGAAAAGTAACCTGAAGCATTCCATACGTTTCTGTGGTATTTTTTTCCAAGTTTAAAACAGAATTTTATTGCATATCGTTCTTCTAAAGTGTCCTCACGTCCAGATTGCATTTTTGAAATTCACCAGCCGTGACAATCAGGCTTTAATAGAGTGTATTTCAATTGCTGCTGTAGCTGTTCATTTGAACCTGAAATCCTAAAAATTGGTTAGTCATCTCATAAGATGTATAGCAATAAGATACTGAATTTTCAAGAGTCTACGACAATTTTAAACGCCTGCACAAAAAAGGCTGGAAACTTATTGAATGCACCACGCATATATGTGTGTGAATTTCATTCAATAATATTTTCCTTCCATATCCTGAATATGAAAAAAATATATGTTTGGTCTAGCATCCCGTATATACAAAGTTATTAGCATTAAATAGGAATACTTGAAACCAAATTATTATGTGTAAATTATTAGTAGTAGATAAGATATACTTGAAAATCATACAAATATGGGCGAATTATTTGTATTAGAAAGGAATACTTGAAAACAATACGAATATGGGCAAATTATTTGTATTAGATAGGAATACTTGAAAACCCTACATTTGTGGGCAAATTATTTGTATTAGATAGGAATACTTGAAAACAATACAAACGTGGGCAAATAATTTGTATTAGATAGGAATACTTGAAAACAATACAAAAGAGGGCAAATTATTTGTATTAGATAGGAATACTTGAAAACTATACAAACGTGGGCAAATTATTCGTATGAGATAGGAATACTTGAAAACCATAGAACTGTGGATAAATTATTTGTATTAGATAGGAATACTTGAAAACAATACAAATGTGGGCAAATTATTTGTGTTTGATAGGAATACTTGAAAATCATACAAATCAGGGCAAATTATTTGTATTAGATAGGAATACTTGAAAACCATAGAACTGTGGATAAATTATTTGTATTAGATAGGAATACTTGAAAACAATACAAATGTGGGCAAATTATTTGTGTTTGATATGAATACTTGAAAACCATACAAATCAGGGCAAATTATTTGTATTAGATATGAATACTTGAAAACTATACAAATGTGTGATAGTTTTTTGTATTAGATAGGAATACTTTATATCATATTGCCGTGTACCAAAAAAAACCCTTAAGAGAAAACTACATAAACATTGTATACACAAACGTATTATAAATGCAATTCCCTCACCTCTAGGCATAAAATAACCCTTGATTCGTCTGTACGCCGTAAAATTCAGTCAGACAATCAGTTAATCCAATTGAATGATAGCTTGGCATAACTTTATTTTCATGATACCGATCTTTTCTTTGACAGAAACGAAATTCCATGAAATGAGGCTGCATACTCTCTTTTCAGTAACAATTCAAATACATTAAAAATCTTTCCATACATTTACTGACATCGTAAAGTCCTCATAATAATAATTAACAAAAATTTTAATTATCAGGGCAATTAATTTTTGGTGTTTTTTTTTTTTTTTTGTTTTTTGTTTTTTTTTTCGTGGTGGTGGGGAGAGAACTTTAAGTTCCTGCTATCATTCTTAATCATTACCATCGCCATTGATGTGCGATTTATTATTTAATTTTCGATTTATTATTAACGGAAATTGAATAAGATCTTTTCAGAGCAGTTCAAGCTGGAAAAACAGGCCTCGAAACAGGATTCTGATGAGGGATTAGGGGGTGGGTCTTTCTTTTTCTTTTTTTTTTCTTCATTTGTTAATTTGCCTTCCTTATTTTTTTTCCACTATAATCTTAATTATCATTGCAAGAATTCTTCTTCTTCTTCTTCTTCTTCTTCTTCTTCTTCTTCTTCTTCTTCTTCTTTTTTCACTTTTATTTCATTCTTCTTCTTCTTCTTCTTCTTCTTCACATTCCTTTTCTTTGACCTTTCTTTCTTTCTTTCTTTCTTTCTGAACTCTATTTTTTTTCTTTAAAGATTACAACGAAAACGGCAGGGATTTCTTTCTTTCTTTCATTCTTTCTTCACATTTGCTTTCTTTCTTTCTTTCTTTCTTTCTTTCTTTCTTTCTTTCTTTCTTTCTTTCTTTCCACTCCGTAGCACTCCTATTTTCTTTATCTAACTTGTCTACTCTATATCTTTCTTCTTCTTCTTCTTCTTCTTCTTCTTCTTCTTCTTCTTCTTCTTCTTCTTCTTCTTCTTCACATTCCTTTTCTTTGACCTTTCTTTCTTTCTTTCTTTCTGAACTCTTTTTTTGTCTTTAAAGATTACAACGAAAACGTCAGGGATTTCTTTCTTTCTTTCATTCTTTCTTCACATTTGCTTTCTTTCTTTCTTTCTTTCTTTCTTTCTTTCTTTCTTTCTTTCTTTCTTTCTTTCTTTCTTTCTACTCCATAACACTTCCATTTTCTTTATCTAACTCGTCTACTCTATATCCTTCTTCTTCTTCTTCTTCTTCTTCTTCTTCTTCTTCTTCTTCTTCTTCTTCTTCTTCTAGCGCACCTGCTTACATATTTACACGTTTTTTCTGCGCATACCTTGTAGTGAAACCTGCACCAAATAAAATACAATGTAAATGACAAAAATTTTTAAAATAATTCAAATGAAAGAATAAAAGTAATTAATTAAATATCGTGCTATTTCTCATGTAATTAAAGAATTTAAATAAATTAATTAAATTACTTATTTCGCAAAAATATGCATATTAATTAATGCACGAGGTATTCGACAAAAGTTCGATGCGTGTTGACAAATGATATTCATAGTTTATTTGATAGATAGATAGATAGATAGATAGATAGATAGATAGATAGATAGATAATGAGCAGAATAGATATATAGATAGATAGATAAATCGATAGATAATTAAAAGAATAAGATAGATAGATAGATAGATAGATAGATAGATAGATAGATAGGTGTGATGGAGAAATAGATATGTATCGTTTGAGATAAACAGAAACGAAAGATGGAGATTGCTAGAAGGAGAGAGATGCAGTATGTGTGTGAGAAAGGTGGGGGAGAAAGAGATTCATGCTACAGACAATCTTATTCCGATCAAATTTAGATGACTCGTCGGCCATAAACACCCCAACCTGTACGTCTTCATTTTGGAATCTGCCATTTTCATACGCCCAGATAAAACCACGAAGGATTCGCCTCATCACTGGAAGTAGGCCCAGGAGTCCGATCACTTGTTGCGGAGAGCGGGCATAGGAGAGGAGGGGAGGGGAACTGAGGCGAGACATGGTCATGTTGCATCCCCCTCCCTCTCTCTCTCTCTCTCTCTCTCTCTCTCTCTCTCTCTCTCTCTCTCTCTCTCTCTCTCTCTGCTACATCCTATAACTGGATCGACAACACACACTTCGAATTAATAAGCTGTTCGTAATCACGGGCCTGATAATGGCCGGTCTCTTGTGACTTCACCTAACAAACACACAGAGACAGACATTATTTTCCGGCAAAGTTATAATCGGATGAAAAGGCGTGCAGTGATAGTAATCATTGGGATAATCTGGAATAAACAAGACACATAGATAGATAGATAGATAGATAGATAGATAGATATGGGCAGACTTTGAGAGATTAAGAAATACTGACATAGGCATATTAAGATAGATAGATAGATAGATAGATAGATAGATTGATTAAACAAGACCCATAGATAGATAGATAGATAGATAGATAGATAGATAGATTGCTCAGAATATTTATTCAAAGATATCTCTGGCGGACAAGCTCTGCAGGTCTCACTGTCAGGCTGGAAATAGCCGTCAGGTAGGAGAGCAGTGTCGCCTGAGAAGCCGTAAAACATAAAGATGGCGGACAGAGGAAGGGAAGTGGAAAGAACAAAAAGGTGACGTGCGTCTGACGTCATTGATTGACAGCTTCAAAGATTGGCGGCCGATGGGTCTCTTCTGATTTGTTCATCTCCCTGTGACGTCGTCTGGATACGTCCGAGTACAATGTTTTGAGTAAGATCGTTGAGACAAAGCAGTGGAATGGGGTTGAGAGTGGTAGAGAAACAACATGTGTTGCTGCCTCTAATAAGCGCAAATGGCTACCCAGAGAGAAATGGTCTAATCGTGAGATGTCCTGCTAGCCCGGCTCGTTGAGCTTTACATCACGGAAATCATTCTGAAACATGAATTCCAATGGCACAATGAACACCCACAGAGTAGCGAAGAGTAAATACCATTGTTGAAGATTTGTATCACTTCTTTTATTTGCACACAGTTAAATGGTTTCAAGTATTGCTCTCTAGCATTAATAATTTCATTTCCTCAATATTGAAGGTGATAAACTATACCATTCAAATGCGAATAGTTTTATTTGCACAAAATCAAAGAGTTTTAAATATTGCTATCTAATATTAATACTTTTATTTTCACACGGGAAATAGGTTCGAGTATTTCTACCGAACATTAATAGTTCTATTCGTTCAAAAATAAAGGATTTTTTAACAAATTTAAAGATATTCAAGTTTTGCAATCAGACGCAAATAGTTTTATTTGAACAAATTTAAGGGGTTTCAAGTATTGCTCTCAGACGCGAATAGTTTTATTTGAATAAAATTAAATGGTTTCTAGTATTGCTATCAGATGCGAATAGTTTTATCTGAATAAAAGTTAAAGGGTTTGAAGTATAGCTATCAGACACAAAGAGTTTTATTTTAAAAAGATTAAACGGTGTCAAGTATTCCTATCAGATGCGAATAGTTGTATTTGAAAAAATTAAAGGATTTCAAGTATTGCAATTTACCATTAATAGTTGTATTTGCCACTGTTTTTCATTCCTTGGCTTTTTCATTTACAAATATCTCCTGAAACAAGCGCCCTTTTTTTTATCCTTGCTTTCATAAACACAACCTGGTGCTGTTTATCAAGTCCTTTCACATCCAGTACATAACTTGCAAATGTTTCCACCTAGCTGCCCTATTTATCATCATCATCATCATTAAGTCATGTAGACTGGACAGATCTCCCTGACTCTCTCTCTCTCTCTCTCTCTCTCTCTCTCTGTCCGTTCATATCATTTATCCCTTCCGGCAGGTCTTTCAAACTACGTCCTGTGTCTAGACAGAGCTGTTGTAGATAAGCTATTGATAGTTAACTAACACTGGCACGTAAATGTGAAGGGGTCAATAGAAGAGCGTCACTTATGGGTTTGTTCATGCTTCTCCAGCTTTCTTGTTCATCTTACTTGGATGGTTTTAGAGATGGGAGGTAAGTGGCCGTGTAGGGGTCCATAGAGGACCGTCACTTATGGGTTTGTCCTTGCTTCTCCAGCGTTGTACTGCATGTCTTGTTCGTCTTAATTGAATGGTTTTAGAGATGGGAGGTAAGTGGCCGTGTAGAGGTCAATAGAGGACCGTCACTTATGGGTTTGTCCTTACTTCTCCAGCGCTGTACTGCATGTCTTGTTCGTCTTAATTGAATGGTTTTAGAGATGGGAGGTAAGTGGCCTTACATCAGTTGTTTTGTGAAGCGTTGCTTCCAAAATTTGTTCAAAATAACTTGTAACATTCTTGTGTTGTTCCTATCGATATGCCTTTTGTTAGTATCCATGTGGGGCATCCATACAGTCGTATGGATATTTGTTTTAATATATATGTATATATTGTCATTCATAGACAGACTGGTTTGTTGAATCACAACTCTTCGTGGTGGCTAGACACGCAAGATGCTTCAAGCTGGGATCGAAACCCGGCTGAATTTACCGCAGTCGGATATTTTACCCCAGAGATATCATCATACTCAGCGTAAGCGAAGGAATTTTTTACGTATATATTTATTTACATATACGCTTATCAGCTACCGGAGTGCTCAATTCACGAGAAGAGCTTTGCGTTTACGCAAAAGTAGCCTGCAATTCCCACTTGAGTTCTCAACCGACGGAGGGAGTATATATATATATATATATATATATATATATATATATATATATAAATGATTAGTGTTACAATGAATTTGAATGTGGTACTTCGGGGTTTTATTTCCTATAAGAAGATATATATATATATATATATATATATATATATATATATATATATATATATATATTGAGAGAGAGAGAGAGAGAAAGAGAGAGAGATATTAACAGGATGAGATTAAATATGATCAAATTGAGATAGATAGATAGATAGATATGAAAAGACTGAGATAGATAGATAGATAGATAGATAGATAGATATAAAAAGACTGTGATAGATTGATAGATAGATATGAATATGCTAATAGATAGATAGATAGATAGATAGATATGAAAAGACTGAGATAGATAGATGTATAGATAGATCATTAAACGAAGAAACGAAACTTGGAAAAAATCCCGTTTTAGTTTATCCGATATATCAGACTTTCATATGATCGATAACCAATCGATAGCAGCCAACGCCTTCGCTAGGCGTATACTAACATCAATTTCAGTAGATAAGACACTTCTAATGAGATACGTGAACTGTCTACTAATTTCAGATGGTCACCACTTAGAGTGGAGATGGGTCCTTCACGTTTAAAAGACATGTATTCTGGTTTATTTGTATTCACCTGGAGGCCATTGTCTTTTGCTGCCTGCTCCAGGCTTTCAATTGGGATTCGGCTGGTGTAGATGTATTTGTAAGAAGCGCTAGATCATCTGCATATTCTTCGTCTGTTATAGTTTCAACAGTATATTTTCAGATTTTTGTCTTTCTAGCCATTTTCTTTTATTATATTTATTGACGTACGAAGTCTCTATATATATACATATATATATATATCACACTGAATAGGTCCACAAAGAGATTTGCATATTTTTAAACATTATTTATTTAGTTCTTACTTATGTTTCCAGCTAGAGGCTGTCTTCAGAGAACTTTTAATGTTTTTTTTGTTTTTTTTTCAGATATGGGTTCGGGTTATATAGAGGTCAATGTTTTAATGGGGTGGCTGTTTCTTTTAAATTCGTGAGAGATTCCTTGTAGGAGTTGATTCTTTCTTTCTCTTATTTTTATTTTTTTCCGCTATTTCTTTTTCTCAGAATCTCTCTCCTGATATGGAAACTAAAATGGCACTAATGTTATACAACATATGACATGGATTTTCTTAATGATCCCGTTTGCTTTGACAAGCTGTGACGTTGTAATTAGTAAACATTAATTTTTATTAAATATATATAAAGACTAATAAATATTTATTCTATATATATATATATATATATATATATATATATATATATATATATATATATATGATAGAAATATGTGTAAAGTTGGAAATTAAACTTTTAAATTTCCACATATTTCTACCATACTGTCAGATTCACAACAAATCTATCTATTCATTATATATATATATATATATTTTTTTTCTGGTGAATTCAATAAGTTTCCAGACTTTTTTTTTTGTACAGGCATTTACAATTGTCGTAGATTCTTAAAAATTCACTATGTTATTGCTATACATCTTCTGAGATGATTGACCAATTTTTATGAGTTCAGATTCAAATGAACAGCTACAGCAGCAATTGGAATACACCCTACTAAAGCCTGATTGTCACAGCTGGTGAATTTCAAAAATGCAATCTGTCACTTTAGAAGAACGATATGCAATAAAATTCTGTTTTAAACTTGGAAAAAATGCCACAGAAACGTATGGAATGCTTTTGAAGCATCTTGCATGAATCACGCTTCTGTTTTTGAATGGCATAAGAGATTCAAGGAAGGAAGGCAGTCTGTGAGGGATGATGAGAGGTGTGGGTGGAGTAAGGAAGCCAATGCACCACAGTTGATTGGCCAAAGGGTTAGGCTTAGCGTTACTATGTTGAGGTTTTAAGGCAGTTCAGGAAGAGATTCCGTCGGAAGCGGCCAGCACACTTCAAATCGGTTCAATGGAATTTCCACCAGGACAATGCACCAGTCCACAACTGCATCCTTGTCACAGACTATTTGACCAAGATGGGGATCAAAATAGTTTTTCATCGTCCCTATAGCCCAGACCTTGGTCCCTGTGACTTTTGGTTATTCCCTAAGCTCAAGGAAAAACTTAAAGGCTGTCGTTGAGACAATTGAGTAGATGAAAGAGGCTGTGACGAATGTCATTGATACGCTCACACAAGAGGACTTCCATGGAGCCTTCCAAAAGTTGTTGGAACGGTACAACAAGTGCATTGCAGCCAGAGGAGATTACTTTGAAGGGGACCAGAGTTTCTTGTATGTACTATCAATAAAAGTGCCCATACGAAAAAAGTCTGGAAACTTATTTAATGATCCTCATATATATATATATATATATATATATATATATATATATATATATATGTATATATATATGAGGAATTTATGCAATTACTATCGGAAAGACGGAGCCAGACGTGCTGCCAACTAAACCTTCATAAAATTATGACCCTAGAATCAAGTTTCGGAACCAAATCATCATTACCACTTACTTGGTGCGACCAAATAAGTATCTTTCGTGGTTTTACGTCACAATACGGTTAGATCAGATCCATGCATAAGAAACTTCAATCGGATCTTTGAAACTATTTAGACGCTAAAATATATCTCGAGCATTGGGGAATGTACCGTATCCCTTCATTGCGATTACTCCCAGTTCCACTAAGACCCGGAGTCCCACCTATGGGTCAATAGAACTGATTAAACATTCAACTGTGTGCACACAAATGACTGATGTTAAAATGAACTGTTAGGGTTACATAGGAATACTTGAAACCATCTCACTCTCTGCGAATAAATCTATTAGAGTAAGATAGCAAAACTTGAAAGCATATTAACTATGTGCTAACAAATGAGGTCTGGGTTGTTTAAAAATTTCCTACAAACTATTTGTTTCCAGATCATGCATATCATATGTATATATATATATATATATATATATATAATGAACGTTTTATTAATTGTTCATATAAGAACACTGCGCGTATTTTAAAGAAGATGGACATGTTATTTATTGTTATTTTCTGTCAGTTTATTGTTATTATTATGAATTCATTATTTTTAATTATATCATACTCTTGCCAAGTTTTTCACACCATTGTTAGCTGATGGTTTTCCACTGGAGGCAGAGTGACAGCAATCTTCTCACGTATCCAGGACACTTTTCAGTATCCTGGCAGATCTCAACAATACAGTATTTTGGACAGTCTCTATTTGTCCTCTTATTTCCACGTCCTCCAGTCCCTTTACCAATCTTTTGTTGAGTGTACCGAATGCACCAATTACAATTGGTATCACTGTCACTTTCGTGTTCCATAGTTTTTTTCAGTTCTCTAGCAAGGTCTAGGTACTTATCCCCCTTTTCGCTTTCTTTCAGTTTTACTCTGTGGTCAGATTCTCTTTTACTTCTTGATAATCACTCGGTCTGGTCGTCTGTCATAGATTAGATGATCCGTTTGTATCTCAAAATCCTAGAGCAGTTTGGGCTTCTCATTCTTCAGGACGAATTCTGGGTTGTGCCTATACCATTTGTTCATATGTTTAAATTTAACCTTCTTGCACAATTCCCTGTGGATCACTTTCTCCACCCATTCATGTCTACTCTTATACTCTTTTTGTGCTAATTTGGTGCTTTCGCTTATTATACGATTGATCGTTTCGTTTCTATCACCACAAGACCTACACTTATCATTATTATTATTATTCATTAGAGTTTTTCACATCAACGTAAGCTGATGGTCTTTCACAGGAGATTGAGTGACAGCAAGTCTCCTCGAGTCTCCGGGACTCTTCTCAGTATTCTGGCCGTTTTCAATAATGCTGTTGTTGGGATGGTCTCCACTCGGTCGCCAACTTCCAAATCTTCTTGGCCTTTTAATAATCCTTTAGTTACCGTGCCAAAAGCACCAGTCACAATTGGTATAATTGTCACCTTCATGTTCCACAGTTTTTTCAATTCTCTAACAAGGTCGAGGTACTTATCTCTCTTTTCACATTCTTTCAGTTTTATTCTGTTATCAGCCGGGACACCAAAATCAACAATTTTACAGATTTTCTTTTTTTTTTTTTGTTGATTATTATTAGATCTGGTCTTCTGGCCAATATTAGGTGATCCGTTTGTATATCAAAGTCCCATAGGAGTTTGTGCGTGTCATTTTCTGGGACAGGTGCTGGGTTGTACATATATGTATCATTTGTTGGCATGGTCAAATTGAAATTTCTTGCACATTTCCTTGTGGATCACCTTACCCACCCAGTCGTGTTCGCCTTGTACTCCTTCTTTGCCAATTTGCTGCATTCGCTTATTATGTGATTGATGGTTTCATCTCTGTCACTGCATAGTCTACATTTGCTATTTTGTTGCGTCTTATCTATCCTCGCTTTGAAATGATTGGCTCTTATGGCACTGTTTTGTGCTACCATTAGGAGAGATTCTGTTTCTCTCTTAAAGTTTCCTTTTCTTTGCCATGTCCAGGTTTTGTCGTGTTATTATTATTATTATAATTATTATTATTAGATATAGCAGACAAAAATTGTTCATTAGGTTTTTTATTATTTTTCTACAGACAATTGTTTGTTTGTTTGTTTGTTTGTTGCGAGGTTGGAATGAGTCTATTCCTTTGTCCATGTCTACAGTATTTTGCAGTTTGATTCTAAAGGAGACGGTACCTGACATGCCCTTTGTTGAATAAATCTAGTACCAACCTGACGAAGGCCGGAGGAAACACAGCTGAAATGTCTTTAATTTGAAGAAAGAAAGAAAAACGTAGGCCGATGGAAATTATTCATTCAAAAGAAAAATTGAATAAATAAACCCGAATAACAATATAAAACCCAGAAAAAAGTGAATACCTTATCGCCTTGTAAAAAAAAAAATTCTCTTAAATGCAAATATATCATTCCTTAAAATTTCGGCATAAAATAAACCTAGATGGATTGACATGCCATTAAAATCAATCATTCGATTAAGGAATTATTATTAAAAAATGCGATTATACACTGTTTTAAATGTATTGAGCTTGAATCTGGAAGACCTTCCGGGAACGATCGATGATAGGGACAAATTGCAAGAGAGAGTCTGAGAAATCCATGCTAGCAGTGCAACTTGATGATAATATATATATATATATATATATATATATATATATATATATATATAATTAGTATAATTTGAATTTTTTAATTGTTTGTAACCAACAATAAAAAAAGATTTAAAATTCTGTAAATTTTTATACGAGATCTTATATGATTATTCGTGAAAATAAAATCTCTTTGATATTCCTTCATATTAAATGTAAAGTTTGATTTGGTTGGGTTGGGTTGGGTTGGTTTTTATGGCATATCAACCATTGTTGGTTATTTAATGCTAAATCCTCTTTATACATATATATTAAATATATCGGATTTAGTTTGGTTGGGTTTTATGGCATATCAACCATTGTGGGTTATTTAATGCCAAATCCACTTTATACATATATATTAAATATATATGATTTGGTTTGGTTGGGTTTTATGGCATATCAACATTTGTTGGCTATTTAAGGCCAAATCCTCTTTATACATATATATTAAATATATCTGATTTGGTTTAGTTGGGTTTTATGACATATCAACCATTGTAGGTTATTTAATGCCAAATCCTATTTATACATATATATTAGATATATATGATTTGGTTTGGTTGGATTCTATGGTATATCAACCATAATAGGATATTTAACCCCAAACCCTCTTAATACATAAAAGGCTCATTAAATAATTTTCCAGACTTTTTTCGTATGGGCACTTTTATTGATAGTACACACATGAAACTCTAGTAACCTTCCAAGTAATCCCCTCTGGCTGCAATGCACCTGTTGTACCGTTCCAAAAACCTCTGTAAGGCCCCATGGAAGTCCTCTTGTGTAAGCGTGTCAATGACCTTCTTCACAGCCTCTTTCATCTCCTCAATTGTCTCATCACGACAGCCACTAAGTTTTTCCTCGAGCTTAGGAAATTAGTAAAAGTCACAGGGAGTAAGGTCTTGACTATAGGGAGGCTGAGGAACTGTCTTGATGCCCATCTTGGTCAAACAGTCTGAGACAAGGATGGAGTTGTGGACTGGTGTATTGTCCTAGTGGAAATTCCACTGACCCGATTTGAAGAGTGTTGGCCTCTTCCGACGGAATCTTCCCCTGAACTCCCTTAAAACCTCAACATAGTATTCCTTGTTGACTATCTGTCCAGTGGGAATCCAGTGCATGTTGATCATGCCAGTGTTGGCAAAAAGGGATCATCAAAAGTTTGCGGGTGGATTTGCTCTGTTTGGCCTTCTTGGGTCTGGGAGAGCCAGCATGCTTCCACTGGGAACTCTGTCTTTTTGGTCTCTGGGTCATAGCAATAGATCAAGCTTCCATCGCAGGTCACCAGAGCATCAAGAACTGCGTGATCTGAATTGTTCAGCTCGACCATCTCCCTGCTGTCATGACAACGTCTTTCTTTCTGATCTTCTCTGAGCACCCTTGGTAAGAACTTTGCGCAAATCTTCATCTTCAGTTCCTCACGAATAATTATGTGTACAGTTCCCACACTGACATCAAACTGTTCACTTACTGTCTCTAGAGACACACGACGGTCCTTATCCGGGAAATTCTTTATTTTGCCGATCAACTCCTTATTTTGCCGATCAACTTCCTTACTCCTGCCACACCTCTCATCATACCTCACAGACTCCCTACCTTCCTTGAATCACTTATGCCATTCAAAAACTGATGCGTGATTCATGCAAGGCGGTCGAAAAGTAACCTGAAGCATTCCATACGTTTCTGTGGCATTTTTTCCAAGTTTAAAACAGAATTTTATTGCATATCGTTCTTCTAAAGTGTCCTCTCGTCCAGATTGCGTTTTTGAAATTCACCAGCAGTGACAATCAGTGACAATTGCTGCTGTAACAATCAGTGACAATTGCTGCTGTAACTGTTGATTTGAACCTGAAATCATAAAAATTGTTTAGTCATCTCATAAGATGTATAGCAATAACCTACTGAATTTTCAAGAGCCTACGACAATTTTAAATGCCTGTACAAAAAAGTCTGGAAGCTTATTGAAGGCAACTCGTATATATTGAATATATATAATTGGATTTTGTTGGTTTTTATGGCATATCAACCATTGTTAATTATTCAACGCCAAATCCTTATATATATATATATATATATATATATATATATATATATATATATTAGGTGGATTTGGCGTTGAACAACCTACAATATATATATATATATATATATATATATATATATATATATATATATATCAAAAGTATATGATTTGTTAAAAGATTTTGTCGATAACATTTTTAAACGCACACATTTAAATAGTTTCAAATATTTTTATATAACAGTCACAATTTAACATCAGTCATTTTTTTCTATTTAACATTACTCAGTCATTTACGCGCGTATTGCTTTGTAATATGAATTATTCAATTTAATTTCAAGAAGGGGTTCTTTACATTCCCCAAAGCTCCAGAATCTCTTGAGCCTCACCATCAGATTATCTACAGTCATATACTTGACACTCCTATAGTTTCACCTAAGCGGCTCATCAGGGTACATAATCCCGACATATATATATATATATATATGTGTGCGTGTGTGTGTGTGTGTGTGTGTGTGTGTGTGTGTGTGATCATTACATTTGTGTTGTTGGCAACAAGCCCTTAACTTTTCTTATAATTGCAGTACACACAACTGAATTCTTGTAATCAAAATCAACAAAGGAAATCTCTCTTGCCCAGTTGCATTTGAAATATACAGATCAGAATTACTACGCGTAATCTGAAGATTTTTTTAGCTTAAATTATTCAAAAATTTCATTAATATATTTTGATGACACAAATTTGTTATACGTCCATTTATTGCACAGTTTATAAAAAAAAGAAATTTGCCAATAATGGTTATATAAATATATATATAATCATCTACAGACAGACTGTTTCGTTCTATCTGGACTCTTTAGTGGGGCTAGACACGTAGGACGCTCGAAGCCGGGATCGAAACCCATTCAACTTTACGTTAGACTAAGTCTCAGACCTCTCGGACAGCAAGTGGACCACGTTGACTCAGGGAATTTTAAGGTATTTATTTAGCAACAGCAGCAGCGTGCGTTTGTTTTACATTTTATACCCTATCGGCTACCAGAGTGCTCAATTCTTTCGAAGAGCTTTGCATTATGCGAGCGGCGGCCGAAAATTCCTTCACCAGAGTGCTCAACCCCCCTGGGGGAGCGTCAGTGTGTGTGTTTATATATATATGTATATATATATTATACTATAAGATTTATTTTTTTTATTAGGAACTGTGGGGAGTCAATCAAGGGAGTAGAATTATCTTTAATGGCTATGTTGGAGGTTTTAAATTTATTATTATATATGATAAGTTTTATTTTTTATTAGTATCAATGGGGATATATATATATATATATATGTATATATATATATATATAGTGTTATTTTGGCTTTGCTTTCTTCTTTCAATTGAGAATTATGTGTAAATGTGTGTGTGTGTGTGTATGTGTGTGTGTGTGTGTGTGTGTGTGTGAGTGTGTGTGTGTGTGTGTGTGTGTGCCCTTAATTTGGCACTTCCTTCTTAGGCCAAGCTTTTCCGTTTTGTTTCCCGCCAAAAATCTACAAAGGACTGTAACTCTGCCAATGTAAGCGAAACGAAGAATTTCCGACCAAAAAATTTCATCTTGCCAAATAAAATTTAGAAAATAAGGAAAATAAAAAAATTTAAAATAAACAAAAAAAACAAAAAAAAAAGCGAATGAAAACAAGAATTTTTCTCTTTAATTCAAAAGTTAATGACATAAAAATTTTAATTGGTGAAAAACCTCTTTGAAATTAGCCGAAGACTTTCTCGTCCCGATGACATCAGGGAATTGATGTCAATCTTCAAGTGCCCAAACTTTTTCGAATCGTGACCCCATCCTTGGGTTTATAAGACTTTTCATGGTCCCCAAATGTCAGAGACTCACATACACAGATACATGTATACACACATACACTCATACATACGTGTACATACACATACTCGCACATGCATATACGCACAGATATTCACAAACACATGCACACACATACACATACACACACATGTATATACACACACATATGCATATACACACATACTCACACATACACGCTCACACACATTCTCACACACTCATACACACACATATTTGCCCAGTCGGCTGGGGCTGTAGAATACACCGACTGTATCTTTGCAGATGGGTTAGACCCTCCCAACGAGTGTCCTGTATATGACACTGAATAATCTGATGGTGAGGTTCCGGTAATGCTAGGGCTTTGGGGAATGCAGAGTACCCCTTTATTGCCATCTCTCCCATGTCTACTCTTAGACCCTCCCAACGAGTGTCCTGTATATGACACTGAATAATCTGATGGTGAGGTTCCGGTAATGCTAGGGCTTTGGGGAATGCAGAGTACCCCTTTATTGCCATCTCTCCCATGTCTACTCTTAGACCCTCCCAACAAGTGTCCTGTATATGACACTGAATAATCTGATGGTGAGGTTCCGGTAATGCTAGGGCTTTGGGGAATGCGGAGTACCCCTTTATTGCCATCTCTCCCATGTCTACTCTTAGACCCTCCCAACGAGTGTCCTGTATATGACACTGAATAATCTGATGGTGAGGTTCCGGTAATGCTAGGGCTTTGGGGAATGCGGAGTACCCCTTTATTGCCATCTCTCCCATGTCTAGTCTGGCCCGGAGTGGTAGCACCTGATAGGGTCCTATCTATGGATCAGATAGAAGTAAACTGTATACTTATGAAAAACTGAATTGTTTGAAATAGAACAGTATTTGACACTGAAACTGTACTTACGCTAAACTGAATTGTTTGAAATAGAACAGTTTTTTGACATTGAAACTGTTCTTATGTTAAACTGAATTGTTTGAAAGAGAACATTGAAACTGTGTACTTATGCTAAAGTGAATTGTTTAAAATAGAACTGCTTTGACATTTAACTGTATGTAAACAAAACAAAAAAATATAGTATTTATGCTAAACTGAATTGTTTTAAATAGAACAGTTTATATGCATAAAAATAAATTTGGCATTAAATAACCTACAATGGTTGGTGTGCCATAAGACCAAACGCAACCAAATCATATATACCTATTATGTATGTATAAAGAGAATTTGGCATTAAATAACCTACAACGGTTGATATGCCCTATAAACAAACCAAACCAAACTAAACACACACACACACACACACATGTATATATACATTCATACTCACATACATGCATATATACACATATACACACATACGTGCATACATACACATACATACTGTTACGATCTTCCCGTTCGTGGTGGATAGGGGGACATACCTAATCCTTGCTGGGGAAAACAACCACTATGGTGGTATCAGCTTGGACGAAAAAAAAATTTCACGGGTCGTCACTCAGGCGCGAACACCATTGGAAAGAATAACAGATTTAACCATATTTATATTTACCAATCCCTCCGCTCGGGCAGGATATGACACAAGGTCAATTTATAAGCGGAGTTTAACAGGTTTGAATTCAGCGTTTTCCTTCTCCTAGACTAGTTACCTTACCAAGGCTGAAGAACCTAGTCTTCCCTACTATTTACCCATAGCTGGAGGGAGAATAATTGGATTCATACCTTTCCCAAGGGTATTAGTGCTATGTGAAATGCAAATAGCCTGGTCCAGGATTTGAACTCGTGTCAGCGTGTCCATTTACTACGACGATAACCATTAGACCACGGGCACCTCCAAAATAACAGATTTAGCATAACGCAACAAAATGAATTAATTTGTAGGTTATTTTATTTCATTACTGATAATTTTCTCAATTTTCTATACGGGCCATAATCTTCCCAAAGAAAAAAAAATGTAGTCCTATATATATATATATATATATACATACACTTACACAAACAATACACAATGTAACGATCATCATTGTAGGAAATGGAATCGGTGACCCTATTTCAAATTCTGAACGAATCAGTTTTTTTATTTCATGCTAATGCCATTAAGAAAGGCATGAACCCATATTTTCTCCCCGTCCTCCTGCTATGGATAAATAATAGAATAGACAGGATTCATTAGCCTTGGTAAGGCAACTAGTTTAGGAGAAGGAAAACAAATCAGCTGTCATCATGATCGTTATCATCATCAAGACGTACGTAAGAGATGAAGAACCTTCTCGCGAATCAAGTCATACACCGTCTGTGTTTTTTTTTTTATGCATGAATCGGTTTGTGTGGTTTGGTAGTTTGGCTCGTCACGTCGGTCAAGGCCGCCGGACATGGGTAACGGGAAGCACGTGCTGAAACAGGAACTCTTCGAACCTCAGGAGAGTCGATTTCCCAGGCTCTAACCATCTCTGTGGGGAGGAGTAGGCTTATTGCCCGGTGCACTAAGCTTATGTATATAAACCCTTGCTGATTATCCTGTACTAGTGGGTTCATATGCAGGAGTCCATACAAGAACATCGTTTATGGGTTCATCCTTGCTTCCCCAGAAGTTTCCCGCATGCTTTGTACGTCTTAATTGAATGGTTTTTGAGATAGGAGGTAAGTGGCCGAGTAGAGGTCCATAGAAGCACATCACTTATGAGTTTGTCCTTGCTTCTCTAGACGTTTCCCACATGTCTTGTTCGTCTTACTTGGATGGTTTTAGAGATGGGAGGTAAGTGGCCGTGTCGGGGTCCATAGAAAAACGTCACTTATGAGTTTGTCCTTGCTTCTCCAGGAGTGTACCGCATGTCTTGTAAAAACTGACATTGTGTCACATTCAGTTCGTGGCTGAGGAGTTGGATACACACACATACACATACCCACGCCTACATATACACACCTACACACACACCACACATACACACACACACACACACACACACATATATATATATATATATATATATATATATATATATTATCATCATCCACAAACAGACTGTTTCATTTTATCACAACACTCAGTGTGGCTAGACACGCGAGACACTTCAAGCTGGGATCGAAACCCGCCTTATTTTACATGCCTGATATCATAACCCCAAAGCTAGTAGCAGCCCTTACCCTAGGTTGGGAATTTAACGTATATGTATTAACTTCATTTTGTTTACATTTTACGCAATCGGATACCGGATTGCCCAATTCGTTACAAGAGCTTTGCATTGCGCAAGTCGTAACTGTAAATTCCCTTGCCAAATTGCTCAATCCCTCGAGGAAGAGAGTTTATATTGTAATATTTTAGATAGTATATATTGTTATACAATAGATAATATATATTGTTATATATTTAAAGATATATATTGTAATATAATAGAAAATATATATTGTTATATAGTAGATGATATATCGAGGAAGCTTCAATAAGTTTCCAGACTTTTTTTTTTGTATAGGCATTTAAAATTGTCATAGACTCTTGAAAATTCCCTATGTTAATGCTATACATCTTATAAGATGACTGACCAATTTTTAGGATTTCAGGTTCAAATGAACAGCTACAGCCGCAATTGGAATACACCCTACGAAAGCCTGATTGTCATAGCTGGTGAATTTCAAAAATGCAATCTGGACGTGAGGACACTTTAGAAGAACGATATGCAATAAAATTCTGTCATAAACTTCGAAAAAAAAATGCCACAGAAACGTATGGAATGCTTCAGACTGCTTTTCGACCATCTTGCATGAATCAAGCATCAGTTTTTGAGTGGCATAAGAGATTCAAGGAAGGCAGGGAGTCTGTCAGGGATAATGAGGACTTCTATGGGGCCTACCAGAAGTTGTAGGGAACGGTACAACAAGTGCTTTGCAGCCGGAGGAGATTATTTCGAAGGGGACTAGAGTTTCATATGTGTAATATCAATAAAAGTGCCCATACGAAAAATGTCTGAAAACTTATTGTGTGCTCCTTGATATTGTAATATAATGGATAATATATATTGAAATATAAAACATGATATATATTATTATATAACAGATAATATATATTATAATATATTAGATAATATATATAGTAATATAATACATAATATATATTGTAACATAATGGATAATATATCTTGTTATATAATAGATAATATATATTGTGATATAATAGTTAACATATATTGTAATATAATAGAAAATATGGGGGTCAAACTTAACGATCAAACATATATATATATATATATATATATCAGTGTTGGTTGTCACTAAATCACTTTGTGGGTTTGTGGCGAACAAAGTGCCATATAATATGGAGAGTGCTCAATATCTAGGATAGAGCAATAATATATATATATATACATTTGATATACTGGAAGATCCTTACACCTCCTCAGAATGGATTACTCAGTCTATAAAAGACGCTAGCAAGCGGTAACCAAAGAGAGAATAAGCTGATCTTGTTACTGTAGCGATACCGCCCTCGCCCCCATACGCTTTACATCGTTTCTAACCATGTCACTTCTTTACGGCCGGCCGGTGATCAACTAGTGGTTCCGAGTGGGGCAACGCACATTTCTTGCCACTACAAGAATACGAGGGACAGGATAAAATAAAACAAACGAACAAACACGAACAATGCTTGGGGTTAACTCAAGCAAAAAGAGGAGTTATGCAACACTACACTTCCGTTAGCATATACGGACGAACGCTAGCATGGATTACTAGTGAAAATTCCACAAAGCAACTGGAATGCCGACATCTTGACTCGGTCTTCTTCGCTGGACCCTATCTTCTGCTACTGTGTCCGGAGTCGACCGCATCTCTCCGTGTCGTCTCGCCAACTGCCTGCCAGCTCCTTTGTCCAGTGTCGACTGCCCCTGTCCGTGGTTCCACGCCAACTGCTGTTAGCTCCTTTCTCCAACCAACTCTCTTTCGCGTCCCCTTACCACTTCCGGATACGGCGAGATTTTAGGTCCAAAAACCCTTTGTCTGGTTTCGCGCCCGAACAGACAAAGGAATCGTCTGCTTGGCGGGCCACCTATATGGTGTTACATTACACCGGCGTTCAAGATACGTTCGAGTGTCAATAAATGATTTGTTACATTGGACCTTTGTACAATAAACCAGTTATAACTTACTCTTATTACTCTCATAACTTAGTCTCATTTCATCTGTTTAATTTATATTGATTATATTGCCCCTGGGATATATCAATGTATATATTCGTACAGAGTGTAATTTTTCTCTTCACAAGATCACGTCTGTATTCCATTTATGATGGTTTGGTTTGGTTTGTTGGGTTTTATGGCATATCAACCTTTGTAGGTTATTTAACGCCAAATCCATTTTTATGTAAATAATCTGTTCTATTTAAAACAATTCAGTTTAGCATAAGTACACAGTTTAATGGTCAAAAACATTTCCATTTCAAACTATTCTAGCAGTTATATGTAATAATTCAGTTAAGTGTAAACACAGTTTTAATGTCGAAAAACAGTTCTATTTGAAATAATTCAGTTAAGCATAAGCACGCAGTTTAAGTGTAAGTACGGTTTAATTGTAAAAGTCATTTCTATTTCAAGCTATTCAGTTTTACTCAAAAAATTCATTTTAGCATAAGTATGCTGTTAATTCTATGTAACCCATAGATAGGACCCTTATCAGGTGCTACCACTCCGAGCCAGAGTGGACCTGGGAGCAATGGCAATGAAGGGGTACTCCACATTCCCCAAAGCTCCAGCATTGCTGGTACCTCACCATCAGATTGTTTAGTGTCATATACAGGACACTCCTTAGGGGGGGGCTTACCCCTCTGCAGTGGTGCAGTCAGTGTATTCTACCGCCCCAGCTGACTGGGCAATATATTTATGAGCTGCAGGATCATGGAGTTTGAAATATATATATTTTGGCAGAATTTCTTCATTGATACATATTTGAGTGAACATAATAGACATTTTTTGCCTACTTTTTTTTTTGTTTTTTGTGTACATATTTTTTTTTATTAATCCTTTCGAATTGCCGTATTGATCTAATGATATTCGGCGGGAATTGGTTGATAAATCTTCCCTTATTAGTTATTTCTAATAATATAAGGAAAACTTATTAGTACTTTCAGCCCAACTTACATGTGTACAGGTTGCAACGATAAAATTGTCGCCCTAGAAAAGACATGATTCCATTTCCGTTTAATGAAAACCAGTTTTCTTTTTTTTTCTTTTTTTTTTTTTCTTTTTTTTTTTTTTTTTGCAGACCATCTACTAGTTGGCCAGTTGTGTAGAAATCCAAACAGCGATAGGAGCCTTCTATTAAGTCTGAAAGTGACACAATGTTCAACGAGCGCGATCGGAGAAGCGCCGCCTTACAACTCATGCTCTCTACCGATCCAAGTTATGACAACAGGACCATTGCTAGCATCCTCAAAATACAAATCTGGACGGTTCAACGTGCCCAGGGTGATGAAAACAAAGTTTCAGGCTACAGTTATGGTCTTTGGTGTGATTTCAAGTGAGGACCACATCATGCCCCCTCACATGTTCGAAGTCGGCTGGAAAGACAACACCAAAGTGTACCTGGATGTGCTGAAGAGTGTGGTGATCCCCTGGTGCAATCAGGTGGCCGGTGGCAAACCCTGGGTGTGGCAGCAGGATTCAGCGCCGGCCCACAAGTCCAAAGAGACCCAGGCTTGGCTCAGAAGGAGTGCTACGACTTTGTACCCTTCTCTCACTGCCCCCTCCTCCCCCGACCTGAACCCGCTGGACTACTTCGTTTGGTCATACGTCGAGAACATCACCAACATGGCCTCCTACAACACCAAAGTCAGCCTGATCGCCCCCATCCGCAGAGTATTCGCCGAGCTCCCGCCGGCGCTTGTGGAAAAGGTATGCACCTAGTTCCGGATCCGTATCGAGGCGGTGAAGGATCTATATTGAATAGATGTCAGCTCTACTACATAATCAAGTTACCTGAATAGATTTTTCCAATAAAAGTTTCAAAATAAAGCTGTTGTGTTGTTTTCTTTGGGACGACAATTTCATCGTTTCACCCTGTAGATGTCAGCTCTACTACATAATCAAGTTAGCTGAATTGATTTTTTCAATAAAAGTTTTAAAATAAATCTGTTGTGTTGTTTTCTTTTGGACGACAATTTTATCGTTCCACCCTGTAGATGTCAGCTCTACTACATAATCAAGTTAGCTGAATTGATTTTTTCAATAAAAGTTTTAAAATAAAGCTGTAGTGTTGTTTTCTTTAGGACGACAATTTTATCGTTCCACCCTGTATATATTTATATATACATATGACCGTAAAGTTTAACCCATATATTTTCCATTACATCCTAAGCACAGGATAGAGTAAATACACGCATTAGATTTGATTATTGTTATTCATATTATTGATAATATTCAAAATTACTTTTGAAACATTTGCAACTATTTTGATCCCAAGATTGTTTAAATTCTTCTTTTTTTTTCGATGATGTGTATAGTTGAATTATAGGTTAAAATGGTTGGTTGGTTGGTTGGTTTCTTTGTTTATTGGCATATCAAGCTTCATGGGTTATTTAATGCTATAGCCATGCTCGTAGAAGTGTAGTATATCGACCTCCAACCCGGCCAAACATGCCGTTCCAAAGACGGCGGAAGTGCATATTCCACTGGCGTGGGCGCGCTTGGCTGACAATATGGGACAGTGTTAAAATCCCACGGCATAGTCACAAACTGATGCACCGGAAGAGAGTTACCTGTGAACTGCATGACAGTTATTTCCGCTCGATGACGATCAAACATGCCGTTCCAAAGACGGTGGAAGTGCATATTCCGATGGCCAGTTATGGGGAGATATTTGAGTGGACGTTGAACTATTATATAACTCAGTGCACAGGAAATTTAAGGAGAGTTTTGGGGATCAGACGATTTGGAGAAAGATGCAGTAGAGAAAACCAACACCCAGAGAGGCTGGGCCCAAGGCCCCCAGTTGAGCAGCCCAGGAGAACGGTAAAGAAACGCTGATGGCCATAAGAGTGGGGATCAATATGTTGCAGTTCTGTTCGGTCTCCAACGCCCTCTCACACACAACCCTTTCGAATAAAGTGAGAGGTATATATTTCTAAGAACTGTGTCGCTCGTCCTTATTGTGTCGTCGTTATGATTCTGCATGCAGATGTAGATGTATATGTATTGATTGTTTATATGGTTGGTCATGGTCTTGGCTATAAAACAGAAGTAAAACTGTGATACTATTTAACCCATAGCTGAGGAGATAAAGGAACGCATACCTTTCCCAAGGGTATTAGTCCGAATATGATTGTAATAGTGCGACTCGTGTTCAAATTCGCATACTTTTAGGGTCTTTTGTCTCTAAACCATAGGGACTTCCCCATATTTATTTCTCTCTCTCTCTCACTCGCTCGCTCGCTCGTTCTTTGTATTTATTAATCAGTTTATTCTAATTTATGTTCTTTCTTTCTTTCTTTCTTTCTTTCTATTTATCTATCCCAGTCAGTTCCCTATCTATCAATCTATCCATCTATCTCAGTCAGTTCATCTCTCCCTCTCTCTCTCCCTCTCCCTGTCATTCCCTTCCTCTCTCTCTCTCTCTCTTTCTTTCTCTCCCACTCGCTCTTTGCATTTCACAATCAGTTTGCTTTAATATTCTTTCTTTCTTTCTTTCTTTCTTTCTTTCTTTCTTTCTTTCTTTTTATCTATCTCAGTCTGTTTCCTATCTATCTATCTATCTATCTATCTATCTCATTCAGTTCATCTCTCCCTCCCTCACTCCCGCTCTCTCTCTCTCTCTCTCTCTCTCTCTCTCTCTCTCTCTCTCTCTCTCTCACCCACACACGCACACACACTCTTTCTTTCTCTGGATCTACTTATCTGTCTGTCGGTCCGTTTTATTCTACCCATCTTTCTTTCTTTGTTTTTTTTATCTATCTATCTATCTATCTATCTATCTCATTCAATTCGCCCCTCCTCTCTCCCTCTCTCTATCTCTCTCTGTCTCTGTCTGTCTGTGTCTCTCTATCTCTCTCTGTGTCTCTTTGTCACTATCTCTGTCTCTGTCTGTCTGTCTCTCTCTCCCTCTCTCTCCCACTCGCTTTTTGCATTTAACAATCAGTTTGTTTTAATTTATATTCTTTCTTTCTTTCTTTCTTTCTATTTATCTATCTCAGTTAGTTCATCTCTCCCTCCCTCTCCCTGTCACTCTCTCTCTCCCCCCACACACACACACTCTTTCTTTCTCTGTATCTACTTATCTGTCTGTCAGTCCGTTTAAATCTATCCATCTTTCTTTCTTTGTTATTTTTTAAAAATCAATCTATCTATCTATCTATCTATCTATCTATCTCATTCAATTCGCCCCTCCTCTCTCCCTCTCTCTATCTCTCTCTGTCTCTGTCTGTCTGTGTCTCTCTATCTCTCTCTGTGTCTCTTTGTCTCTATCTCTGTCTCTGTCTGTCTGTCTCTCTCTCCCTCTCTCTCCCACTCGCTTTTTGCATTTAACAATCAGTTTGTTTTAATTTATATTCTTTCTTTCTTTCTTTCTTTCTATTTATCTATCTCAGTTAGTTCATCTCTCCCTCCCTCTCCCTGTCACTCTCTCTCTCTCCCCCACACACACACTCTTTCTTTCTCTGTATCTACTTATCTGTCTGTCAGTCCGTTTAAATCTATCCATCTTTCTTTCTTTGTTATTTTTTAAAAATCAATCTATCTATCTATCTATCTATCTATCTATCTATCTATCTATCTATCTCATTCAATTCGCCCCTCCTCTCTCCCTCTCTCTATCTCTCTCTGTCTCTGTCTGTCTGTGTCTCTCTATCTCTCTCTGTGTCTCTTTGTCTCTATCTCTGTCTCTGTCTGTCTGTCTCTCTCTCCCTCTCTCTCCCACTCGCTTTTTGCATTTAACAATCAGTTTGTTTTAATTTATATTCTTTCTTTCTTTCTTTCTTTCTATTTATCTATCTCAGTTAGTTCATCTCTCCCTCCCTCTCCCTGTCACTCTCTCTCCCCCCACACACACACACTCTTTCTTTCTCTGTATCTACTTATCTGTCTGTCAGTCCGTTTAAATCTATCCATCTTTCTTTCTTTGTTATTTTTTAAAAATCAATCTATCTATCTATCTATCTATCTATCTATCTATCTATCTATCTATCTATCTATCTCATTCAATTCGCCCCTCCTCTCTCCCTCTCTCTATCACTCTCTGTCTCTGTCTGTCTGTGTCTCTCTATCTCTCTCTGTGTCTCTTTGTCTCTATCTCTGTCTCTGTCTGTCTGTCTCTCTCTCCCTCTCTCTCCCACTCGCTTTTTGCATTTAACAATCAGTTTGTTTTAATTTATATTCTTTCTTTCTTTCTTTCTTTCTATTTATCTATCTCAGTTAGTTCATCTCTCCCTCCCTCTCCCTGTCACTCTCTCTCTCCCCCCCACACACACACTCTTTCTTTCTCTGTATCTACTTATCTGTCTGTCAGTCCGTTTAAATCTATCCATCTTTCTTTCTTTGTTATTTTTTAAAAATCAATCTATCTATCTATCTATCTATCTATCTATCTATCTATCTATCTCATTCAATTCGCCCCTCCTCTCTCCCTCTCTCTATCTCTCTCTGTCTCTGTCTGTCTGTGTCTCTCTATCTATCTCTGTGTCTCTTTGTCTCTATCTCTGTCTGTCTGTCTGTCTCTCTCTCTCTCTCTCTCTCTCTCTCTCTCTCTCTTTCTCTCTTTACACCAAATCGATCGATAGGAATGATTGGATTCTTTCTTTCTCCAAGTCATTTCATTTTGATGTCAATCCGTCTTTTTGTGTTTGTCATCATCGAATCAGACTCGAAATCAACCAAATCCACTCGATGTGGAACTCTCCACTCTAAAGAGATACGGAAAAAAAAAAAGAGAAAGAAATAATCTTAAATAAAAAAGAAGCAATACGAAATGTCTTCTCAATAGGCATAATCTTCAGGGAGTATTTCACGAGACTTCATTGTCTCCTTTCATTGCCAGAAGGCTCATCGCGACATTTTTTTTTATTCATTTTTTTTTTTTTTGTTTTCTAATATAATTTTTCGTTTAAACCTTGATTGAAAAAAAATCTACACGATTCGTCTGTCGGTAAAAATTGGTTCATGTCTGTCGGTGCTTTTTTGTATTTACTGATAAAAAATCTTCTGCTCTTCATTTATTTCAATCTGAATTTGTCAATATAAGTTAACACACACACACACACACACACACACACACACATATATATATATATATATATATATATCAATCCTTACATATATATATATATATATATATATATATATATATTGGTCTTTAGTGTGTCAACGAAAACATCTGATTATATATATATATATATATATATATATATATATATATATATATATATAAATTTATGTATATAAATATGTAACTATATATATATATATATATACTGGTCTTTAGTGAGTGAACGAAAACTTCTAATTATATATATATATATATATATATATATATAATTATGTAAATTTTCCCGTATATTTTATATAAATCATTCATATAAATCTTTATATATATATATATGTGTGTGTGTGTGTGTGTGTGTGTGTGTGGAAAAAGAATAATCCAAATAAGATGAATTTATTGTGATGTAAAGCCAACGTTAAACGCTTCGGTTTTAATAACCTTCATCAGGGCTTTGATATAGCGACAATTGTTCACACAATTTTCTACTTTCTTCATACTGTCATATTCAGATCCATATTTATTTTCATATATACGTACATACATATATATATATATATATATATATATATATATATATATATATCCCCAGCTATGGGTAGCCCAGTCGGCTGAGGCTGTAGAATACACCGATTGCACCTCCATAGAGGAGTAAGACTCCCCCAATCAGTGTCCTGGATATGGCACAAAACAGTACCCCTTTATTGCGATTGTTCCCAGGTCCACTCTGGCCTGGAGTGGTAGCACCTAATAGGGTCCTATCTATGAGTTAAATTGAACTAAATTTTGTGCCTATGCTGAACTGAATTGTTTGAAAAAGAACTGTTTTGACACTTAATTGTGCCTAAATTAATGACTGATGCTTAATTGAATTGTTAGTGATGCATAACAATATTTGGTATCATTTAACTTTGACTAAACTGAATAACTTGAAATAGAACTCTTTTTTATTTTTAAACTGCGTACTTATACTAAACTGAATTGCTTGAAAATAGAACTGTTTATTTGTATAAAAATGGATTTAGTATTAAATATCCTATAATGATTGACATGCCGGAGATAGAATATTTTTTATTTTTTTTTTTGGACTTCTAGGATTTGTAATTTCGATTTGTAGGACTTGTAGGATTTGTAATTTCGATTTGTAGGACTTCTAAGATTTGTAATTTCGATTTGTAGGACTTGTAGGGTTTGTAATTTCGATTTGTAGGACTTCTAAGATTTGTAATTTCGATTTGTAGGACTTGTAGG
>OY757945.1:16517795-16685295 GCA_963585895.1 Sepioteuthis lessoniana | reverse complement strand
GGACGAACTCATAAGTGACGTTCTTCTATGGACCCTTACATGGCCACTTACCTCCCATCTCTAAAACTATTCAATTAAGACCAACGAGACATGCGGGAACACTGCTGGAGAAGCAAGGATGAACTCATAAGTGACGTTGTCCAATGGACCCCTTCACACGGACGTGCAAGTGTTGGTGACCTATTAGAACTTATCTACAACAGCTCTGTACGGACGCAAGATGTTGTTTGGAAGACCTACCCGGAGCGATAGATGATAGGGACGGATGGAGAAAGAGAGAGTCAAGGAAATCCATGCAAGCAGCGCGACTTGATGATGAATGATGATGAGGTCGGATTTAAAAGAATTTTCTTTCCAGACTCCTTATTCATTTTTCACGGTTGAAGATGAACAAAGATGAACGAAAGTGGAAAGACGAATAAGAATTGTTCATTTGTTATCTATTTTGGTGGGCTTTCGTTCATCATCAACAGAAATGCAGAGCTTGTGAAGGTGACTATGTGGTAAATTCGTTGCTGAAAACTTTCTCTATCTATGTGATCATTCTTCCTGTTGTATTTTTTTCTGTTGAAAAAAAATAGGAGGGATTACTTTTGAAGCAACGCTCTCATGGAGTTCTTGTTTGGGTGGATTGGATTTTATGGCATATCAACCATTATAGGTTATTTAATGCCAAATCCTCTTTATACATATATATTAAATATATAGGATCTGGTTTTGTTTGGTTTATGGCATATCAACCATTTTAGGTTATTTAATGCCGAATCGTCTTTATACATATGTATTAAATATATAGGATTTGGTTTTGTTTGGTTTTACGGCATATCAACCATTGTGGGTTATTTAAAGCCAAATCCTCTTTATACATATATATTAAATATATAGGATTTGGTTTTGTTTGGTTTTATATCATATCAACCATTGTGGGTTATTTAAAGCCAAATCCTCTTTATACATATATATTAAATATATAGGATTTGATTTTGTTTGGTTTTATGGCTTATCAACCATTGTGGGTTATTTAATGCCAAATCCTCTTTATACATATATATTAAAGATATAGGATTCTGTTTGGTTGGGTTTTATGGCATATCAACTACTATGGGTTATTTAATGTGCAATCCTTTTTATACATATATATTAAATAAATATGATTGATTTTGTTGGGTTCTATGGCATATCAAACATAGTAAGTTATTTAATGCTAGATTTTTTTTATACATAAATATATATGATTTGATTTGATTGGTTATTATGGCATATCAACCGTTGTAGGTTGTTCAATGCCAAATCTTCTATATATATATATATATATATATCAAATATATATGATTTGTAAACATTTTTTGATAATATTTTTAAACGAACCTAAGCCCTTTCTTTTGCTCAAGTTAATTTTTTTCAAGTATTTCTGTATATCACTAACAATTCAATTCAACTTCAGTCGTTTTCTACACACAATTAAATGATCAAACAATTCTTTTTCCAACAGTTCAATTAAACACTAGTCATTTGTTTGTGTTCAGTTTAGATATCAAACAATTCTATTTGACCCATAGGTCAGGTGCTACTGCTCGAAGTCAAAGTCGACCTGGGAGTAATGGTACTGAAGGGATACTCTGCATTCCTTAAAGCACCTACATTACTGAAGCCTTACCATCAGATTGTTTAATTTCATATCTACGACACTCATTTTTTGGGGTTGGGGGTTATTAGCCCTCTGCAGAGATGCAGTCGGTGTATACCATTGGCGAACACTCTACCCACTAGACCATTGAGCCGGTATGATATTTTTCCCAATTTGATAACTCTCAATGTCTCAAGTTTAAAATCGTGGTTTCTAAGTCCCTTTGAGTTGCTTAATATTTTTCCTATTTTTCACAATTAACCCCACTGCATTTTTAATGAGGCAATTTTCCTGTAAAGGACATTGATTATGGTGTCTGCAGTTGCAATGGGAATTATTCTTCAGTATTTCTTCTCTTGTTTCTCACTTGCTTGTTATACTTGTGGAAGTGGTCGTATAATAACGGTTATTGACGTGGGATAAAGGGGACTCGGCTAGCCATGTCCAAATCCTGGACGAGACAGTTTGCATTTCACATGGTGCTAATACCCTTGGGAAAGATATGAAGCCAACTATTTTCCCTACAAGCTATTGGTAAATAGTAGAATAGACTGGCTCTTTAACTGTGATACGACAACTGGTGTAGGAGGAGGAAAGCCCTGAATTCAAACCAGTCGTTGACCTGGAGAGGGATAGGTTCTGTCTGGCTATTCCTGCCCAAGCCACAGAGCTAACTTGAACAACAACCAGTTTTACTGCCCAAGTCAATCAACAAGTTAAATTGATTGTTAGAAGGAATTGGAAACATTGCACCTTGCACTTTGTTTGTCACTTACGGAGACTGTTACCCACCCACCCCCACACACACACCTACGATGGGTGATGGTTACATTTGGTACTTATAAGTTTTCCGGTCCTTCCCGCAACCATTTGCCTCTGATCGACTTGAGTCGTGAAACTGGATGTTGTGCCAGACGCTTGTGATGACTATTATTTCAACGGTTTTTAGGTTTTAATAATCGTTTTTAATCGTTCACAAGCATTTTGACTACTATGTGGCTCTATACTAGATATTGAGCACTATCTCTCAAGCAACATCTGTTTAGTTGTCTAAATTTCTGAGACGAAGCTTGATTTTTATCATTAAGGGTTTTCGGACTATCATCTCCATCTTTATTGTTATTTCCACAACGTTTCGGCCGATATGTCCTCCGGCCTTCTTCAGGTGTTTGTCGAACTCAGGAACCTTCACAAAACTTCGAACTACGTCCTTTATTGAATCCACCAGCAGGACACATGGCGTAACGGTTATAGGCGTTGATTCCCTAAGCTTATAAGGAGACAATAATGTAGAGGTTGCCGGTTCAATCCTGACTGCAGGCGAGTAACAATACAGGAATACTTAACACTTGTACCCGGTTATGGCTAACGGAATCAGAAGAGGCGACCCCTAAATAAAGGGCGTAGTTCGAAGTTTCGTGTAGGTTCTCGAGTTCGACAAACACCTGAAGAAGGCTGGAAGACATATCGACCGAAACGTTGTGGAAATAACAATAAAGATGAAGACAATAGTTCGAAAATCCATAATGATAAAAAACATCTGTTTTGTTTTCAATTTTATTGATTATATACACTACCAGTCAAAAGTATTTGGTAACCTTCTAAAATTAAAAAAAATTGAAGGTAGCCAAATAAAAGTGTTATTTTTAATGAAACAAGTTAAGCCCCGCTGTGGTACTATAGCTTCACGACACCTAGTTGGCCGCTGGTTTCGTGATTACCACATGTGTCGACTGGTCTTTCTCTGTTTCTTTCCACGCCCACGTTGCTTTCAGATCCGAGGAAAGAGAAGATGGATGAGGTCCAGTCGATGAAGGTTGGAATTCGAGTTGGTTCAGGAATTCGCCGCTTAAAGAACCAAATCCGTTGCCATTGCACTGCCTAATTGCAGTTAAAACTCCGCCAGTCAACTACTTTCACTCCCAGTTGCGGTGTTTGACTAAAAATTATCTAAACAACTGTGTAAATAAACGTTTGTTACTGTTTATAACAAACGCCTTATTTTCGCATTTTTTTAAATTTGCTTGGCAACTTTTTCTTCTCTCCAACTCGAATTCCAACCTTCATCGACTGGACCTCATCCATCTTCTCTTTCCTCGGATCTGAAAGCAACGTGGGCGTGGAAAGAAACAGAGAAAGACCAGTCGACACATGTGGTAATCACGAAACCAGCGGCCAACTAGGTGTCGTGAAGCTATAGTACCACACCGCAATGATTTTATTTATTATACTAGATACAATTCTTCCTAAACTACATTAAATAAAAATTAAACCAAAAAGGAAAAAAATCTTGAACTTTAGATTCATCAAAATGGGTGTTAAAAAAGTGACATTTTTCAAGTCTCAAGAGTTTAATAAGAATGCATAAATGATATAAGAAATGCAAACAGCCTTGTCCAGGATTTTATCTGTTTCTTTAATATTTTGAAAAAAGAAAAGATTCAGTAAAATTGAAAAAAAAAATTTTTAATTCAAAAAAGAAAAATGTCATCCCCTTTTTGGTGAGGCTGAGAACTTTTCAGCACACTCTTGTGTTATTATTTTATTGTTATTATTCATTTGAATATATTAAACACTTAGAAACCTCATTGTTATTACAGAAAAAAAAAGGAACTGAAAACCTGCTGACATCTGATGTAATGCTTGTACTACTAGAATGAATCACCAAGCCTCACCTGACACTGGCTTTTGAACATTATGACCTTGTGTTCAAGTCTAACATGTGGACCATTGAGCCAATTCTTCCGTGGATGAATGATCATGATTTAAAATGTAGATTGTGACAAAATTAGAAGCACTTATTATTTGAAACTATCTTAATTGATACAATAACGACAGACAATGATATCACTCACATCTATCACACAGTTCGTTGCTTGTCTCAAGTTTAATTTTTTTGGAAAGATGATAAGCTGGACAGAATGGAAAACTGAATGTTTTTAGTCTTTAAGCTTTAACGATTTGTTTGATGAAGAAAATGAAACTACTATAAAGAAAAGACATGATAGCAAAATAACTTAATCTAAATAATATTTTCATTTAAATACATAATAATAGCACCTGTTGAAGATTTCTGGAAAATACCAATGATATCCTAAACTTGTTTATCCTATTTACCAACCCCTCCGCTCGGGTAGGATATGACACAAGGTCAATTTTTAAGCGGAGTTTGACAGGTTTGAATTCACAGTTTTCTTTCTCCTAGACTAGTTGCCTCACGAAGACTGAAGAACCTAGTCGGCCCTACTATTTATCCATAGCTGGAGGGAGAATAATTGGATTCATACCTTTCCCAAGGGTATTAGTGCTATGTGAAATGTAATCAGGCTCGTCGCCGTGTCCATGTCCTACGATGATAACCATTACACCACGGGCACCTCCTAAACTTGTTTATAACAAATATTTTCTGTGGACATTTATAGAAAAAGATTTTTAAAAAAAGAAAAAGCTAAGATCCATCAAACTAAAGCAAAATGATAAAATGAAATTTTCAAAAAGAAAATGTATATGTACCATCCCTATCCCTGTTTCACGGTTTCTCGGCATTCTTATCAACTTTATCTATCTGTCCAGCTTTCATGTAAGAGTTGCCAGAGGTGAGCTGCACTTGTGGCTTGAATATCTCTGGCTTATCGGTCAAGATGGCACGCTCCCGGCGAGCGCCCCGGGGCCTGTTCTGGACTTCGGTCCGGAGCGTGGCCCTGGAAAAGGAACAATGGCAGACTTGGGGCCTTTAATTAGGCACCTAGTTTCGACTAGGCTACCTTCGGGTGGGCGAGCTGCATTTTTGTCTCCTTTGTCCCCCTTGTACGGCACTAGACCATGCTAGTTTAAGCCGTTAACTGGCATACGTGCCTGGACTCACATTTGGGTTCGTGAAACTGCTTGCCTCATCAGGCTCACATTGCACTAAGTGAGCCGATGAGCAGCACAGACAAGCAGGGTTCGAGTGTCGGCTCGTTCCCGACCTCCCCTCCCCTTTATCCCCACTTTAATCGGCCTTCGGGCTTTTGACCTTGTGTCAAGTCGTGTCTGGTGGGAGGCAGCGACAAATACTTGGCTTATCGGTCAAGATTATGCCACACCAGTTTAACGAGATTTAAGTCTGCTGATTGCGCCAGCCAAGACATCAGTTGAAGGACATGCTATTGTTCTTTGGTTTTAATGTACACGTACCTCTGGCAGAGTTTACTTGTATGTTTTGGGTCTACAAATCCTTCAGAGGGGATCGCGTGATGCTGCAGATTCAATTTGCCCTTCACCTGGTGCAAATCCCCGACTTTGCAATTGGGAAAAGCCCCCTACACCATAACAAAGCATCTTCCATGCTTTATGTTTGGTGTGGTACTGGGGGTTGCAGATCTTTCACCAACTCTTTACCACACATATACTTTCCTGTTTGACCGAAAGATTTCGAACTTTGATTCATCAGTCATCAGTCCCCAGCTATGGATGAATAGTAGGACAGACTGAATGGATGAATAGTAGGACAAACTATGGATGAATAGTAGGACAAACTATGGATGAATAGTAGGACAGACTATGGATGAATAGTAGGACAAACTTTGAATAGTAGGACAAATAGTAGGACAAATAGTAGGACAAACTTTGAATAGTAGGACAAATAGTAGGACAAACTTTGAATAGTAGGACAATACTTTGAATAGTAGGACAAACTATGGATGAATAGTAGGACAGACTATGGATGAATAGTAGGACAAACTTTGAATTCAAACACATATACTTTCCTGTTTGACCGAAAGATTTCGAACTTTGATTCATCAGTCATCAGTCCCCAGCTATGGATGAATAGTAGGACAGACTGCGCTTTTTAATCTTGATTTCGTAAACAGTCTAAGAGAAGGAAAACTTTGAATTCAAACCATACCGGTTTTCTTTCAAGATCTTCCTATCTTTATTCTAGTCTGAAGTTCTACCGTTAGCTGTCCAAACGTGACACTCACTGAGTACCCCTAGAAATGTTTCCTTTTACCACACTTTCTCTCATCCAGAAAATATATTATCTTAGAAAATTAAATATTTTGGTTGTTTGGTTAATTGGTTAATTTTAACTAAATGCCAAACCGTCTAGGGTTATTTTAAGCCAAGAGGTTAGGGAATCGCATTCATTCCACGCTCATCCATCGATTTTTGTGTATTTGTTTCTTAATATATTTTTTATTGCATACAGTCCTTTCAAATACGAATAATTTTTGAATCCATATATGGAATGTTCAGTGGTACAATTACGCGGGTTCAGGGTGGAACTGGAAGTAATGGGAAGAGTTTAGCCTCAACATCAGTTGAAGTTTAGTGTCATTCCCAGGACACAAAGTTCTATCTATGCCAGTGATGAGACCTCAACAGGTACCACTATTCCGGGTTGGGTGAAACTGGAAGTGATTGTAAGAAATAGGTACTCCACACACCCCCGCACTCCAGAAATAAAACCTCTCATTCAAATCTTTATTCTAGTCTCAAGTTCTATTGTCTATTATCCAAATGTGATTCTCACTGAGTGCCCAGAAAGCGATAATTTGTGCCAGATTTTCTCTCACACAGAAAATAAATCATGAAGAATTAAGAAGCTTTCTGGTTTTCTTTCAGCATCTTCAAATTTTGATTTTTTATATAATTCCGACCGTTTGTTGTCCGATTGCCATGGAAACGTTACCTTGTGCTTTATTTTCTCTTTTATGAAAATTAGAACCTTCCGGGATAATCTTTTAGAATCTCTAAATCTTAATTTTCGTCACGAGTTCTGCAGACTGTTGTCCAAATGTGGCACGACGCCCAGAGACCCAATATCTTCACGATCCAATCTCGAAGGATTCAGAAGTCGTCCTTGTATCAATTATTCTGATTTAGTCGAAGACTTTCTTTTCTTCTCCTTCTTCTTCTTCTTCTCTCTCTCTCTCTCTCTCTCTCTCTCTCTCTCTCTTAACATTCTTTCTTTTCCGTATATTTTCTCTGTAGGTCAAAGCTCTTAATAAAGCTGTCAGTCTGTCCAATGTTTATTGTAAGTCCTTTTATTCGGTTGAATCAGTGATGGGTTTGCCCACCAAAACAAAAATAATAAAATACTCTAGGATGACTTAGTATTGCCCAGTTGATTCTCCTGAAAACTGTTCAATAGATAAAACTATTATCTGCAGTGTTAACTTGATTCAGATAAATTATTGTAACATCCGCTTTATATCTATACATACGAGGATCATTAAATAAGTTTCCATACTTTTTTGTATGGGCTGTTTTATTGATAGTACACACATGAAGTCCCCTTCGAAGTAATCTCCATCGGCTGCAATGTATCATTCCAACAAATTCTGGAAGGCTCCATGGAAGTCCTCTTGTATGAGCGTGTCAATGACCTTCGTCACAGCCTCTTTCATCCCCTCAATTGTCTCATAATGAGAGCCTCTGGGAATAACCAAAAGTCACAGAGTGCAAGGTCTCGACTATAGGGAGGCTGAGGAACTATCTTGATGCCCATCTTGGTCAAATAGTCTGTGACAAGGATGGAGTTGTGGACTGGTGCATTCTCCTGGTGGAAATGCCACTGACCCGATTTGAAGAGTGCTGGCCTCTTCCGACGGAATCTCTTCCTGAACTCCCTTCAAACCTCAACATAGTAACCCTAACCCTAACCCAAACCCTTTGGCCAATCAACTGTTGTGTATTGACTTCCTTACTCCTTCCACACCTCTCGTCATCCCTCAGAGACTCCCTGCCTTCCTTGAATCTCTTATGCCACTCAAAAACTGATGCTCGGTTCATGCAAGATGCTCGAAAAATAGTCTGAAGCATTCCATAGGTTTCTGTGGCATTTTTCCAAGTTTAAAACAGAATTTTATTGCATATCGTTCTTCTAAAGTGTCCTCGCATCCAGATTGCATTTTTGAAATTCACCAGCTGCGACAATCAGGTTTTAGTAGGGTGTATTCTAATTGCTGCTGTAGCTTTTCATTTGAACCTGAAATCATAAAAATTGGTCAGTCATCTCATAAGATGTATAGCAATGACATACTGAAATTTCAAGATTTTAAATGCCTGTATAAAAAAGTCTGGAAACTTATTGAAGACACCACGTATATATTTGCAGTTTGCGTCAGTACCTGACACAGTCAAGAATTCGGTTGGGTTTAGTTTCTTTGTTTAATGGCGTATCAACCTTTGTAGGTTATTTAATGCCAAAGCTATTCTTCTAGAAGAACAGTAGTGGTACGATTTAACCTACAGCTGGGAGAATAAGGGGGTTCATACCTTTCCCAAGGGTATTTGCCCGAAAGTGAACGTAATAGCGCGACTGGAGTACGAACTCGCTTACTGCGATTCTGCAGTCCATTGTTTGAACCATTACACCACGAGGACACCCCTCTCAAGAATTCGGTTCGGTTCCTTTGTTTAATAACATATCAACCTTCGTATGTTTTTTAAAACCAAATCTATCATTGTTGAAGATGGGTTAGTTGGATCTTATGGCATATCAACCCTTACAGGCTATTTAATACCGAATCCAAAGCTCTTCGAACGAAATGAGCACTCTGGTATCTGGTAAGGTATAAAATGTAAACAAACGAACGCTGCTGCTACTATTGCTACATAATACCTTATAATTCCCTAGCTGACGTGGTACGATTGTTAGCTGAGCGGTCTGATACTAAGTTTAACGTAAAGTTGGGCGGGTTTCGATCCCAGCTTTAAACGTCCTACGTGTCTAGCCACACTGAAGAGTTGTTATACAACGAAACAGTCTGTCTCTGGATGACAATATATATATATATGTGTGTGTATATATATATATATATATATATATATATCTTTAAAGAAAAAACCAAAGACCGGTTAATTTAGGATTATAAATTTATTTCCATCCTGTTTTTCAGTTTCTGGTGTGAACCAAAAACACGAAGAAAAATATAACAGGACTACTTCAGAGCCAATGGATAAATAAAACAGAATTGACACGTGGGGTGGAGCTTTACCGAATAATACACACACACACACACACACACACACATATATATATATATATTTCATTAAGAAAAAACACAAACCGGTCACATTTTTTTTCGTGTTTTTTGATTTTATTAAAAACACATTACAGGATGGAAATAAATTTATAATCCTAATGTGACCGGTTTGTTGTTTTTTCTTAATGAAATTATTGCTCTGTAATGTCTGTTACATTGAGCTCTTTACCAGGAAAATTTAAATGTTCACTTTTGAATAGTTTTCTTGTCCTGATGGAGTTACTCCCAACTCCGGTTTAACTGGACCAAATAATACTTATATATATATATATATATATATATATATATATATTGGTACATACAAATTTAAACAGACAGATACTAAGAGATGTATTCGATGAGGGAGATAGAGATATATGAAAAAGATATTGGAATCGAAATGGCCCTTTCATCTGACAACCAATTTCATCAATTTACATTGTTTTAAACGACTTCTGATGTTCTCGCTTGACAAATGTCAGATGAAAGGTCCCTTGTGATTCCAATAATTCTCATATATATTGCTATCGCCCTAATTGCATATGTCTATATATATATATATATATATATATATATATATATATATATATTATGATTTGTAAACGAATAGTTTGTAGATAACATTTTCAAACGTGCAAGATTGTTTGGTTAGTTGGCTGGTTGATGGGTTTTACGGCGTATCAACCCTCTTCGGTCATCTAATGCCGAATTATGTCATTTTGATAAAAGTTTCAAACAATTCAGTTTCGTATAAGAATAGACATTTTGTTTACACACAGTTAAATGTCAAAACAGTACTATTTCAAACAATTCTATTTAGTATAAGTGCACAGTTTTGATGTCAAAAACAGTTCTATTTCAAACAATTCAGTTTAGTATTAGTACACAGTTTCAATATCAAAAACAGTTCTATTTCAAATAATTCAATTTAGCATTAGTACACAGTCAGGTGCTACCACACCAACCAGAGTGCACCTGGAGGCGATGGCAATGAAGGGGTACTCCGCATTCCCTAAAGCTCCAGTATTCCTGGAGCCTCACCATCAGATTGTCTTGTGTCATACCTAGGAAAATCGTTTGGTGGGGGTTCTTACCCTTCAGGAGAGAAGCAGTGGGTGTATGCTACAGCCCCAGCCTAATGGGCAACCACGTGCTGGTGTTCATTTATTTGCACACAGTTAAATGGTTTCAAGTACAATAAATGATAAAATATTTTACTCATAGGGAGGGCAGAGTGAACCAAGGAATAATGGCAATGAAAGAGTTCTCTGGATTCCCCCAAAGCTCACCATCAGATGGTCGAGTGGCATAATTCAGGACACCTGTTGGGAGGAGGGTCTAACTTCTCTGAAGAGATGCAGTCAGCGTATTCTACATCTCCAGCTGACTGGGCTGTCTTTTAGAAGAACATAAGTGGTACTATTTAACCCTTAGTTGAGGGTATCTAGGGTTTAATACATTTCCCAATAGTATTTGTCCGAAAGTGAATTTAATAACTTAACCGGAGTTCGAACTCGCTTACGATGATCTCATAGCCAAGAGCGTTAGCCACGAAGATTACCACTCCCGTTTTCAAGGATTTGTAAAAGGAAAAAGAAAGATTTAAACATATTACTCAAAGAACGATATTTGGAAAAAGAATTTATAAAGATATACTAAATATAACAAAAAAAAGAAAGGTTTGGTTTGGTTGGTTGGGTTTTATGGCATATCAACCTTTGTAAGTTATTTAACGTGCGAATTCTGTCTATATATATATATATATATATATATATACATATTAAACCAAAGATTTCAAAACGAATATTAAGGTAGGTAAAATTTTCTATTAGCTGGATTTCATTTGTTTGCACAAGATTACAAAAAAAGGAAAGAATTATATATATATATATATATATATATATATAATTTCTAGTTTTCTTGTATTTTAAACAAAAAAGAGATACATATATATATATATATTTCTTTTTTTTTTTGTTTAAAAAACAAGAAAACAAGGAATTATATATATATATATATATATATATATATATATTTCTTTTGTTTTTGTTGTTGTATTTAGTATATCTTTAGATATAATGAGTAGAGTGATCACCAATGGCCCGGGAGACCTAGGTTCAATCCCTGGTCGAGTCATACCAAAGACTCAAAAAATGGTACTTGGTGTAGTAACTATTGAAAAGGGACCCTTTGGGTCACCCTCGACAACGGTCACCAAACTTACCTAATATATATATATATATATATATATATATATACTTACTAATCTACTATCTACCAGCATTTACGGTGACAAAGAAAAAGAAAAAAAAAAACTGCCAGAATTCAGAGATAACATATCTCGAATCACTGCCTGGGGGAAAAAAGAAAAAGACTATCGGGAGAAAAAAAAAAAAGTCCAACTTTGTCACACCAGTTGAAAAAAATTCAGAAATATGCAATCAGTTGGTCAAAAGAACAAAAACCCACAGCAAAATGCTGCAATGCTACAATTACAAAAAGTGCTCAAAAATAAATAGAGCCAAGAAAACGGCTCCTAGGGGTACCTAGCACCGACGTCGGTACTAGGTACCCCCAGGAGCCGTTTTTGGCGAAACTGTAGTAGGATAGTCTCGGCTCGCGATTTAATTTATATATATATATATATATATATATATATATATATATATGACTATATATATATATATATATATTGCTCTGCAGGTATATTTTGAATTAGATAGCCGTACATTGAACATTCATTATCTGGATATTCAGTCCTTATTTGCTTGATATATATATATATATATATAGAGAGAGAGAGAGAGAGAGAATTGGGGAGAGAGAGAGAGAGAGACTGAGAGAGAGCAGAGATTGATAAATATTTAAACAAGAGATTCCTACGGAAAGAAAGAAGATAAAAACAAATGAAAAATAACATGAAAACTTAAAACAGAAAGAAGTACAAGAAAAAGGAAAAATATTATTAGAAAAATGACAACAGGAAAGAAAGAAAGAATGTATGAAGATAGAAAAAAGAAAAAAGAAAAAAAAAACAGAAAGAAATATTCAATAAGTTATAAAAAGGGAAAAATTGTGAAAGAAAAAAGAAATGGAGAGAATGATTAAAATGTTTCAAACGAAAGAAAGAAAGAAAGAATGAAGGACATTATGAAAAAAAGAAGCATTGAGAAAGAAAGAAAAACTAGTAAAAAGAGAAATGATTAATGTATTTTAAACAGGGAAAATATTTAGAAAGAAAGAAAGAAAGAAGGATTTACGAACTAAGAAAGAAAGAAAGAAAGAAGGATTTACGAACGAAGAAAGAAAGAAAGAAAGAAGTATTTACAAAGAAAGAAAGAAAGAAAGGAAGAAAGAAAGAAAGATTTACGAAGAAAGAAAGAAAGAAAGAAAGATTTACGAAGAAAGAAGAAAGAAAGAAAGAAAGAAGAATTTACGATGAAAGAAAGAAAGAAAGAAAGAAAGAAGGATTTACGAAGAAAGAAAGAAAGAAAGAAAGAAAGAAAGAAAGAAGGATTCACGAACGAAGAATAAAAGAAAGAAAGAAAGAAAGAAGAATTTACGATGAAAGAAAGAAAGAAAGAAGGATTTACGAAGAAAGAAACAAAGAAAGAAGGATTTACGAAGAAAGAAACAAAGAAAGAAGGATTTACGAAGAAAGAAAGAAGGATTTACGAAGAAAGAAAGAAAGAAAGAAAGAAAGAAGGATTTACGAAGAAAGAAAGAAAGAAAGAAAGATTTACGAACGAAGAAAGAAAGAAACATGGATTTACGAAGAAAGAAAGAAAGAAAGAAAGAAAGAAGAATTTACGAAGAAAGAAAGAAAGAAAGAAAGAAAGAAGGATTTACGAAGAAAGAAAGAAAGAAAGAAGGATTTACAAAGAAAAAAGAAAGAAGGATTTACGAAGAAAGAAAGAAGGATTTACGAAGAAAGAAAGAAAGAAAGAAAGAAGGATTTACGAAGAAAGAAAGAAAGTAGGATTTACGAACGAAGAAAGAAAGAAAGAAAGAAAGAAGGATTTACGAAGAGAGAAAGAAAGAAAGAAAGAAAGAAAGAAGAATTTACGATGAAAGAAAGAAAGAAAGAAAGAAGGATTTACGAAGAAAGAAAGAAAGAAAGAAAAATTTACGAAGACAGAAAGAAGGATTTACGAAGAAAGAAAGAAAGAAAGAAAAAAGGATTTACGAAGAAAGAAAGAAAGAAAGAAAGAAGGATTTATGAACGAAGAAAGAAAGAAATAAGTATTTACGAAGAAAGAAAGAAAGAAAGAATTTACGAAGAAAGAAAGAAAGAAAGAAAGAAAGAAAGAAGGATTCACGAAGAAAGAAAGAAAGAAAGAAAAAAGGATTTACGAAGAAAGAAAGAAAGAAAGAAAGAAAGAAGGATTTATGAACGAAGAAAGAAAGAAATAAGTATTTACGAAGAAAGAAAGAAAGAAAGAATTTACGAAGAAAGAAAGAAAGAAAGAAAGAAAGAAAGAAAGAAAGAAAGAAAGAAAGAAGGATTTACGAAGAAAGAAAGAAAGAAAGAAGGATTTACGAAGAACGAAAGAAAGAAAGAAAGAAGGATTTACGAAGAAAGAAAGAAAGAAAAAAAGAATGATTTACGAACGAAGAAAGAAAGAAAGAAGTATTTACAAAGAAAGAAAGAAAGAAAGAAAGAAGAATTTACCAAGAAAGAAAGAAAGAAAGAAGGATTTACGAAGAAAGAAAGAAAGGAAGAAAGAAAGAAAGAAAGAAGGATTTACGAAGAAAGAAAGAAAGAACGATTTACCAACAATGAAAGAAAGAAAGACGATATGCAAAATTACACTATTTTACCACTTAATAGAAGTGGGGTGCCTGACCCTTTTCCATCAAATTTTCTTGGTATGACACAAAACTGCTTCTAATGGTGAATATTCCTTTCTAGCTCTTTGCTAATGGTTGGTTGGTCGGTTGGTTGGGTTTTATGGCATATCAACATTTGTAGGTGGAGGTGTCCGTGGTGTAATGGTTATCGTCGTAGGAAATGGACACGGCGACACGAGTTCAAATCCTGGACGAGACTGATAGCATTTCACATAGCACTAATACCCTTGGGAAAGGTATGAATCCAATTATTCTCCCTCCAGCTATGGGTAAATAGTAGGACAGACTAGGTTCTTCAGCCTTGGTGAGGCAACTAGTCTAGGAGAAGGAAAACTCTAAATTTAAACCTTTTAAAATCCGCTTAAATATCGACCTTGTGTCATATCCTGCCTGAGCGGAGGGGCTGGTAAATAGGATCAACATTTGTAGGTTATTTAATGCCAAATCCATTTTATACAAATAATCAGTTCTATTTCAAACAATTCAGTTTAGCATGAGTACACAGTTTAATTGTGAAAAACATTTCTACTTCAAGCAATTTAGTTTATTCAAACAGTTCTAGATCAGGTAATTCAGTTTAGTATAAGTACAGGATCTTATTTACACACAGTTAAATATCAAAATAGTTCTATATCAAATATTTCAGTTTAGCGTAAGAACAGTTTCAATTTCAAAAAGTTCTATATCAAATTCAGTTTAGCATAAGTACGCAGTTTAAATATCAAAACAGTTCTATTTCAAGTAATTTAGTTTAGCATAAGTACCCATATTAGTTTTATTTAACCTATAGATAAGGCCCCATCAGGTGCAACCACTCCAGGCTAATGTGGACCTGGGAGCGATGGCAATGAAGGGGTGTTCCACATTCTCCAAACTTCAAGCATCACTAGAACCTCACCATAAGAGGGGGTGTCTTCGTGGTGTAATGGTTAAATCGATGGACTGCGGAATCGTAGTAAGCGAGTTCGAACTCCAGTCGCGCTATTACGTTCACTTTCGGACAAATACCCTTGGGAAAGGTATGAACCCCCTTATCCTTCTAGCTATCCGTTAAATAGTACCACAACTGTTCTTCTAGGAGAATGGCTTTGGCATTAAATAACCTACAAAGAGTTGATATGCCATTAAACTAAAGAAACCAAACCATCACCATCAGATTGCTATAATTGTCAGATTGCCAGGACACTCGTTGAGAGAGGGGTCTTACCCCTCTGCAGAGGTGCAGTCGGTGTATTCTTCAGCCCCAGCCGATTGGGCAATTTGGGAATGGTTCGTAGTTAATATTACTCGATACTATCCATTTTTGTGAGTATAATGTTCCACAAGAAAGAACAAAATGTTGGCATCTTTGATTTAAAAGAAATATTTTTTATTAAAAGTTCTTAGGAATGTTACATATTTATGGATAACATATACAAGGATCATTCAATAAATAAGGTGAATATTGCCTAAGGAGTTGTGTTACATATTAACCTTTCACAGATCGATTAGTTAGTGATTTCTAAACAGGATATTGCACCTGTGTAAACAAGGGACTGTGGAAATAAATCACGTGAACTGAGAACCGGAAGGAAAATATGTGAGCGTTGAGAATATTATATAATGACAAGAGATTAGCAGTCAATACAGACATTCGGTTAGACTCAGAGGGTAGCCAGTGAGTAAACAGATCAACCGGAGTGGGGGTGCAAGCCCCCACTCCTGAGAGTCTCCTGTCAAAGAAGCAAAAAGTAAGACTCCGAAAGTCTGTTCCCAACAGTGCCAATAATTGCAGTCTTCTGTCTGTCTTTTTGTCTCTCTGTCTTTATCTGTCTCCTCTCTCCTTTCTCTCTCTCTCTCTCTCTCTCTCTCACACACACACACACACACACACACACACATCGGCAGCCATTTCGACTCTTTTGTGGCAATAAAAAAGAGATAAATATTTTCATAAACCTAAGCGTTATGATCTTTTTATTCGTATACAACAGTCCGCCATAGGAAGCTCTGTTTTCAGTTTCGGTCTTTTTAAAAAAAATTTCAATGAAATCAATCGTCATCGCTCTTCTCAGGTTCCAGAAAAATGTCAGCCTCACCTTCTTTATTAACCGCTGCACCCAGAACTTTTTCTTTGGCGGAAAGTCTGTATGAACTGTCTTTTTCACTCGAGATCGCAATGTCAAACCAGTGTTTAGCCCATTAGTAAACATTGTTTTGTCTAAAAATGAACCAATTACAAATAATATGAAATTCTGAAAAAATAATTTATTTTTCTTTTAACAAAAAAATCCCCCTCCTTTCTTGAATGACACTGATATATGTGTGTGTATGTGGTTGTGTGTGTGTGTATGCGTTCGTGTGTATGTGTGTGTGTCTTTGTTAGTGCGGGTTGTGTGTGTGAGAGAGCGTTCGTGTGTGTGTGTGTGTGCGTGTGCATCTATGTGTGTATGTGTCCGTGTATGCGTGTGTTTGGTTGTGTGTGTGTGAGAGCATTCACGTGTGTGGGTTAGTGTGTGTGTGTGTGTGCGTTAGAGTGTGTGTTTGTGTGTGTGCGTTCTAGTGTGTCTGCTTGTGTTTGCGTTCGTGTGACTGAGTGTGCGTTCGTATGTGTATGTGTTCGTTTTCGTGTGGGTGTGTGTGTATGCGCATGTGTTCGTATGTGTGTGTGTGTGTGTGTGTGTGTACAAATATGGAAAAACAAGGCATTCAGAAGCCGATATTGTTTATAGTCGAATTATTTGCCTGCGTTAAACGTTCCGGTTTTTTATATCAAACCACCATCAGGGTTTTTAAACATGTATCTTTTTAATTATACTTATTTTCGACTTTTCTAAATCTTAAAACGAAATGAAATGCACACACACACACACACACACACATATATATATATATATATATAAGTAGTTAAAACGCACTTCATACGGACACACAGACACACACACACACACATATATATATATATATATATATATATATATATATGAAGAGCGTGTTTTAGCTACTTGTTCATGAAGTCTAATATTTCATTTTTAAAAAAAGGAATCTAACATTAATCGAACGTTCGATCCATCTTGAACAGACGATTTTTAAAATCAATCTTGACTTCTAATTTGCGTTGTTTTATGAGCTCGGCTCCCAAGTTAAAAGTTTTCAAAAAGATATAAAATTCTTGACGTGGTTAGGATTATTGGAATATTGATTAAAACTTCGTCTAAAACGCGTGCAAATGCCGATTTTCTTTCTTCTTCGAGGAAATTTTAGAGCGAATGAGGTCGACGATTACATGAACGCACTTTAAAGAGACAGAAATTTATACGGGAATCAAAATCATTGCAGTGGGACTCGCCGTGGAGCAGTAGTTAACACGCTGGGTTGCAGCCTCTAACTTAACGAGTTCAAACTCCAATTTCGTTCACTCTGAGGCAAATTCCCATGGGAAAGGTTTGAACTCTTTCATCCCTCACCCAGCTGTTGGTTCAATTGTGACACTGCTGATGGGTTTAGCATTGAATAAAGCAACAACGCCAAACTTACATGACTATTATAATTTTGTTTATAGACTTGATAGTTTTAAACTTTAAAAAAACTTATTGATAAATATTAATTTTCTCGTATTAATAAAACTTCCACTTTGTTTTATTCTTTAACGATTTATTCTTCCATACTTAGTTTAATAAGCTTTTTGCTTAGATGTAGCACAAGGCCATATGAAAAGGGCACCCAATGAGACTTACATCTATTACATTCACCATTCCCAAACAACAGTGGGGTGGGTCTTCGTGGCGTGCTAGACTGTAATTACGTACTAAGAGTGTTCGAACCCCAGTCACGCTATCCTCAGTTTCGGACAAATTCCTTGGAAAAAGGTATGAATCTCCTACCCCCCCCACACACACCAGCAGTTACTTAATTACTATCACCCTTCTAAACTAGCTCATTGGCCTAGCGTGTAGAGTGTTCGCCAATGGTCCGGGAGACCTGGGTTCACTCCCAGGTCGCATCATACCAAAAACTTTTAAAATGGTACTTGATATAGCCTTGCTTAACACTCAGCGATATAAAGTACGTATCGAGGGTAAAGTGGAGCTGTTGCTTGATTGCTATCACTATTATTCTTCTAAACCGGCTCATTGGCCTAGCGTGTAGAGTGTTCGCCAATGGTCCGGGAGACCTGGGTTCACTCCCAGGTCGCATCATACCAAAAACTTTTAAAATGGTACTTGATATAGCCTGGCTTAACACTCAGCAATATAAGGTACGTATCACGGGTAAAGTGGAGCAATCCAGGGAAAGGAAACCCTAACCCTTCCCTACACCTCGTTGTAGTAGCTATTGAAAAGGGAGCCTTCGAGTCGCCCCCGACTACGGTCGCCAACAACTTTGTAAGGATAGTTTGGCAATAAGTAACCTACAAAAGTTAACATGCCTTTAAACAAAGAAAGCAAGGAACCAAGAAAATTTTAAATTCTAAAAAGTGCATTCATGTAATCGTAAAACTTCAATAACCCAACGATTGATACGTGTAAAAAGAGAATTTGGCAATTATTAATCTACACCCACGTGATATAATGGTTAAAGCGCTTGACTGTGCTTTGTAGTAAGCAAGTTCGAACTCTAGTCGCGCTATTACGTTCACTTTCGGGCAAATACCCTTGGGAAAAGTATGAACCTCCTTATCCTCCCAGCTATGGGCTAAATAGAACAACTACTGTTCTTCTAGAAGAATGGCTTTGGCATTAAATAATCGTACGAAGGTTGATATGCCATTAAACAAAGAAACCAAACCACACCAACCAATTTTCTTGGTTGGTTAGTTGGTTGGTTGGTTGTATTTATGGCATATCAACCATTGTAGGTTATTTAAGGCCAAATCCTCTTTATACATATATATTAAATATATATGATTTGGTTTGGTAGGCTTTTATGGCATATCAACCATTTCAGGTTATTTAATGTCAAATCTTATTTATAAATATATATATTAAATATATAGGATTTGGTTGGGATTTCTGGCATATCAACCATTGTGGGTTCTTTAATGTCAAATCTTATTTATTCATATATATTGGATTTGGTTAGGTTGGGTTTTATGACATATCAACCATTATAGGTTATTAAATGCCAAATCATCTTTACATATATATATTTGATATATATGATTTGGTTTTGATGGGTTTTATGGCATATCAACCATTGTAGGTTATTTAATGCCAAATCGTTTTTATACATCTATATTAAATATCTATGATTTGATTTCTTTGGGTTTTATGGCATATCAACCTTCGTCGGTTATTTTATGCCAAATCCACTTTATACATATATATTATATATATATGACTTGGTTTATTTGGGGTTTATGGCATATCAACCTTTGTCGTTTATTTAATGCCAAATCCTCTTTATACATACATATTAAACATATCGGATTTAGTTTGGTTGGTTTTTATGGCATATCAACCATTGTAGGTTATTTAATGCCAAATCCTCTTTATACATATGTATTAAATATATAGGATTTGGTTTGGTTGGATTTAATGGCATATCAGCCATTGTAGGTTATTTGATACCAAATCCTTTTTATACATATATATCAAATATACAATTTTTAAACACATTTTTAAACGAATCTGAGCTCACTTTTTTGCATTCAGTTAAATAGTTTCAAGTACTTCTACGTAACACTAATTAAATATCAGTCATTTCTTTACACACAATTAAATGATCAAGTAGTTCTATTTCAAACAATTCAGTTTAGCATTAGTCATTTGACTGTACTCAGTTTAAAGGTCAAACATTTCTATTTTACCCATAGATAGGAACTTATCAGCGGCAACCAATCCGGGTCAGAGTGGCCCTAGAAGCAAGGGCAATGAAGAGGTACCGCATTTCCCAAGGCTCCAGCATTACTGGAGCCTTACCGTCAGATTGTTTAGTGTCATATCCAGGACACTCGTTCGGGGGAGGTCTTGTAAGTGTCTGATTCATCCATCTTTCGACTTATTTCTATCATCTTTTCAGATTCACCGCAATCTACCATTTCACCACACACACACACACACACACACACACATATATATATATTTGTGTGTGTGTGTGTGTGTGTGTGTGTGTGTGTGAGGGGAAGTTGTAACTAAATCCGATTGTATGAAAATGTACAAATGTAAAAAAAAGGACAAGATTTACCGAAGATCATTTTGGGTTTTTTTGCCAACGTTCAACGTTTTGGTTTTCAAGTGTGAAAATATTAAACCTTCAACAGAGAGTGTGAATTTCTAAATGAAGCGCAAAGATGAGAAAGTCATGAACGTTCTATTCCCGTTGGTTGCGTTCTCTTTCAAATGTGTAAAAAGAGGATTTGGCAATTATTAACCGACACCCCGTGATGTAATGGTTAAAGCGCTTGACTGTGCTAAGTAATAAGCGAGTTCGAACTCCAGTCGCGCAATTACGTTCACTTTTGGACAAATGCCCTTGGGAAAAGTATGAACTTCCTTATCCTCCCAGCTATGGGCTAAATAGAACAACTACTGTTCTTCTAGAAGAATGGCTTTGGCATTAAATAATCGTACGAAGGTTGATATGCCATTAAACAAAGAAACCAAACCACACCAACCAATTTTCTTGGTTGGTTAGTTGGTTGGTTTGTAATGTAATGGCCAAGGGATTTCAGCCTTTGAGTTTAGTTAGGCTGAGAACCTTTCGGCTCAACACATGGGTTAGTTAGGTGCAACATTGAGGCAGGTGTTAACGCAGACGCGCGCGGGCGGTTGGGTGTCACTCAGATGTCACAATAGTCTGAGACGAAACGGGTGACGGAGTGCGCGTGACGTCACGCACCGGAAGCGCGCAGAGGTTTGTGGAGAATTGAAAGAAAGTTAGAGAGTTGAATACTAGACGCCAAACGCGGAGGATCGACTTTTGGAGCTCGCCGACGCGAGGCGAACTTGCACCCAATGAGGGCCGCTCGAGATAGGGGCCAAATGAATAAGACAGCATAGAAGAGTGTGTCTCTCCTCCTTATGTCGAAACCTTTAACTCAAAGTTAATAAAAAGGTTTCGTACCTGAACAAGAAGTCGCCACGTGTTTTCGAATTTCGAGATTATGTGTTCTAACTTATGTATATATGTAATGAACGTCCCATGTACATTTTGCAAATAGCCGTATTTACCTATAGTACAGGTTGGTTGGTTGGTTGGTTGTATAATGTGATTAGCGTTCGAAAATTTATTTAGAACATTTCTTTCAAAAAAATTTATATCACACCAGTCTGTCTATCTGTATATGTTCATATGAATCTATTTTAAACATTACATGACACATCTATCTCTAACAATATCAGTCTGCTTCACACTATCTCTTTCAGTCTGTTTGAGTGATCTATATATATATATATATATATAAGTGAGAGAAAAAAGCGGTGAATCAGACAATTATTTTAAGAAATAAACAGAAAAAAAGAAATATATTTGGAGTGAATGAAAATTTATTACCGACACGTGTTTCGACTTAAATGCTGCATAGCCACATAATACATATGCAACTATACACATATACGTGCGGAAACATATTCAACACAATAAGGACGAGCAGACACAGTTCTTTAGAAAAATATACTTCTCCCTTTATTGAAAGGGTTGTGTGTGAGAGGTGAGTTGGAGACTGAACAAAGACTGCAACATATCGACCCCCCCAGTTCCTTCATCTTTAGCAGCAATTCTTTCTCGTTCTCCTGTGCTGCTCAACCGGGGGCCTGGGAGCCCAGACCCTGCTGGGATGTGGTTCTTATTCCAGCATCTTTTCTCCAACTGATCTGACTTCCTGTCGCACCCGGGTTATATAATTATTTGATTTCCACCTACTTCTTGCGAGCGTCACAATTCACACTCAATTCAACCTGTCGACATTCAAGGTTATCCCCCGATATCTTCGACCGGATGCACCTGTTATTTGCACAGGTGCATTTCTTATCTGACAGCTTGGCCGGGTCGGAGGTCAATATTCAAGATTAAATATTTTGCCTGCATACAAGTTTTTCTAACTAAAATTATTTTAGGTATAATAATAATAATAAAAGTAAAGTTGTTGACCGTTGTCGAGGCCGACCTGAAGACTCCCTTTTCAATAGCTACTACACTGAGGTGTAGGGGAGGGCGTTACTCCTTTCTCTAGATTGCTCCACTTTACCTTGAGTGTTAAGCAAGAATGCATCAAGTCATCATCATCATTATCAAGTCGTGCCGCCAGCACGGATATCCCTGACCCTCTCTCGCCACTTCTCCCTATCATTCATCGCCTCCGGCAGGTCTTCAGGGTTACATCCTGTGTCCTCACATAGTTGCTGTATGTAAGTTCGAGCTGGTCGTCCTGCTTTTGCACGGCCTTATGTGGGGGTCCATAGGAGTACAAGTACTATTTCTAAAGTCTTTGGTATGACGTGAGCTGGGATTGAACCCAGGTCTCACGGACCATTGGCGAACACTCCACTCACTAGCCCAATGAGAATAATCGAACTGAAATAACTAGAAAACACTAATGGGAAGGAAAAAAAACTCAGAGGACGTTTTAAACGACTAACAAGGGACATCTCACTCGTGAAGACATGTATGTGGCCGAGAAAAGGACATCTTGAGTGAGAAACTAAACTTCTTCTAATAATAGCACAAAACAACGCCATAAGAACAAGTCATATCAAAGTAAGAATATTAAGACGCAATAAAACAGAGTAGATGTAGTTTATGTACTGATAGAGACTCTGGGACTTTTCTTTTTTATAATCTTATTAGGTCTTTTTGGTGTTTTTTTTTTTTTTTCTTTAGATTTATTGCTTGTCTCTTCATATCGAGGTGCCGTTGATAAGGAAGTTGCCTTAAGTTCTGTTTTTTTAACCATATCATTTTATCATTTTCAGGGTGATGTTGAGTCTGGGTACGTTAGGGATTTTTTGTAAGGGTACCCTTTCTGAAATGGACCAGAGATGAACTTGAACAAATGGACCAAAGAACAAGAAAACTAATGACAATTCGTAAGGCATTACACCCCAGAGACGACGTTGACAGATTATATGTATCAAGAAAAGAGGGAGGAAGAGGACTTGCCAGCATTGAAGACAACGTTGACGCATCGATACGACGACTCGAAAACTACATAGAAAAACACGAAGGAGGACTGATTACAGCCATCAGAAACGATACTGATAACACGATGGACAACAGAATGACAATAACATGGAAACAAAAATGGGAAGGAAAACAACTCGATGGACGTTTTAAACGACTAATAAACAACATCTTACACGACAGAACCTGGACATGGCTAAGAAAAGGAAACTTTAAAAGAGAAACAGGATCTCTCCTAATAGCAGCACAAAACAACGCTGTAAGAACCAATCATATCAAAGCAAGAATAATTACACGCTACAAAACAACAGACGTAGTTTATGTGGTGATAGAGACGAAACCATCAATCACTTAATAAGCGAATGCAGCAAATTAGCACAGAAAGAGTATAAGACTAGACACGACTAGGTGGGCAAGGTGATCCACTGAGAAAAATTGAAGTTTGACCTTATGAATAAATGGAATATGCTCAACTCAGCATTTGTCCCGGAGAATGACGCACACAAACTCCTCTGGGATTTTGACATACAAACAGATCCCCAAATCTCGAATGTCCCAGCTGACAACAGAATAAAGTTGACCGAAAGTGAAAAGAAGGATAAGTACCTCGACCTTTGCTAGGGAATTGAAAAAAATCTGTGGAACACGAAAGTGACGATGATATCAATTTTAATTGGCGCACTCGGTACAGTAACCAAATGATTAGTTTAAGGACTGGAGGTACCCGTGGTGTAATGGTTATCGTCGTAGGAAATGGACACGGCGACATGAGTTCAAATCCTGGACGAGGCCGATTGCATTTCACATTGCACTAAAACCCTTGGGAAAGGTATGAATCCAATTATTCTCCCTCCAGCTATGGATAAATAGTAGGGCAGTCTGGATTCTTCAGCCTTGGTGAGGCAACTAGGCTAGGAGAAGGAAAACTCTGAATTCAAACCTTTTAAACTCCACTTAAAAAAATTGACCTTGTGTCATATCCTGATCGAGCGGAGGTGTTTTTAAATATGGGTATGGGGACTGGAGGACTTGGAAATTAGAGGACAAGTGGAGACCATCAAAACTTTTGTTTAGATCGGCCAGAATACTAAGAAGAGTCCTAGAGACTTAAGGAGACTTGTTGTCACCCAAAATCCTGGGAGAAACTTTTAGCTACCGCTGGTGAGAAAGACTCGAAAAAACGTAATAATAATAATAATAACACGTTTTAGCATGCAAGCTAAGAAGTCGTCTTCAAGGTAAATGTTTCTTGTTTTATTCGTTTTTTGAAAATTCAAAACATTTGCCCTGAAAACATCTTTTTAGTTTGCATGCTAAACATAATTTCTATCATTATTATTATTTTATTTTAAAACTTATAATAATTTTTTACTGAAAATCTTGGAAGCAGGTAAAATATTTACGTCGAAACACGTATCGGCAATAAATTTTCATCCACAGCAAGTATATTTCTTTCTGTCATTTATTTTTCATATATATATAAACAAATTATTGTAAATACGGGATTTTGTTACTTTTTTGCCTTGATCTGTCTAAATAAGGAAATAAATTGAAACAGCTGGGTCTCTGTTTGATAGTATTGTAGTTTGAAATGATACTTGATTTAACAATTTTCCGCTTTTTTTTTATAAATAGAAACCTACGTGCATTCTGAAATCTTTGAAATTAATATCCTGATTAGTTTCAAAATTATATTTAATCTAACCGTTATCAATGTTTTCTTTTTCAAATCTCTTTTATGTTCATCAATTCACTTTTTAAGGCCGCGAGAAATTTCACCTATATGTTATTTATTACAACCCACACTTGGGATGTCGTAAACTCTGGCCAAGGATTTGATGCGAATATTATTATTTTCATAAGTGATTAAATTTCTAATTGTTTTTGAAGAGTTAATCATATTTACCCAACCCCTCCGCTCGGGCAGGATATGACACAAGATCAATTTTTTAAGTGGAGTTTAACAAGTTTGAATTCAGAGTTTTCCTTCTCCTAGCCTAATTGCCTCACCAAGGCTGGAGAACCTAGTCTGCCCTACTATTTACCCATAGCTGGAGGGAGAATAATTGAATTCATACCTTCCTCAAGTGTATTAGTGCTATGTGAAATGCAATCAGTTTCGTCCAGGCTTTGAACTCGTGTCGCCGTGTCCATTTCCTACGACGATAACCATTACACCCCCGTTAGGGGTCTTACCTCTCAGCAGAGATGCTCCAGTCGGTGTATTCTACAGCCCCAGCTCACTGGGCGTCATAAGTAATTACGTCATGAACGTCCGAATACATACATATATATTAGCGCAATGTGAAATGCAATCAGTCTCGTCCAGGATTTGAACTCGTGTCGCCGTGTCCTACGACGATAACCATTACACCACGGGCACCTCCTTTTGAAGAGTTAATGACTGTTTTAACACCAATTTTGTTTACGTTTTTCGATTACCTGACCGATAAAATGAAACGCAGTTTCTTCCAAGCAGCAGTCGTGTCGATACTGTTATATAAAAGTACGACATTGACACTAACAAAACAGATGGAGAAAGAGTTTAACGGCAACTACATGAGAATGCTGCGAGCAATTTTGAACACACCACAAAACAGCAGCTGTACGGCCACCTGCCTCCCATCACGAAAACTATCAAAGTTAGACGAACCAGACATGCAGGACACTGCTGGAGAAGCCGGGACGAAGTCATGAGTGATGTTCTCCAATGGATCCCCTCACATGGCCGAGCAAAAGCAGGGCGGCCAGCTCGAACCTACATACAGCAGATCTGTGAGGATATACGGGATGTAGCCCTGAGGACCTTCCAGAAGCGATGAATGATAGGGAGGAGTGGCGTGAGAGGATCAGGGATATCCGTGCTAGCGGCACGACATGATGATGATGATGATATTTATGTAATAAATTATCATTCGAAAAATTGTTTTGAATATTTGGAGAACAATTATACCAGCGAATTTTGTGAGGTTATAATTTGGTACGTGGTAGGAAAGATTTTGGGTATTAGAGTTGCGCAGGGGAATTTTCTATAGAGTCAAATTCTTTATTTAAAAATTTAGGGGTGGAAATCCTAAAAGCTTTTAAACCTGCGATTACCTCCCTTTTTTTGGCGTTGGTGTTCTGATGGGAGTAAGAACGTAGGAGGATCATTAAATAAGTTTCCTGACTTTTTTCGTTTGGGCACTTTTATTAATAGTATACACATGAAACTCTTGACCCCTTCGCAGACATCTCCTCCTGCTGCAATGCACTTGTTGTACCGTTCCAAAAACTTCTGGAAGGTCCCATGGAAGTCCTCTTGTGTGAGCATGTCAATGTCACAGCCTCTTTCATCTCCTCAATTATCTCATAACAACAGGAGGTGCCCCTGGTGTAATGGTTATCGTCGCAGGATATGGACACGGCGACACGAGTTCAAATCCTGGACTTGACTGATTGCATTTCACATAGCACTAATACCCTTGGGAAAGGTATGAATCCAATTATTCTCCCTCCAGCTATGGGTAAATTGTAGGACAGATTAGGTTCTTCAGCCTTTGGGGAGGCAACTAGTCTAGGAGAAGGAAAACTCTGAATTCAAACCTGTTAAACTCCGCTTAAAAATTGACCTTGTGTCATATCCTGCCCGAGCGGAGGGGTTGGGTAAATAGGATAACAACACCCTCTGAGCTTAGGGAACAAGCAAAAGTCACAGGGGGCAAGGTCTGGGCTATAGGGACGGTGAAGAACTGTCTTGATATCCATCTCAAATAGTCTGTGACAAGGATGGAGTTGTGGACTGGTACATTGTCCTAATGGAAATGCCACTGACACGATTTGAAGAGTGCTGGCCTCTTCCGGCGGAATCTCTTCGTGAACTCCCCTAAAACTTCAACATAGTAACCCTAACCCAAACCCTTTGGTCAATCAACTCAGGTATATTGACTTCCTTACTCCTGTCACACCTCTCATCATCCCCCTCAGACTCCCTTCCTTCCTTCAATCTCTTATGTCACTCAAAAACTGATGCTCGATTCATGCAAGATGGTCGAAAAGCAGTCTGAAGCATTCCATACGTTTCTGTGGCATTTTTTCCAAGTTTAAAACAGAATTCTATTGCATAGCGTTCTTCTAAAGTTTCCTCACGTCCAGATTGCGTTTTTGAAATTCACCAGCTGTGACAATCAGGCTTTAGTTGGGTGTATTCCAATTCCTGTTGTAGCAGTTCATTTGAACCTGAAATCATAAAAATTGGTCAGTCATCTCATAAGATGTATAGCAATAACATAGTGAATTTTCATGACCGTACGACAATTTTAAATGCCTGTACAAAAAAAAAGTCTGGAAACTTATTGAAAGCACCACGTATCTTCGAAAAAGAAGTTGTCCTAATCAAACCGATGAGAGGCTAACTATATATCAATCTATCTATGTCAGTATTTCTTTGTCTATCTATCTCTCAAATTCTGACCATATCTATCAATCTATCTATCTGTCTATCATGCTACTCTCTCTCTCTCTCTCTGTCTCTCTCTCTCTTTCTCTTTCACTCTCTCTCTCTCTCTCTCTCTCTCTCTCTCTCTCTCTCTCTCTATCAATCTATCAATTTGTTCATATCCCTATGGCAGTATTTTCCTATCTATCTATCAATCTATCTATCTATTTAAGATGTATAGCAATAACATAGTGAATTTTGAAGAGTCTATGACAATTTTAAATGTACAAAACAAAGTTTGGAAACCTATTGAAGGCACCCCGTATAGAGTCATTTTTATTTATGGATTTGTGATGAACTTAAAATTCTCGTTTGTTGTATTTATTTACCCTAAAAAATTTTCATTTCCTTAAAATTTTTCATTTCCTTAAAATTTCCATTCTCTTAAATTTTTTCATTTCCTTAAAATTTTTCATTTCCTTAAAATTTCCATTCTCTTAAATTTTTTCATTTCCTTAAAATTTTTCATTTCCTTAAAATTTTCCATTTCCTTAAAATTTCCATTCTCTTAAATTTTTTCATTTCCTTAAAATTTTTCATTTCCTTAAAATTTTTCATTTCCTTAAAATTTCCATTCTCTTAAATTTTTTCATTTCCTTAAAATTTTTCATTTCCTTAAAATTTTTCATTTCCTTAAAATTTCCATTTTCTTAAAATTTTTCCTTTCCAAAAAATTTTCATTTCCTTAAAATTTTTCCTTTCCTTAAAATTTTCATTTCCTTAAAATTTTTCACTTCCTTAAAATTTTTCATTTCCTTAAAATTTCAATTTCCTTAAAATTTTCATTTCCTTAAAATTTTTCATATCCTTAAAATTTTTCATTTCCTTAAAATATTTCATTTCCTTAAAATTTCCAAAAAGTCGTTTGGTTTTAGTATGGTATCATTAAATTCTGTGTTTACAAACCATACATATAATATGTATAAACGGGCTTTGGCATTAAATGACCTATAGAGGTTGATATGCCATTAAACCCAACCAACCAACTCAAAATTTCCAAGAAGGGTAAAGTGTTGTTAGTTTCTAGTTGATGAGTAAACTCTATGGAAAATTCAATATGTTTAAATTATCCGTGATTTTTGTTAAGGCAATATTCCGTGGATATTTAAGTAATATATTGTCTATGTTACGAAAATAGTAAGAACTTAGAGGTGTTATCAATCTAAAGGGACCGGATTCAAGAAATTCACGGGATAGGCATTCAAATACCTCACTAAGAAGCGAATCCATGGTTTTGTTTATTAGAAAAATACTGTTATATTGATGGCTGGTTGGTTGTTTGAGTTTTATGGCATATCAACCTTTGTAGGTCATTTAAAGCCAAATCCATTTTATACAAATAATCAGTTCTATTTCAAACAATTCAGTTTAGCATAAGTACACAGTTTAAATGTCAAAAACATTTCTATATTAGACAATTCAGTTGAGGTAACTTACTAAGCTTTTTTGCTTAGATGTAGCACAAGGCCGCATGAATGGGGCACCCAATGAGAATCGAACTCACTCATGTAGGTTTGCAAGTCTAACATTACACCACCCGAGGTGCCCAAGACAATTCAGTTGAGTGTAAGTACAGTTTCAATATCAAAAAACAGTTCCATTTCAAATAAACAGATTTTGTTTACACACAGTTACATGTCAAAACAGTTCTATGTTAAACAATTCAGTTTAGTGTAAATACAGTTTCAATGTCAAAAAACAGTTCTATTTCAAATAATTCAGTTTAGCATGAGAATGTAGTTTAAATGTAAGTACGGTTTAATTGTCAAAAACATTTCTTTTTCAAGCTATTCAGTTTATTTAAACAATTCAGTTTAGCATAACTATACCGTTAGTTCTATTTAACCCATAGATAAGACCCTATCAGGTGCTACCACGCCGGGCCAGAGTGGACCTGGAAGCAATCGCAGTGAAGGAGTACTCCGTATTCCCCAAAGCCCCAGCATTACTGGGACCTCACCATCATATCCAGGACACTCATTGGGGGGTCTTACCCTCTGCAGATGTGCAGACAGTGTATTCTACAGCCCCAGCTGACTGGGCAATACACAGAGTTAAATGTCAAAACAGTTTTATTTCAGATAATTCAGTTTAGCATAAGTACACATTTAAGACGTCAAAACAGTTCTATTTCGAGCAATTCTATATTGTAAAACAAAAAAAAACTGCGTTTCTTACATAATGTGTGAATTTTGATTTTTTTAGTTTTATGGCATATCAACTCTTTGTAGGTTATTTAATGCCGAAGCCATTCTCCTAGAAGAACAGTAGTGGTACTATTTAACCCATAGCTGGGAGGATAAGAGGGTTCATACCTTTCCCCAGGTTATTTGTCAGAAAGTGAACGTAATAGTGCGACTGGTGTTCGAACTCGCTTACTACGATTCTGCAGTCCATCGCTTTAACCATTACACCACGAGGACACCTCCTTTGATTTTTTTGTTAACAGATAAACGTTATGTAATGTTTGTTTTCTTGAGGGGAATTTCTAAATATTCAATACGTTTATAAACAGAAGTATTGGAGCATTAAGACTTCATATCAAGACCGGCTAGAGATTTGTTTTCCATGTTTTTGGGTGAGTTAATTACCAGTGATCTTGATGCGTGAATTGCTAATCAAACCTAAGAAAGGGGATTACATTTTGACTGGTTTTGTGATGTTGTTGGAGAGCAGCTCCAATCCCAAATATAACAGGTTTTAAAGGATAGATAGATAGATAGATATCGACAGATAGACAGACAGAAGGACATAGATAGATAGATAGATAGATAGATAGATAGATAGATAGATAGATAGATAGATAGATTGACTGAGGTGATATAATTCTTAAAGGACATAGATAGATAGATAGATAGATAGATAGATAGATAGACTGAGGTGATATAATTCTTAAAGGAAATACGTTACGTTTTTATACTTAGAAAAAACATAAAATAAGTGTGAACATAGGTAGATAGATAGATGGATAGACAGACTGATGTGATATAATTTTTTGAAAGGAAATGCATTACGCTTGTAAAATGAATTTTCGAACGCTAATTATATCACAAAAACTTGAAACAGAACGTCACCAACGGAAATAAGATGTTTTAAACTTTCTCCTTTTTTTCGTTTCATTTAAAAATTAACACGCTGATGAAGGTATAATGTTTCCGCATTTAAAAAAAAAACGAAAGCTTTAACATTGGGAAGAAAAAATCTTCTTCTGAAGACCTTGTGCTTTTTTCATATTTTCATATATATATATATATATATATATGGAAGTAAATATGGATCTGAATCCGACAGTATGAAGAAAGTAGAAAAACTGAATAATACAAATTAGAGGAATTTTATTTTGATGTAAAGGCAACGTTAAACGTTTTGGTTTTAATAACCATCATCAGGACTTTGATATCAGAATAGTTCACACAGCGATGGATGCTTGTTGAGATAGCAGGAGCAAATAAAATGTATATAACGAAAAATATATAAACGTACATTTAGCGTTCCTAATGCAAACGTTGCGTTTATATCAAAATAAATTCATCTAATTTGGATTAATCTGTTTTTTTTGTTGTTTTTTTTTGCTACCTTCATACTTTCGGATTCAGATCCGTATTTACTTCCATACTGTCCTTTTGGGAAAAAAAACAAATACCAAATACATTCTTACACGACATCTAACATGGATGACTTCAAAACGATCTGTAAATGTAAAAACTTACCTATCTCTGCATGTTTCTCTTTAAAAAAAAAACAAAAAAAACAGGAGGATTTTTCTGATCTCTAAAAAATACAACATTATCAAATATCTTTCCACGTGCCAAACACGTATTTAATACTTTTAAATTAGGAATGCTAAATGTACGTTTAAAACTTTTTCGTTGAATATATTTTAATTTCTCATGTTATCTCAACAAGCATCAATCGCTGTGTGAACGATTCCTCATATCAATGTCTTTATTATTTTTGTTAAAACCGAAACGTTTAACGTTGGCTTTAAATCAAAATAAATTCATCTAATTTGGATTATTCTGTTTTTCTACTTTCTTTATAGCTTCGGATTCAGATCCGTATTTCCTTCCATATATATATATATATATATATATATATATATATATACCTATCCCTCTGCACTAGATGGATGTGACACAAGATAAATTTTTATGCAGTCTGGCAAGTTTGAATTCAGAGTTTTCCTTCTCCCATGCCGGAAGCCAGACTAAGGTTAAAAAGCACAGTCTGCCCGACTATTTACCCTGAGCTGCATAGAGAATAATTGAATTCATTCCGTTCCTAAGAGTGTAAATGCTATGTGGAATACAAACAGCCTCATCCAGGGTTTGAACTCATGTCGCTATGTTCATTTCCAACGACCATAATCATTATTCCACCGGTACCTCCTATATATATCTATATCTCTATATATACATAATTGATGGAACATAATAGACATTCTTTGTCTACATATTTTCTTGTTAATCATTTAGGGGATTGTATCTCTGAAAGCAACCATGTATATGTCGGTTTAACCTCAACTACCCTTTCGAGAAGATACAAGTTCCATAGCACAGCATTTAAAAAGAAAACATTCATACCCAACAACAGTATTACGGAAAATTCTCACCAAAAACACAACAATATTACAACATCAAAATAACAAGCAAAAACTACAGATTCTCGAGGCACTACATATTTGGAACATATAACCCAAACTTAACAGAATTAATTTTGAAACCAGTGCTAATGTCCTTAAATGTCTTTAGCTACTGACGCTATTTATAGAAACAAATTCGAAAAGTCAACGCTACACAATACAACAGTACAAACGCTCATTCTCACAAAGTAGTAATGTACATACAAAAGTTACATCACTTTTGTAATACATCCTCCCCTGATGATGGCCCAAAGTTGGGCAGAAAGTACTTCGGAAACAACTAATTATGGAAGGTTTATCAACCAATTTCCGCCGAATATCAAAAGACCAATACGGCAATTCGAAAGGATTAACAAAAAAATATGTAGACAAAAAATGTCTACAATGTTCAATCAAATATGTATCAATGGAAAAATGTTGCCAAAATGTATATCTCTCTCTCTCTCTCAATATATATATATATATGTAAGTGTGTGTGTGCGTGTTTACTCAATCCCTCCATCACAAACAAGATGTGACACAAGGTCATTTATTAAGTGGAGTATGTATTTACCCAACCCCTCTATTACAAGCAGGATGTGAAACAAGGTCAGTCTTTTAGCGGAGCACGGCTGGTTTAAATCCAGAGCTTTCCTTCTGGACTTGTTGATATTCCGGGGGTACAGAAACCTGTCTGTATTACAATTTACCAGTAGCGGGAGGTAACAGATGAGTTCAAGTCTTTCCCAAACGCGAAATGTATACAGCCAAATCCAGGGTCTGAACTCGGTTCGCCAACTCCATTTCCAAAGACGATAACCGCCATGTGAAAGTCGAACTTTTTCCAATAAGAATTTGGTGTGCAAAAAATTTATTCGATCAAAAAAATTTAGCATAAAAATGCATTGAATTTTTCTTTCTTTAGATATAGCGATTCATTGTAAATTATTTTACTATAGAAATGTATAGTAAATGATTTTACTGTAGAAATAAATTGTAAATGATTTTTATTATAGAAAAGCATTGTCGATTATTTTCACATTAAAAACGCTTTTTAAAAGATTTTTACCATACAAATGTATTGTAAATTACTTTTAATAAAGAAATGCATTGACAATTATTTTTAAAGTAGAAATGTATTGAAAAATAATTTTTACTATCGTAATGCATAAAGAATATTTTAATAGAGCACTAAAATTATTTTTACTATAGAAATGCATTGAATTATCATTTTTTTTTACTGGAGATATGAACAGGAAAATAATCTAACTTGTGGAATGTATTGGAAATACTGTTTATAACAGAAAGATATTGGAAATCATTTTTCTATAAGAATGCATTGAAAAATGATTTTTATTACAGAAATGCATTGAAAAATGATTCTTATTACAGAAATGTATTGGAAAATGATTTTTATTACAGAAATGCATTAAAAAATTATTTTTATTACAGAAATGTATCAGAAATGATTTTTACTATAAAAATGCACTGGAAAATGATTTTTATTACAGAAATGCATTGAAAAATGATTTTTATCAAAGAAATGTAATGGAAAATGATTTTTATTTCAGAAATGTATTGGAAAATGATTTTATTACAGAAATGCATTGAAAAATTATTTTTATTACAGAAATGTATTAGAAATGATTTTTACAATAAAAATGCACTGGAAAATGTTTTTTAATACAGAAATGCATTGAAAAATGATTTTTATCAAAGAAATGTAATGGAAAATAATTTTTATTACAGAAATTCATTGGAAAATGATTTTATTACAGAAATGCACTGGAAAATGGTTTTTATGAAAGAAATGCATTGAAAAATTATTTTTATTACAGAAATGCATTGGAAAATTATTTTTATTACAGAAATGTATTGGAAATGATTTTTACTATAAAAATTCACTGGAAAATGATTTTTACAAAAAAAAAATCATTGGGAAATGATTTTTATTATAGAAATGCTTTGGAAAATAATTTTTACTATAGAAATGCATTGGAAAACAATTTTTACTATAGAAATTCGTAGGAAAATGATTTTTACGAAAAGAATGAATTGGAAAATGGTTTTTACAATAGAAATACACAGGAAAATAAATTTTACTATAGAAATGGGTGGGAAAAAGATTTTTACTATAAAAATGAATTGGAAAATGATTTTTATGAAAGAAATGTAATGGAAAATGATTTTTTTTACAGAAAGGCATTGGAAAATGATTTTATTACAGAAATGCAATGGAAAATGGTTTTTATGAAAGAAATGCATTGAAAAATTATTTTTATTACAGAAAAGCATTGGAAAATGATTTTTATTACAGAAATGCATTGAAAACAGATTTTTATTACAGAAATGAATTGAAAAATGATTTTTATTTCAGAAATGTATTGGAAAATGATTTTTATTACAGAAATGTATTGAAAAATGATTTTTATTACAGAAATGTATTGAAAAAATGATTTTTATTACAGAAATGTATTGGAAATGATTTTTACTATAAAAATTCACTGGAAAATGATTTTTACAAAAAGAAATCATTGGAAAATGATTTTTATAATAGAAATGCTTTGGAAAATAATTTTCACTATAGAAATGTATTGCAAAATAATTTTTACTATAGAAATTCGTAGGAAAATGATTTTTACGAAAAGAATGAATTGGAAAATGGTTTTTACAATAGAAATACACAGAAAAATAAATTTTACTATAGAAATGGGCGGGAAAAAGATTTTTGCTATAGAAATGAATTGGAAAATGATTTTTACTTTAGGAATGCATTGGAAAATAATTTTTCCTACAGAAATGGACGAGAAAAGGATATTTTTTTCTAGCGTATTTCCAGCGTATTTCTATTGTAAATATCATTTTTCAATGCATTTGCATTGAAAAATGATATTTACAATAGAAATACGCTGGAAATGATTTTTTTTCTATAAGAACGCATTGAAAACTGATTTTTACTATAGAAATGCAGTGGAAAATGATTTTTACTATAGAAATCGATCAGAAAATGGTTTTTATTGTAGAAGTGCATTGGGGAATGGATTTTACCAAAGGAATGCGTGGGAAATAACTTTTGTTACAGAAATGTAACGGAAATGATTTTTACAATCGGCATGCATTGGAAATTATTCTACTGCAAAATTCGTAGTGGCTCTATAACAAACCGTTTGTCTGTGCCTCGAGGACGGACAAATAGCTTTGTTTTTCTTTATGATATTGAATATAAATTTCATTCATTATTTTTTATTGATCGATTTTTTTGTCGATTTTATCTGCCAGAAAATAAAGTTTGCAATCAATAGTTCGCAATCAAAAATCTCCAAAGTAAAAGGTTGTCTTTTCATTAATGACACGGGAACATCGTCGTAAGCGTCCATTACGTTCATTTGTGACGCGGGAAAGTGTTTTAAATAAAAGTTTTTAAAAAAAATTAAAAATGGCCGGGTTAGAGTTTGAGGAGTTAAAAGGAGTTTTAAATAAAACAAAATTGTAAAAAAATATTTAAATTTTAAAAAAGAAATCTCTTAAAAAAAAAAAAAAGGTTTAATGTTCGGATTTCCGAACTGTCCTTGCTTTGATGAGCATTGTTGGAAAAAAAAAATGGAAACTATCAATAATGACGTTGAAGTTGGGAAGAAAAGAGAAGGAAATCAGATGAACGAAAAAGAGAAAAAGCGATATATATATATATATATATATATATATATATATATAATTTACAATTAAAGAAGAGAAAGATTGGAGAAATAGGAGGGAATAAAAAAATCCGGGAAATCTGAAAGAGAATGATAGAAAGAAAATAAAGCGGACGGAAAGAGGGAGGGGAGAAAGAGTGGAAGAAAACGGATTATTGAGAGAAGTGAGAGCGGGGATGGTGAGTGAGAGAGACAAACATAGAGACAGAGATAGATAAACTGAAAAGTGAGACTGGGGGAAAGAGAGAGAGAGAGAGGGGGAGATAAGAGAGAAAAATTGACTGAGAGACAAAGAAAGAGAGAAAGAGTACGGACATCTCGTAAGGTGACACAAGGTTGTGGTAATTGATATTAATAAGAGGGGGTATAGTAGAGGGAAGAAGAAGAAGAAGAAGAAGAAGAAGAAGAAGAAGAAGAAGAAGAAGAAGAAGAAGTTGGGAGTGAAGAAGAAGAAGAAGAAGAAGAAGAAGAAGAAGAAGAAGAAGACACCTTGAAGAAACAACCCCACCTGAAATGTAATTATGAACGTACAATGAACGCGATTCCTTTATCCCTGTGCTCATGAGACTATCGGTCTTGAAATGTAAACTGCTCTGAAGTAAAAATATAATGACGGCCGAAGGTCAATACTGGAAGAGATTATCAAATTTATTTATTCAGGTTAACTTAGATTATTTAGTTTAATGGCATATCAACCGTTGATGGTTATTTAATGCTAAATCCTAATTATAATTATCCTAAGCACATTTTATAGGTACAGTTAAATGATCAAACAGTTCTGTTTCTAACAATTCAATTTAGCAGAAGTCAACAAAGTTAAATAGTTTCAAATATTACTATGTATCATTAACAATTCAATTAGACGTCCAACATTTGTTTACAGATAGTTAAATGATAAACAGTTCTATTTCTAACAATTCAATTTAGCCTAAGTCATTTGTTTGCTCTCACTTTAAATGTCAAACAGTTCTATTTGACCAATAAATAGGACCCTATCAGATGTCACCACTCCGGGCCGGAAGTGATAGCAATGAAGGGGTACTCCGCATTCCTCAAAGCTCCATCATTATAGGAGCCTCACCATCAGATTGTTTAATGTGATATGTAAAACACTCGTTGAAGGTGTCTTAACCCTCTACAGAGATGCCCCAGTCGGTAAATTTTACAGCTCCGGCCGACTGGCGTGTTATAATTATTTAGGTTTAAATGACATTTTATTTGTTTTTATTGGATTTGCCGTGGAGTTACATAACATGTGACATGCCGAAAACTAATTTATTTAAAGATTTTAGGTTCCCAAGAACTTCCTCTTCAAAAAATGAATAAATAAATGAATAATTCGAATAAATATCTAATTTTATCATTTCTAGACTTGGGGTAGAATTAACCAGATAAAAAAGGGGAGATTCTAAAGCATTTTTAGCTGGGTGAACGTGTGAGATCCTCACCTCTAAATTCGAACTTGTCTCTCATTTCACCCTCACAGGGAGTTGAGTTAGTAAAAAGGGCGCTTAGTGTAACGGTTATAATTATATAAAATGGAATTACCAACCCGAGTACAAATCCTGGACGAGGCTATTCGTTTGTTCACTTTGTGCTAATACCCTTGAGAAAGACATGAATCCATCAGTTCTCTTCCAGCTATGGGTTAATATTTGTGTAGACTGCCAACCAGTCTAGAAGAAGGAAAACTCTACAGTCAAACCTTCTTTACTCCGTTTAACAATTCACCTTGTGTGATAATCTGCTTGTGGCAGTTGGTTGGATATATATATATATATATATATATATATATATATATATATATACTGGCCCATTAGCATAATGGTTTGAGTGTTCGCCAATGGTCCGGGAGATTGAGGTTTAATCCCAAGTCGAGTCAAACCAAAGACTTAAAAAATCGTACTTGCTTAACACACGGCATTTTAAGGTAAAGGGCAAGTAGAACAATCCATGGAAACGTATACAACTCTCCCTTACCCCCGGTGTTGTAGCAATTGAGAAGGGAGCCTTCGAGTCACCCTCGTCAACGTTCAGAAAACTTATGTGTGTGTGTGTGTGTTCTAAGTTTCGAAAAGCAATCAAAAGCAGAAAGGCCAGAAGTGACACACCTGAGGTTCATTAACCTCACAGGAATTTAATTACAGTCTTCATTTATCGTCTGTGACGTCATCGAGCGAAGTAATTAGTTTCCCTGGCTGATGTTTGCGATAAAAATAATTTCCTTTTGTTGTCTATACAAATGTTATAACTATTAGTCTCAGCAAACAGTATACAATGTATACAAAGGAAACTATCGATATATTTGCCGCCCTGTCAGCGGGTTTTTAGAATTCACTGACTTCATCCCCTATATATATATATATATATATATATATATATATATATATATATATATCTGCAAATTTCGTTGAATATAATAGACATTTTCTGTCTACATATTTTCTTGTTGATCCTTTCATATTGCCGTATTGATTTTATTGTATTCGGCGGGAATTGATTGATATATTTTCCATAATTACTTATTTCCCAAGAACTTTCTGCCCGATTTCGGGCCATCATCAGGAGAGGATGTATGACGAAAGTGATGTAACTTTTGTATGTACATTACTACTTTGTAAGAAGAGCTTCTGGGCCGCTGCAGTGTGTAGCGTTTACTTTTTTAATTGTTCTATAAATAGTGTCAGTCGCTAAAGACATTTAAGTACATTAGCACTGGTTTGAAAATTAATTCTGTTAAGTTTGGGTTGTATGTTTCTAATATGTAGTGCTTCGAGAATCTGTAGTTTTTGTTCGTTATTTTGATGTTCTAATATTGTTGTGTTTTCGGTGAGAATTTTCCGTACTTCTTTTGTTGTGCAAGAACGTTTTTTAAATGTTGTGCTATGGAACTTGTATCAGAAAGGTGTATTGTAAAGTAGTAATATACATACAAAAGTTACATCCCTTTTGTAATTTATTCCCCTCTGATGATGTCCCAAAGTCAGACCGAAATTACTTGGAAAATAAACAATTATGGAAATATATATATCAATTCCTGCTGAATGCTATAAAATCAATACGGCAATATGAAAGGATCAACAAGAAAATACGTAAACAGAAAATATCTGTTATATTCAACGAAATTTGTGTTAATGGAGAAATGCTGCCATTATATATATATATATATATATATAGTAGGTATCATACAATAACTGATGTTTATACAACAGCATTGATTCTAACAAAGCCTTCCTCAGATGATGACTCTGGGTTCAGGCATGGTTTCGGGGCCGAAGCATCATTACCACTAGCCCAGAGCGCCCCAGCAGTATCTCACGACACCACCAGACTTTGTCAGATTCTTGTCGCTCTATGGGATTGCCAGATACACGCTGATGCAGTTAGAGCCTTATCTTGGATCTTTTCCATGTATATCCTCTTGTCTGATGGAGGAAGTCCAAGATTAGTCCAGAAAACGGAGGTTGAGTCGGCAATAAAACCTCTGCATCCGACTTCGATAGGAAATACATTTGTTATCCAGCCATTTTTGACACATTGTTCTCGCAGATCTTCATATTTTTCCAAGTTACGCTGATGTGCCCAGTCAAATTTTTCTTCAAAAGGGACCGTTAATTCAATAACAAAAACTTCTGTATATATATTTGTTCGTATGTGAGTCTCTGTGTGTGTGTGTCTGTGATTATATACTTGTATATATTTATGGATGGAAAATCAATTGATTTCGACAGTAAAAAAAGTGTTAATTTTTCGACAAAAATAGGTTCGAGAAACATTATTGCATTTATTGACCAATCAGCATTTTTGTTTGAGACGCAGTTATTTTTAAAAAATTTCTTTGAAATGGCAGACGATATTTGAATTGTCTGGCAAAATAAGAAAGATCAAAACCAAAAATAATTTAAGAAATCTTTTCCCTCCGAGATTGTTAAAAATATCATTTTAACCAATTGGAATCATAAATCAATTAATCCACTTTCTATCTAATTTGGAGCCAATCTAAATCTTATAATTAAAGCGATGAAAGGAAGATGAACCTCCAGTAGATATAAAGATTAGGTTTTATACTACAGAATTTCGTCTTCATTTATCTTGAGTGAGAAGCTGAAATTTTCTTCTTTCAAGATCGTATTTAATATCTAGCATCGCTTTAAGCTCAGTCGGCTGGGGCTGTAGAATACACCGACTGCATCTCTGCAGAGGAGTAAGACTCCCTCAAAGAGTGTCATTGATATGACACTAAGCTAATAGACAATGAGGTTCAGGAGAAGGAGAAACGAAAAAGAAAAAGGAGAAACGAATGAAACAAAGTAAGGTAGATTCACAAAATCCATATAATCATTGCAGCAAGTGCCCAGGTTAATAGAAACGTATCAGCTGCGAATCAGCGATGGATCCTGATTGACTGGAAGGAACTCAAAGGGAAAAAGAGGAGAGTTGGCTATGAGACGCGACAATGTAAAGACGACACTTAAACACTAGCCACGACGATGTGAAGACAGACGAAGTTTGCGGCACCCATTTTGGGGTGAAATCTGAAAAGGGGTCTCACACCTAAACGCGAAGCTATAAGCAAGGACCTCGCAAGCAAGCTCGTATTCAAACTACAACAGAAAACGAGAAAGATGATTCAAAGTCTGTGTCTGCTCTCTCTCTCTCTCTCTCTCGCTCTCTTCTCTCACGGCGTTTTTTTTTCTCTCTGTCTAGCTAAAGTGTTCAACTCGGTTCATACTATGTTCCTCTCTTCTCGACGACTCCTAAAATGTGTTGTAGCGAATAAACTTTGGTTGTGGCACGATAATGAGCATTAATATGTATGTATATATATATATATATGTGTGTGTGTGTGTGTCTGTGTCTGTGTGTGTGTTTGAGTATGTTCATAGATAGGTAACCAAAGAAGGGATCTTATCTTCAGCATCTTTGACTGGCGTCAGAGTGTCTAGAGGGACCCCTTTGTCTACTTTGGCGCAAAGACCACACAAAGAGCTGTGGCGGCGAAAACCTACGAAACCGGAAGAGAAGGATGAAGAAAGTTGGTTTGTTAGGGATAGAACTCCGAAACAGTCAGTCCGGAGCAGAGAAGTAGTCCGTCCGAGGCGGAGGGTAAGACATTTCAGAAGTTATGAGTGAAACTCCGAAGCAGGGAGTTGAAAAGCTAGGATGATGACCAGATGAGTCGGCATTTTTTTGTAGCTGTGTAGGACTTTCTCAGAGTTCTCGCGATGGCTGTAAATGTAAATACACACTAGAATCCTAAAGTGCCAACTTCCCTTTCCTGGGTTTGCAGTTCTGAATCCACGTTTCTTCCTTCTACTCTCTGTTGTTTGTAATTTTTTGGTTTGGTTGGTTTCTTTGTTTAATGGCATATCAACCTTGGTAGGTTATTTAATGCCAAAGCCATTCTCCTAGAAGAACAGTAGTGGTACTATTTAACTATTCTTATTTTTACTATTTAAGGATAAGGGGGTTCATACCTTTCCCAAGGGTATTTGCCCGAAAGTGAACGTAATACCACGACTGGAGTACGAACTCGCTAACTACGATTCCGCAGTCCATCGCTTTAACCATTACACCACGAGGACATCTCCAGTAATTTTGTAAAGATTCTTTTGTATAACCAGTGAAATACACACACGGCTAGGTGTGAAAATTATAAATAGGGTCCGCGTCATTAGACGAACGGCAAAACAACAAAAAACCCACCGTTTGTAGGTATTGTTTCAAATAGTATTTAGGAACTAAGACGTTGTTTTTGTATTCGTCAATTCTTTTTATCACGGTAGAAGTTATCGCGAGGTCCGACTGACACTTTCGACGTAATGCTACACGTATAAACCTGTTAAGACCGTGGTGGTATAAATGTCTACGGTTGGTTGGGTTTTATGGCGTCTCTCCTTTGTAGGTTATTTAATGCCAAATCCATTTTATACTCATAATCAGTTCTATTTCAAACAATTCAGTTTAGCATGAGTACACAGTTTAATCGTCAAAAATATTTCTATCTCAAACTATTCAGTTTATTCAGCTAATTTTGTTTACACACAGTTAAATGCCAAAACAGTACAATATATAACAATTCAGTTTAGTGTAAGTACAGTTTTAATGTCAAAAACAGTTCCATTTCAAACAATTCAGTTTAGTATAAGCATGCAGTTTAAATGTAAGTACAGTTTAATTATCAAAACATTTCTATTTCAAACTATTCAGTTTCGTCAAATAGTTCTAATTTAAACAATTCAGTTGGGCATAAGTAGGCAGTTAGTTCTATTTAACCCATAGATAGGGCCCTTACCAGGTGCTACCATTCCGGCCCAGAGTGAACTTGGTAGCAATGGCAATAAAGGGGTGCTCTGAATTCTGGCTATCAACCCACGTCAGCTGCTCCCGCTTGTTTACACTAGTGCATCCTGTGTAGAAAGATCCATGATTGACAGCTCTGTCAAAAGTTAATATGACTTTTGATAGAGCCGTCAATCATGGATTTTAAGTGCTTTATGTGGTTTGCGGTCTCATCTCTGTCTCTAGGTAACTACACTTGATATACTGTTGCCTATTATCAACTTTCACTTTAAAATAGTTGGTCCTTATGGCGGTGTTTTGTGTAGCTATTAGACGAGATTTAGTTTCTCTTTTCAATTTTTCTTTTCTTAGCCATGACCTGGTCTTCTCGTGTGCAATCTCACCAGTTTGTTGCTTGAAATACCCAAGCAATTGTTTTTCATCCCGTTTCTGTTTTCTAGTTTTTCTTGTCTTTCTGTTCTTCCTTTATGTTGCCATTGCTGTCACTGACTGCAGTAATTAGTCTTCAATTGCTCTTTGCAATGTTGTCATCAATTCCTTGTATTGATGTATCTACGCAGTCCTCAATAGTGGAAAGCCCTCTTCCACCTTTTCTTGACACATATCTTTCTATGTCATTTAGTAGGTATAAGGCCACCTTAATTGTAATTAATTTCTGTCCTTCAGTCTGTTTGTTTGTGTTCCTCCCTTGTCCTATCATCATCATCATATCGTGCTGGCAGCACGGATATCCCTGACCCTCTTTCGCCACTCCTCCCTATCGTTCATCGCCCTAGGCAGGTCTTCAGGACAACAACCTGTATCCTCACATAGCTGCTGAATGTACGTTCGTGCTGGTCGTCCTGCTTTTGCGCGGCCGTGTGTGGGGATCCATAAGAGTACATCTCTTATGAGTTCATCTCTGCTTCTCCAGCAATGTCCTGCATGTCTGGTTCGCCTAACTTGAATAGTTTTCGTGATAGGGGGCAGGTGGCCGTACAGTTGGTGTCTTGTGGGGTGTTGCTGCCAGGACTTGTTCAGGATTGCACGCAGCATTCTTGTGTAATTGCCATCTAGTTTCTTCTCAAGCCGTTTTGTTAGCGTCCATGTAGTGCATCCATATAGCAGTATCGATGTGACCGCTGCCTGGAAGAAACTGCGTTTCATTTTATCGGTTAGGTCTGATTTCCATATAGTCGATAGCCTATTGATAGCTGTCCATGCTTTCGTTAACCTCGTTTCGATGTCCTTTTCGGTTGATTCGACGCTGCTTCCTAGGTACGTGAATTTGTCTACTAGTTTAAGAGGGGTTCCTTCTAGAGTGGAGATGTCCCCCGTTTGGTTATAGCACATATATTCCGTTTTATGTGCATTAAGTATCTTAAAAATGTGATGAGATATCTTCAGCAGAGCTTGATTTCAGAAAGCTTTCCCATTTTTCTGAGGTAATCTTTTCTGTTTTTTTTTTTTATCACTGTGTATTTGACATTGTTTGCTTCCAATAGTCCCAAGTCATCATCATCATCATGTCACGCCACTAGCACGGATCTCCCTGACCCTCTCACGCCACCCTTCTCTATCGTTCATCGCTCCCAGAAAGGCTTCATCCTGTATCGGCACAGAGCTGTTGCATGTGGGTTCTAGCTGGTCTTCCTGCCTTTCCTCGTCCATGTGAAGGGGTCCACGGAAGTGTATCACTTATGAGTTCGTCCCCACTTCTCCAGCAGTATCCTGCAAATCTGGTTCGTATAACTTGGATGGTTTTCGTGATGAATGGTAAGTGGCCGTACAGCTGCTGCTTTGTTGGGTGCTAACTCCAGGACTTGTTCAATATTGCTCGCAGCATTCTTGTGTAGTTGCCGTCTAGCCTATTCTCCATACATTTATTTAGCGTCCATGTAGTGCATCTATACAGCAGTATCGATACGACCGCTGCTTGGAAAAAAACTGCGTTTTATTTTATCGGTCAGGTCTGATTTCCTTATGACCGAGAGCCTATCGAGAGCTGTTGATGCTTTTGATACTCGCGTGTTGATGTCTGTCTCAGTTGATGAGACACTGTTTCCTCGGTAGATGAACTTGTCAACTAGTTTCAGAGAACTACTATTTGATGTGGAGATATCGCCTCTTTAATTAAAGCACATATATTCCGTCTTGTATGCGTTGACATGGAGGCCTATTCCAGCAGACTATGTAGCAGGGATTCGGCTTGGGCGGGTGTATTTGCCAAAAGTGCTATGACATTGATGTGGTCTGCGTTCGTAATTGTTTGTGCGAGGTACCTTCTGCTTCTTTACTTTGTTAGCTTGAAACCGTTGTCTTCCATTTTATCAATAGACGTTCAAAGCACGTAGTCTAGACAGATGATAAAGAGGTATGGGGCTAATGTGTCTCCTTGCTGCCCACCTGCTACAATGTCGAAATAGTTTGTAGTTTGTTTTTTGTTTTTCTCGCAAAGAGTTCTGATTATTTCCTGTTTAGGCAATTCTATTCTTTCTGCTGTTTATCTTTTCTCACTTTTTATTATCAGCATGGCACAGTTCTCAGTGCCAAATTCCATTCCTATCGCCTGGCTGTATATTCTTATTGTTTGTATCAGGGTCACCTGTTCATTTTCATCTTTTCCACATTATATTGATTGTCGCGAGTTTTTCACACCAGCGTTTTCTGAGGGCTTTTCACTGGAGTCTCAGTGACAGCAAGTCTCTTTAAGGCCCCAGGACTCTTTTCAATATACTAGCCAGTCTTAATAATGCTGTCGTTTGAATGGTTCATTTCTCTTATTCCTAACTCTTCAAGCCCCTTCACCAGGCCCAAGGAAATCGCTCCAAGTGCACCATTTACAATAAGTATCACCGTCACCTTCATGGAGGAGGTGCCCGTGGGGTAGTGGTAGTCGTAGGAAATGGACACGGCGACATGAGTTCAAATCCTGGACGAGACTGATCGCATTTCACATAGCACTAATACCCTTGGGAAAGGTATGAATCCAATTATTCTCCCTCCAGCTATGGGTAAATTGCAGGATATACTAGGTTCTTCAGCCTTGGTGAGGCAACTAGTCTAAGAGAAGGAAAACTCTGAATTCAAACCTGTTAAACTCCGCTTAAAAATTGACCTTGCGTCATATCCTGCCCGAGCGGAGGGGTTGATAAATAGGATAAATCTGAATTTAATTCGTGGGTCTCAAGGCGGTGTAGATATGTGAAGAAAGATAATCAATCAAGATTCTCCTAGAAGAACAGTAGTGGTACTATCTAACCCATGGCTAGGAGGATAAGGGGGTTCATACCTTTCCCAAAGGTATTTGCCCGAAAGTGAACATAATTGAGCGACTGGAGTACGAACTCGCTTACTACGATTCCGCAGTCCATCGATTTAACTATTACACCACCAGGAGTGGAGGTGCCCGTGGTGTAATTGTTATCGTCGTAGGAAATGGACACGGCGACACGAGTTCAAATCCTGGACGAGACTGATCGCATTTCACATAGCACTAATACCCTTGGGAAAGGTATGAATCCAATTATTCTCCCTCCAGCTATGGGTAAATAGTAGGACAGACTAGGTTCTTCAGCCTTGGTGAGGCAACTAGTATAAGAGAAAGAAAACTCTGAATTCAAACCTGTTAAACTCCGCTTAAAAATTGACCTTGTGTCATATCCTGCTCGAACGGAGGGGTTGGGTAAATAGGATCACCGTCACCTTCATGTTCCATAAGTTTTTGAGTTCTCAGGCAAAGTCTTAGTATTTGTCACTCTTTTTGTTTTCTTTGATTTTTACGCTGTAGACATGATCAGACGGCAAAGTCTACTATTCCGTAGGTTCTCTTTTCTTTATCTTCTTTATTTGTTTTTTTCTTTTGGCCAGGAATTATTATTATTATTATTTGTTTTCTTTTCAGAATTTTTTACACCAGCGTTAACTGATAGTTTCTCACTGGAGTTTGAGGGACAACAAGTTTCCTCAAGTCTCCAGGACTCTCCTCAGTATTCTGATCGATATCAATTATTACACTGGTCAACAACAAATTTGTTGTCTGCGTTTTTTAGCTGATTTAGGACGAATCTGACGCGCTGAACCCAAAAATCACATTGGTTTTGCTCAATCAAGTCAAGTTTTTGAGCTATGGCCACATGTCGTTTTTTACGTTTTTGTTCCCATGTACGCATGTGTGGAGCATTTTAGAAGTTGGTGGGGGTAAAATGCCATGTCGAATAATTGTTTTAATAGAAATGATTATTTTAATGACATGAAGTATTCAGGTCTGATAGTTCTGGGTGATTACCAGCTCATTGGCCAAGTAGGTAGAGTGTTCGCCAATGGTCCGTGTCATACTAAAGACTTTTAAAATGGTACTTGATACCGCCTTGCTTAACACTCAGCAATATAAGGTACGTATCAAGGGTAAAATGGAACAATTCAGGGAAAGGAGTAGCGCCCTCCTCTACACCTCGGTGTAGAAGCTGTTGAAAGGGAAGCCTTCTGGTCGCCCTCGACTACGGTCGCCAACTTTACTTTTTTTTATGTCGAAAAGGGATCAGTTTGAAGTCATAAAACCATGTTTTCTGTGCATGTGGGAATTGTAGGGACCGTGCTCAGTATTGCACGAAGAAGGACTGCCCTTTGCGGGAGGAACTGGTGCCATGCGAAGAAAGGAACATCATCAACGACCCTCTGGTAGACAGAGACAGAATACGCTTCCCACCGCAGCACATCAAGCTCGGCTTAATCAAGCAGTTCACCAAGACTCTGGACAAGGATGGTAACTGCTTCACTTACTTGTCCCAGGCTTTCCTGGATTGACCATGGAGAAGTTGAAAGCTGGCATCTTTGAGGGTCGTCAGATCCGGCAGCTCATCAGAGATCCAGAGTTCGAAAACTCAATGAATGAAGTGGAACTGAAAGCGTGGAAGGCATTTGTTCTGGTAGTGAAGAACTTTCTTGGCAACAAGAGGGCAGGAACTATACAGAACTTGTCAACAACATGCTTACTGCTTTCAGAAACCTGGGCTGCAACATGAGCGTCAAGATGCACTACCTATTTTCACATATAGACTGGTTTCCTGAGAACCTGGGTTCAATGAGTGACGAGCAGGGAGGGAGATTCCATCAGGACCTGAAAGACATGGAGACCAGATATATGTGTCGCTGGGACGCTGTCATGATGGCTGACTACTGTTGGATTCTGAAGAGAGACCTCCTAGCCGCTAAGCATTCCAGGAGTTCGAAGAAACGGAATTTCAAGCCTTGAAGTTAAAACAATGGTGAAGCAACATGCAATTTACGTGTACTTACCTTTATCAATACTCACCATTTAGTTAACAGTAATCGATGTTTCTGTCAGGTAATCAATATATGTTGTTGGTAAAACATTTTTTCTCTTAAAAACGTATTTAAGATGATATGTGTTGACAAAAATCAGCTGATAACGCCACAAAAATGTAAACTGATTTTGTTACAAGATATGATTTTTTTTTTTTCAAATCAACTTAGCACAAAAACCTGACCTGATGGAAAAAAACGGATGCCATTTCCTGATTCAGCAGTGCAAAAATGCCCTAAATCAATTGGAGAAATCTAGACAACATTCAAAAAGTAAAAAATTGTTGCCCATTAGGTTGGAATTAAGTGCATAAAGCATGTCATTTTATATTGATTATTAGTATTTGATAGGAATACTTGTGCTGTATATTGACCTCCGACCCGGCCAAGCTGTAAAAATAGGAAATGCACCTGTGTAAATAACAGGTGCATCCGGTCGAGGAATATCAGGATATTATAACCTTGACCGTGGACAGGTTGAATGAGTGCGAAATTGTGACTCTAGCAGGAAGAAGAGTGGACGTCAAATTATTATATAACCCGGGTGAAGTCAGGAAGTCAGTCATTTGGAGATCAGATGAGTTGGAGATAAGATGCGGTAGAGAAAACCAGCACCCAGCAGAGTGCCAGGCCTCCGGTTGTGCAACCCAGGAGAACGGGAAAGAAACGCTGTTATAGAGTGGGGGTCAATATGTTGCAGTTCTGTTCGGTCACCAACTCCCTCTCACAGTAAAACCTTTAGTAACCCTTTCGAACTCTTTCAAATAAAATGAGAGGTATATTTTTCTAAAGAACCGTGTCGCTCGTCTTTATTCTATTGAGTATACAACACTTGCACTATATAAATGCACAAACAAATAATTGTTTTCACTGTTGAATTTTAAAAAGAAAATGACAATGTTCAAGATTTTCTGCTTTCGACAAAAACCTGAAATTGAATTGACACAAGGAGATAAAAAAACAAGAAGGCAAAAGAATTCTAGATAGATAGATAGATAGATCAATGATAGATAGTGTTGTGGTCTTCAGACTCTAACAAAGGGTGATAGGTGAACGTTATTGTATTAGCAGAAAAAAGGAGGTCATACAAAAGAAGTACTAGCCGTTCTCGGCTTGCAGTCTGTCTGTCAAATGTCTCGTAAGAAACGAGAAGTTGTCTTCTAAGCTCGGCGAATATGTTTAGGTTGGACGAGTCCATCTTTGGGGTATGGTAGGATATGTCCCCATAACAGATAGATAGATACATACATACATACATACATAGGATCATTGATTGATAGATAGATAGATATGATCAGACTGAGACAGATAGATCGATATATTATTACATAGATATGATCAGCTTGATATAAATATATAAAAGACTTAGATAGATAGATTGATAGATAGATAGATCCTGCAGGCAGACATTAATACCTTGCATTAGGACTGAACGATTCTTAGCTGACAAACGTTCCATTTGCAAAACGTCCTGAGTAAAAATAATAGAAAAAAAGTAAATTTTCATTGATTTTCCTTTCTACTTGGAAAAAAAAAACAAACAAAAACAAAAGAAGAAAATAAAAGGCTATGGAAACATTAGAAGTTTAGAGTCAGCAGCGTTTGAGCCGAGAGTGAAAACAAGATAAAAGAAATTAGATTTAAAGGTGAAGAAAAAAATTATCGTCTGGATAATGGATGACTTATTGTTTTTTGGAGGGTTTTTTTTTTTGTTTTGTTTTTTTTTGGTGGGGGTTGTGAAAATATAGAAATGACATTACTTTGTTTAATGGACTGATTTTTGGTTTTAATGAATGCTTGGGTCATTTTTAGATCATAGATAAATCATATCTGGCCTTTCTTTATTTGTTATATTGGCTTATCAAATCTGGAAGAGATATCATCATCATCATCATGTCTTGCTGCAGGCACGGATATCCCTTACTTTCTCTCGCCACTTCTCCCTATCGTTCATCGCCTCTGGTAGGTCTTCAGGGCCACATCTCGTATCCTCACACGTATGTTCGAGCTGGTCGTCCTGCTTTTACCTGGCAATATGTGGGGGTCCATATGAGTACATCACTTATGAGCTCGTCCCTGCTTCTCCAGCAGTGTCCTGCATGTCTGTTTCGTCTAACTTGGATAGTTTTCGTGGTGGGAGGCAGGTGGCCATATAGTTGGTGCCTTGTGGGGTGTTGCCACCAGGACTTATTCAAGGAATAGATATAAAAATGTTAAACTATTAAAAAATCGAAGAGCGAAATAAACAAACCACTTACGATGTAATTTTAGGCTAAGATTATTGACTATGTACAGTTATAGTAAAAAAATCACCAATGAATTTTAGTAAAATAATTTCCAATGAATTTTTAGAGTAAAATTCATTTTCAACGCACTTTTAGAGTAAAATCATTTCCAATGAATTCTTAGAGTAAAACTTATTTTTCTTCACATTTTCAAAGTAAAATCATTTCCTATGAAATTTTAGAATAAAATTCACTTTCTACGCAATTTTATCTTAAAATCATTTCCAATGAATTTTTTAGTAAAATTCATTTTTTACACATTTTCAAAGTAAAATCAATTCAACTGAATTTTTAGAGTAAAATTTATTTCTTTACATTTTCAAATTCATTCTTTATGCATTTTTATCGTAAAATCATTTCCAATAAATTTTTTGTGTAAATTCATTTTTTACGCATTTTTATAGTAAAATTTATTATTCTTCGTATCTTTATAGTAAAATCATTTCCAATGAATTTTTAAAGTAAAATTAATTTTCTATGAATTTTTATTATAAAATAATTTCGTATGAATGTTTTAAGTAAAATTCATTCATCTGCGCATTTTTATAGTAAAATAATTTCCAATGAATTTTTAGAGTAAAATTAATTTTCAACGCATTTTTATAGTAAAATCGTTTCGAATAAATTTTTAGAGTAAAACTTATATTTCTTCACATTTTCAAAGTAAAATCATTTCCTATGAAATTTTAGAGTAAAATTCACTTTTTACGCAATTTTATCTTAAAATCATTTCCAATAAATTTTTTGAGTAAATTCATTTTTTACGCATTTTTATAGTAAAATCGTTTCGAAAGAAGTTTTAGAGTGAAATGTATTATTCTTCGTATTTTTATTGTAAAATCATTTCCAATGAATTTTTAAAGTAAAATTAATTTTCTATGCACTTTTATTGTAAAATAATTTCCAATAACTTTTTAGAATAAAATCAATTTTCAACGCATTTTTATAGTAAAATCGTTTCCTATGTATTTTTAGAGTAAAATTTATTTTCTACGCATTTTTAAGCAAAATCATTGCCTATATATTTTTAGAGTGAAATTTATTTTCTATGTACTTTTATGAAAAAATTATTTCCAATTATTTTTTCTAGTAAAATTCCTTTTTCTACACATTTTTATAGTAAATTCATTTCCAATGAATTTTTCAAGTAAAATTAATTTTCTATGAATTTTCATTATAAAATAATTTCATATGAATGTTTTAAATAAAATTCATTCTTTTGTGCATTTTCATAATAAAATAAGTTCCAATGACATTTTAGAATAAAATTAATTTTCAACGCATTTTTAGAGTAAAATCATTTCCAATGAATTTTTAGAGTAAAACTTATTTTTTCTTCACATTTTTAAAGTAAAACCCTTTCTTATGAAATTTTAGAGTAAAATTCATTTTTATGCTATGCCTTTTTATAGTAAAATCGTTTCCAAATAATTTTTAGAGTAAAATTCCTTTTCAATGCATTTTTAGAGTAAAATTATTTCCACTAAAGTTTTAGAGTAAAATTTATATTTCTTTACATTTTCAAAGTAAAATGATTTCCTATGAAATTTCAGAGTAAAATTCACTTTCTGCGCAATGTTATCTTAAAATTATTTCCAATGAATTTTTTAAGTCAAATTCATTTTTTACGCATTTTTATAGTAAAATCGTTTCCAAAGAATTTTTAGAGTAAAACTTATTTTTCTTCAAATTTTCAAAGTAAAATCATTTCCTATGAAATTTTAGAGTAAAATTCATTTTTATGCCTTTTTATAGTAAAATCGTTTCCAATAAATTTTTTGAGTAAAATTCATTTTTGAGGTATTTTTAAAGTAAAATTATTTCCACTGAATTTTTAGAGTAAAATTTATATTTCTTTATATTTTCAAAGTAAAATGATTTCCTGTGAAATTTTAGAGTAAAATTCACTTTCTGTGCAATTTTATCTTAAAATCATTTCCAATGAATTTTTAAATAAAATTCATTTTTTACGCATTTTATAGTAAAATCGTTTCCAAAGAATCTTTAGAGTGAAATTTATTATTCTTCGTATTTTTATCGTAAAATCATTTCCAATGAATTTTTAGAGTAAAATTTATTTTCTACGCATTTTTATAGCAAAATTATTTCCCATGTATTTTTAGAGTGAAATTTATTTTCTATTTAGTTCTATGAAAAATTATTTCCAATTATTTTTTCGAGTAAAATTCCTTTTTCAACGCATTTTATAGTAAAATCATTTCCAATGAATTTTTAAAGTAAAATTTATTTTCTATGAATTTTTATTATAAAATAATTTCGTATGAATGTTTAAAGTAAAATTCATTCTTCTGCGCATTTTTATAGTAAAATAATTTCCAATGCTATTTTAGAGTAAAATTAATTTTCAACGCATTTTTAGAGTAAAATCATTTCCAATAAATTTTATGAGTAAAACTTATTTTTCTTCAAATTTTCAAAGTAAAATCATTTTCTATGAAATTTTAGAGTAAAATTCATTTTTATGCCTTTTTATAGTAAAATCGTTTCCAATGAATTTTTAGTGTAAAATTCATTTTTGAGGCATTTTTATGATAAAATTTTTTCCAATTAATTTTTTAGACAAAAATTCATTTTTCTTCGCATTTTTTGGTTAAAATCATTTTCACTGATTTTCAATCAGTAAATTTATTTTCTCTTCATTTTTATTGTAAAATAATTTCTAATGTAGTTTTAGTGTAAAATTCATTTTCAAAGAATTTTTCGAGTAAAATTTATTTTCTCTTTATTTTTATTGTAAAATCATTTCCAATGTATTTTTAGAGTAAAATTCATTTTCACCGCATTGTTATTGTAAAATCATTTCTAAATAATTTTTGGAGTATAATTCATGTTTCTACGCATTTCTATGGTAAAATCATAGCTCATGAATTTTTAGAGTAAAATTCATTTTTCTACGCATTTTTATAGTAAAATCATTTCCAATGAATTTTTGGTGTGAAATTCTTTTTCTACGCATTTTTTATAGTCAAATCGTTTTTAATGAATTTTAATAGTAAAATTCATTCTCTACGCATTTTTATAGTAAAATCATTTTCAATGAATTTTTATAGTAAAACTCATTCTCTCCACATTTTCATAGTAAAATAATTTCCAATGAATTTTTAGAGTAAAATTCATTTTTTACGCATTTTTTATAAAATTATTTTCAATTAACTTTTTAGAGTAAAATTCATTTTCTATGCATTTTTACAGTAAAATCATTTCCAATGAATTCTAAGAGTAAAATTTCTTTTTCGGGGCATTTTTATAATAACATTATTTCCTATAAATTCTTCAGAATAAAATCATTTCCAATGAATTCTTAGAGTAAAATTCATTTTTCACGCATTTTATGGTAAAATTATTCCCAATAAACTTTTTTTTAGAATAAAATTCGTTTTTTATGCATTTTTACTGTAAAATCATTTCCAATGAATTTTTAGAGTAAAATTCATTTTCCAGGTACTTTTATAATAATATTATTTCCAATTACTTTTTTTGAGTAAAATCATTTCCAATGAATTTTTAGAGTAAAATTCATTTTCCTGGTACTTTTATAATAACATTATTTCCAATTACTTTTTTAGAGTAAAATCATTTCCAATGAATTTTTAGAGTAAAATTCATTTTCCTGGTACTTTTATAATAACATTATTTCCAATTACTTTTTTAGAGTAAAATCATTTCCAATGAATTTTTAGAGTAAAATTCATTTTCCTGGTACTTTTATAATAACATTATTTCCAATTACTTTTTTAGAGTAAAATCATTTCCAATGAATTTTTAGAGTAAAATTCATTTTCCTGGTACTTTTATAATAACATTATTTCCAATTACTTTTTTAGAGTAAAATCATTTCCAATGAATTTTTAGAGTAAAATTCATTTCTAATGCCAGCCCATTTGGTTGTGGCCGTAGAATACACTAACTGCATTTCGGCCGAGGGGTAAGACTGCATCCCCATCTACCAAAAACCAGTGTCCTAGATATAACATTAAACCATATGATAGTGAAGTTCCAGTCTTGGAGCGTTAGGAAATGTGGTGTACCCTTTCATTGCCATCGATTCCAGGTCCATTCTGGCCTTGAGTCGTAGCACCTGATAGGGTCCCATTAATGGGTCAAATACAACTGATTGACATTCAAACTGAGTGTAAACAAATGACTGATGCTAAAATGAATACTTAGAAATAGAAAATTTTGATCATTTAACTGTATGTAAACAAATGACTGATGTTTAATAGAATTGTTAGTGATACATTGAAATACTTGGAACCATTTAAATGTGTGCAAACAGATGAGTAATGTTAGAGGGAAGGGTTAGTGTTAAATAGCTATTCATGAGATTCTTTGACTGAGTGCCTAAATAGAATTATTGGAATTACATAGCAATACTTGAAATTGTTTAACTGTGTGTAAATTAAATGAATAATATTGAATTGAATAATTACTGTCAAATACCAATACATCGAACGACTTCACTGTCTGAAAATAAGTGATTAATATTAAATATAATTTAGGGGGTGCACGTGGTGTAACGGTTATCGTCGCAGGAAATGGACACGGCGACACGAGTTCAAATCCTGGACGAGACTGATTGCATTTCACATAGCACTAATACCCTTGGGAAACGTATGAATCCAATTATTCTCCCTCCAGCTATGGGTAAATAGTAGGGCAGACTAGGTTCTTCAGCCTTGGTGAGGCAACTAGTCTAGGAGAAGGAAAACTCTGAATTCAAACCGGTGAAACTCCGCTTAAAAACTGACCTTGTGTCATATCCTGCCCGAGCGGAAGGGTTGGTAAATATGAATATTAAATATAATTAGATAACAACAATGGAAACCATTTAACTGTGTGCTAATAAATTATTAATAGTTAATAGAATTATTTATCTTAGAAATTCTTGAAACCATTTTATTGTGCACAAAAAATGAGGTAAGGCTCATTTAAAAAGGTTATCAACAAAATGTGTTTACAAATCTTATATTCAATGTAAATGTATATGTATAAAGAGGATTTGGCATTAAATAATCTACAATGGTTGATATGCCATCTGACCCTACCAAAGCAAATCATATATATTTAATATATATGTATAAAGAGGATTTGGCATTAAATAACCTACAATGGTTGATATGCCATCAGACCCAACCAAAGCAAATCATATATATTTAATATATATGTATAAAGAGGATTTGGCATTAAATAACCTACAATGTTTGATATGCCATCAGACCCTACCAAAGCAAATCATATATATTTAATATATATGTATAAAGAGGATTTGGCATTAAATAACCTACAATGGTTGATAGGCCATCAGACCCTACCAAAGCAAATCATATATATTTAATATATATGTATAAAGAGGATTTGGCATTAAATAACCTACAATGGTTGATAGGCCATCAGACCCTACCAAAGCAAATCATATATATTTAATATATATGTATAAAGAGGATTTGGCATTAAATAACCTACAATGGTTGATAGGCCATAAAATCAAACAAAACCTAATCATATATATTTAATATATCTGTATATAAAGGATTTGGCATTAAAAAACCTTCAATATTTGATATGCCAAACCAAGCCATATATTTTTAATATATATGTATAAAGAGGATTTGGCATTAAATAACCTACAATGTTTGATATGCCATAAAACCCAACTAAACCAAATCTTTTATATCTAATATATATGTATAAATAGGGTTTGGCATTAAATAACATACAATGGTTGATATGCCATAAAACCCAGCCTAACTAAATCATATATATTCAATATATATGTATAAAGAGGATTTGGCATTAAATAACCTACAATAGTTGATATGCCATAAAACCAAACCAAACCTTTCCAATGCATTTTCATATTATAAGTATTACCAATAAATTTTTATCGTAAAATCAAAACAATGTATTTTCATAAAATCATTTCCAATGCATTTTTGAAGTAAAATCACTTCCAATGTATTTTTATTATAAAATCATTTACAATGCATTTCATAACAAAATCCTTTCCACTATATTTTTATTGTTAAATCAATTCCATTCTAAATCATTTTGATCAATCCCAGTTCATTTGTATAGTGAAATCCTTTCTGATGTACGAGGATCATTAAATAAGTTTCCAGACTTTTTTCGTAGGGGAACTTTTATTGATAGTACACACATGAAACTCTAGTCCCCTTCCAAGTAATCTCCTCCGGCTGCAATGCACTTGTACCGTTCCAACAACTTCTGTAAGGCCCCATCGAAGTCCTCTTTCATCTCCTCAATTGCCTCATAACGACAGCCTCTGAGCTTTGGGAATAACCAAAACTCACAGGGAGCAAGGTCAGGACTATAGGGAGGCTGAGGAACTGTCTTGATGCCCATCTTGGTCAAATAGTCTGTGACAAGGATGGAGTTGTGGACTGGTGCATTGTCCAGGTGGAAATGCCACTGAGCCGATTTGAAGAGTGCTGGCCTCTTCCGACGGAATCTCTTCTTGAACTCCCTTAAAACCTCAACATAGAAACCCTAACCCTAACTCTTTGGCCTATCAACTCTTGTGTTCTGACTTCCTTACTCCTACACCTCTCATCATCCCTCACAGACTCCGTGCTTTTCTTGAATCTCTTATGCCACTCAAAAACTGATGCTCGATTCATGCAAGATGCTCCAAGAGAAGTCTGAAGCATTCCATACCTTTCTGTGGCATTTTGTCAAAGTTTAAAACAGAGTTTTATTGCATATCGTTCTTCTAAAATGTCAAATTGCACTTTTGAAATTCACCATCTGTGACAATCAGGTTTTAGTAGGGTGTATTCCAATTCCTGCTGTAGCTGTTCGTTTGAGCCTGAAATCATAAAAATTGGTCAGTCATCTCAATAGATGTATAGCAATAAAATAGTGAATTTTCAAGAGTCTACGTCAATTTTAAAAGCTCATACGAAAAAAGTCTGGAAACTTATTGAAGGTACCTCGTACATATATATACATATATATATATACATATATATATATATATATATAAATGGTTACACACACACAAACACACACACACACACACACATATATATATATCAAACGACCTTGGCTCTCTATGGATTTAAGTTCATATTCTGATGTTCTCAGTGAAAGCATTATCATCTATTGTATTGTGTAACTTGCTTATCAGTTTTTCAATTGACGACAGTGTGTCTGCAAATCTTTCAGAGACATGGATTCATTTACGTTAAACCTATTAGCCAGATAGGCAAACGAGAAAAATGAGAAGATTGACATTAATTAATTAATTAATTGGGCTATGGATGCACCATAATGAGTTCACACACACACACACACACACACAGATATGTATGAATAGACTAAGATAGATAGATAGATAGATAGATAGATAGATAGATAGATAGATTATTGTAAGATATATATATAGAAAGAGAGAGACAAACAGACAGACAGACAAGCATAGATAGATATGCTATTGTAAGATATATATATATATATAGAGAGAGAGAGAGACAGACAGACAGACAGACAGACAGACAGATATACATATACAGATTAATGATGAGTGCACACACACACACACACACACACATACACACACACACACACACACAGATATGTATGAATAGACTAAGATAGATAGATAGATAGATAGATAGATAGATAGATAGATAGATAGATTATTGTAAGATATATATATATATATATACAGCGAGAGGCAGAGAGACAGACAGACAGACATATACAGATTAATAATGAGTGCACACACACACACACACACACACACACACACACACACACACACACACACAGAGAGAGAGATATGTATGAACGGACGAAGATAGATCGATAGATACATAGATAGATAGGTTATTGCAAGATATATATATATTGAGAGAGAGAGAGCGGGAGACAGACAGACATAGATATGTTATTGTAAGATACATATATATATATATATATAGAGAGAGAGAGATAAAGAGAGAGATATAGATTAACTATGAGTGCGCACTTACACAGACACATATACGTATGAACAGACTAAGATAGATACGAAAAGGCTGACATAGATAGATAGATAGATAGATAGATAGATAGATAGATAGATGTGAACAGACTGAGATAGATAGATAGATAGATAGATAGATAGATAGATAGATAGATATGAACAGACTGAGATAGATAGATAGATAGATAGATAGATAGATAGATAGATAGATAGATATGAACAGACTGAGATAGATAGATAGATAGATAGATAGATAGATAGATAGATAGATAGATAGATATGGACAGACTGAGATAGATAGATAGATAGATAGATAGATAGATAGATAGATAGATATGGACAGACTGAGATAGATAGATAGATAGATAGATAGATAGATAGATAGATAGATAGATAGATAGAGAGAGAAAGAAACAGACATACATAGATTAATAGGTCTATAGATGCCCCATAATGAATGCACACACACACACACACACACACATACATACATACAAACACACACGTGTATGAATAGACTGATAGATAGATAGATAGATAAACAGTGATAGAGAACAGAGATAAATAGATCGGTTATTGTAATATATATATATATATATATATATATATTATTGTAATATATATATATATATATATATATATATATATATAAGTAAAGTTAGCGACCATAGTCGAGGGTGACCCGAAGGCTCCCTTTTCGATAGCTACTACACCAAGGTGTAGGGGAGGGCGCTACTCCATTCCCAGGATTGCTCCACTTTACCCTCGAACCGTACCTTATAATGCTGAGTGTTAAGCAAGGTGGTATCAAGTTCCATTTTTAAAGTCTTTGGTATGACTCGACCTGAGATTGAACCCAGGTCTCCCGGGCCATTGGCGAACACTCTAACCGCTGGGCCAATGTCGTTGGTTAAATACCAGGTAACTGTTCTCAAAATTTTGGAAAAAATATTATTTGCTTTATTCCACGGGGCCCTCAACGCTGACAGTATTTGCCCCTTGTCTAAAAGGGTTTATTGCCCAGCATCTGAGGAACTCCTCAAGAACAATGGTGACAGAATCCAACAATTCTTAAAACTGCTGCATGGGAGACTTGCTTTCCGGTGTGGCTCCATACCCCATTAAAACGATCTTGTGTAGCATGGTGAGAAACTAAATCGATACCACAAAACTCAAGTCTCTGGTCGGGTATTGCAGATAAATCTTTTGACTTTTAATACCCAGTTAGCTGGGTCTGTAGAATACACCGATTGCTTCTCTGCATAGGGGGTAAGACTCCTGCTCAACAAGTGCCCTGGATATGACACTAAATAATCTGATGGTGAGGTTCCAGTGATGCTGGAGCTTTGGAGAATGTGGAGTATCCCTTTATTACCATTGTTCCCCGGCCCACTTTGGTCCAGAGTGTTAGCACCTGATAGTGTCCTATCTATGGGTCAAATAGAAGAAACCATGTATTTTGCTAAACTGAATTGTTAGAAATAGTACTGTTTTGACATTGAAAGTGTGTGTAAACAAAAAACTATACTTATACTAAACTGAATTGTTTGAAATAGAACTGTTTATATGTATAAAGATGGATTTAATGTTAATAACCTTCAATGGTTGATGTTCCATAAAACTAAACCAAACCAACTTTGACTTTCACTAAAGATTTCCATAGCCAGGGACAATTCAATATATTGTTTTTGAAGTTTTTCGAAATTGTCGGGTGAAATCGTATCTAAAAATAAACTTTAAATTCCAAACCTCTATTTGTTACATATTGACCTCCGACCCGGCCAAGCTGTCAAAAGAAGAAAGGCACCTGTGTAAATAACATGTGAATCCGGTCGAAGATATCAGGGGGATAACCTTGACTGTCGACTGGTTGAATTGAGTGTGAATTGTGACGCTCGCAGGAAGTAGGTGTCGTCAAATTATTATATAACTCCGGCGACAGGAAGTTCAGATCAGTTGGAGAGAAGATGCTGGAATGAGAACCATGTCCCAGCAGAGAATGGGCCTCCAGGCCCCCGGTTGAGCAGCCCATGAGAACGGAAAAGAAAGGCTGTGATAGCCAGAAGGGTTGTGGGGTCAATATTGCAGTTCTGTTCAGTCTCCAACTCACCTCTCACACAGTAAAACCTTTGGTAACCCTTTCGAACCCTTTCGAATAAAGTGAGAGGTATATTTTTCTAAAGAACTGTGTCTGCTCGTCGTTATTGTGTTGAATATGTTTCTGCATGCATATGTGTATGCATAGTTGTTCATGGCTATTCAACATATTACTCTCTGTTTAACCAGAATTACCTCTAATTCGCGATTTTTATCAAAGAAATCGGATAAAATCCTTCAACTACTATAGTTAATTTTAAAATGGCTTTAATTATTATGATGGGACACCATAATGATCAATTAAATTTAAGCCCAGTCAATTAGAGCTTTAGAATACGCTGACTGCAGAGGAGTTCGACCCCACCACCCCAACAAGTGTCCGTGGTGTAATGGTTATCGTCGTAGGAATTGGACACGACGACAGGAGTTCAAATACTGGACAAGACTGATTGCAGTTCACATAGCACTAATACCCTTGGGAAAGGTATGAATCCAATTATTTTCTCTCCAGCTATGGGTAAATAGTAGGACAGGCTGGGTTCTTCAGCCATGGTGAGGCAACTAGTCTAGGAGAAGGAAAACTCTGAATTCAAACCTGTTAAACTCCGTTTAAAAATTGACCTTGTGTCATATCCTGCCCGAGCGGAGGGGTTGGGTAAATATTAACAAGTGTCCTGGATATGACACTAAACAATCTGATGATGAGACTCCTCCAGTAATGCTTGATCTTTGGAGAATGTGGAGTGCCCCTTTATTGCCAACACTCCCCGGTCAACTCTGGCCCGGAGTGGTAGCAGCTGAGAGGGTCCTATCTATTGGCCAAAATGAACTGTTGACATTTAATCTGTGTGCAAACAAATGATTTAAGTTAAACTGGATTGTTAGATATAGAACTGTTTGATCATTTAACTGTGTGCAAACAAATGACTGATGTTTAATGGATTTGTTTGTGATAAATAGTAATACTTTAAACCATTTAACTGTGTGCAAACAAATAAGTAATGTTGAATAGAATTACAAGAGTTGAGTAGCAATGCTTGAAGCTCTTTAAGTGTGTGCCTAAATTCAATTATTGGTATTACATAACAATACTTGAAACCATTTAACTGTGTGCAAACAAATAAGTAATGTTGAATAGAATTACAAGAGTTGAGTAGCAATGCTTGAAGCTCTTTAAGTGTGTGCCTAAATTCAATTATTGGTATTACATAACAATACTTGAAACCATTTAACTGTGTGCAAACAAATAAATAATGTTGAATAGAATCATTGAATTGCAATGTTTGAAGCTCTTTAACTGTGAGTCAAATTGAATTGTTCGTGTTACATAGGAATGCTTGAAACCATTTAACTGTGTGCAAATAAAACTATTGATGTCAGAGAACAATATTTGAAGCCATTTAAATGAGTGCAAACAAATGATTAATTATAAATAGAACTATTTGGTTTTATGGCACATCAACCTATTATAGGTTATTTAATACCAAATCCATTTTTTACATATAAACAGTTCTATTTCAAATAATTCAGTTTAACATAAGTATAGACTTTCAATGTAAAAATACCCTATTTCAAACAATTCAGTTTAACATAAGTACACAATTTTGATGTCAAAAAACAGTTCTATTTCAAACAATTCAGTTTAGTATAAGTACACAGTTTTAATGTCAAAGGCAGTTCTATTTGAAGCAATTCAGTTTCGCATAAGTTGAGTTTTTGTTTACTCTCAGTTAAATGTCAAAACAGTTTTATTTCAAATAATTCAGTTAAATATTAGAACACAGTTTAAATGTCAAAGACAGTTCTATTTCAAGCAAATCAGTTTAGCATTAGTACACAACTTAAATGTCAAAACCCGTTCTATTTTAAACTATTCAAATTAGCAAACGTAAGCCGTTTAATTCTATTTGACCCATAGATAGGACCCTATCAGGTACTACCACTCTGAACCAGGGTGGACCTGGGAATGATGGCAATAAAGGGGCATTCGACATTCTCCAAAGCTCCAGCATTATTTAAGCCTCACCATCAGATTGTTTAGTGTCATATCAGGACACTCGTTGGGTGGGGTCTTACCCCTCCGCAGAGAAGCAGTCTCTGTATTCTACAGCCCCAGCCAACTGAGCCATATTTGTGTTAGAATATTCGGAACGATTTAACTGTGAGTAAACAATAATGCAACTTGTGTGAATAGGAATTAACATTGATTCATCTAAAAATAAGACCACCAATAAACTTACATATCCGTCCTGTTTAAAAATGTTACCTACAAATCATATATATTTATCTGTAATTTTATAAGGTGGTGTCCTCGTGGTGTAATGGTTAAAGCGATGGACTGCGTAATCGTAGTAAGCGAGTTCGTACGCCAGTCACGCTATTACGTTCACTTTCGGGCAAATACCCTTGGGAAAGGTATGAACTCCCTTATCCTCCCAGCTATGGGTTAAATAGTACCACTACTATTCTTCTTGGAGAATGGCTTTGGCATTAAATAACCTACAAAGGTTGATATGTCATTAAACAAAGAAACCAACTATAACTTTATATACCCTGATATGCAAATGCCCTTAGAGTTTTCGCATATTAGGGGGAAAATCCTGGACATGACTGATAGCATTTCACATAGCACTAATACCCTTGGGAAAGGTATGAATCCAATTATTCTCCCTCCAGCTACGGGCAAATAGTTGGGCAGACTGGGTTCTTCGTGAGGCAACTAATCTAGGAGAAGGAAAACTCTGAATTCTAACCTGTTAAACTTCGCTTAAAAATTGACCTTGTGTCATATCCTGCCCGAGCGGAGGGTTTGGTAAATATGTATAAGGGAAAAAGATGCAAAGTTGTGTTTACAAAAAACATTAACTTCAAAGAAAGAAAAAATAAATAAATAAAGATGGTTTCTTTATTGCTATGTCAACAATACATTTATTGAACTTACAAATGACTGCCGTAAGAGAAAAGGAAGGAAGAGGGATTTTTAAAAGAATGGCTGTCTTTTTAAATATGGACAAGTCATAATTTAGCTAGAATTATAGAATCTGTCTGTACACCGGATAGAGGACAAAAGATGTCACAACAAAAAGAAATCGTTGATTTATATATATCGAGACAGAGAGGCCAAAGAGGGGGTGGGGGCATCGCAAGGTGTAATGAAAGGTATGTATTGACCCAACCCCTCCACACGATCAGGATTCGACACAAGGACGATTTTTCAGTGGACTTTAACGGGTTTGAACACAGCGTTTTCCTTCTTCTAGACTGGTTGCCATACCGAGGTTAAGAAGTCGGTCTGTCCTACTATTTACTCATAGAGGGAGAATAGTTTCACAAAGGTATTAACACTATGTGAAATGCAGAAAGCTTCATCCAGAATTTGAACTCTGGTCACTCCAGTGATCATTTGGTCGTGGTCGTGGTAGTGGTAGTTATCATCAGGTGAGGGTGGTGGTGGTGACGATCATCTGGTGGTGGTGGTGGTCATGATCATCAGGTGAAGGCGGTGGTGGTAGTGGTGATACTCTGGTGGTGGTGGTGGTGGTGATTTTAAGGTGGGGGTAATGATCATTAAGTCGTGGTGGTGGTGATTTTCAGGTGGTGGTGGTGTTAAGGATCATCTTGTGGTGGTGATGGTGATGGTGGTGGGGATCATCATCATCAGGCAGTGGGGGTAATTTTTAGGTGGTGGTGGTGGTGATCATCACTTGGTGGTGGTGGTGGTGATTATCATCATCTAGCGGTGGGGGTTATTTTTAGGTGGTGGTGGTACTATTTACCAACCCCTCCGCTCGGGCAGGATATGACACAAGGTCAATTTTTAAGCGGAGTTTAACAGGTTTTGAATTCAGAGTTTTCCTTCTCCTAGACTAGTTGCCTAACCAAGGCTGAAGAACCTAGTCCGTCCTACTATTTACCCATAGCTGGAGGGAGAATAAGGGGGGTTTATACCTTTCCCAAGGGTATTTGCCCGAAAGTGAACGTAATAGCGCGACTGGAGTACGAACTCGCGTACTACGATTCCGCAGTTCCTCGCTTTAACCATTACACCACGAGGTGGTGGTGGTGGTAGTGATCATCATCAAGGGGTGATTTTTAGGTGGTGGTAGTGGTGACGATCATTAAGGGATGGTGGTGGTGGTGGTGATTATCATCAGGCTGTGGGGGTGATTTTAAAGTGGTGGTGGTGACGAGCATTCCATGGTGGTGGTGGTGGTAGTGGTGATCATCATCAGGCGGTGGGGTTGATTTTTAGGTAGTGGTGGTGGTGGTGATCATCATCAGGCGTTGGGGTAATTCTTAGGTGGTTGTGTTGGTGACGATCATCAAGGGATGGTGGTGGTGACGATCATCACATGGTGGTGGTGGTGGTGGTGGTGATCATCATCAGGCGGTGAGGGTGATTTTTAGGTTGTGGTGGTTATCATCATCATTAGGCGGTGGGGGTGATTTTTAGGTGGTGGTGGTGGTGGTGGTGATCATCATCATCAGGCATTGGGGTAATTTTTAGGTGGTAGTGGTGGTGACGATCATCAAGGGATGGTGGTGGTGACGATCATCACATGGTAGTGGTGGTGGTGGTGGTGATCATCATCAGGCGATGGGGGTGATTTTTAGGTTGTGGTGGTGATCATCATCATTAGGCGGTGGGGGTGATTTTTAGGTGGTGGTGGTGGTGATGATGATCATCATCAGGCCTTGGGGTAATTTTTAGGTGGTGGTGGTGAAGATCATCACATGGTGGTGGTGGTGGTGGTGATCATCATCAGGCGGTGGGGGTGATTTTTAGGTGCTGGTGGTGGTGGTGGTGATCATCATCATCAGGCGGTGGGGTAATTTTTAGGTGCTGGTGGTGGTGGTGACGATCTTCAAGTCTTGGTGGTGGTGATCATCATTATCAGGCGGTGGGGGTGATTTTAGGTAGTTGTGGTGGTGGTGACGATCATCAAGTGATGGTAGTAGTGGTGGTTTCATCATCAGGCGGTGGGGGTAATTTTTAGGTGGTGGTTGTGGTGACGATCATCAAGTGGTGGTGGTGGTGATGATTATCATCTGGTGGTGGGGTGGTTTTTAGGTGGCGGTGGTGACGATTATCAGATGGTGGTTATTTCTTGATTTTCGTTTTTCTCCATAAAATAAATAAATGACCACTTTCATTCTTTCATTTTTGTTTTCTATGTAAAATAATTTTCTAAGCAGATTCTTGAAATATTCTTTCCACACGGATGCTGACTAAACGTAAGAGAGAAAAAAGTAGACGAGAATGGCACAAGAATGCTACGAACCTATATGGAGAAAAATCCCGAATGTAACCTGCCACAAAACAACAGCTGTACGGCCACCAACCTCCCATCTCTAAAACTATGCAAATAAGACGAACACGGCATGCGGAACACGACTGGAGAAGTAAGGACAAACTCATAAGTGACGTTCTCCGATAGACCCATTCACACGGACGGGTAAGTGTTGAACGACCAACTAGAACTTATCTACAACAGCGCCGTTTGAGCACAGGATGTAAGTAAAGTAAAGTTGGCGACTGTAGTCGAGGGCAAGCAGAAGGCTCCCTTTTCAATAGCTACTACACCGAGGTGTAGGGGACTGCGCTACTCCTTTCCCTGGATTGCTCCACTTTACCATCGATACGTACCTTATATTGCTGAGTGTTAAGCAAGGAGGCATCAAGTACCATTTTAAAGTCTTTTGTATGACGCGACCTGGGATTGAACTCAATTCTCCCGGGCCATTGGCGAACACTCTACTCACTAGGCCAGTAGTCTATTTTTTTTTACTCATTTTTTATGTTCTTTCCTTGATATGTTATTATCTGTTGGCAAAGACACATCGATTAAAAGGCATGGTTTTCATTTATAGTCCTTAAGCACAATATCCAGTCTTTTGCTTCTAATTTTTCAATCAAGTTTGATGACAAAATCCCAGAAAATAATAATCCCTTTGGTTTTTGTGGCGCAGCGGATAGAGGCGTTGAGTCTCTACGGTTCCAGGTGAGCATTGTCAGAAGATAGCGGTTTCAATTCCTACCCAAGCCGGCTTGGGGGTTACTTGGTCAAAACGTGGTGCGATAGACAACAACTATGGAAGGCAGTAATTACTGGAGATACGGTTACAAGACAATTCCTATCCGAGGTCACGATTAAAGGAGGTGCCCGTGGTGTAATGGTTATCGTCGTAGGAATTTGACACGGCGACACGAGTTCAAATCCTGGACAAAACTGATTGCATTTCACATAGCACTAATACCTTTGGGAAAGGTATGAATCCAATTATTCTCCCTTCAGCTATGGGTAAATAGTAGGGCAGACTAGGTTCTTCCCCCTTGGTGTGGCAACTAGTCTCGGAGAAGGAAAACTCTGAATTCAAACCTGTTAAACTCCGCTTAAAAATTGACCTTGTGTCATATCCTGCCCGAGCGGAGGGGTTGGTAAATATGATAATCCCTTTGGTTTCCGTTATTGGTTCTGGTTGGTGTACATACCTTTTTTCAGATTTCTATATTCCATAGTATAGGAAATGATGCAATTTCCTCATCAAAGAAAAAACGAATCTATTTTGACGTAAACCTAAAAAAATACCCACGCGTGTATCCCTAATAATGGAAGAATTCGCAACAAAAAAAACTACTAAAAAAATCAAAATACTCGCCCACATTTTTTGACCAATCGGGTATGCTAAAAAAATATGCAGTCACTTTCTTCGTTAGGAATTTGCAGAAGTAACATGCATGTGTGTGATCCCCTCATATAGTATAAGGTCAAAACATCTTCAAAGGTATTTGAGATCAGTTTATGTGTCACCCAGGCAAGACGGATACAACTATGTCTCAGAATCTCATAGCAGCCCTCCAAGCTTGAATACCGTATCAAGTTTACGACCGTCAACTAGGGGGATAGCTTATTAACTCCACGAGCTGGCTAAAAATTCACTACTGCTCACAGTGACTTATCACGAGAACAATTTCATTTCTTTGTCTTCAGATCTATCCAAGAATAAAAGTTTTCTATTTATGTAGCACTCATGGTAATTGTGTTATTTTCATTAACATACTCTTTTTTTTAATTTAAAAAAAATTTTTTTTTCATCATAAAACGTGAGAAAGCACGTGCGATACCCTGCCCTCATCGGCCGTCAACCAGGGTGATAACACAGTTTCGGTAGCTCAGTCTAGGAGAAGGAAAACTCTGAATCATAATCTTTTAAACTCCCGCTTAAAAATTGACCTTGAGTCGCACCTTTTTTTTTTTTTTTCTTATCATTGTTCGTAGAAGTAGCAGTTGTATTGATCTTCGGTTTTCTTTCTTCCTCTGGTTTCTTTATTATTGTTGTTGGTGTTGTTGGTTTTTTTTTTTCTTACTTTTATTATTATTAGTGATAGTAGTAGTCGTAGTAACTGTATGGATCTTCTGCTTTTTTTGTTGGGTGTTTTTCTTCTTATTGTTATTAGTCATAGTTGTAGTGGTGGTAATTACATTGATCTTCCACTTTTTTTCGTTGTTCTTTTTTTCTTATTCTTAGTATCATTATCATGAGTAGTAGTAGCAGTAATTGCATTGATTTTCTGCTTTTTTTTTTTGTTGTTGCTGTTTTTGTTGTTGTTAGCGTTATTATTATGAGTAGTAGTAGTAGTAATAGTGGTAATTGCATTAATCTGCCTTTTTTGTTGTTGTTATTGTTGTTGTTGTAGTTTTTCTTAGTATTATTAGTAGTCGTAATTGCATTGATCTTCTGATCTCTTTTTTCCTCTTTTTCCTTGTTGTTGTTGTTCTTATTATTATTATTATTGTTATTATTTGTATTAGTAGCAGTAGTTGTTGTAGTAGTAGTGCTGTTCATCTTTTTTCTCCCTTTGTTCTTTGTTGTTGATGGTTTTATTATATTTGTTGTGGTTGTTGTTGCTGTTGTGTTGTTGTTGTTGTTGTTGTTGTTGTTGTTGTTGTTGTTGTTGTTACTTCTCTTCTCTTTCTTTGCATTCTTAGTTGTCATTGCTTTTCTTAGGATTTTGTGATCGATTTTGTTGTTGAAGCCAGAAGGTTATCTTTAAACATGCAAAAAACAACAACAATAACAACAGCAATAATAATAATGATGAAAGATTTGTGTTCAAAGGTATTTTCGCTAAAAAAGTATGTTTTGTTTACCACACACACACACACACACACACATATATATATATAACTAATATATGTATATGTATATATATAACTAATATATATATATATATATATATATATATATAACCAATATATAACTAATATATGTATAACTAATATATATATATATAACTAATATATATATATATATATATATATATATATATATATATAACTAATATATATATATATATATAACTAATATATATATACACATATATATATATATTAAGAATAAAAATGTCCTATGAATCATAACATGGTCGTTGAGTTTAGAATATTTGCCAAAACGCGAGATAAATTCAAATTTTTTTATGATACAAAAAACGTACATTCATCAGCCTGGCCGTTTGAATGAAATTAGGATCGAGACATGTACAATGTGGGTGATCCACAAACAAAAACCGGAAGCAACAGAAGGAATTAATCTATTGCTTTTTAAGTCATTAAGATGTCACCGAATTAGAGAATTGAAATATTTTGAATGATATGAATATATATATATATATATATATATATATATATATATCAACCGCTCCGTACGAAGAGTGCGACACAATGTCAATTTATTTTGCAGAATTTAACAGGTTTGAATTCAGAGTTTTCTTCTCCTGGACTGATTGCCATACCCAGGTTAAAGCGCCCAGTCTGCCCTACTACTTTGTCCATAGTTGGAGGGAGAATATTTGGATTCACACTTTTCCCATGGGGCTTAGCGCCAAGTGAAATGCAAGCAGACTCGTCCAGGAATTGAACTCGGTTCGTAATGACCATTTTCTCTGATAGTAACCATTACACTACGAACGATTACGAAGAATGGTATAGATATGATTATACGTTAAGGAAGAATCAAAAAACAAAAATAGAAGAAGAAGAAGAAGAAGAAGAAGAAGAAGAAGAAGAAGAAGAAGAAAGTATAAATATAGAAAAAGAAGATTTCACAAAAATAGAGGAAGAATTTTTTTTAAAAGGAAGAAGAATTTTTTTAAATGAAGAAGAAGAAGAAGAAAAAGAAGAAGAAAATATAGAAAAAGATTTCACAAAATAGAAAAAGAATTCTTTAAAAAGAAGAAGAAGAAGAAGAAGAAGAAGAAGAAGAAGAAGAAGAAGAAGAAGAAGAAGAAGAAGAAGAAGAAGAAGAAGAAGAAGAAGAAGAAGAAGAAAAAAGTATAAAATATAGAAAAAGAAGATTTCACAAAAATAGAGGAAAAATTTTTTTAAAAAGAAGAATTTTTTTAAATGAAGAAGAAGAAGAAGAAGAAGAAGAAGAAGAAGAAGAAGAAGAAGAAGAAGAAGAAGAAGAAGAAGAAGAAAATATAGAAAAAGATTTCACAAAATAGAAGAATTTTTTAAAAAGAAGAAGAATTTTTTAAATGAAGAAGAAGAAGAAGAAGAAGAAGAAGAAGAACTCACACTGTTCTTACGTTTAGTTCGCAATACGATCTTGATCACCATCCTACGACTTACGGTGTTTTATTTATAATAATTATAATCGATAAGACAGTAGTAGTAGTAGTAGTAGTAGTTGGTGTAATAGTTGTATTAGATAAGGATCGTTATCATGAAAATAGAATTTCTCGGTAGAAGTAAAAAAAAAAAAATGAATAAATAAAATAAACAAATAAATGATAGAAAGAAGATAGGGGAAATTATTCACGACAATATAAAAAAGAAAAAAGATTACGAGATATAACAATAGGAAGAAAATCTTTTAAAAGAGAAAAGAGAAATACCATGACAGACAACAATAGACCTTGCTAGAGAATTGAAAAAGCTGTGGAAAGTGACGATTGTACCAATTGTGATTGGTGCTTTTGGCACAATGAGTAAAGGGTTATTAAAAGCCCTAGAGGACTTGAAAGTTGGCGGACGAATAGAGACTATCCAAATGACAGCATTATAGAGAACGGTCAGAATACTGAGAAGAGTCCTGGAAACTTGAGGATACTTGCTGTCACTCAAACTCCTGTGAAAAACCATCAGCTAACTCTGATGTGAAAAACTCTAAAGGAGTAAATAATAATAATAATAATAATAATAATAATAATAATAATGATAATAATAATAATAATAATGATAATAATAATAATGCTCTCGGCACAGTCACTAAAGGATTGGTACAGAGACTGGAGGACTTGGAAATAAGAAGACGAATGGGGACCATCCAAACAACAGCATTATTAAGATCGGGCAGAATACTGAGAAGAGTCCTGGAGACTTGCTGTCGCTCAGACGCCAGTAAGAAACCATCTGCAAACACTGGTGTGAAAAACTCTCAAACGGGAAAACAATGATGATTGTAAAGTGGCGGTGATACCAATTGTTATTGGAGCACTTGATACAGTCACCAAATGATTGGTACAAGGACTTGAAAATAAGAGGACGAATGGAGACCATCCAAACTACAGTATTATCAAGACCGGCCAGAATACTGAGAAGAGTCCTGAAGACTTGCTGTGCTCAAACTCCAGTGAAAACCATCGGCCAACCCTGGTGTGAAAAATTCTCAAAGAGTGAAATAATAATAATAATAATAATAATAATAATAATAATAATAATAATAAGAAGAAGAAGAAGAAGAAGAAGAAGAAGAAGAAGAAGAAGAAGAAGAATCTCTCCTAATAGCAGCACAAAACCGCGCTATCATATCAAAGCGGGGATAGATAAGACGCAACAAAATAGCAAATGTAGACTATGCGATGACAGAGATGAAACCATCAATCACATTATAAGCGAATGCAGCAAATTGGCACAGAAGGAGTACAAGGCGAGACACGACTGGGTGGGCAAGGTGATCCATTGGGAAATATGCAGGAAATTTAAATTTGACCATGCCAACAAATGGTATATGCACAACCCAGCACCTGTCCTAGAAAATGACACACAAACTCCTATGGGACTTTGATATACAAACGGATCACCTAATCTCGGCCAGAAGACCAGACCTTAAAATTATCAACAAAAAAAGAAAATCTGCAAAATTATCGACTTTGCTGTCCCGGCAGACCACAGAATAAAACTGAAAGAATGTGAAATGAGTGAGAAGTACATCGACCTTGCTAGAGAATTGAAAAAACTATGGAATATGAAGGTGACAATTATACCAATTGTGATTGGTGCTTTTGGCACGGTAACGAAAGGATTACTAAAGGGCCTGGAAGATTTGGAAGTTGGCGGCCGAATGGAGACCATCCAAACAACAGCATTATTGAAAACGGCCAGAATACTGAGAAGAGTCCTGGAGACTTGAGGAGACTTGCTGTCACTTACGCTGATGTGAAAAACTCTAATGAATGATAAAAACAATAATGATAATATCTTAAAGTTTAAGAGAGAAACGGAATCCCTCCTAATAGCAGCACAGGACAACGCCATAAGAACCAATCAAAGCAAGAATAGATAAGACGCAACAAAATAGTAAATGTAGGCAATGCGGTGACAGAAACGAAACGACCAATCACATAATAAGCGAATGCAGCAAATTAGCCCAGAAGGAGTATAAGGCGAGATACGATTGGGTTGGCAAGGTGATCCACTGGGAAATGTGCAGGAAATTTCAATTCGACCATACAAACAAATGGTATATGCACAACCCAGCACCTGTCATAGAAAATGACTCGCATATACTCCTATGGGACTTTAGCATAGAAACGGATCACCTAATCCCGGCCAGAAGACCAGCCCTCATAATAATCTACAAAAAAAAGAGAATCTGTAAAATTGTCGACTTTGCTGTCCCGGCAGACCACAGAATAAATCTGAAGGAAAGTGAAAAGAAGGATAAGTACCTCGACCTTGCTAGAGAATTAAAAAAAATTGCGAAACATGAAAGTAACGATTGTGCCAATTGTGATTGGTGCGTTAGGCACAGTAACTAAAGGATTATTAAAGGGCCTGGAAGACTTGGAAGTTGGCGGACGAGTAGAGACTATCCAAATGACAGCATTGCTAAGAACGGCCAGAATCCTGAGACGAGTCCTGGAGACTTGAGGAGACTTGCTGTCACTCAAACTCCAGTGAAAGACCATCAGCTAATACTGATGAGAAAAACTCTAAAGAAGTATAATAATAATATTAATAATAACGTGCTTAAAATGAAAATTGGAAGGAATAGAAGTATCAAATCAGGGTAGAAACTGAACGCTAAAAGGAAAGAAATGTTTTAAGTTCTTAGAAATATTAGAAGTGAAGACATCAAACAAGGGGAGATGAAAAAAAAATCTAAGTGTATCTCAGACGAACGCGAAAACTTCTCAAAACCAAGAATTGCAGCAGAAATCTCATCAAAAGAATAAACACATGGGCTGTCCCTCTTATAAGAAACTCGGGACCATTCTTAAAACAGTGGAGGGAAGAACTCAGACAGACTATAGGACCACAAAGTTGGTGACGATGCACAAAGCCTTACATCTGAGAGATGACATTGAGAGACTATATGTATCAAAAAAAGGGAGGAAGAGGATTAACCAGCAATGTAGATAGCATTAACGTATCGATACGACAACTCGAAGACTCTATAAAAAGACCAAAGAAGGATTAATTACAGCAGCCAGTAACAGCAGTGACAATATAAGAACAAATAGAATAACAAAAATCAGGAAACAGAAATGGGAAGAAAAACAAATGTACGTGTATTTCAAGCGACAAGCTGACGAAATCTCACATAAGAAGACTTGCACATGGTTAAGAGAGGGAAACAGAATCTCTTCTAATAGCAGAACAAGATATTGCCATAAGGACCAATCATGTTAGAGCGAAAATAGATATGAGGCCACAGAATAACAAGCGTTGGTTATGTGGTAATAGAGACGAAACGATCAATCACATCATAATAGCAAACAAGCGCAAAAGAGTACAATACTCGATACGACTGGATGGGGGAAGCTGATCCACTGGGAATTGTGCAAGAGCTTAATTTTACCATACTGACAAGTAATATATGCCCAAACAAGGGGGAAAAGAAGTATGGTAACTTGAAGAAGAAGAAGTATGCTATCAAGAAGAAGAAGAAGAAGAAGAAATATGGAATCTAGAAGAAAAAGAAGAAGAAAAAGAGGTATGGTATCTAAAAGAAGAAGTATGGTATGAAGAAGAAGAAGAAGAAGAAGAAGAAGAAGAAGAAGAAGAAGAAGAAGAAGAAATATGGAATCTAGAAGAAAAAGAAGAAGAAAAAGAGGGATGGTATCTAGAAGAAGAAGAAGAAGAAGAAGAAGAAGAAGAAGAAGAAGAAGAAGAAGAATATCTAGTGGAAGAAGTGTGGAATCTAAAAGAAGAAGAAGAAGAAGAAGAAGAAGAAGAAGAAGAAGAAGAAGAAGAAGAATATCTAGAGGAAGAAGTGTGGAATCTAGAAGAAGAAGAAGAACAACAACAACAACAACAACAGCAAATATGGTACCTAGAAGAAGAAGAAGAAGAAGAAGAAGAAGAAGAAGAAGAAGAAGAAGAAGAAGAAGAAGAAGAAGAAGAAGAAATATGGAATCTAGAAGAAAAAGAAGAAGAAAAAGAGATATGGTATCTAGAAGAAGAAGTATGGTAAGAAGAAGAAGAAGAAGAAGAAGAAGAAGAAGAAGAAGAAGAAGAAGAAGAAGAAGAAGAATATCTAGAGGAAGAAGTGTGGAATCTAGAAGAAGAAGAAGAAGAAGAACAACAACAACAACAGCAAATATGGTACCTAGAAGAAGAAGTATGGTGCAAAAAAAAAGAAGAAGAAGAAGAAGAAGAAGAAGAAGAAGAAGAAGAAGAAGAAGAAGAAGAAGAAGAAGAAGAAGAAATATGGAATCTAGAAGAAAAAGAAGAAGAAAAAGAGGTATGGTATCTAGAAGAAGAAGTATGGTAAGAAGAAGAAGAAGAAGAAGAAGAAGAAGAAGAAGAAGAAGAAGAAGAAGAAGAAGAAGAAGTATGGTATCCGACCAACAAAATGAAACGCATTAAATTCTCTGTGATTTGGAGATACAAACAGATCACCTAATCCCACCTGAAGATTCAGACCTAGAGTTCATTCACAAGAAAACCGAAAAAGCTGTGTTTCATGAAGATGACGGTGATCCCTCTTGTGGTTTGACTCTTCGGTACAGTCCCCAAGAACATGGTAAAAAGTCTAGAGAAACTGGAGATCTGTCAAAGAATTGAGATCTTCTAGACAACCGCACTATTGAGATCGGCTAGAATACTTAGAAGAGTCCTGGTGAGTTAAAGAGAACTTGCTGTCACTTAGACTCCAGTGGGAGACCACTGTTTACGACTGGCGTGAAAAGTCGTATAAAGTGAAAAATAACAGTAGTAATATTATTGATTTGGTTTTCTGTTCAATTGCTGCTTTTCGGCAAAACATTGCTTTATATAAAATTCAGTATGTACATTTGACTATGTGCATTTGATAAAAGATTCGAGGCCAGACATTTTATGTAGACATTGATAGGTAGATTTTGGGTTCTTCTTTTTAAGTCAAAGAAAGTTGTTCAATAAAAGAGGAATACGGTTCGTTCAGTCGAAATGTGTTTTTTCTTCTTATCAACATTTCTATCATTATCAAAAGAAGAAGAAGAAGAAGAAGAATTATATCTAGAGGAAGAAGTGTGGAATCTAGAAGAAGAAGAAGAAGAACAACAACAACAACAACAACAAATATGGTACCTAAAAGAAGAAGTATGGTGCAAAGAAGAAGAAGAAGAAGAAGAAGAAGAAGAAGAAGAAGAAGAAGAAGAAGAAGAAGAATTATATCTAGAGGAAGAAGTGTGGAATCTAGAAGAAGAAGAACAAGAAGAACAACAACAACAAAAAGAACAACAACAACAACACCAAATATGGTACCTAGAAGAAGAAGTATGGTACAAAGAAGAAGAAGAAGAAGAAGAAGAATTATATCTAGAGGAAGAAGTGTGGAATATAGAAGAAGAAGAAGAAGAAGAAGAAGAAGAAGAAGAAGAAGAAGAAGAAGAAGAAGAAGAAGAAATATGGTATCTTGAAGAAGAAGAATTCTGGTAACTAGAAGATGGTTTGGTTTGGTTTATTGGGTTTTGTGGCATACCAACCTTTGTAGGTTATTTAACGCCAAATCCATTTTTATGTAAATAATCTGTTCTATTTAAAACAATTCAGTTTAGCATAAGTACACAGTTCAATTGTCAAAAACATTTCCATATGTAGAAAAACAGTTATATTTCAAATAATACAGTTAAGCATAAGCACGCTGTTTAAATGTAAGTACGGTTTAATTGTCAAAAACATTTCTATTTTAAGCTATTCAGTTTACTCCAACAATTCAGTTTAGCATAAGTATGCTGTTAGTTCTATTTAACCCATAGATAGGGCCCTATCAGGTGCTACCACTCGGGGCCAGTGTGGACCTGGGAGCGATGGCAATGAAGGGGTACTCCGCATTCCCCAAAGCTCCAGCACTGCTGGAACCTCACCATCAAATTGTTTAGGGTCATATCTAGGACACTCATTAGGGAGGGGGAATTACCCCTCTGCAGAGGTGCAGTCGGTGTATTCTACAGCCCCAAGTGACTGGGCAATACATAGAGTTAAATGTCAAACAGTTTTATTTCAGATAATTCAGTTCAGCATAAGTACACAGTTTAGACGTCAAAAACAGTTCTATTTTGAGCAATTCAGTTCAGCACTAGTACGCAGTTCCAATGTCAAAACAGTTCTATTTTAAACAATTCAGTTTAGCATAGATACGCAGTTTACATGCAAAAATCATTATAGTGAAAGAAACACGGTTTAGTTCTATTTAACCCGTAAAGAGGACCCTTATCAGGTGCTACCACTCCGGGTCAGAGTGGACCTGGGAGCGATGGGAATGAAGGGGTACTCCGCATTCTCCAAAGCTCCAGCACTGCTTGAACCTCAGAAGAAGAAGAAGAAGCATGAAATCTACAAGTAGAAAAAGTAGTCTAGTAACAAGACGAAAAAGAAGAAAATTGTAAATAGTAATAATAGTGATAGATACTAAGAAATATCCTGGATACCTAAGGAGACTAGCGTCCTCTCAGCTTCCTATAAACAACTTCTAATATAAACTGGTATGAAGAACTCGCAAGGAGGGACCAAACAAGGATAAGATAAAAACTCTCGCAGAAAACGAAACCTACAAATACTTGGGCATCTTGGAGGCTGACATCATCAAACAAGCAGAAATGAAAGAAAAAATCCAGAAAGAATACCTCAGAAGAACTAGAAAACTACTCGAGACAAAACTCAATAACAGAAACCTCATCAAAGGAATAAATACTTGGGCTGTACCTCTCGTTAGATATTCCGGACCCTTTCTTAAGAGGACCCGAGAGGAACTTAAACAAATGGACCAAAGGACAAGAAAACTAATGACAATGCATAAGGCATTGCATCCCAGAGACGACGTTGACTGACTATATGTATCTAGAAAAGAGGGAGGAAGAGGACTTGCCAGCTTTGAAGACAGCGTTGACACATCCATCCATCGTCTCGAAAACTATATACAAAAACACGAAGGAGGACTCATTACAGTCACCAGACACGAAACTGAGAACACTATGAACAACAGAATGACAATAACTAGGAAACAAAAATGGGAAGAAAAATCAACTCTATGGCCGCTTTAAACGACTAATAAACAATATCTCACACGACGAAACTTAGACATGGCTAAGAAAAGGAAACTTTAAGAGAGAAACAGAATCTCTCCTAATAGCAGCAGAGGACAACGCCATCAGAAACGAATCATATCAAAGCGAGAATAGATAAGACGCAACAAAATAGCAAATGCAATGGTGACAGAGATGAAACCATCAATCATATAATAAGCGAATGCAGCAAATTAGCACAGCGGGAGTATAAGGCGAGACACGACTGGGTCGGTAAGGTGATTCACTGGGAAATGTGTAAGAAATTTAAATTCGACCATACTAACAAATGGTATATGCACAACCCAGCACCTGACCTAGAAAATGACTTGCATAAACTCCTATGGGACTTTAATATACAAACGGATCATCTAATCCCGGCCAGGAGACCAGACTTAATGATAATCAACAAAAAAAAGAACTCTTGAAAAATAGTCGACTTTGCTGTCCCGGCTGACCACAAAATAAAACTGAAAGAATATGAAAAGAAGGATAAGTACCTCGACCTTGCTAGGGAACTGAAAAAACTGTGGAACATGCACGTGACAATTATACCAATTGTAATTGGTGCGTTTGGAACAGTAACTAAAGGATTACTAAAGGGACTAGAGGACTTAGGGGTTGGCGGACGAGTGGAGACCATCCAAACGACAGCATTGTTGAGAACTGCCAGAATACTAAGAAGAGTCCTGGAGACTTGAGGAGACTTGCTGTCACTCAGACTCCAGTGAAAAACCAAAGGCTAACGCTGATATGAAAAGCTCTAATGAGTGAATAATAATGATAATAATTGGCGAAATGTCTCACGAGAAAACCTGTACATGGCTAAGAAAGGGAAATCTTTAAAGAGAATCTGAATATCTTCTAAATTAGATATTCTGTTTCTGTTGATGAAGTCTTTAATGAAATCTGATTCACTTGGCAGAGTCCATAGCCTCCCCCTATCTAGTTAAGTCAAAACCCTGTTTATTCCAAAAACGAATTACAGACTCAGCTTATAACATTTCATTGCCACCTCTCTGATATTTAAATTTAATTTAGGCATTTAAAATTGTCGTAGACTCTTGAAAATTCACTATGTTATTGCTATACATCTTATGAGATGACTGACCAATTTTTATGATTTCAGGTTCAAATAAACAGCTACAGTAGCAATTGGAATACACCCTACTAAAGCCTAATAGTCACAGCTGGTGAATTTCAAAAATTCAATCTGACACGTGAGAAGAACGATATGCAATAAAATTCTTTTTTAAACTTGGAAAAAATCCCACAGAAACAACGTATGAAATGCTTTTCGACCACGTTGCATGAATCGAGCGTCAGTTTTTGTGTAGCATAAGAGACTCGAGGAAGGCAGGGAGTCTGTGAGGGATGATGAGAGGTGTGGGAGGAGTAAGGAAGTCAACAGACCAGAGTTACTTGGCCTAAGGGTTAGGGTTAGGGTTACTATGTTGAGGTTTTAAGGGAGTTCAGAAAGAGATTCCATCGGAAGAGGCCAGCACTTTTCAAATCAGGTCAGTGGCATTTCCACCAGGACAATGTACCAGTCCACAACTGCATCCTTGTCACAGACTATTTGACCAAGATGGGCATCAAGACAGTTCCTCACCTTCCCTATAGTCCAGACCTTGCTCCCTGTGACCTTTGCTTATTCCCTAAGCGCAGAGGCTATAGTTATGAGACAATTGAGAAGATGAAAGAGACTGTTGTTGCGTAGTCAGATACACGAATATACCCATGTGCGAAATAGACATATAATGTTCATTACGATAGAACATATGAAGAACATAGGAATCTCAAAATTCGGAAACACGTAACGACTTCTTGTTCAGGTACGAAACCTTTTTATTAACTTTGAGTGAAAGGTTTCGACGGAAGGAGGAGAGACACAATCTTTTAGGCTGTCTTATTCATTTGGCTTCCGTCTCGACCGGTCCCCATAGGGCGCAAGTTCGCCTCGCGTCTGCGAGCTCCAAAAGTCAACCGTCTTCGTCCAGTGTCTAATCTCAACTCTAACTTTCTTCAAATCTCATACAAAACTCTGCACGCTTCCGGTGCGTGACGTCACCCGCACCCTGTCACCCCGTTTCGTCTCGGACTATTATGACATCTGAGTGACACCTCCATTCGCCTGCGCGCGCCTGCGTTAACACCTGCCTCAATGTTGCACCGAACTAACCCATGTGCTGAGCCGAAAGGTTCTCAACCTGACTAAACTCAAAGGCATGAACCGAAATCCCTCGGCTATTATATAACAGCTATGACGAAGGTCATTGATACGCTCACACAAGAGGACTTACATGGAGCCTTCCAGATGTTTTTGGAATAGTACAAGTGCATTGCAGCCGGAGGAGATTACTTCGAAAGGGGACTTGAGTTTCATGTATGTACTATCCATAAAAGTGCCCATACGAAAAAAGTCTGGAAACTTATTGTGCGCTCCTTGTATATCTCTATTTCTTTCTTTCTTTCTTTCTTTCTTTCTTTCTTTCTTTCTCTACTTCTTATGAACCCTCCCTCTTTTTATTTCATTTTTAAATATCTATTTCCTCCGATGCTGAACTTTAGGAAAAAAAAAAACAATCATTCTGAAGAAGACGAAATATCAATTGGAATCCGTTGTAAGTGTTTAGTTTATCTAGTTTAATATATATATATATATATATATGTGTGTGTGTGTGTGTGTGTGTGTGTGTGTGTGTGTGTGTGTGTGTGTGTGTTATGATGAGCTCTCTCTAGAGATCAAATGACAACACCGATCTCTGGATAATTTCAGTTTGTTTACATGTGTTGTATTTTGACCTTCGACCTGAGCAAACTTGCCATTACAAAGTGATGCACCGGAAGGAAGTGACACGTTCCAATGGCCAGTAATCGAAAGAGATCGCGTGGGTGGATTTGGTTGATGAAATGGGACAAGGTAAAGCCCATGATACACTCATAGACTGATGCACCTGAAGAGAGTGACCTGTGAACAGCATGAGAGTTAATTCCGCTTGACGACGATCAAACATACCATTTAAAAGATCGAGTAGGCAATTGAGTGGGTGTTGAACTATTATATAACTCAGTCAAGACAGAAGTCAAGACGGTTCCAGTTACAGTTGGAGTGGGAGTTATAGACGAGGTGTGGTAGAGAAAGCCACATAAGGCCGAAGGGACCTTGAGGCCCGATTGAGTTGGGGTGCAGAGAAGTTGCTGATAAGATGAAGCAGATCACCCAGCAGAGTGGGCCCAGGACCTCCGGTTGAGCATCTGGAGAACGAGAAAGACACAACGTTGCCGGTCATAAGAGTGGAGGTCAAAATATTGAAGTTTCCGTTCGGTCTCCAGCTTCCCCTCACACGCAAACCTTGAGTAACCCTTTTCGAACCCTTACAATAAAGTGAGAGGTACATATATTTATAAAGAAGTCTTCCTGCGTGTTTATTTTTGTGTCGATTATGATGCTGTAGATGACACTATAACACATGTTTGGAACCAAGAATGCCGTATCTTTTTTTATATTCCGAATAATAATAATAATAATAATAAAGTAAGTAAAGTTGTCTCCCTTAGTCGAGGGCTCCCTTTTTAATTGCTACTATACAAAGTTGTAGGGGAGGGCGCTACTCCTTCCCCTGGATTGCTCCACTTTACCCTTCATACGTACCTTATATTATATTGCTGAGTGTTAAGTAAGGAGGTATCAAGTACCATTTTTAAAGTCTTTGGTATGACGTGACCTCGGATTGAACCCAGGTCTCCCGGACCATTGGTGAACATTCTACCCACTAGGACAATGAACCGGTTAATAATAATGGTAAAACAACGCCATAAGGACCAATTACATCAAAACCAAAATCGATAATACATTACCGAATAGCGACACAGATTTTGTGGTGACAAAGACGAAATGATTAATCACATTATAAGCAAATGAAGCACAATTAAAGCTAGACACGACTGGGTGGTAAAGGTGATCCACCGGGAACTGTGCAAGAAATTGAAATTTTACTCTATTATCAAATAGTATATGAACAAATCAAAACTCATCCTAGGGAATGAGACGCATAAATTTTTCTGAGATCTTTGAGATACAAACAGATCACTTAATCCCGGACAAAAGACCAGACCCAGTGGGGGTCGTGGTATAATGGTTAAAGCGATAGACTGCGGAATTGTTGTAAGCGAGTTCGTACTCCAGTCGGGCAATTACGTTCACCTTCGAGAAAATCCCCTTGAGAAAGGTATGAACCCTCTTATCCTCCAAGGTATGGGTTGAATAGTAGCACTGCTATTCTTCTAGGAGAATGGCTTTGGCATTACATAACCTACAAAGATTGATATGCAATTAAAACAAAGAAACCAAACCAACCAGACCAAGTGATTATCGTCCCGATAATCAAGTAAAGCAAGAAAATATACGAGTACATATACCTTGCTTAAGAACTGAGAAAACTAAGGAATATAAGAATGACGGTGATACCAATTGTAATTGGCGCACTTGAAAAGGTCCTCAAAGAAATGCAAATGAGTCTGAAAAAGTTGGAAATTGGAAGACCAATCGACATCATCCACACTACAGCATTGTTGAGATCGGCCAGAATACTGAGAAGAGTCCTGGAGACTTGAGGAGTCTTGCTGTCACTCAAACTCCAGTGAAAGACCACCAGCTATCACTAGTGCGAAGAACTTACAAGAGTGAACTAATAATAATAATATAGTAGGAACCTTATAAAATAAATAAATACCTGGGCTGTTTCCCTAGTAAGATATTCGGGACCATTTTTAAAGTGGACCAGAGAAAAACATGAACAAATGGACCAGACGACAAGAAAACTAATGAACATGCATAAGGTCTTACATCCCAGAGATGACGTTGACAGATTATATGTGTCAAGAAAAGAAGGAGGGAGAGGACTTATCGGCATTAAAGACAGTGTTGACGCATCAATACAATGACTCGAAGACAACATACAAAATCGCGGAGAAAGACTGATTAAAGCCACCGGAAACAATATTAGCGACACGAGGAGCAACTGAACGACAATAACCAGAAAACAAAAATGGGAAGAAAAACAACTCTATGGACGTCTTAAGTGACTAATAAATGATATCTGACACAAGAAAACATGGATGTGGCTAAGAAACGGAAACCTTAAGAGAGAAACAGAATCTCGTCTAATGGCAGAACAGAACAACGCCATAAGGACCAACCATATCAAAGCAAGAATAGATACGACGTAACAAAACATCAGATGTAGGCTATATAGTGATAGAGACGAAACGATCAATCACATAATAAGCGAATGCAGCAAATTAGCACGGAAGGAGTATAAGACTAGATACGACTGGGTGGGCAAGGTGATCCACTGAGAATTGGACTATAAATTTAAATCTGACCATGCCAACAAATTGTGAATGCGCAACCCAGCATCTGTCCTGGAGAATGAGACACATGAACTCCTATGAGATTTTGACAGACAAACGGACCACCTAAACTCAGCCAGACGACCAGACCTTATAATAAACAACAAAAAAAGGGAAGTTTCAAAATTGTAGACTTTGCTATCCCGGCTGACCATAGAGTAAAATTGAAAATAAGTGAAAAAAGTACAAGGACCTTGCTAGAGATTAAAAAAAAATAATGTGGAACATGAAAGTGACGATGATACCAATTGTAACTGGTGCCCTCGGTACAATCACGGAAGAATTAATATTGAGATTTCAAGACTTGGAAAATAGAGAACCAGTGGACACCATCCAAACTACTACATTATTGAGATCAGTCAGAATACTGAGAAGAGTTCTGGAGACTTGAGAAGACTTACTGTGACACAAACTCCTGTGAGAAACCTCCAGCTAACGCGGGTATGAAAAACTCGTCATAGTAAAATAGACTGGAGGACTTAGAGGGTGGAGTAAAATAGACTGGAGGACTTAGAGGGTGGAGCAAAATAGACTGGAGGACTTGGAGGGTGAAGGACGATCAGAAACGATCCCAACTATAACATTATTGAGAACAGTCCTGAGAAGAGTCCTGGAGACTTGAAGAGAAACTCCAGTGAGGAACCATCAGCTAAAAGTGATATGAAAAACTCTCAAGGAGTAAATAATAATAATAGATTTTCTATGCATAAAACAGAATCTGTTCAAGAAAATTAGAAGTTTAAAATTGTTGTAGGTGACTCACCCATGACCAGAATAATGAACTTACCCAAAGGGTATATTAATTAAGAACTAAGCTGGTAGAGCGGGAGCAGCAGTTGTAGTAAGCACCTTGCCTGACTTCATGTATGTTGAATCAAGGAAACCCTCCTCAGAGACTTTGATACATTTGTATGGCACCTCATATCTCCGTGTTGAGTTATTTATTTATTGACCCCTAATAATCGGTCATAAAAATTATCTGAGATTTTGAGATATAAACGGATCACCCAATCGCTGATCTAAACAAATAAAGCAAGCTAGCAAGAATTCAAAATCCTCTGCCGCTAAAAACTTATACAAGGCCCAAATATCAAATATCACAAAGCACTTTACTGAAACTGCAAGGAAACCATAGAAAAAATCTCCTCTTCAAGAAGACACAATGCACCGAAGGAAAATAAAAGAAAGCAAAATGATAGAAAAATACTTGGACCTTCTAGGGGGACATGTTATTTTGGTATATATGTTTGTTCCCCCGGCTTCGAACTGACGAAGAAAAGAAGCAGAAGATACCCCGCAACAACAATTACCGACGCCGACTACGCCGATGACATAGCGATACTGGCAAATACACCTGACCAAGCCGAAACTCTTCTGCATAGTTTGGAACGAGCAGCAGCAAGCATAGGCCTCTATGTTAATGCACACAAAACGGAATATATGTGCTATAACCAAACGGGGGACATCTCCACTCTAGAAGGAACCCCACTTAAACTAGTAAACAAATTCACGTACCTAGGAAGCAGCGTCGAATCAACCGAAAAGGACATCGAAACGAGGTTAACGAAAGCATGGACAGCTATCAATAGGCTATCGATCATATGGAAATCAGACCTAACCGATAAAATGAAACGCAGTTTCTTCCAGGCAGCGGTCACATCGATACTGCTATATGGATGCACTACATGGACGCTAACAAAACGGCTGGAGAAGAAACTAGATGGCAATTACACAAGAATGCTGCGTGCAATCCTAAACAAGTCCTGGCAGCAACACCCCACAAGACACCAACTGTACGGCCACCTGCCCCATATCACGAAAACTATTCAAGTTAGACGAACCAGACATGCAGGACACTGCTGGAGAAGCAGAGATGAACTCATAAGAGATGTACTCTTATGGATCCCCACACATGGCCGCGCAAAAGCAGGACGACCAGCTCGAACGTACATTCAGCAGCTATGTGAGGATACAGGATGTATCCTCACATAGCTGCGATGAACGATAGGGAGGAGTGGCGAGAGAGGGTCAGGGATATCCGTGCTACCAGCACGATGATGATGATGATGATGATGTTATTTTTGTTTATACTTGGAAAAAGGCAAAATAGGCACATGGAAACAAATGTAGTAAACGGTGAAATGATATGAAAGATGTGTAAACGATATGAAACGGTGCGGACAAAAGAAACATTCAAAACAAGGCGGTATTAACAAAACAAATTTATATCTTAACAATACGTATAATGAAAACATTTAAAACATTACTATGGTTCTATTACTGTTCGTGAAAATATTCTCTGTGTGTGTGTGACTAACACAACAAAAAGGACTAAATAATAAAAGTGTCCTATGCATGTTAACTACGTATTTCTAAATATTCGTTTCTTTCTGTGGTCTGACGCAATTACTGTTTTCGAGGCTGGAAAAAGTCTCATAGACAAGGTATAGGAAAGGAATGTTTGCATGGCCTATACATTTTGTGGCGTTTGACGGCTGTTGGTGAATATGAGAAAATGATAGTATTCTCTCTGGAAGTCATACGGGAGAGAGTGTGTTAGCCCTGCAAGTGAAAATGTGAAAAAGAGAAAGAGTGTTTGAAGACGAAGTATTTATAGAAAATACGTGTCTTGGAGTTGGCTCCAAAAACGCGGGACGAAATTCAAACGAGGACGTAGTTTTAAACACTGATCACGTGGTTCTCCTGGCCAATGGTTTCCTAAGACTGAATATTTGCGTGCATCCGCCGTCTTTGTTTCGGGAACGAGTGGCATACCGCCCATTTTAAATTATAGGAGTGTAAGTCCTATAAGACTGACCCAACCACAAAAAAGGGAGTTGACACGTGAGGGTAGTGTGGAGTATTTCTTCATCGTTATTATTTCGAAACCCACTCAGTCACGGAGGAGTTGTGGGTTTAGGTTTCTTTGTTTAATGGCATATCAACTCTTTTTAGGTTATTTAATGCCAAAGCCATTCTCCTGGAAGAACAGTAGTGGTACTATTTAACCCATAGCTGGGAGGATAAGGGGGCTCATACCTTTCCCAAGTGAACGTAATAGCGCGACTAGAGTACGAACTCGCGTACTACGATTCCGCAGTCCATCGCTTTAACCATTACACCACGAGGACACCCCCGAAGGAATTGTAGCCCTTAAGGTCCCATCTATGAGTCAAATAGATCTTTTTTAAAAATTAGTCGTATTTGATTGGATAGTGTTTTAAAAAAGCCTCATAAGAGACATCAACTCAAAAAATGTAAATTTGACCTATCGGCTAGGGCTGTAGACATTTAAACTGCGTGCTTATGCTAAATTGAATTGCTCGAAATAGAACTGTTTTAACGTCTAAACTGTGTACTTATGCTAAACTGAATTATCTGAAATAAAATTGTTTTGACATTTAACGCCCAGTCATTTGGGGCTGTAGAATACACCGACTGCACCTCTGCAGAGGGGTAAGACCCCCCCAAACGAGCGTCCTGGATATGACAATAAACAATCCGATGATGAGGTCCCAGCAATGGTGGGGCCTTGGGGAATACGGAGCACCCGTTCATTGCCATTGCTCCCTGGTCCACTCTGGCCCGGTGTGGTAGCACCTGATAGGGCCCTATCTATGGGTTAAATAGAACTAACGGTATACTTATGCTAAACTGAATAGCTTGAAATAGAAATGTCTTTGACAATTAATATGTACTTTCATTTAAACTGCGTGCTTATGCTAAACTGAATTATTTGAAATAGAACTGTTTTTTGATAATTGAAACTGTATTTACACTAAACTGAATTGTTAAACATATAACTGTTTTAATATTTAACTGTAAGTAAAAAAAAATCTTTACATATACTTAACTGAATTAGCTGATTTAGAACTGCTTGACTAAACTGAATTGCTAGAAATAGAAATGTTTTTCACAATTAATCTGTACTTACATTTCGACTGCGTGCTTATGCTAAACTGAATTGTTTGAAATTGAACTGTTTTTGACTTTGAAACTGTCCTTACACTAACCTGAATTGTTATATATAACTGTTTGAATAAAGTGAATTGTTTGAAATAGAAATGTTTTTGACAATTAAACTGTGTACTCATGCTAAACTGAATTGTTTTAAATAGAACTGATTATTTACATAAAAATGGATTTGGCGTTAAATAATCAACAAAGGTTGATATGCCATAAAACCCAACCAACCAACCAAAAAATGCAAATGTAAGATACAGAGAAGAACAACAACCACTCTCTTGAATAAAAATATAATCTTCTTTTCTTTTCCTTTTATTAAAAAATCTGCGAAATCGTGGAGTGAAGGAGAGGGTTGAAGATGGCTGATTTTGTATGCACAGAGAGGGGATGTCTTTTTTCTGTGAAACCTCTTTGTCTTTCTTCTTTGATCTCCTTTCGTGAAACTGGTACAGGGCCAACTCAAAACATCGAATCATCTCAGCTTCTCTATGTTTTTCGACTTCAGGGCCTATGCAAGGAAAACTTTCTTCTTTCTTCTTTCTTCTGGGATCATACCCGCTTTCGAATTTACAGATTCTGTTTCTCGCGGACGCTCTAGGGCATTTGTGTATTGCCTTTCCTCTCTAGTTGTTGGTTTGCATTCGGTAGGCCGTCGTACCTCTGGACGGTTCTGCCGGGTGTGCCTCGGCACTGGAGAGTTCCTCCGGCCTCAGGGGGCCATCCCCCAAGGCTTTTACTCCCTTCGGGGGATTGGGTTTATTGCCTGGCGCCTGAAGCGCTCCTGAAAAGGGGAATGCCGACGGGGCCGAAGGTATTTTTGACCTCGCCGGACGCGTGTGGGCTTCGGCCCTTCAACCGGACCCACCTTAAGAACGGCCTTGTGCCAAATTCATGCGTTGGTGGGACGTATGATAAATAGATAGAGAGTCTGTTTCTTCACGTTTCTCTGCTTTCATAAGTCTATTTCTTCCTACTTTTCTGTTTCGTGCGTCCAGAATTATCTCAAGTCATTTTGTCATCTTAGCTTCCTCATTTTAGCGAATGTCGTACAGCTCAGGCCTTTCTCAACCTCTCGACCCTGAGCCGTCTAGCACAAGGCCAGCGCCCAGAGTGGCATGACATCTAGAAACGCTTTCGTTCTCTCCCTCGGGGTCGAAAATCTTCGGTTGTTATATAATTTTCCGAACAGCTACGCAATCCTCGTGGTCACTCTTCCTTCCATCATGACCCCCACGCAATTCACGTGTGATTTCCGCCTTGTTTGTTTATCTTCAGACACAAGTTTACATCCTGTTTTTGATATCCTCATAACTTACGCGGCCTGTTTAAAATCAAACATCTAACATAGAAATGAATGAACAATGAACACAATTCCCTAACTGAAATAAAGCCAGACGGTTTGGCATGCTGTTAAAATCAATCTTCTCAGAAATTTAAGTAGATATTACCTCCCTTTGATTCTGGCGTGTAGCGCTTTGTTTTACGGTCAGAGAATAAGATTTGGTCATTCTTGTTCTGGCTACATAAAATTAATGCCACTTTTAATATTCTATTATATTTGTTTGTTTGTTTGTTTGTTTGTTTTGAGGTTTATTTTCTGTGTGCTATTAAAGAATGGCGAGGGTCTTTTTATTAATATTCGGCCTGTGAGACCACAATTTCATTAGGGCAGAAAACACGTCATCTTTGAGAAGAAAAAGCTACTAAAACAGCCATTTTTTCCTTAATTCACTCACGTTTTTCTTTTTTTTTTTTTTTTTACATCAAAAGCGTTTCTTTGTAAAAAGAAAAATAAATGATAAAAATAAAATTAAAAGCTATTGTTTACTTCTTCCTTTAAAGTTACGAACGCTAAAATGTCTGGCTTTATGTTAAGTACAGACGTAAATTGCGGACATTGAAGACGTACAAAGATGGCGGCATTTTTACTTTTACCTCAAAAGGCCGTTTCGGGAGTTTTTAATTTATTTAAGACAAACTTTATCCATTTTGCTCAATTCCTCTTTAGACATTTTTTTCTAATTTCAAACGCTTCACGTTCCAAAAAAAATCTTGTTTACTGTCTGGGTAAAAAAATAAAAAAAATAAATAAAAATAAAATAAAGGCCATCATTGTTTATAATAGTGAATCGGAGTTTTTCCTATGTCATTCTCTAAAATAATCATTGGTTGATTAGTTGGTTGGTTTGTTGGGTTTTATGGCATATCAACCCTTGTAGGTTATATAATACCAAATCTTCTTTATATATATATATATATATATATATTGTGACGGCAAATTGACTAAAATCCCAAAACGGGACTTTATTTTCGCACGTGTGAAGACGGGGTAGGTTGGCACTTGATCCCCTACAGAATAAGTCCTGTTCAGAGTTCTTCTCTCAGGCAGATAAGAACTGGCATATTACGTGAGGGAATAATTTAGGACCAGACTGACCGCCGCTGGCAAAGGGGTTCCAAATTTCACACTATCACACACCCACCAGGCCGCTAAACTTCTTTCCCTTAGATAACAGAAGAATACGGGCCTATAGGTCTTAGTTGTAATAATATTAATATTGTAGTAGTCGGCAACTCCGGTTTCCCGTGTGATACCTTTGGAATTAATAGGACAATTCTAAACAAGATAACATAAGGCGAATAGAAGCTGGAAAGAAAGCATGAAGTAACAACATAGACCACATGGTAAAATGAAAATACATAAAATCCTTTACTACTTATATATACACGTTCAGAGTGTCAAAAACATATAATTGGACAGTCCACGAATATAAACGTCTTTTCTGACTTTTGTCCTTCTTCAAATTGAGAGAGAGAGAGAGTGGTAAACGAAATTTGGGTGTAAAGGAAAAATGTCCCCAAAGTTACTTATCTTATTTTCGACGGGGTTCCACTGGAGAATTTTCTTCTTTCACGGGCTACTAGACTTGGTTCTGTTTTTAGTACTGGCTTGAGGGACTCGGGTCTCTCATGTCTCAGTTAATCTTTTTGTCTTCAGCCCGGAGTAAAATGGCTATGGTCCGTCTGCCACGAGCCTTGCTCAAAAACTACTTTTTTGTCCTTTACTTCCGCTGAGGGGAAGGGAACCCCACTTCCGTTTTGGGGTCCCAGCCAATCATTTGGCTTCTCTCTCTTTCTCCTTCCGATGTCCGGCGACCTGAGGTCACTAAGTATGAACATCTGGTCTCTCCTGTGTGACCCACATTCCTTCCTAACAGTCACTTTTTGACTGCTAGATAGTGCTAATAGCAACACGGGAGGATAGTATCATTCTTACCTCTTCGTCTCCGTGAGCTATCACGTGACAATATATTAAATATATATGATTTGGTTTGGTTGAGTTTTTATCGAATATCAACCATTGTAGGTTATTTAATGCCAAATCCTCTTTACACATATATATTAAATATATACGATTTGATTGGGTCGGGATTTATGGTGTATCAACCCTTGTAGATTATTTAATGCCAAATCCTTTATATATATATATATATATATATATATATATATATATATATATATATACGATTTGGTTTATGGCACATCAATATATATATATGATTTGGTTTATGGCACATCAACCATTGTAGGTTATTTGATGCCAAATCTTCTTTATACATATATATTAAATGTATATGATTTGGTTTGGTTAGGTTTTATGGTACATCAACCATTGTAGGTTATTTGATGCCAGATCCTCTTTATACATATATATTAAATGTATATGATTTGGTTTGGTTGCGCTTTATAGCATATCAACTATTGTAGGTTATTTAATGCCAAATCCTATTTATACATATATATTGAATATATTTGATTTGGTTTGGTTGGGTTTAATGGCATATCAACTATTGTGGGTTATTTAATGTCAAATCATCTTTCTACATATATATTAAATATATTTGATTTGGTTTGGTTGGTTTTTATGGCATATCAACCATTGTTGGTTATTTAATGCCAAATCCTCTTTATATATATATATTAAATTTATATTATTTAGTTTTGTTGGGTTTTATGGCATATCAACCATTTAGGTTATTTAATGCCAAATCCTCTTTATATATATATATATATATATATATATATATATTAAATATCTATGATTTGGTTTGGTTGGGTTTAATGGCATATGAACCATTGGAGATTATTTAATGCCAAATCCTCTTTATACATATATATTAAATATCTATGATTTGGTTTGGTTGGGTTTAATGGCATATCAACCATTGTAGATTATTTAATGCCAAATGTGATTGAGGATTGTTTGGTTGGTCGGCAGATTGGTTTGTTTTACAGCGTATCAACCTTTTTATGTCATTTAACGCCGAATTAAATTTCAAATGATTCAGTTTTGTATAATAATAGTTTTTCTTTACAAACAGTTAAATATCGAAACAGTTCAATTGAATGTCAAAACAGTTCTCTTTCAAACAATTCTATTTAGCATAAGTTTACAGTTTAGATGTCAAAAACAGTCATCGTTCAAGCAATTCAGTTTAGCAAAACTTCAAACAGTTCTATTTCAAACAGTAAGTACGCAGTTTAGTATTATTTAAACTATAGATAGGACCTATCAGCTTAAATGTAAGTACGGTTTAATTGTCAAAAACATTTTTATTTCAAGCTATTCAGTTTACTCAAACACTTCAGTTGAGCATAAGTATGCTGTTAGTTCTATTTAACCCATAGATAGGGCCCTATCAGGTGCTACCACTCGGGGCCAGAGTGGACCTGGAAGTGATGGCAATGAAGGAGTACTAGGTATTCTCCAAATCTCCAGCACTGCTGGAACCTCACCATCAGATTGCTTAGTGTCATATCAGGACACTCGTTGGCGGGTTGGGGTCTTACCCCTCGGCAGAGATGCAGTCGGTGTATTCTACAGCCCCAGCCGACTGGGCAAGTGACTGAGGATTGATAGTTGTTATAGTATACTACTTTCAAATCTGAAACAGTGGGTGTCCTCGTGGTGTAATGGTTGAAGCGTTGGACTGCGGAATCGTAGTAAGTGAATTAGTACTCCGGTCGCGCTATTCCGCTCACTTTCGGGCAAATACCCTTGGGAAAGGCATGAACCTCCTTATCCTCCCAGCTATGGGTTATATAGTACCACTACTGTTCTTCTGGGATAATGGCTTTGGCATTAAATAACCTACAAAGGTTGATATGCCATTAAACAAAGAAACCAAACTAAACCAAATCTGAAACAAAAAGAACACAACATTGTTATTATTTGTAGAATTATTAGCAGTCACGTGGGTATCATATATATTGAGACACTCTCTACTTTGACTTGGACAATTGATTCTTTCGACAAAAATCATTATCATCATTCTAGGTCTTGTTTGGAATGAAAAATATTTGATTTCGTCTTGTGTTGTTTCCCGCCAAAAGTGTCCGTCATGTTTCCCCATAATACGATTTCATTAAGATTCGTCTCACACAGCTGTGTTTACCGGTGAGAAAGCAGACATATCAGATGTAGTTTTTTTAGGGGAATTTTTTGTCCATAGTTTGAGAGGGAGACACACGCAAACACATGCAGACAGACAGACACACACACACACACACACACACACATATATATATATATATAAGAAAGAAGTTGTTGAGTTCAGTTCGTCTGACATTTTGTGTGTCCTGGTGTTTCTAGCTTCTTTCCGTCTTTGGAAGTTGAGCAGTTTCATCTTTGACTTTCTTATCAGCCTTAAAGCAAATAACATGTTCGCTTCTATTTCATTTCCCGTTGGTATGTTTATTGTCGGCAAAAGATACACGGCCAATAGCGGTGAGTAGATGTTTTTAAAAACTTGTTCTTTAGCAGAAACGTTGCTCTACCTAACATTATATGGTCCCAGAGTCTGTTGTACTTCTATGGAAATAAACGGAATACTTTTCTTGGTAAACGCTCCTCAAGTATATATATATATATATATATATATATAAAGAAAAGTTGAAAATTTCTAATTAATTTATTTTGAAATTTGACGTTGATCATATATATATAAACATGTTGAATGAATAAATGTATATATACATATTTATATACACATGTATATATAGTTGAAAAAACAAATATGTTTACATAAATAAATATACCCTTGTATGAGCACACACACACACACACAAATATATATATATATATATATATGTGTGTGTGTGTGTAGTTAAAAAAGAATATACGTACATAGTTGAATAGATAAATATATATAAGTAGTTGTAAAAAAATATTACATATATACATATATATAGTCGAATTGACAAATATGAATATATATATATGCTGTTAAATAATATATATATATATATATATATATATGTATATATATATACATATATATATATTGTCGAATAAACAAATATATATATATATATATATATATATATAGTTGAACAAACAAATATATGTATGTGCTCGTGGTGTAATGGTTATCGTCGTTCCAATCCTAGACGAGATTGATTGCATTTCACATAGTACTAATACCCTTGGGAAAGGTATGAATCTAATTATTCTCCCTCCAGCTATGGGTAAATAGTAGGGCAGACTAGGTTCTTCAGCCTTGATGAGGCAACTAGTCTAGGAAACTAGAAGGAAAACTCTGAATTCAAACCTGTTAAACTCCGCTTAAAGATTGACCTTATGTCATATCCTACCCGAGCAGAGGGGTTGGTAAATATGTATATGAATGTAACTGAACAAACATATATATATATATATATATACTTGAAGAAAAAATATATGTATACAGTTAAATCAATAAATATATGGTTTAATAAACAAATATACTGCTGAATATATATATATATACATATATATATGTGTGTGTATGTGTGTGTGTGTGTGTATGCTGCCTGCAGCAGAGATTCGGCGTGGGTGAGTGTATTTGCCTGAAGCGCTAAGTCATCAGCGTAGTCCGTTACTGTAGTAATTTGTGCGGGGTATCGTCTATTTCATGCCTTTTTCAGTATTAAGCCATTTTCTTTCATTAAATCTATTGAGTTCGAAGTAGGTAGTCTAGGCAGATAATAAACAGGTGTGGAGCTAGTATACGCCCTAGCAGCACACCTGCGACAATGTCAAAGAAGTCTGTGTCTCCATTCGGTGAGCGAACTTTTACTTTCCTGTTTTTATAGAGTACCATTATGGCTGCGGCGGTTTCTTTGTGGAGTCCATTGGCTAGAAGTGTTTGCTCCATCTTCCCTTTGTGTATTGAGTCAAATACCTTAGAGAAATCTACAAATAAGAGTGTTGCCTCGATGATTTTTACACGAACTCCTTCTGGAATTCGACGGAGGGTCAGAATTTGTAATGATGTGTATCGATTTCACCGAAAACCCTTTTGATTCTTCCTAAGAATTTTCTCCTTTTTAGGTTCGATGCGGTTGAGTAGCAAAACATTGTAAATCTTAGCCGCTTTGGAAGTAAGAGTTATTCCTCGGTAGTTCTTGGCAATTGCGAGGTCACCTTTCTTGGAAAAGAGAGGATGCGGCCTTTTTGTCTATCTGTCTATTGTGTTTTGGTTGCTGCAGTATCGAAGCATGATATCGTCGAATTTCCTTGTTTTCCATACTTCTGTGGATATTTCATCAACACCAGCAGTTTTCTTATTTTTAATTTTTGTTCGTACTGTGTTGAGTTCTTCTTGCGTAGACTGTCCTAGTTTGACTTCTTCTTGATTATTAATAATTTTCGTGGGAGGTGCCCGTGGTGTAATTGTTATCGTCGTAGGAAATGGACATGGCAACACGAGTTCAAATCCTGGACGAGACTGATTGCATTTCACATAGCACTAATACCCTTGGGAAAGGTATGAATCCAATTATTCTCCCTCCAGCTATGGGTAAATAGTAGGACAGACTGAGTTCTTCAGCCTTGGTTAGGCAACTAGTCTAGGAGAAGGAAAACTCTGTATTCAAACCTGTTAGACTCCGCTTAAAAATTGACCTTGTGTCATATCCTGCCCGAGCGGAGTATTAATTAAGTATTAATAATTTTCGTGGTAGGTTTATCCGTAAATTTTAGGGATTTTTCAAACAACTTCAAATGTTCTTTCTACAAGTGTATTCGGTCTTTCTAGCTGGCAGTGCTCTTCCTTTTACTCATTTTATTTACTTTCTAGCATGCTACCGAGTTTCTAAACCGACGCCGACAACGCCGATGACATAGCGATTCAGGAAAATACGCCCAACCAAGCCGAAACACTACTGCATAGTTTGGAACGAGCCACCGCTGGCATTGGCCTCCATGTCAATGCACACAAAACAGAATATATGTGTGTGCTTTAATCAAGCAGGCGACATTTCCACACTAGAGGGAAGCTCTCTGAAACTGGTGGACAAATTCACCTACCAAAGAAGCAGTGTCTCATCAACCGAAAGAGACTTCGACACGCAGCTAACGAAGGCATGGACAGCTATCGATAAGCTATCGATCATATGGAAATCAAACCTGACCGATAAGATGAAACACCGTTTCTTCCAGGCAGCAGTCGTGTCGATACTGCTGTATGGATGCACTACTACAAAACGGCTGGAGAAGAAGCTAGACGGCAATTATACAAGAATCTTGAGAGCAATATTGAATAAGTCCTGGCGGCAAAAACCCACAAAGCACCAACTATACGGCCACCTGCCTCCCATCACGAAAACTATCCAAGCTAGACGAACCAGACACGCAGGACACTGCTGGAGAAGCTGAGAAAAGCTCATAAGTGATGTACTCCTATAGACCCCCACATATGACTGAGCAAAAGCAGGACGACCAGCTAGAACATGCATACAGCAGCTATGTGAGGATACGGGATGTAGCCCTGAAGACCTGCCAGAGGCGATGAACGATAGAGAAAAGTGGCGAGAGAGGGTCAGGGATATCCGTGCTAGCGGCACGACATGATGATGATGATATATATATATATATATATATATATATATATATATATATATATGTTATGACCGATTACAGGGTGGAACGATAAAATTGTCGCCCTAGAAAAGACGACATGATTCCATTTCCGTTTAATTAAAACTGGTTTTCTTTTTTTGTTGCAGACCATCTACTAGTTGGCCAGTTGTGTACAAATCCCAAGAGCGATAGGAGCCTTCTATCATGTCTGAAAGTGACACAGTGTTCAACGAGTGAGATCGGAGATGCGCCGCTGTGCAACTCATGCTCTCTACCGATCCAAGTTATGACAACAGGGCCATTGCCAGCACCCTCAAAATGCATCGTTGGATTGCCACGAATAACAGGGACGTGCCCAGGGTGATGAAAACAAAGTTTCCGGCTACGGTTGTGGTTTTTGGTGTGGTTTCAAGTGAGGGTCACATCATGCCCGCTCACATCTTCGAAGTCGGCTTGAAAGTCAACACCAAAGTGTACTTGGATGTGCTGAAAAGTGTGGTGATCCCCTGGTGCAATCAGCTAACCGGTAGCAGACCCTGGGTGTGGCAGCAGGGCTCAGCGCCGGCCCAAAAGTCCAAAGAGACCCAGGCTTGGCTTCAGAAGGGGTACTACGACTTTGTACCCTTCTCTCACTGCCCCCCTCCTCCCCCGACCGGAACCCGCTGGACTACTTCGTTTGGTCATACGTCGAGAACATCACCAACATGACCTCCCACAACACCAAAGCCAGCCTGATCACCGCCATCCGCCGAGTATTCGCCGAGCTCCCGCCGGCGTTTGTTGAAAAGGAATGCTCCTAGTTCCGGACCCGTATCGAGGCGGTGATTAAGGCTGAAGGCGGCTACATTGAATAGATGTCAGCTCTACTACATAATCAAGTTACCTGAATTGATCTTTTCAATAAAGGTTTTAAAATAAAGCTGTAGTATTGTTTTCTTTAGGACGACACTTTTATCCTTCCCCCTATATATATATGTTATGACCGATTATTAGGGGTCAATAAATAAATAACTCAACACGGAGATATGAGGGGCTACACAAATGTATTCAAGTCTCTGAGGAGGGTTTCCTTGGTTCAACGTACACGAAAACAGGCAAGGTGCTTACTACAGCAGCTACTGCTACTGTTCTCTCGGCTCTACCAGCTTAGTTCTTGATTAATATTCTCTTTGGGTAGGTTCGTTATTCTGGTCATAGGCGAGTCACCTACAACAATATATATATATATATATATATATATATATGTTTATTCGGTTTATCTAAGCAGCGGTCGTGTCGATTCTGCTAAATGGGTGCACTACATGGACGCTAACTAAACGTGTGTGGAAAAAGCTAGACGGCAATTACACAAGAATGCTGCAAGCAATATTGAACAAGTCCTGGCGGCAGCGTCCCACTAAGCAGCAGTTGTACAGCTACCTACCACCCATCACGAAAACTATTCAAGTTAGACGAACCAGACATGCGGGATACTGCTCGAGAAGTTGGGACACACTTCCTCGGACCCCTTCACATGGACGAGGAAAAGCAGGACGACCAGCTAGAACCCACATGCAACAGCTCTGTGCTGATACAGGATGAACCCTTATCGGGAGCGATGGACGATAGAGAAGGGTGGCGTGAGAGGGTCAGGGAGATCCGTGTTGTCGGCGTGACATGATGATGATGACTGGGGACTATTGGAAGCAAACAATGTCAAATACACAGTGATAAAAAAAAATTAGAAAAGATTACCTCGTAAAAATGAGAAAGCTTCCTGAAATCAAGCTCTGATGAAGATATCTCATCATTTTTTTAAGGACTATTCTTTAAAAGGACAAGGGAATAACTCAAACAAATGGACCGAAGGACAAGGAAGAAATTTATCACAAGCGACATACTCTTGTGTACTGTTTCACATAGACGAGCAAAGGCAAGACAATCAGCTAGAAACTACATACAACAGCTCTGTGCCGATACAGGATGTAGCCTTGGGAACCTCCCGAGAGCGATGGGACATAGAGACGGGTTGCGAGAGAGGGAGATCCGTGCTGGCGGCACGACATGATGATGATGATGATATTAGACCCTTGATTTAACAAAAATTTGTTACTGATGGTAATCCTAAATAATAAATCTTTTCTATTTGACAACATAAATTACATTCAACCCCGTCGGAGCAGCAATGGAAATTAAAATGGCGCAAGCGTAAGCCATCCTAACCTTAGCATACTTTGAGAAAAATTTCTGTGAAATCATTGGTAAAATATACGACACTAAAAAAAAACAGAATCGTGAAAAAAATAAAAACAATTAAAAAAAAAACAGAATCAATGAGAAATACCTAGATGATCTTTTTCATAATGTAATATAATGGCCGAGGGATTTCGGTTCATGCCTTTGGGTTTAGTTAGGCTGAGAACCTTTCAGCTCAGCACATGGGTTAGTTAGATGCAACATGAACACAAGTGTCACTCAGAGATGTCACAATAGCCCCAGAGGCTAGCAAATGCGAATGACGTCACGCACCGGAAGCGCGCGGAGGATTTTGGGAGATTTTGAAAAAGTCGGAGTTGAGATGAGACCTGCCTCGGGGGAAGACGGTTGGTTTTCGCTTGCTCGCGGAGACCTTTGTGGCGGGTGCCACACATGTTGGGTGGGGATGAAAAAGCCAGAATAGAAAGAATGTGTATCTCTCTTCCTTACGTCGAAACCTTTAACTCAAAGGTAATAAAAGGTTTCGTACCTGAACAGAGAAATCGTTACGTGTTTTTCGAATTTCGAGATTCCTTTATGGACATTCGATGTACGCTTCACACAGCCATATCATGGCTATGGTACAATGAGATAAAATTAACGATGTATATAAATAACTGCAAAATTAACATCCAAGAGGATCCAGTCGGTTGGGGCTGTACAATACATCGACTGCATCTCTGCCGAGGGGTAAGACTACCCAACCCCCGCAATGAGTGTCCTAAATATGACACTAAACAATCTGACGGTGAGGTTTCAATGATGCTGGAGGTTTAGAGAATACCGCGTACCCTTTCATTGCCATCACTCCCAGGTTCACTCTGGCTCGGAGTGGTAGCACCTGATAGGGTCCTAACTATGGGTTAAATAAAAGTAAACTGTGTACTTATTTTAAACCGAATTGTTTGAAATAAAACTGTTTATATACATAAAAATGGATTTGGCATTAAATAACCTACAATTGTTGATATGCCATGAAACCCAACCAAACCAAATCATATATATTTAATATAAATGTCTAAAGAGGATTTGGCATTAAATAACCAACAATGGTTGATATGCCATAAAACCAAACTAAACCAACATCCAAAAATAGAATTCATCATGGAACATAGCTTCAAGAACTTATACATATAAAAATCCACATTAAAAACTAAAATAGCCAGATTACCACAATTTTACCGCAAACACAGAGACACCCAACAATATCCCCAAAATTGCATAAAATCCATCCTTTAAACCCTATCACGTATCAATGTATTCACTAACAAAAAGACTCGCCTCAAAGAATTACGCCAAACCCTCCATCAAAGGGGATATCCAGCAACACTAATAAATAAAGGATTCGAATGAGCAGAACAAGAACAACAGAACTATTTAAAGTAAAAGTAAAGTTGGCGACCATAGTCGAGGGTAACCCGAAGGCTCCCTTTTCGATAGCTACTACACCAATGTGTAGGGGAGGGCGCTACTCCTTTCCTGGATTGCTCTACTTTACCCTTGATCCGTACCTTATAATGCTGAGTGCTAAACAAGGAGGCATCAAGTACCATTTTTTGAGTCTTTGGTATGACTCGACCTGGGATTGAACCCAGGTCTCCCGGGCCATTGGCGAACACTCTAACCCCTAGGCCAATGTCCGGTAGACAACTTATACCACAAAAAAAACCCAAAGCAACTCACAGAAATATCAAAGAATCTTGAACGATTTGAAAACAATGACAGAACTATGTACGCCCACAAAACAGCGACAAAGAATCCATAGTATAATGTTGAGTCTTCGCCATTGGTCCGGGAGAATGGGGTTCAATCCCAGTATTGTATATTGACTTACGACCCGGCCGGGCTTTCAAAATAGGAAATGCATTTGTGTAAATAACAGGTGCTTCCGCTCAAGGAATATCAGAATATAACCTTGACCGTGGACGGGTTGAATGAGTGCAATTGTGACGCCCACAAGAAGGGGGCATTGAACTATTATATAACTCGGTGAAGACAGGAAGTCAGTTAGTTTGGAGACCGGACCAGTTGGGGACAAGATGCGGTAGAGAAAGCCAGCATCCAGCAGGGGAAGCCCTCAGGCCCCCGACTGAGCAGTTGAGTATCAGACGAGTTGCAGTTTAGATGCGGTAGAGAAAACCAGCACTCAGACAGGCTGAACCGCAGGCCCCCGGTTGAGCAGGAGAACGGAAAAGAAACGCTGATGGCCAATAGAGTGGGGGTCAATTTGTTGCTGTTCTGTTTGGTCTCCAACTCTCTCTCACACACAACCCTTTCAATAAAGTGAGGTGTATATTTTTCTAAAAGACTGTGTCGCTCGTTATTATTGTGTCGTCGTTATTATTGTGACGTTGTGTTTATGCATGCATCTGCATATGAGTATACAACACCAGGTCGAGTCATACCAAAGACTCAAAAAAATCGTACTTGATGCCTAACACTCAGCATTATAAGGTAGAAATCAAGGGTAAAAGGAGCAATCTAGGGAGAGGAGATTTATCTTCTCCTACAATTTGGGGTAGTAGCTATTGAAAGGGAAACCTTCCGGTCGCCCTCAACAATGATCGGCCAACTTATCATATTTACCCAACCCCTCCGCTCGGGCAGGATATGACACAAGGTCAATTTTTTAAGCGGATTTTAACAGGTTTGAATTCAGAGTTTTCCTTCTCCTAGACTAGTTGCCTCACCAAGGCTGAAGAACATAGTCTGTCCTACTATTTACCCATAGCTGGAGGGAGAATAATTGGATTCATACCTTTCCCAAGGGTATTAGTGCTATGTGAAATGCTATCAGTCTCGTCCAGGATTTGAACTCGTGTCGCCGTGTCCAATTCCTGCGACGATAACCATTACACCACGGGCACCTCCAACTTATACCACAAAAAAAAACCAGAACAACTCACAGAAATATCAAAGAATCTTGAACGATTTGAAAACAATGATAGAATTAAAAACATATTAGACACGCAAGAACCAAAAAAAAATCTTAAAACACACACTAACCTCATCTAAGTTTTAGGAAGACATAACACATGGAGGTGCCCGTGGTGTAATGGTTATCGTCGAAGGAAATGGACACGGCGATGAGACTGATTACATTTCACTTAGCACTAATACCCTTAGGAAAGGTATGAATCCAATTATTTCCCCTCTGGCTATGGGTAAATAGTAGAGCAGACTGGGTTCTTCAGCCTTAGTGAGAAAACTAATCTAGGAGAAGGAAAACTCTAACCTTGTGTCATATCCTGCCCAAACGGAGGGGTAGGTAAATATGGAATCTCAAAATGCAAAAATAAAAGATGTGAAGTATGTAATTAAATCATAGATGGAAAATCCTAAACCTTCGAAAACAAAAACAAAAAAAAAAAAAGGCATACCTAATGATTAAGAATCTGAGTTGCAATTCAAAAACGTCGTCTACATGATTGAATGTTTTAGCTATAAAAAAAAAAACGTATACATTGGATCGACTCAAGTTCTCAACAATAGTATGGGATGACACTAAACTTCTTCATAATGTTAGGTTTCGCTCTGGCCAAACAAACGACAACACGTAATATACGTAACAATATATATTTATTTTCTCGACGGGCGCTTGTGTGAAGTTGGAGCAATCAGGAGGGGTCGTAGAATCGTTCGTCTATGAGGCCTGGACTCTTCGGTATAAGTAGACGATGGCTGAGAAAACGCACACAGGGCAACGACGGGACAAGCTTGCGTGAACAGCGGAATTTTTTCACTGTCTTCCGTTCAATTCGTCGGCCTTATATTACCATCAAATACCCACGCGGAGATATGGATGGACACGCCTCCACGCCCCTGCGATATCTTCCCATAACTGGCCAACGGAATATGCACTCCCGCCGTCTTTGGAATGGCATGTTTGATCGTCATCGAGCGGAAATAACTGTCATGCAGTTCACAGGTCACTCTCTTCCGGTGCATCACTTTGTGACGATACCGTGGGATTTTTACCTTCTCCAATATTGTCAGCCATGCTGTATTTTACAATAAATGCCACACATTCTCCGTGACGTAATGGCTAACGTACAGGACTGCAAACTCGAAGTAAGCGAGTTCGAACTCTAATTGCGATATTTACGTTCACTTTCACAAAAAATACCCGTGGAAAAAGTAAGAATACCCTTATCCCTCCAATTAGGGGTTCAATAGTACCACCCATGGTTCTTCTTTTATGATGGCTTTGGCATTAAATAATCCTCGACGGTTGATATGCCATTTAAGAAAGAATCCAAACCAAACCATATTGTTGATGTCGTTGATGCTACTTTTTCGAATTAATATGTAAGAGTTGTAGACACTTTAAAAAAGGGCCTTTCTAAAATTCAAGTTTATTTATTTATATATATATATATATATATAAAGAAAAAGAAAAAATTTAGTTCCTTTGTGTACAAGTAGGAATTATCCATTTTTTTATTACACCATTTTTTGCTATAGGTAAAAATAAGTTTAAGAAGCAAATACTTTTACCGGGCTATTGGCCTCATAAGTAGAGTGTTTGTCAACGGGTCTGGAGAACGGGGTTCAATCCCTGGTTGAGTCATACCAAAGACTAAAAATGGTACTTGATGCGTCCTTGCTAAACACTCAGCACTATAAGGTACATATCAAGGGTAAAGTGGAGCAATTCAAGGAAAGGAGTAGTGCCCTTCCCTACACCTTGGTGTAGTAGCTATTGAAAATGGAGCCTTTGCCAACTTTACTTTTTTTACTTTTATATTATAAATTATTAATTACTAACAAAACGGCTGGAGAAGAAGCTAGACGGCAATTACACAAGAATGCTACGTGCAATCTTAAACAAGTCCTGGCGGCAACACCCCACAAGACACCAACTGTACGGCCACCTGCCCCCTATCACGAAAACTATTCAAGTTAGACGAACCAGGCATGCAGGACACTGCTGGAGAAGCAGGGACGAACTAATAAGAGATGTACTCTTATGGACCCCCACACATGGCCGTGCAAAAGCAGGACGACAAGCACAAACATACATTCAGCAGCAATGTGAGGACACGGGATGTTGTCCTGAAGACCTACCTAGGGCGATGAACGATAGGGAGGAGTGGCGAGAGAGGGTCAGGGATATCCGTGCTACCAGCGCGATATGATAATGATAATGATTAAAATATCAAGAAAATATAAAAATAGTTTTGGTTTCTCGGAAATAAATTTATTTGTTTCAGTTAGAACAGACTTTTTGGGGGATTCAATATCCATCTTTTTATATCAAACTTTTTAATTAAGTATCATGCAATATAAATTAACGTCATGAAATTAAACACTCATATGACGATGAACAAATTAACTAATTAATCAAACCCCGGGGGTGTCCTCGTGGTGTAGTGGTTAAAGCGATGGATTGCGGAATCGTAGTACGCGAGTTCGTACTCCAGTCGCGCTATTACGTTCACTTTCGGACAAATACTCCTGGAAAAGGTATGAAACCCCGTATCATCCCAGCTATGGGTTAATTAGTACCACTACTGTTCTTCTAGGACATGTCGGATTTTGGAACCTGTGTATTTGATTATTTACAGTCAGGCATCAACATAAACTTTATGTTTAATCTTCAGTAAATTAAAACACATACTAAATAGACCCGGATGACCAATGAGTAAAACTGAAAGAAAATGAAAAGAAGGATAACTATTTCGACCATAGTAGTGAATTAAAAAGCAGTGGAACATGAAAGTGACGGTTATACCAATTGCAATTGGTGCTCTTGGTACAGTTACCAAAGGATAGATACTAGGACTGGAGGACTTAGAAACAAGAGGACGAATGGAGAGTATCCAAATTACTGCATTATTGAGGTCGGCCAGAATACTGCGAAGAGTCCTGGAGACTTGATGTGACTTGCTGTCGCTCAAACTTCGGCGAACGACCCTCAGCTGACGCTGGTGTGAAAAACTCTCAAAGGAGTAAAAAAAATATAATCATAATAATATTCGGCAGATCCCGGAGTAAAAAAAAAAGAAAAACGAAAAAAGAGATAAGTACTAGGAACTTGCCCGAGAACTAAAACAGCTATTGAACATGAAGCTGACGGTGATACCACTTGGAATTGGTGCACTAGGAACGATCCCCTAAAGCTTGGAAAGGGGGCTGTGAAAAATTGAAAATCGGAGGTAGAGCAGAGATCACCCAAACTACAGTATTAGTAAGGTCGGCAAGAATACTGAGAAGAGTCCTGGAGACTTGTGAAGACTTGCTGTCACTCAGACTCCAGTGAAAGGCATCGGCTAACGCTGGTGTGAGAAACTTGCGAATAATTATAATAATAACAAGAAGAAGAAGAACTTAGACCTTTCCAGAGAACTAAAAAGGCTATGGAACATGAATGTGATGGTGATATTAATTGTAATTGGTGCACTCGGGGCGATCATATAAGGCTTGCTAAAGGGGTCGGAAGAGTAGGAAAACTGAGGACGGGTGGAGACCATCTAAAGTCTGGCATTGTTAAGGTCGGCCAAAATACTGAGAAGAGTCCGGGAGACATGAGGAGACTTACAGTCACTCAGATTCCAAGTGGAAGACCACCAGCAAAACTCGCTAAGAGTAAAATTATTATAAAGAATATTTAAAAATTGAACTAATGTACCAATAGTTTCAAAAACTTGCAAGAATGATACCGGTTTATTTTTTCTTTCTTTTCTTTGATTTTTTTTTTGTTTGTTTGTTTGTTTTTTTTATGGTTCAGTTTTTCTTAGTATTTAAGATGAGATTAGGATGATACTAGGTCAAATGTTCGGGAAGATAAGTAAGATATATATATATATATATATATATATATATATATATATATATATGTATATATATATATATATATATATTGCAAGGCTCTTCATATATATACATATATGAATTGAGCTCTCGGTAGCCGTTAAGCGGATGTATGTAAACAATAGTAATTGTGATTTATAAGCGTTTAAAATTTACTTCGTGGCTACTGGTTTCTTCGTGGCTGAGAGGTAGAGTCTCGGATTGGCGTTTGAGTCTGCCGGGTTTCGATCTCAGCTACAGGAATCTAGTATGTCTAGCTACACGGAGGAGTTCTGATAGAACGAAACCGAACTGTCTGTGGATGACTATATATATAAATTTGTTGAAAATGACATAGTCTATATGTTAAAACTAGGCTGATATACCAAAGAAAAACAATGCACTTACATCTTACCATCCCAAAATAAATGCCCGTGGTGTAGTCGTTATCGCCGTAGGAAATGAACACGGCAATACGAGTTCAAATCCTGGAAGAGACTGATTGAATTTCACATAGCACTAATACCCTTGGGAAAGGTATGAATCCAATAATTCTCCCTCCAGCTATGGGTAAATAGTAGGACAGACTAGGTTCTTCAGCCATGGTTAGGCAACTAGTCTAGGAGAAGGAAAACTCTGAATTCAAACCTGTTAAACTCCGCTTAAAAAAAATTGACCTTGTGTCATATCCTGCCCGAGCGGAGGGGTTGGTAAATAGTACCATCCCAAAATAAATGTTTAGTTTCTTGGCTTATCGACTTTCGTGGGTTATTTAATGCCAAAGCCATCCTTGTAGAAGAACAGTCGTGGTACTATTTAACTATCTTCCAATGGATAGAAAAAATCAAACAGAAGGGTAGATATATAGATATAAACACTGCGAAGTAAATATCAGGGTTTGGTCGGGTTTTACGGCATATCAACCCTTATAGGTTATTCAATGCCAAATCCTATATATGTATATATGCGTGTGATTTGGTTCGGTTGGGTTATTATTGCATATCAACCATTGTAGGTTATTTAATGCCAAATCCTTTTTACACATATATATCAAATATATCTGATTTGGTTTGATTGAATTCTATGGCATATCAACCATTGTAGGTTATTTAATGCCAAATCCTTTTTACACATATATATCAAATATATCTGATTTGGTTTGATTGGATTCTATGGCATATCAACCATTGTAGGTTATTTAATGCCAAATACTCTTTATACATATATATTAAATATATATGCTTTGGTTTAGTTGGGTTTATGGCATATCAACCCTTCTAGGTTATTTAATGCCAAATCCTATTTATACATATATATTAGATATATATGATTTGGTTAGGTTGGGTTTTATGGTATATCAACCATTGTTGGTTATTTAATGCCAAATCATCTTTATACATATATATTAGATATATATGATTTGGTTAGGTTGGGTTTTATGGTATATCAACCATTGTAGGTTATTTAATGCCAAATCCTCTTTATACATATATATTAAATATATATGATTTGGTTTGGTTGGGTTTTATAGCATATCAACCATTGTAGGTTATTTAATGCCAAATCCTCTTTATACATATATATTAAATATATATGATTTGGTTTGATTTTGGTTTCTTTCTTTAATGACTAATCAACCTTCGAGTATCATCTAATGCCAAATCCATCTATTTAGAAAGACAGTAGTGGTACTAGTTAACCTTTAACTGGGAGGATAAAGGGTTTCGCTCATTTCCCAAGGGTAATAATCCAAAAGTGAGTGTCTTGGCACAACAGGAGTTTACTAAAATGTCGCAGTCCAGCATGTTGGCCACTACGTTACAAGGACTCCGCCATGTTGTATAGCCATGATACAACTATACGTATACACATACATGCGGAAAAATAATCAACAATAATGACGAACGAACACACTTCTTTAAAAAAAATATACCTCTCACTTTATGCGAAAGGGTTGTGTGTGAGAGGTGAGTTGGAGACTGAACAGACTACAACATATTGACCCCAAGTTCCTCTGGTCATAGCAGCTCTTCTTCCTCATTCTGCTGGGCTGCTCAACCAGGGTCCTGAGGGCCTAAGCCCTCCGTCTCGAGCTAGTTCTCACTGCCTTGAACTGCCACTCGAACTCCAACTAACTGACTCCAACTAACTCAAGCCGTCTGTGGCACCCGGTTATAAAATTGTTTGCTTCTTGTGGGCGCCACAATTGCATCGAATTCAACCCGTCAAGGTGATACCTCTCACACTTTATTCTTTAAAGGGTTGCAAAAGGGTTGATAATGGTTATGTGTGAGAGGTGAGTTGGAGACGGAACAGACTGCCACATATTGACCCCAACTGCGACTGGAACTCGAACTGAACTCGAACCGTGATTGCAACTCGAACTGAACTCTGCCTGCCTCGAACTCCTACTAACTCAAACCATCTGTTACACCTGGTTATATAATTGTTTGACATCCACCTGCTTCCTGTGAGCGTCGCATCTGCACCGAATTCAACCCGTCCACAGGTCAAGGTGATATTCCAATATCTTCGACCGAATGCACCTGTTTCTTGATTGACGGCTCGGTCGAAGGTCAATATGTTACAAGAATAGAATAAAATTGAGTAGAAAAGAGGGATAAATAAATACGAGGTGCATCCGGTAAGTTTCCAACTTTTTTTCGTATGGGCATTTAAAATTGTCGTATTCTCTTGAATGTTCAGAATGTTATTGCTATCCATCTTATGACATGACTGACCAATTTTTATAATTTCAGGTTCAAATCAACAGCTACAGCAGCATTTGGAATACAACCTACTAAAGCCTGATTGTCACAACTGGTGAATTTAAAAAATGCGATCTGACACGTGAGAAGAAAGATATGTAATAAAATTCTGTTTTAAACTCGTAAAAAAATGCCACAGAAACGTATGGAATGCTTCAGACTGCTTTTCGAGCATCTTGCATGAATCGAGCATCAGTTTTTGAGTGACATAAGAGATTCAAGGAAGGCAGGGAGTCTGTGAGGGATGATGAGAGGTGTGGGAGGAGTAAGGAAGTCAATAGACCAGAGTTGATTGGCCAAAGGGTTAGGGTTAGGGTTACTATGTTGAGGTTTTAATGGAGTTCAGGAAGAGATTCCTTGGGAAGAGGCCAGCACTCTTCAAATCGGGTCAGTGGCATTTCCACCAGGACAATAAGCCAGTCCTCAATTCCATCTTTGTCACGGTCTATTTGACCTAGATGGGCATCAACACAGTTCATCACCCTCCCTATAGTCGAGACCTTGCTCCCTATGACTTTTGGTTATTCCCTACGCTCAGAAGCTGTCGTTATGAGACAATTGAGGATATGAAAGAGACTGTGACGAAGGTCATTGACACGCTCACACAAGAGGACTTCCATGGGACCTTCCAGAAGTTGTTGGAACGGTAGAACAAGTGCATTGCAGTCGGAGGAGATTACTTCGAAGGGGACAAGTGTTTCATGTGTGTGCTATCAATAAAAGTGCCAATACGAAAAAAGTCTGGAAACTTATCGTATGCACCTTGTACATATACAGATATGAATAAAATAAGATAGATAGATAGATATGAAGAGAATGAGATAGATAGATAGATAGATAGATAGATAGATAGATAGATAGATAGATAGATAGATATGAAGAGAATGAGATAGATAGATAGATAGATAGATAGATATGATCACTTAGTGATATGATTTAGATTTTGTGTTGAACATGAAACATCTTTCTCTGGCAAACGGCTTTGAAAATATTGTCATTAATCCCCATTCCTCTCTAGAACAAAAAAAAAACAATATTAAATCATGAATGATCGCCTTGAAAGAAAGAGAGAAAATGTTGTCAAAGGGTTAAATAACAATGTGTACGTTTTCCACGGTTTTATTCGTTTGTCATGGCGCAAAATTAATAATCGAATCATGATCAGATATTCAGGACAGTAAACGGCTTTGTTCAATGACCCACAGTTAAAAATCGCGACGCCATTGAATTCATACAAGACGGGAATATCAACGTAGCCACTGTCGTTTGCTTTTCTCTAAGTAACAATATAAATGAACACATATCTTCACACAATATGTAAACGGAGAAGATACCCAGTTCGTGTGCAGCATACGCACCCGGGGTGAGTATATTCAAGTCGTGCGAGATCGAGGCTGTATTATCGGCAAAGATGGTGAATATATTATTGATATTAAGTTCATTCAATTTACAATATTAACTAGATACGAGAGAATGACAAGATTTCCACTTCGCCATTTTGTTTATTAAAAACTTCCTCTTACTAAGCAACTGTCCTGTTGGTTGAGTTCAGAATATGCTAGCTGTATCCCCTGCATTGGTTTAAGACCATCAACCCCACAAAAAGTGGGGGGGTCCTGGGTATGATATTAGATGCAGCTGATGGTGATGCTCCAGTTCTAGAAATCTGGTGAGTGTGAAGCACCTCTTCATTTACAATTACTCCCAGGTCCACTATAAATCCGAAGTGGTTGTACCTGTTAGGCTCCCATCAATGGGTAAATAGATTGGTTTAAAAATTATTCGTGTTTAATTGGAATACTTGAAATCATATAACTGGTAAATTATTTGTATTCAGAATAGTTTCTTGAAGCTCTAATTGTTTACAAAGGATTATTATAATTAGTTACTTGAAAGCATATAACTGTGTGCCAATTATTTGTATTAAGAATAGTTACTTGAAGCTTGAATTGTTTACTAAGGATTATTATTATTATTAGTTACTTGAAAGCATATAACTGTGTGCCAATTATTTGTATTAAGAATAGTTACTTGAAGCTTGAATTGTTTACTAAGGATTATTATTATTATTATTAGTTACTTGAAAGCATATAACTGTGAGCCAATTATTTGTATTAAGAATAGTTACTTGAAGCTTGAATTGTTTACTAAGGATTAATATTATTATTAGTTACTTGAAAGCATATAACTGTGAGCCAATTATTTGTATTAAGAATAGTTACTTGAAGCTAGAATTGTTTACTAAGGATTATTATTATTAGTTACTTGAAAGCATATAACTGTGTGCCAATTATTTGTATTAAGAATAGTTACTTGAAGCTTGAATTGTTTACTAAGGATTATTATTATTATTAGTTACTTGAAAGCATATAACTGTGTGCCAATTATTTGTATTAAGAATAGTTACTTGAAGCTTGAATTGTTTACTAAGGATTATTATTATTATTATTAGTTACTTGAAAGCATATAACTGTGTGCCAATTATTTGTATTAAGAATAGTTACTTGAAGCTAGAATTGTTTACTGAAGATTATTATTATTAGTTACTTGAAAGCATATAACTGTGTGCCAATTATTTGTATTAAGAATAGTTACTTGAAGCTCTAATTGTTTACTAAAGATTATTATTATTATTACTTACTTGAAAGCATATAACTGTGTGCCAATTATTTGTATTAAGATTCGTTACTTGAAGCTATAATTGTTTACTGAGGATTATTATTATTAGTTACTTGAAAGCATATAACTGTGTGCCAATTATTTGTATTAAGAAGAGTTACTTGAAGCTAGAATTGTTTACTCAGGATTATTATTATTAGTTACTTGAAAGCATATAACTGTGTGCCAATTATTTATATTAATGTCCGGTTATAACCGGACATTGGCCTAGCGGTTAGAGTGTTCGGCAATTGCCCGGGAGACCTGGGTTTAATCTCAGGTCGAGTCATACCAAAGACTCAAAAAATGGCACTTGATGCCTCCTTGCTTAACACTCAGCATCATAAGGTACGGATAAAGGGTAAAGTAGAGCAATCCAGGGAAAGAGTAGTGCCCTCCCCTACACCTTGGTGTTGTAGCTATCGAAAAGGGAGCCTTCGGGTTACCCTCGACTATGGTCGCCAACTTTACTTTATTTGTATTAAGAATAGTTACTTGAAGCTCTAATTGTTTACTAAGGTTTATTATTATTAGTTACTTGAAAGCATATAACTGTGTGCCAATTATTTGTATTAAGAATAGTTACTTGAAGCTCTAATTGTTTACAAAGGATTATTATTATTACTTACTTGAAAGCATATAAATAAATTCGGCAACTTTAGCCGAGGGTGACCCGAAGGCTCACTTCTCAACAGCTACTACACCGAGGTGTAGGGGAGGACATTACTCCAATCCCAGGATTCCTCTACTTTACCCTTGGTACCCTTTACCCTTTTGGATCCGTTCGAATTCCCGTATTACTTTTATTGTATTCCGGGGGAATTGATTTATGTATTGTCCATAGTTGCATGTATCCCTAGTACTTTCTGCCCGACTTTGGGCCATCATCAGGGGAGGATCTACTACAAAAGTGATGTAACTTTTGTTTTAGCATATTACAACTGTGTAAGGGCGTCTTTGCCGTTGAAGGTTTTGGCGTTTGTTTTTTAATGTGATTCTATATTTAGTGCCAGTAGCTAAAGACATTTAAGTACATTAGCACTGGTTTGAAAATTAATTCTATTAAGTGTTGGCTGCAGGTTTCTGATATGTAATGTACTAGGGATACATGCAACTATGGACAATACATAAATCAATTCCCCCAGAATACAATAAAAGTAATACGGGTATTCGAACGGATCCAAAAGAAAATATGTAGACATAAAATGTCTATTATGTTTAATGAAATTTGCATTAACGAAGAAATGCTGCCTAAATATACATATATATTAGATATATATATATTTAATCCATGGAAAATATTCTGCAACCCCAGGTTTCATGAAGTTTTTTTTAATAATTTTTTAGAATAATTTTTGATAATTTTTTAAAATAATTTTTGATAATGATATTTTATAGCTATCATCATCATCATCTCGTGCCACTAGCACGGATATCCCTGACCCTCTCTCGACACTTCTTATCGTTCATCGCCTCTGGCAAGTCTTCAGGGCTACATCCCGTATCCTCACATAGCTGCTCTATGTATGTTCGAGCTGTTCGTCCTGCTTTTGCACGGCCATATGTGGGGGTCCATAGAAATACATCACTTATGAGCTCGTCCCTGTATTCCCAGCAGTGTCCTGCATTTGTGGCTCGTCTAACTTGGATAGTTTTCGTGATGGGAGGCAGGTGACCATATTGTTGGTGCGCTCAGTACAGTCACTAAAGGATTGATAGAGGGACTGGAGGACTTGGAAATAAGAGAACAAGTCACGTCATCATCTTCATGTCGTGCCGCTAGCACGGATATCCCTGGCCCTCTCTCGCCACTTTTCCCTATCATTGATCGCCTCTGGTAGGTCTTCAGGGCTACATCTCGTATCCCCACATAGCTGCTGTATGTATGTTCAAGCTGGTCGTCCCGCTTTTGCTCGGCCATATGTGGGGGTCCATAGGAGTACATCACTTATGAGCTCGTACCTGCTTCTCCATCAGTGTCCTGCATGTCTGGTGCATTATAGCCATAACTGGAGCTATTTAACCGGGTGAAAATAAATGTGTTCTGGCTCGTTTAAGAAAAATTTGTCACCTGAAAAGTATTCGTTTCAATGGTCCGGGATACCTGGGTTCAATCCAAGGTTGAGTCATACCAAAGATTTTAAAAATGGGACTTGATACCTCCTTGCTTAACACTCAGCAATATAAGGTACATATCAAGGGTAAAGTGGAGCAATCTAGGGAAAGGAGTAGCGCCCTCCCCTACACTACAATGTAGTAGCTATTGAAAAGGGAGCCTTCTGGTCGCTCTCGACTACGGTCCACAAATGATGTACATATATATATATATATATGTTTGTGTGTGTTTGTGTGTGTTTGTATATATATATATATATATATATGGAAAAATAACTGATTTTGATGAATCTGACAAGATGAGAAAAATAAGCGGAAAATTTGATAAAGCAAACGCTGTCAACGGATTTAACAATAATATTTCGTCTTCATTTTCTTTCTAAAATAAAGAAGAATTATAATTGTTTACTTTTCTCGTATATATATATATATATATATATATATATATATATGTACGAGGTGCATACGATAAGTTTCCAGACTTTTTTCATATGGGCACTTTTATTGATAGTACACGTATGAAACTCTAGTCCCCTTCGAAGTAATATCCTCCGACTGCAATGCACTTTTTGTACCGTTCCAACAACTTCTGGACCGCCCCATCGAAGTCCTCTTGTGTGAGCGTGTCAATGACCTTCGTCACAGCCTCTTTCATGCCCTCAATTGTCTTATAACGACAGCCTCTGAGCTTAGGGAATAACCAAAAGTCACAGGGAGCAAGGTTTGAACAATTGGGAGGCTGAGGAACTGTCTTGATGCCCATCTTGGTCAAATAGTCTGTGACAAGGATGGAGTTGTGGACTGGTGCATTGTCCTGGTGGAAATGTCACTGACCCGATTTGAAGAGTGCTGGCCTCTTCCCAAGGAATCTCTTCCTGAACTCCCTTAAAACCTCAACATAGTAACCCTAACCCTAACCTTTGTCCAATCAACTCTGGTCTATTGACTTCCTTATCGTCCCACACCTCCCATCATCCCTCACAGACTTCCTTGAATCTCTTATGGCACTCAAAAACTGATGCTCGATTCATGCAAGACGGTCGAAAAGCAATCTGAAGCATTCCATAGGTTTCTGTGGCATTTTTTCCAAGTTTAAAACAGAATTTTATTGCATATCGTTCTTCTAAAGTGTCCTCATGTCCAGATTGCATTTTTGAAATTCACCAGCTATGACAATCAGGCTTTAGTAGGGTGTATTCCAATTGCTGCTGTATATGTTCATTTGAACGTGAAATCATGAAAATTGGTTAGTCATCTCATAAGATGTATAGCAATAAGATACTGAATTTTCAAGAGTCTACGACAATTTTAAATGCCTGCACAAAAAAAAGTCTGGAAACTTATCGTATGCACCTCGTAAACGTGGTTTGGCAATGAATAGCCAACAAATGTTGATATGCCGTAAAAATAACCAACCAACCAGCCAACCAACCAACCAACTAGCTATTAGATAAATTATTTGTTTGCACACAGTTCTTTGCTTTCGAGTATTCATATCTAATACTAACAATTCACAGTTATATGGCATTAGCTGTTCCTATCGAATACGAATAATTTTCTAGCAGATATATTTGACCCATAGATTGGATACGAACATCTATTGCCACTCCGGATCAGAGTGGACCTGGGAGTAATGGCTACGTAGGGGTGACTCCACACTTTTCACTGCATCAGAAGTGCAGCCTCACCATGAGATGCAGTTTAGCGTCTCAATGACAATGAATCATTTTGTGCTTTAGTGTTGAGGTTAATAAAAAATGAGGGAGTCTTCGTGGCGTAACGGCTGATATGTTGGACTGTAACACCGTATTTAGCGAGTTCGAACTCCGGTCACGCTATTACGTTCCCTTCCAGACTAAAACATTTGGGAAAGGCATGAACCCTCTTATCCCTTCAGCTATGGGTAAAATAGTATCACTGCTGTTCTTCTACAAGGCTAGCTTTGGCATTAAATAACCCACGAAGGTTGATATGCCATTAAAACTAAAACAAAGCTAATAGATGGACATAGTAATTAAAGACAACAAGAAAAAATGCCTTCTTATTGATATGATAGTGTTATCGAATAAACATATACCTGTTAAAGAATATGATAAGAAGGTGTAGCGGCGAGCTTGCTGGACTGCAAGTTCAAACTCCAGTTGCGCTCTTGCGTTCTCTTTTAGACGAATATCCTAAGAAAAGGCATGAACCCCTTTATCCCTCTACCCATGGGTTAAATAGTATCACTGCTGTTCTTTTACAGGGTTGGCTTCGGCATTAAATAACCCACGAAGGTTGCTAAGCCATTAAGCAAAAAATGAAACATGCAATCTAGCCATATTTAAGCCAATAAGTTTTCCGAATGAAAGGCGTCGACTATTGAGCGTGCTTAATCGGTAAACTAAAACCCGGATGTTATCAATATCCGCCTTACATCAAACAAATAAATATGCAACTCAGTAGATGAAAAAATAAACAAATAATCAATCGCCACAGAAAAGAACACCCGCAACGTTCGACAGAGAAATAAATAAATAAATAAATAATGATGATAATAATGATTATAATAATAATGATTGGTTTGTTTGTTTGTTTGGGCCTTATGGCATATAAACCTTTTTAATGTTACTTAGTGCCAAATCCATTTTTATATAAATGAACTGTACTATTTCAAACAATTCAGTTTAGTATAAGTACAAAGTTTAATTGTCAAAAACATTTCTATTTCAAGCTATTCAGTTTAGTCAAACAGTTCTATTTCAAACAATTCACTTTAGTGTAAGAACAGTTTCAATGTCAAAAACTGTTATATTTCAAACAATTCAGTATAGCATAAGTACGAAGTTTGAATATCAACACAGATCTATTTCAAATAAGTCAGTTTAGTATAAGTACACAGTTTAATTGTGAAAAACATTTCTATTTCAAGCTATTCACTTTAGTTAAACAGTTCTATTTCAAACAATTTACTTTAGCGTAAAAACAGTTTCAATGTCAAAAACAGTTCTATTTCAAGCAATTCAGTACGCAGTTTTAATATCAACACAGATCTATTTCAAGTAATTCAGTTTAGTATAAGTACGCTGTTTAAATGTAAGTAGACAGTTTAATTGTCAAAAACATTTCTATTTCAAGCTACCTGGACCTTGCTTGCGGACTGAAAAAACTGTGGAACATGAAAGTGACGATTATACCAAATGTCATTGGTTCTCTTGGTACAGTCACCAAAGGATTAACAAAGGGGTTAGAGGACGTGGAAATAAAAGGACGAGTGGAGATCATCCAAACTACGTCATAATTTAGATTAGCCAGAATACTTCGGAGAGTCCTGGAGACTTGTTGTCTCTCAAACTCCAGTGAAAGACCATTAGCAAACGCTGATGAGAAAAACTCTCCAGGAGTAATAATAATATGAGGGTGATGGTGATACTAATTATAGTGAGAGGACTTGGAACGGATTCCAAAGGCTTGGTAAGTGGACTAGAGAAATGGAAAATTAAGAAAAGAATCTAGATCATAGAAACTACGGCATTGTTGAGAATGGACAAAATACTAAGAGGAGCCGTAGAGACCTGAGGAGACTTGCTGGCACTCATATCATTTTATAAAAGTGCATCAGCTGACCCTGGTGTGAAGAAGAAGAAGAAGAAGAAGAAGAAGAAGAAGAAGAACAACAACAACAACAACAACAACAACAACAACATCAACAGCAACAACAACAACAACAAAGGCGTGATGGAAAAGGAGGCATTTTGAGATACAAACGGATCTCTTAATTTCGGCCAGACAACCAGACCTAGTGATAGTCAACAAAAAAAGAGAACCTGCCGAATAGTGGACTTTGAGTAAAATTAAAAGAAGGTGAAAAAGAGGGATGAATATCTGGACTTTGTCAGAGAGTTGGAGAAGCTATGGAACATGAAGGTGGCGGTGATACCACTTGTAGTTGGTGCACTTGGAACAATCCCTAAATGACTGGTAAAGGGAGTGGAAGACTTGGAAATAACAGGACAAGTTAAGACCATCCAAACTACAGCATTACTAAAATCGACAAGAATACTGAGGAGTCCTGGAGACTTGAGGAGACTTGGTTTCCCTCAGACACCAGTGAAAGACCATTAGTTAACGTTGGTGTGAAAAACTCTCCAAGGACTAAATTTTTTTTTAAAAATCTATGGAACATGAAAGTAATGGTGATACTGATTGTAGTTGGTGCACTTGGAACAATCCCCAAAGGGACTGAAAGACTTGGAAATAACAGGAAAAAATAAAGACCATCCAAACTACGGCATTACTAAGATCGACAAGAATACTGAGAGGAGTCCTGGAGACTTGAGGAGACTTTGCTGTTCCTCAGAGACCAGTGAAAGACAATCAGCTAACGCTGGCGGGAAAAAATAGCAATAATAATAGTAATAAATGCAATAAACGAATAAAAAGGAGAGTAAGGTGTGAGAGAGATTCATGGAGAGAGAACATGTAAAGAAGTAGGGGGAAAACCCAAAATATTGAAGAAGAAGAAGAAGAAGAAGAAGAAGAAGAAGAAGAAGAAGAAGAAGAAGATACTATTTTTTTTGTTATTGTTGTTTACAGATTTTGTTCTTTGTGACCGGATGTAGAAGGCGAGCAATTTAGATGAGATTAACTATTGCCAACCGGATATCACGCAAAGTCGATAATTACATTCGACATGGAAGCCACGTTTATTAGTCGGAAGGTGTACAGACAGGTGAGGAGTCTGACTGGCGGATGGTAATTGAGGCAAGCGTAAGAGAAAATAGATATGAATGATATTGATCAACAGAATGTTTATATTATTGAACAGGTCATATCGATTATTAACGCCTTTAGATGTTTCGTTAAACATAGTCCCGACACAAGTCATATCTATCTATCAATCAATTGATTCTTTCCTGTACAACACACACACACACACACACACACTCACACACACACACACACACACACACACATATATATATATATATATATATATATACATGAGTCTGCTCATATCTGTCTATCATTTTCTATTAATCGATCCATTCTTTAGTCTTTTTATCTCTATATTGACTCCTGCTTATATTCATGTATCAATAAAAATGGTTCATATCTATCTATCTATCTATCTATCTATCTATTTCATTCTCTTCATATCTATCTATCTATCTATCTATCTATCTATCTATCTATCTCAGTCTAATCATATCTATCTATCTATCTATCTATCTATCTTTTTCTGTTCATATCTATCTATCTATCTATCTATCTATCTTTTTCTGTTCATATCTATCTATCTATCTATCTATCTATCTATTTCATTCTCTTCATATCTATCTATCTATCTATCTATCTATCTATCTATCTATCTATCTCAGTCTAATCATATCTATCTATCTATCTATCTATCTTTTTCTGTTCATATCTATCTATCTATCTATCTATCTTTTTCTGTTCATATCTATCTATCTATCTATCTATCTATCTATCTATTTCATTCTCTTCATATCTATCTATCTATCTATCTATCTATCTATCTATCTATCTATCTATCTCAGTCTAATCATATCTATCTATCTATCTATCTATCTATCTATCTTTTTCTGTTCATATCTATCTATCTATCTATCTATCTTTTTCTGTTCATATCTATCTATCTATCTATCAATCTATCGCAGTCTGTTCATATCTATCAATCTTAGTCTGCCTCTATCTTTCTATCGATGTCAGTCTGTTCATTATCTATCTATCTATCTATCTATCTATCTATCTATCTATCTATCTATCTCAGTCTGTTAATATCTATCTATCTATCTTTTTCTGTTCATATCTATCTATCTATCTATCTATCTATCGCACTCTGTTCATATCTATCAATCTTAGTCTGCCTCTATCTTTCTATCGATGTCAGTCTGTTCATTATCTATCTATCTATCAATCTATCTATCTCAGTCTGTTAATATCTATCTATCTATCTATCTATCTATCTTTTTCTGTTCATATCTATCTATCTATCTATCTATCTATCGCAGTCTGTTCATATCTATCAATCTTAGTCTGCCTCTATCTTTCGATCGATGTCAGTCTGTTCATTATCTATCTATCTATCTACCTATCTATCTATCTCAGTCTGTTGTGTAATGGTTAAAGCGCTGGACTGCGCAATGACGTTCACTTTCTCTTGTGGACCCGGAAAGGGTCACTAATGAATACTTAAACACGGATATTAGATAACAGATTATATTACACAAGAAAGATAGAGTTACATAGAAAAGGTAAGAAGTGTCGTACTGTTCGGATGACACCGATATTGATCCGCGGTATTTGACGCACGCCCCACCCAACGGGCGTGTGTGGCACAAGGCCTTTTTTATGGTGGGTCCGAGCGCAGGACCGGAGCCCACACGCGTCCGGCATTCCCAAAAATGCCTACGGCCCCGTCGGCATTCCCCTTATTAGGGGCACCTCAGGCGCCGGGCGATGAACCCCCCGAAGGAGGTAAAAACCTGGGGGGAGGGCTCCCTGAGGCCGAAGAAAATTGAGAGACACTCGGCCAGATCCATGCCGCAGATAACACGGCCGGCCGAAGTGCTACCCGGCAACTGGAGAGGTGAAGACCGATAGTGATCTGCGGTATTTGTTGCTCGCCCCACCTAACGGGCAAGTGTGGCACAAGGCATTTTTGAGGTGGGTCCGAGCGCAGGGCCGTAGCACACACGCGCCCGGCATTTCCCAAAAACGCCTACGGCCCCGTCGGCATTCCCCTTATTAGGGGCGCCTCAGGCGCCGGGCGATCAACCCAACCTCCCCGAAGGGAGTAAAAGCCTGGGGGGGAAGGCTCCCTGAGGCCGAAGGAAATCTCCAGGTACCTAGACACACTTGGCCAGATCCGTGCCGCAGATAACACGGCCGGCCGATGTGCTACTCAGCACCTGGAGAGGTGTCAGACCGATAGTGATCTGCGGTATTTGTTTCTCGCCCCACCCAACGGGCAAGTGTGGCACAAGGCCTTTTTTTTGGTGGGTCCGGGCGCAGGGCCATAGCCCACACGCGCCCGGCATTTCCCAAAAATGCCTACGGCCCCGTTGGCATTTCCCTGAATAGGGGCGCCTCAGGCGCCAGGTGATTAACCCAACCCTCCTGAAGGAGGTAAAAGCCTGGGGGGAAGGTCCCCTGAGGCTGAAGGAAATCTCCAGGTACCGAGACACACTCGGCCAGATCTGTGTCGCTGATAACACGGCCGGCCGAAGTGCTACCCGACACCTGGAGAGGTGTCAGACCGATAGTGATCTGCGGTATTTGATGCACGCCCCACCTTACGGGCATGTATGGCACAAGGCCTTTTTTTGGTGGGACCGGGCGCAGGGCCGTAACCCACCCGCGCCCGGAGTTTGCCAAAAATGCCCTCGGCCACGTCGGCATTAACCATGTTAGGGGCGCCTCAGGCGCCGGGCAATGAACCCAACCCCCCTCGAAAGGGGGTAAAAGCCTGGGGGGGAAGGCCCCCTGAGGCCGAAGGAAATCTCCAGGTACCGAGACACACTCGGCCAGATCCGTGCCGCAGATAACACGGCCGGCCGAAGTGCTACCCGACACCTGGAGAGGTGTCAGACCGATAGTGATCTGCCCCTCTGGCAGTGAAATCTCTCAGTACTAGTAACGGTGAGAAGAATTCATTATGGTGAGATGAGTAAGGTTCCCAGAACACTTTCGGACAAATACCCTTGGGAAAGGTATCCTCCCAGCTATTGGTTAAATAGTACCACTGCTGTTCTTCTAGAAGTATGGCTTTGGCATCAAATAACCTACAAAAGTTGACATGCCATTAAACAAAGAAACCAAAACCTGTGATTTCAAAACAAAGTCTCCTTACACCAAAAGTTAAAAATGTGACGTTCTTGGAATTCTGTATGGTCAAATCGAAAAGTGTAAACGTGGTCTTACGGCTACGGAAAAAATTCGAAATTAGCGAACGAGGTAAAAAAAATAAAATCAAAACAGTTTGTGAGAACTGCACAAATCCTACTAGACGGGCCGGGTTGTGGTCTGATATATATATATATAAATTGTTTCATCCACAGAGAGATATGTTTCGTTCTATCAGAACTCTTCTGTGTAGCTAGATTCCCGAAGCCGGGATCGAAACCCGGTTGAATCAAACGTCAATCCAAGTTTCTACCATTCAGCCACGAGGAAACCAGCGCAAACCACGGAAATTTAAACGGCTTTATATATACACCATATATATATATAAGTAAAGTTGGTGACCTTAGTCGAGGGTGATTCAAAGGCTCCCTTTTCAATAGTTACTACCCTGGGGTATAGGGGAAAGCGCTACTCACTTCTCTGGATTGCTCCACTTTAACATTGATCTGTAACTTATAATGGTGAGTGTTATGCAAGATGGAATCGAGTACAATGTATTTAGTCATTGGTATGACTCACCTGGGATTGAACCCCGGTCTCCCGGACCATTTGGTTTAACCGGGCGATTGGCCTAATACGTAGAGTCTTCGGCAATGGTTTGGGAGACTGGGGTTCAATCCCAGGTCGATTGATACCAAAGACTAAAAAAATAGTACTTGATGCAGCCTTGCTTAACACTTAGCATTATAAGGTATGGATCAAGGGTAAAGTGGAGCAATCCAGGGAATGGAGTAGCGCCCTTTTCTACACCTTGGTGTAGAAACTATTGAAAAGGGGCCTTCGGGTCACCTTCGATTACGGTGGCCAACTTTATATATATATATATATGTGTGTGTGTGTGTGTGTGTGCGGAGAAATGGTAGATTTTAGTAAATCTGACAAGATAGGAAAAAAAAGTGGAAAAGAGGATTTACCAATCCCTGACAACGGATTTAGCGATGATATTTTCGTTTTTATTTTTGAAAGACTTCCTCAGAATGATTTCATTGTGAGAAAATATTTCTAAATAAAAACGTATAAAAAAAAAAGAACATGCCGTTGTCAATCTTTTTGTTTCATGCACACTTTCTTTTCTCCTGTTATTTCATCAAACTAGCATTGCCACTTTAACAAAACTTTTCATGAATTTAAAGTTCTGGAGAAGGTTATGACAACCGATACGTTTAACGTCGACTTTCATAATAAATTCATCAATTTTTGGATTATTTGATTTTTTACACTTTTCTTCATACAGTCGGATTTATTTTCCTCATTTACTTATATATATATTTCTGCTTCCTTCATATATATATATATATATATATATATATATATATATATATTTGTTTATATATATATTGCAGTCTTTAAATATATATATAAGTATATTCATATCTATCTATCTAGAAATCTGTCTTTCGATCTCAGTTTGTTCTTGCTCCAAATGTATTGAAGTAGAGGTAAATAGTCGGGCAGACTGGGTACTATAGCCTCAGTTAGACTACCAGTGTAGGAGAAGGGTCACTTTAAATTCGAAACACTTTTACTCTTCTTGAAAATGGAGACTTTCGTGGTGTAGTGGATATCGTCGTAGCAAATGGACACAGCGACTCGATTTCAAAACCTTGACGAAACTGTTTACATTTCACATAGCGTTGATATCCTTGGTAAAGGCAAGAATCCAATAATTCTTTCTCCAGCTACGGGTAAGACTGGGATTTTTAACCTCTGTATGTCAACAAGTCTAGGAGAAGGAAACTCCTGAATTCAAATCTGTCAAATTCCGCTTAAAAATGATTATTATTTATAGTTACGTTGTGACGTTACCCCCTCTCGGCCCCCACGTTACATCAACTTCTTCGAACCATTTCACTTTACAGCCGGTGATCAACTAGTGGTTCCGATAGGGGCATCTCACATTTCCTTACGGCTACAAGAATACAATCGAGGGAATGGGAGAAAAAAGAGAACAAACGAACAATATGCTGGGGTTAACTCAAGTACAGAAGGAGAGTTATGTAACATTGTGTATGTGCAGACTGATGCTAGTGTGAACTCTAGCGAAACTTCCACGAAGCTACTGGAATGCCGACTCGATCTTCTTTCACTGGTCTGGACCCTCTCTCATGCCGACTCGCCTCTCTGCTTCGGTGTCCGGTGTCGACTGGTCACTCGCGTCACCCTTCGCCAACTACCCACTTCTCAGTCCCTTTGTCTCACTCTCTGACTGGCGTCCCCTCACCACTTCCGGTCACGTCGAGATCGCGGGCCCAAAACCCTTTGTCTGGTTTCGCGCCAAAACAGACAAAGGAATCGTCTGCTTGGCGGACCACCTACATAGTGTTACAACGTATCACCGAGTCCATATCCTTCGACGGTAACCATTGCACCACGAACGCCTCCATCCGGTTTTTCGGGATGGTTCCGAGGGGCCCAACCATCGCAGTCACTTTCTTATTCCAATCAACGATTACCATTATTATCATATATGTGCATACCAGTGGCGACTCTAGCCTATTTTTGCTACTCGTGCCCCCCCAGCCCTCTGTCAACTTCAGTTCCCAACCCGTGGTCCGTGGACCCAAAGTAATTCATCATAGTTGCTATTGCGTGATTCTCCATTGTATAGCACAGATTGACAAACGTACCTTGCATGGTGTTTTTTTTTTTTTGTAAACAATCAAGATACTATATAATTTGTAGTCTTGTTAATACAGTAGATAAGATAATTTTTTTCCTTTCAAAAGTATAGAAGAAAAGAGAAGATGTTCATTACTATGACGAGAAAAATATGTTTATTAGAATAAAGAAATTGATGACAAACATTATTTGTTGAAAATGTATTCAAATAAACAAATTTTAGTTACAGAATGTAATATAGGCAACATTCATTAATGAAATAGACGTCTGTTAGTGAAAAAACGAATTAAAACACGCCGTTTAATCAACATTTACCATAGCGATAATGATGACGTCGGCGACGGCTATAATCTGCTATCCCCACCTCTCTCTCTCTCTCTCTCTCTCTCTCTCTCTCTCTCTCTCTCTGTCCCTCTCCCTCTTTCCAAGATAGCTGTCAGCAGTCACATTGTGCTATATTTTTTGAGCACGGTATTTTGAGTTGCTCTTGCTATTGGCTACAGCCAAGAGCGGATTTCTCAAACATTACTGTTATTATAAGGGTCTAGTGCTGGGCACGGATTACGCGTGTTCAACATTATAGCCGATTTTATGGGATGTTCAATGGATCTGACGGTGGCCGGACAAAGACCATCCGTTCAAAACAGCATCGTTGTATTATTCCCAGATATATTTATGAACTTTTGGCTACTTAGTTATGGAAACTTGAATAGATACGTAATTTAATTGAGATCAGACTAAGTATGTTTGCTTGAAATTAATGGATGATTTTTAATCCATTTTGAATAATATTGACCGAGTTATTGGTCGTGCCGGGCACGAGTAGCACTAGTCCCATCTCCGCCCCTGGTGCATACGCATATTTTATCGCAACACTTGGGGACAAATTCAGTATATCAGCAGCGCTACGCAAAGAAAGGGTCTTCTATGTTTGTACATTCGATCACTTCTGAATGCTTCGTCGGATATGGGCCTCAAGGTAAATGTCCTCCTCCCAAACTAATCGTAAATATTTGCGTGTAGGTGCGAACCTCCCCGCCAGCCTCCACCAAGTCCTTTCTCTGATCGGGCAGTCAGACCAGAAGAATCAATTCCTTCGAGGAGAGGTGGAAAAACAATAAAGAGTGGGAGAAGTGCAAAGAGAGAGAGAGAGAGAGAGAGAGATACTTATCTTCGTTTCTGTTCGCCAAGCTGATAAGATTGGAGCTGGGGACGAGTGGGGACATCTTTGAAGATAACTGATCAGATCGATATGGAGGTATACGTTATGGGAGTAGGTAATGCTTTCAATATATATATATATATATATATATATATGTATATATATATTAGTTATATATATATATCTAATCCATGGAAAATATTCTGCAACCCCAGGTTTCATGAATTTTTTTTTATAATTTTTATAAATAATTTTTAATAATTTTTAGAAATAATTTTTAATAATTTTATAATTTAATTACTTTTTTTAATAATTTTTTGTTTTTGTTTTTTATTCTTTTTTAATAATTTTTTAAATAATTTTTGATAATTTTCTTTAATAATTTTTAATAATTCTTTCTTTTATATTTTGTTAAATAATTTTTTTAATAATTTATTTTTCAATAGCTCTTTTTTTAATAAATTTTTTTAAATAATTTTTTTTAATAGCTCTATCCTAGATGTTTAGCACTGTTAATATTGTATAGTACTTTGTTCGACACATACCCACAAAGTGATTTAGTGACAACCAAAACTCTTATTATATATATATATATATATATATATATAGAGAGAGAGAGAGAGAGAAGGACAAACAAACTAACCGACAGACAGAATGAAAAATAGAGAAAGAGATTGACCGAAACTAATGTAAATTGCTAATTAGTTAATTGGCAATTATAGATAGATAGATAGATAGATAGATAGATAGATAGATAGATAGATAGATAGATAGATAGATAGATAAGAACAGACGGAGATAGATAGATAGATAGATAGATAGATAGATAGATAGATAGATAGATAGATAAGAACAGACGGAGATAGATAGATAGATAGATAGATAGATAGATAGATAGATAGATAGATAGATAAGAACAGACGGAGATAGATAGATAGATAGATAGATAGATAGATAGATAAGAACAGACGGAGATAGATAGATAGATAGATAGATAGATAGATAAGAACAGACGGAGATAGATAGATAGATAGATAGATAGATAGATAGATAGATAGATAGATAGATAGATAGATAGATAAGAACAGACGGAGATAGATAGATAGATAGATAGATAGATAGATAGATAGATAGATAGATAAGAACAGACGGAGATAGATAGATAGATAGATAGATAGATAGATAGATAGATAGATAGATAGATAGATAAGAACAGACGGAGATAGATAGATAGATAGATAGATAGATAGATAGATAGATAGATAGATAGATAGATAGATAGATAGATAAGAACAGACGGAGATAGATAGATAGATAGATAGATAGATAGATAGATAGATAGATAGATAGATAAGAACAGACGGAGATAGATAGATAGATAGATAGATAGATAGATAGATAGATAGATAGATAAGAACAGACGGAGATAGATAGATAGATAGATAGATAGATAAGAACAGACGGAGATAGATAGATAGATAGATAGATAGATAGATAGATAGATAGATAGATAGATAGATAGATAAGAACAGACTGAGATAGATAGATAGATAGATAGATAGATAGATAGATAGATAGATAGATAGATAGATAGATAGATAGATAGATAGATAAGAACAGACGGAGATAGATAGATAGATAGATAGATAGATAAGAACAGACGGAGATAGATAGATAGATAGATAGATAGATAGATAGATAGATAGATAAGAACAGACGGAGATAGATAGATAGATAGATAGATAAGAACAGACGGAGATAGATAGATAGATAGATAGATAGATAGATAGATAGATAGATAGATAAGAACAGACGGAGATAGATAGATAGATAGATAGATAGATAGATAGATAGATAGATAGATAGATAGATAGATAGATAGATAGATAGATAGATAAGAACAGACGGAGATAGATAGATAGATAGATAGATAGATAGATAGATAGATAGATAAGAACAGACGGAGATAGATAGATAGATAGATAGATAGATAAGAACAGACTGAGATAGATAGATAGATAGATAGATAGATAGATAGATAAGAACAGACGGAGATAGATAGATAGATAGATAGATAGATAGATAGATAGATAGATAGATAGATAGATAGATAAGAACAGACGGAGATAGATAGATAGATAGATAGATAGATAGATAGATAGATAGATGAGAACAGACTGAGATAGATAGATAGATAGATAGATAGATAGATAGATAGATAGATAGATAGATAAGAACAGACGGAGATAGATAGATAGATAGATAGATAGATAGATAGATAGATAAGAACAGACGGAGATAGATAGATAGATAGATAGATAGATAAGAACAGACGGAGATAGATAGATAGATAGATAGATGAGAACAGACTGAGATAGATAGATAGATAGATAGATAGATAGATAGATAGATAGGGTTTCTTGGGTTAACGGCATATCAACCTTCATGGGTTATATAATCCCTAAGACATCATCGAAGAGCAGCAGTGATACAATTTAACCCATACCTGGGGGATAAGAGGGTTCATGCCTTTCCCAAGGGTATTAGTCCAAAGGTGAATGTGATAGCACAATATATATATATATATATATATATATATATATGATAAAAATATTATAACGGTGTTAGTTGTCACTTAATCACTTTGTGAATTTGTGTTGAACCAAGTGCAATATAATATGGAGAGTGCTCAATATTTAGGAGAGAGCTATAATAATAATAATAATAATAATAATAATAATAATAATAATAAATAAATAAAAATATATTAGATATACATATTTAATTCCATGGAATTTAGACTGCGACTCTGGGTTTCATGGAGTTTTTTTTACAAAACAACAATCATCAGGCAGTTCAAAAATGAAATGAATCGAAAATCGAAACTATAACTCACACACTCACACATTTACAATCACACGTAAAGATTTCTACAAAATCCCAACGGTTGTTGACTATTTTTTCGATTTTCGATTCATTTCATTTTGTTAACTGCCTGGTGATTGTTGTTTAATAAAAAAAAATCCATGAAACCCAGGGGTCACAATCTAAATTCCGTAGAATTAAATATCAAACATTACAGTTGGATCTTGGGGTTTTGGTAAGTCTCTTAGAGGAGGTATTGGGATACCGTTTAAATCATCTGAGTATGTCATCCTCAAGTGATTCTTGTGTTCCTCCTTCGGTACATCAAGCTTGCCACTCTTTGATTCCAAGAAATGTTTTTTGCGAAAGCATAAGGATTTGAGTAGAATGGTCTCCGAGCCTGACACTTTTTCTTTCGATGTTTTTTCTGATTTTCATCTCTGGAGATCATCAAAATCTTTTTTTTTAATATCATTTAGGATATATATATATATATGTATATATATATCGATTCTAAAATATACACGTGCGTGCGTGCGTGCGCGTTTCTGTGTGTGTACATTTCTTATAAAAAGTAATGATTTGTAAGTAAAAATGAGTAAAGTTGGTGACCTATGGTCAAGGGTGACCCGAAGGCTCCCTTTTCGATAGCTACTACACCGAGGTGTAGCGAAGGGCGTTACTGCATTCCCTGGATTGTTCCATTTTACCCTTGATCCTTATCTTATGATACTGAGTGTTGAACAAGGCGGCATCAAGTACCATTTTTTTAGTCTTTGGTATGACTCGACCTGGGATTGAACCCCGGTCTCCCGGATCATTGGCAAACACTCTATTCATTAGACAAACAAAAATCAAAAACTAAAACATTATTATGAAGACAAGAAAAGTGACACTGAAAATATCGTAAGATCAATACAATAACATTAAAAAGAAAAATCCCAAAACTTACAACTTTATATTTCAATCAAATGAATGTTGTTTAGAAAGAAAGAAAGAAAGAAAGAAAGAAAGGAAGGAAGGAAGAACGGAAGGAAGGAAGGAAAGAAGGAAGGAAGGAAGGCAGGCAGGAAGGAAGGAAGGATAAGCTTTGAAAGAAAGAAACAAAGAAACAAAGAAAGAAAGAAGAGCTTTGAAAGAAAGAAAGAAAGAATGTTAAAAGAAAGAAAGAAAGAAAGAAAGAAAGAGCGTTAAAAGAAAGAAAGAAAGAAAGAAAAAAAGAAAGAAAGAAAGGAAAGAAGGAAGGTAGGAAGGAAGGAAGAGCTTTGAAAGAAAGAAAGAAAGAAAGAAAGAAAGAAAGAAAGAAAGAAAGAAAGAAAGAAAGAAAGAAAGAGCGTTAAAAGAAAGAAAGAAAGAAGAGCTTTGAAAGAAAAAAAGAAAGAAAGAAAGAAAGAATGTAAAAAGAAAGAAGGAAAGAAAGTATGTTAAAAGAAAGAAAGAAAGAAAGAAAGAAAGAAAGAAAGGAAGGAAGGAAGGAAGGAAGGTAGGAAGGAAGGAAGAGCTTTGAAAGAAAGAAAGAAAGAAAGAAAGAAAGAAAGAAAGAAAGAAAGAGCGTTAAAAGAAAGAAAGAAAGAAAGAAAGAAAGAAAGAAAGAAAGAAAGAAAGAAAGAGTGTTTAAAGAAAGAAAGAGTCTCATGGGAGATATTAGCGGTTAGGAAAAAGCGTGCAGACGTGAAAACTGCCTCCAAATGCAATAGGAAGAACCCAACCAATACCAATGATCGGAAACTTAAAAAGACACATAATGAATTAGCTAACATCTACCTATAAAAACAAACAGAATACATTCAAAATCAGATCGTTAAGATTAGAGACTCAATTGAAGATAGACAATCTAGCATAGCATAGCAAACGGTAAATGAAGTGAGCAGAAGGGAAAGCACAGCGAAAGCGAAACTGAAAGCTACCAGCCAGCTAGAACGAATACACCTATGGAAACAACATTTCGAGAATTTACTCGGAAAAATTCCGAAAGTTACTCATAAACCAATCACGTGAATTACAGGGGCCCGACAATATTTTTCGGACACTTTAAAAAAAGTACTTCAAGGTGGTCACTAGTGCCAAAAACTTTTGAGATTGTAAGTACGTAGTTGAGGAGTGAAAATCCACTACTAGTGTAATCATTTTTTTAGTTTGGCTTTGATAATTTTAGTTTTTTTGTGATTTTTGCGAAAACTTGCGCGACACTATTTTTCGGACATGACAAAAAATCCTATTTTATTAAGAGCTATGTTCATGTATATGTTGCTGTATGCAAATATTCTGCTTGTACACTGTTCTGGGGCACTGGCACCCCTACTACTATGTTAACATAGGAGAATCTAACAGCATAAATCGTCCGGACATTTCTTGGCAAAACAATTAAGTTTAATGAGGTAAAATACATTCAAAAGAAGTCGTTTGTTTGGCACGGAAGAAGCGGGAAGATGGCCTCAGCGTCAGAAGGATCGCCATGGATTTGAAGCTGTCGAAATCAACGGTTGAATACATGCTGAAGACAAACTCCGAGCGGAAAAAGAAGAGAGGGCGGAAAAGATCAATTGGCAAGAGAACTGAAAGGAGAATGAAGAGGGCTGTGACACGGTTTTTGACATCTGAAGAAAAAGTTACAGCAAGAAAAGTGAAGGAGAAATGTGAATTGGATGTAAACGTCCGAACAGTACAAAGAACGCTGTATAGGATTGGTTTGAAGTATGCAAAGGCTAAGAAAAAAATTACACTAACAAAGAAACACAAAGGAGCAAGACTGGAGTGTGCTAAAAGGTGGTTAACAAAGCATGTTGACTTTAAGAAGGTTATATTTACTGATGAGAAGCGTTTGATGGGCCCGATGGATGGTGTACTTGGTCGAGAAGGGGTGAGCCTGTTGTACTGAACAAACGACAGATGGGAGGAGGAGTTATGGTTTGGGGTATGATCTTTGCTAATGGAAATATATGGTTGGAGTGGCTGAAAGGACGACAGAACAGCGAAAGCTACAAACAGTTGCTGGACGAGAAAGCCCTACCAAGGATAAGAAGAGAGATGGGGAATGATTTCGTTCTACATCAAGACAATTGCTGCATCCATGTGTCAAAACTCATGAAAGAATGGATGGCTAAAGTGAATATGACTACTTTGGAATGGCCTGCAAGAAGCCCAGATCTAAATTTAATAGAAAATGTTTGGGAAATGCTTGCACAACTTGTCTATGATGGACCTGAAATAACGAAAGAGGCTCATTTTATCGGTTAGGTCTGATTTCCATATAATCGATAGCCTATTGATAGCTGTCCATGCTTTCGTTAACCTCGTTTCGATGTCCTTTTCGGTTGATTCGACGCTGCTTCCTAGGTACGTGAATTTGTCTACTAGTTTAAGTGGGGTTCCTTCTAGAGTGGAGATGTCCCCCGTTTGGTTATAGCACATATATTCCGTTTTGTGTGCATTAACATAGAGGCCTATGCTTGCTGCTGCTCGTTCCAAACTATGCAGAAGTATTTCGGCTTGGTCAGGTGTATTTGCCAGTATCGCTATGTCATCGGCGTAGTCGCCATCGGTAATTGTGGTTGCGGGGTATCTTCTGCTTCTTTTCTTCGTCAGTTCGAAGCCATTCTCTTTGATTTTGTCAATCGATGTTCTAACGTAGTCTAGACAAATGATAAAGAGGTACGGGGCCAGCATGTCCCCTTGTAGTGCTCCTGCTACAATGTCAAAGTATTCTGTGTCTCTATCCGGTGATCGTATTTTTACTTTAGTGTTTCTATAGAGAATCGTTATTGCCGCTACGGTTTCTTTAGGTATGTCGTACGCTAGTAGGATTTGTTCCATCTTTCCTCTGTGAATGGAGTCGAAAGCCTTGGTAAAGTCGACAAATATTAATGTCGCTTGTAGGTTCTTTGCTCGTACACCTTCAAGGATTCTGCGGATGGTTAGAATAGCATAAACATATAAAGACAATACCTGTAATAAAAATGGAAGAAAATCGATTAGGTAAGGAAAAATATTTAATTTTAATCATTTTTTACAAAACACACGCGACATTATTTTTCGAACATCGTTGAAAAACGGTTAATAGTCTGTATATAATCAAAACCCAATAGACAGATGGATGAAGGGATGCATCCTCTCCTTCACTAAAAAGGGTGACCTCGGATTAGCCAAGAACTACCGAGGTATAACCTTTACAAGATATACAATGCTCTACTACGCAACTGCATAGAACCCAAAATTGAGAACACATTTAGGAAGAACCAAAATGGCTTTCGGAAGAATATATTCATGACGTCACAAATTTTGACTATCCGTCGAATTCTTGAAAGGGTACATGCAAAAATCCTAGAGGTAAAAATTTATCATTCGTCGACTTCACCAAGGCCTTTGACTCCATACACAGAGAAAAGATGGAGTAAATACTACTTACCTACGTCGCAGCCATGATGATGCTATATAGAAACACGAAAATAAAAGTCCGTTCCCCGGGTGGAGACACAGACAACTTCGATATAGTAGCAGGTGCATTGCAAGGAGACACAATAGCTCCATACCTCTTTATCATCTAGACGATGTGCTTAGAACATTTATTGATAAAATCAAAGAAAACAGTTTCAAGCTAACAAAGGAAAGGAGTAGAAGGTACCCCCGCACAACCAAACGCAGACTACGCCGATAACATAGCGCTTCTGGCAAATGCACCCGCTCAAGCCGAAACCCTGCTATATAGTCTGGAACGAGCAGCTGCAGGCATAGGCCTCCATATCAATGCACACAAGACGGAATATTGATCAATATTTAATCAAAGAGGCGACAACTCCACACTAAACGGTAGCCCTCTGAAACTAGTAGACAAGTTCGCCTACCTAGGAAGCAGTGTCTCATTAACCGTGACAGACATCAACACGCGAGTAGCAAAGGCATGGACATCAATTGATAGGCTATCGGTCATATTAGAAGTCAGACCTGACCGATAAAATAAAACACAGTTTCTTCAAAGCAGCGGTCATGTCGATACTGTTATATGGATGCACTACATGGACGCTAACTAAACGTGTAGAGAAAAAGCTTGATGGCAACTACACAAGAATGCTGCGAGTAATATTTAACAAGTCCTGGGGGCAGCGTCCCACAAAGCAGCATCTATACTGCCACTTACCACCCATCACCAAAACTATCAAAGTTAGACGAACCAGACACGCGGAACACTGCTGGAGAAGTAGGGACGAGCTCATAAGTGACGTACTCCTATGAACCCCTTCACATAGACGAGAAAACGTATGACGACCAGCTAGAACCTACATACATCAGCTCTGTGCAGATACGGGATGTAGCCCTGAAGACCTGCCGGAAGCAGTGAGGATAGGGAGGGGTGTCGAGAAAGGGTCCGGGATATCCGTGCTGATGGCGTGACATGATGATAATGATGACATATATATATATATATATATATATATATATATATATATATATGTCTGTGTGTGTGTGTGTGTGTGTGTGTGTGTGTGTGTGTGTCTGTGTGTGTGTGTGTGTGTCTGTGTGTGTCTGTGTGTGTGTTACGAGAAATGACGATAATACGGGATTATAAAATGACAGACTGGGTAATGAAGGAGATTTTTGTAAGTGACGAATTTGCCAACACGTTGTGAATTGGCTAGGTGCCATCTTACGAGGAACGAGATATGTGCTTTTCTGGTGTTCGAACAAGATGGGGTAAGAAACACGAGAATCATTGATTGATAGAGACAGATACAGAGATAAAGACAGAGAGTGAGAGAGAAGTACTGTAATAGATAGATAGATAGAGAGAGAGAGAAAGAGTATAGTGATAGATACAGAGGGGGGAAAAGATAGATAGAAAATATAGTGATAGATAGATAGATAGATAGATAGATAGGAAGAGAAAGGATAGATAGATAGAGAGAGAGAGAGAAAGAAAGAGAGAAAGTATAGTGATAGATAGAGAGGGGGGAGAATAGCTAGCTAGATAGATAGATAGATAGATAGATAGTATAGCGATAGAGAGAGAGGGGTGAAGAAAAGATAGAGAGAGAGGGAGGGAGGGAGAGAGAAAGAAAGAGAGAAAGTATAGTGATAGATAGATAGAGAGAGAGAGAGAGAGAGAGTATAGTGATAGATACAGAGGGGGAAAAAAGATAGATAGAAAATATAGTGATAGATAGATAGATAGATAGTATAGCGATAGAGAGAGAAGGGGGAAAGAAAAGATAGATAGATGGATAGAGAGAGAGAGAGAGAGAAAGTATGGTGATAGATAGATAGATAGATAGAAAGTATAGTGATAGATAGAGAGGGGGGAATAGATAGATAGATAGATAGTATAGTGATAGAGAGAGAGGGGGAAGAAAAGATAGATAGAGAGAGAGGGGGAGGGAGAGAGAAAGAAAGAGAGAAAGTATAGTGATAGATAGAGAGGGGGAATAGATAGATAGATAGATAGATAGATAGTGATAGAGAGAGAGGGGGTGAAGAAAAGATTGATAGATAGATAGATAAAGAGAGAGAGAGAGGATAGATAGATTGATAGATCGATATTCAGCTATTTGCCCGTTTACAAATCGCGCCAGTCCCACGCTTCCCGTTTGACCCCAAACGTGAGTGGAGAGCGCATCTCCACTTTCCCTACCAAAAACTTCTATTAAGTGCCACGATTTATGCTTCAACAACGGAACCAATTGATGGCAAGTGTCTCCTCTTGGCATCGACGTGAAATAAAGTCATTACAAGCAGCCACTGCTGGTGGGGGAGGGTAACTGTAAGTCATGAATAAAATATTATCAACGTAGAAATATAGACAAAACAGATGATGACAGTAAGAAGGAAACAGGGAAACTGATAGACATATGTAAAATGCTATATATATATATATATATATATATATTATATATATATATATATATATATGTATATTTCAGCAGCATTTCTTCGTTAATGCAAATTTCATTAAACATAATAGACATTTTATGCCTACATATTTTCTTCTGGATCCGTTCGAATTCCCGTATTACTTTTATCGTATTCGGGGGGAATTGATTTAGGTATTGTCCATAGTTGTATGTATCCCTAGTACTTTCTGCCCGACTTTGGGCCATCATCAGGGGAGAATCTATTACAAAAGTGATGTAACTTTTGTTTTAGCAAATTACTACTGTGTAAGGACGTCTTTGCTGTTGGAGATTATGGCGTTTGCTTTTAAATGTAATTCTGTTAATAGTGCCAGTAGCTCGATTGGGGTGTTGCAAAAAACCAACGTTATATATAAATTTAAATGTCCCCTAGGAGATTGTATCTCTGATAATAATAATAATATATATGTTGGTTTAACCTCAACTATCCTGTCGAGGAGACTTACAATGCACCTTTCTGACACAAGTTCAATAGCTCAGCATTTAAAAAAACATTCATGCCCAACAACACAACTCCGAAAAATTCTCACCGACAACACAACAATACTCGAACATCAAAATAATAAACAAAACTTCAGATTCTCGAAGCACTATATATTAGAAACCTGCAACCAGCACTAAATAGAATTAATTTTCAAACCAGTGCTAACGTACTTAAATGTCTTTAGCTACTGGCACTATTCACAGAATTACATCATGGATATCATGTTTGGAAAAAATTGAAGATTTGGTTTGGTTTTATGGCATATCAACCATTTTTGCTTATTTAAGGCCAAATCCTTTTTTTTTTTTCATATAAACAGTTCTATTTCAAACAGTCCAGTTTAGCGTAAGTCATCATCATCATCATGTCGTGCCGCCAGCACGGATATCTCTTACCCTCTCTCGCCACTTCTCCCTATCATTCATCGCTTTTGGCAGGTCTTCAGGGCTACATCCCGTATCCTCACAAAGCTGCTGTATGTATGTTCGAGCTGGTCGTCCTGCTTTTGCTTGGCCATATGCGGGGGTCCATAGGAGTACATCACTGATGAGTTCGTCCTTGCTTCTCCAGCAGTGTCCTGCGTGTCTGGTTCGTCTAACTTGTATAGTTTTCGTGATGGGAGGCAAGTGGTTAGCGTAAGTAAATAGTTTAATTGTCAAAAACATTTCTATTTCAAGCTATTCAGTTTAGTCAAAGTTCTATTCCAAACAATTCAGTTTAGTACAATTATAGATTTTTTTTGTTTACACGCACTTAAATGTCAAAACAGTTTTATTTCAAACAATGCAGTTTTGTGTAAGAAGAGTTTCAATGCCAAAAGCTGTTCCATTTCAAACAATTCAGTTTAGTGTAAGAAGAGTTTCAATGTCAAAAACTGTTCCATTTCAAACAATTCAGTTTAGCATACGTACACACTAAAGTTCTCTTTGACCCATAGATAGGACCCTATCAGGTGCAACCACACAGGGCCAAAGTGGACCTGGGAGCGATGGCAATGAAGAGGTACTTCGTATTCCGCAAAGCTCCAATATTACTGGAATCTCAGCATCAGATTGCTTAGTGTCATCACAGGACACTCGTTGGTGGGAAAACTAACCTCTCCGCAAAGAAAAGCAGTCGGTGCATTCTGCATCCCCCACCCCACTTCAGTTGACTGGGCGAAGCACTGAAGATTTCTAATTAGTAATTCATAGTTAACAGCTGTCCAGGATGTTATTGGTGCTTTTGTTAAGGAAGGTGTGAAGAATTCTAATGAGCATTTCATAGTTAACAGCAGTCCATGATGATATTGGTGCTTCTGTTTAGGAAGGAGTGAAGAATTCTGGTTAGCATTTCATAGCTAACAGCTGTCCATGATGATATTGGTGCTTCCATTTATGGAAAAAGTAAATTATTTTAAAATTTCACAGGTTTACGGAAAAGTAAATTCTTTCTTTTGACCTGGTTTCGCTTTTTATGATAACGGTTGCAATATCGAAGGGCAAGCGGAGTTCATGCCTCAACGGCAAAATATTCTCCTCTTTAGAGCAGCAGATAAAATCAGCTCGGCTAAAAAATAGGGTTTGTTAGAAGAGTTTCCCCAGCAGGGACCCTGAACGCCATTATTTTTGAATAACCACTACACCTGACAGAAAGTATAAATAATTTCTTTAAAAATACACTTACTAGCTTTGTGTTTTTTGGTAGATTTACAATAAGGCTGATGTTGCCGATTCGCAAGAAGATCGAGCTTGATAACCACACTATCCTTATTTACCAACCCTTTTTCCTTCTCTTAGACTAGTTGCCTCACCAAGACTGAAGAATCAGTCTGCCCTACTATTTACCCATAGCTGGAGGGAGAATAATTGGATTCATACCTTTCCCAAGGGTATTTGTGCTATGTGAAATGCAACCATTCTCGTCCAGGATTTGAACTCGAGTCGCCGAGTCCATTTCCTACGACGATAACCATTACGTCACGGGCACCTACAATTACAATTGGTATAATTGTCACCTGCATGTTCCACAGTTTTTTCAATTCCCTAGAAAGGTCAACGTACTTATCCCGCTTTTCACATTCTTTCAGTTTTATTCTGTGGTCAGCCGGGACAGCAAAGTCGACTATTTTGCAAGTTATCTTTTATTATTATTATTATTATTATTATTATTATTTACTCCTTTAGAGTCTCTCACATCACCGTTAGCTGATGGTTTTTCACTGGAGTTTGAATGACAGCAAGTCTCCTCAAGTCTCCAGGACTCTTCTCAGTATTCTGGCCGTTCTCAATAATGCTGTAGTTTTGACTGTCTCCACTCGTCCGCCTACTTCCAAGTCCTCCAGAACCTTTAATAATCCTTTAGTTACTGTGCCAAAAGCACCAATCACAATTGGTATAATTGTCACCTTCATGTTCCATAGTTTTTTACGATTCTCTAGCAAGGTTGAGGTACTTATCCTTCTTTTCACATTCTTTTCGTTTTATTCTGTGGTCAGCCAGGACAGCAAAGTTGACTATTTTGCAATTTTTCTTCTTTTTGTTGATTATTATTTGATCTGGTCTTCTGGCCGAGATTAGGTGATCCGTGTCAAAGTCCCATAGGAGTTTATGTGTGTCATTTTCTCGGACAGGTGCTGGGTTGTGCATATACCATTTGTTGGTGTGGCCAAATCTAAATTTTTATTATTACTATTATTATTATTATTATTATTATAAACATTAATAATTACTAAAATCAAGATTACTGAAAAATCGAAATTTCCTCTTTTTCGTTTTTGTTATTTTTTTTTTGTTTTGGTTTTTTGAGTATATTCTCAATCAAATATTTGCAAAAACCGGAGACCGACTATATATATCGAAAATCAAACTTGTGCTTTTTTGTTTTTGTTTGTTTGTTTGTTTGTTTGTTAGCACAAAAAGAAATTATCGCTTCCTTGAGGGTCGTAAAATACTTGATAGTTGTCATTATCTTAAAGTTTTTGAATGTCAGTCGTTGTTGACACGGAGGAATTTCTCTCAATCTTTTGATTTTCAGACAGTCACAAGATTCGAATTTTTTAAATTTTCTTTTTTTTTTTTTTTTATTTCTCTCCAAGAAATGAAATTTGCAAAAGAAAAATGACTGAAATATAAAAAAAAAAGGGGAAAAAAAAGAGAATTCACGTGATTGCTGCAAAAATTTACAGTCATTTCAAAACGAGGTCATAAAAGTCATAGCAGACGATAATTTAAGCAAGTTTAGTACGGCCATTTTTTTTTTTTTTAAATAAATAAAACTTAAATGGCGAACGAGGAAATAAGACCAAATGGAAATCGGCTTACTCTTTGAAGTCACGACATTGAATGCATGTAAATTGATAGTTATGAAACTAGAATATTAGTTCGTCCAAAAATGAATCTACTTTCTAAAACAACAAATAACTCACGGTAATAACAAAAAAGAAAGAGTCTTTTGTCTGCTACCCTAGACAAATAATTTTGAATTTGGCTAAATCAAGCACCCTGAGATTTGCACCCTGTATATCGATTGAGAGGGAACAAGTATTAGAAATTTATCACAACGCACAGAATTTTGGCAGCGCTTGGTTCTTACAAGTTGTAGCTATGTTAGTACGACTATAGGATCGAACCATAAGTTGGTTGGTTGGGTTGGGTTTGTTTTTATGGCATATTAACCATTATAGGTTATTTAATACCAAATATTTTTTATAGAAGTATATCAAATTTATTATTAATAAGCACATTTTCTTGATAACATTTGTAAACGAGCCTAGAGTCATTTTCTTCTTACTCACAGTTAAATGGTTTCTCATATTTCTGTCAAATACGAATAATTCTATTTATTATTAATCATTCGTTTGCCCGTGGTGTAATCGTTATCGTCGTAGGAAATGGACACGGTGACTCGAGTTCAAATCCTGGATTTTGTTTACCCACAGTTAAATGTCAAAAGAGATCTATACTAAACAATTCGGTTTTGTGTAAGTACAGTTTTAATGTCAAAAACATTTCCATTTCAAACAATTCAGTTTAGCATAAGCCCGCAGTTTAAATGTAAGTACACAGTTTATATGTCTCAAACATTTCTATTTCAAGCTATTCAGTTTTGTCAAACAGTTCTAATTCAAACAATTCAGTTTAGCATAAATATTAGTTCTATTTAATCCATAGTTAGGGCCCTATCAGGTGCAACCATTCAGGGCCAGAGTAGACCTGGGAGCAATGGCAATGAAGGGGTACTTTGCATTCCCCAAAGCTCTAGCATCTCTGGAACCTCACCATCAGATTGTTTAGTGTCATAAACATTATCACATTTTCTTGATAACATTTGTAAACGAGCCTAGACTTATTTTCTTCTTACTCACAGTTAAATGGTTTCTCATATTTCTGTCAAATACGAATAATTCTATTTATTATTAATCACTCGTTTGCCCGTGGTGTAATCGTTATCGTCGTAGGAAATGGACACGGCGACACGAGTTCAAATCCTGGACGAAACTGATTGCATTTCACATAGCACTAATACCCTTGAGGAAGGTATGAATCTAATTATTCTCCCTCCAGCTATGGGTAAATAGTAGGGCAGACTAAGTTCTTCAGCCTTGGTGAGGCAACTAGTCTAGGAGAAGGAAAACTCTGAATTCAAACCAGTTAAACTCCGCTTAAAAATTGACCTTGTGTCATATCCTGCCCGAGCGGAGGGGTTGGTAAATAGTATCATTCGTTTGCACAAAGTAAAATGTTTTCAAGAATTGATATTTAACACTGACATTTCAAATAAAGATCAGTCCTTTTTTTTACATTTGTTAAATGACCAAACAGTTCAACTTCAAGCACTTCAGTTTAGCATACGTCAACAAAGTTAAATTGTCCAGTCGGTAGGAGCTGTAGAATACACTGACTGCACCTCTGCAGAGGGAAAAAAACCAACGAGTGTCCTGATTATTACACTAAACAATCTGATGGTGAGGTTCCAGAGATGCTAGAGCTTTTGGGAATGCAGAGTACCCCTTCATTGCCATTGCTCCCAGGTCTACTCTGGCCCTGAATGGTTGCACCTGATAGGGCCCTAACTATGGATTAAATAGAACTAATATTTATGCTAAACTGAATTGTTTGAATTAGAACTGTTTGACAAAACTGAATAGCTTGAAATAGAAATGTTTGAGACATATAAACTATGTACTAACATTTAAATTGCGTGCTTATGCTAAACTGAATTGTTTGAAATGGAAATGTTTTTGATATTGAAACTGTACTTACACAAAGCCGAATTGTTTAGTATAGATCTCTTTTGACATTTAACTGTGGGTAAACAAAATCTGCTCTAATACTAAACTGAATTAGTTGAATTAGAACTGTTTGAATAAATTGAATAGCTTGACATAGAAATGTTTTAAACAATTAAACTGTGTACTTATGCTAAACTGAATTATTTGAAATATAACTATTTTCATAAAAATGGATTTGGCTTTAACTAACCTACAAAGGTTGATATGCCATAAAAACCCAATCAACCAACCACCAACCAAGTTAAATAGTCCCAAGTATTGCTGTGTATCACAACCAATTCACTTAAACTTCAGTCATTTGTTCACATACAGTTGAATGATCAAACAGTTCTATTTCAAACAGTTCAATTTAGCATTAGTCATTTGTTTGCACTCAGTTTAAATGTCAAACAGTTCTATCTGACCCATAAAAGTCAAACAGTTCTATCAACCCCTCCGCTCGGGCAGGATATGACACAAGGTCAATTTTTAAGCGAAGTTTAACAGGTTTGAATTCAGAGTTTTCCTTCTCCTAGACTAGTTGCCTCAGCAAAGGTGAAGAACTCAGTCTGCCCTATTCATATTTACAACCCCTCCGCTCGGGCAGGATGTGACACAAGGTCAATTTTTAAGCGAAGTTTAACAGGTTTGAATTCAGAGTTTTCCTTCTCCTAGACTAGTTGCCTTACCAAGGCTGAAGAACCTAGTCTATCCTACTATTTACCCATAGCTGGAGGGAGAATAAGGACCCTATCAATTGTTACCGCTCCTGGTCAAAGAAAAACCTGGGAGTGATGACAATGAAAGGGTACTCCGCAATCCCCAAATCTCCAGCATTATTGAAACCTCACCAGATTGTTTAGTTCTATATCCAGGATACGAACCACTTGGACTCAGATATTTAACTTAGGCATTTGTTTATTAAGGTATTTATGTGACAACCGAAATCTAATTATTTTATTCAAAGCGTTGTATTGAGGATAATTTAGCTTGATGTTAAAGCCACTTAGGATCAGTGTTTGAAGACGTTTCCTCCATATCATCATCATCATCATGTCGTGCGGCTAGCACGGATATCCCTGCCCCTCTCTCTCCACGTCTCCTTATCATTCATCACCTCTGGCAGGTCTTCAGGGTTACATCCTGTATCATCACATAGCTGCTGTATGTATGTTCGAGCTGGTCGTCCTGCTTTTGAATGGCCATATGCGGGGGTCCACAGAAGTACATCACTTACGATCTCGTCCTTGCTTCTCCAGTAGTGTCCGGCATGTCTGGTTCGTCTAGCTTGTATAGTTTTCGTGATAGGTGTTAGGTGACCGTATAGTTGGCGCCTTGTGGGGTGTTGCTGCCAGGACTTGTTCAATATTGCTCTTAACATTCTTGTATAATTGCCGTCTAGCTTCTTCTCCAACCGTTTAGTAAGCGTCCAAGTTGTGCATCCATATAACAGTATCGACACGATCGCAGCCTGGTAGAAACTGCGTTTCATTTTATCGGTCAGGTTTGATTTCCATATGATCGAAAGCCTATCGATAGCTGTCCATGCCTTCGTTAGCCGTGATGTCTTTTTCGGTTGGTGAGACTCTGCTTGCTGCTTCCTAGGTAGGTGAATTTGTCAACCAGTTTCAGAGAGGTTCCTCCATATAACAAAATTTTTAAAAATGTTGATGTCCTGTGGTGTAATGATTATCGTCAAAGGAAATGAAAACGGCTACATGAGTTCAAATCTTAGACGAGACAGTTTGCATTTTCACATAAAGGTATGAATCTATGAATCCAGCTATGAGTAAATAGTAGGGCAGACTCTGATCTTTAATCTTAGTATAGCGAGGAGAAGGAAAATTTCACAAAAAAATTGACCTTGTATCGCATCCTGACCTTGATTTGGTTTCTTTGTTTAATGGCATATCAACCTTTTTAGGTTATTTAATGCCAAAACTATTCTCCTAGAGGAACTATTTAACCCATAGCTGGGAGGATAAAGGGGTTCGTACTTTTGCGAGGGTATTTGCCCAAAAGTGAACGTAATGGCGCGATTGGAGTACGAACTCGCTTACTATGATTCAGCAAACCATCACTTTAACAATTACACCACGAGGACAAGCCACTTGTTTTGATTGAGTTTTATGGTATATCAGCCATTATAGGTTATTTAATCCCAAATCCTGTTTTTACATATATGTAGAATATATGATATGTAAACACATTTTTTTGATAAACGTGCCTGAGCTCATTTTTTGTGCGCTGTTAAATGAGTTAAAGTATTTCTATCTAATGTTGTCCTATACTAGTCACGGAGCCCAATGTGGTGTGACTACTAGTCACAGCACTTGTTGTGGCTATTGTATTCGTGACTACCACATTTGCTTCCGACTGTTTGCTTTGTCAAATCCTCCCGTGCCCGCGCTGTGTTTGAAAGATCCACGGAGTGGGGTTGACACAATTCAGCCGGATCTTCTTCTGACGGTCAGGTGATATGAGTGGCTAGATTGTCTTGCAACTCAAAGAATAGAGAAAACCCGTTTTTTAACAACCAACAAAAAAAAAAAAACGTTTTTTATTGAAACACGTTTGTGAGACAATAAATAACAAACGATGTTTGCTTTCCAGGCAAAAAGAAGAAGAAAGAATATCGAGAGAGGAAGAGTGACGATGAGGTGCACTCTAAAGTGTGGGACTTTGAATTTTTGTAAAGTCTGAAGGATGTTCGAAGTGCCTCGGGTCTAGAATGGAAGGAATGCTTCTTTGGCAGTCTTAAGTTTCTTCTGGGTCCCTTTTCTCATCCTCTCTGAAGATTCGTTTTTACATCCCATTTTTTTATAGATCAATATCTGGACTAAAAAAAGGTTTCTGATTGGTTGTTCAATAAGAGACAATTAGGAGTCATATTCCCATTGATCAGCAAATCCTAGTTCAGGATTATATCTTACAGGTATAGGGAAAACCCTTTTTAGATGCTTTGACCAATGGGAACATGTTTAGAGAAATGTGGCTGAACAAAAAATTCTCAGCCTCACCTGACTGCATGAGCCATGCCCAGCTCACCTTTATTTAGGGTGAAGCAAAATTAAATCTGGGGTTGTCCTGGTGGTCTAATGGTTAAAGCGATGGACAGTGGAATCGTAGTACGCGAGTTCGTACTCTAGTCGCGCTATTACGTTCACTTTCAGGCAAATACCCTTGGGAAAGGTATGAACCCCCCTTATCCTCCCAGCTATGGGTTAAATAGTACCACTACTGTTCTTCGAGGAGAATGGCTTTGGCATTAAATAACCTAAAAAGGTTGATATGCCATTAAACAAAGAAACCAAACCAAACCAAAATTAATCTCCATTTTGTATTTGACCTTTCAGTTAAGGACTAGAAAAATTTGTTTTCCGAAATAATCCGTTTCATCATTGAAGTTAGTTGACAACCGAAAAGTTAAATAAATTCGCTGACCTTTAAAATGAAAAACAATTGCCTCTCACTTAACTGACCTTTAGAAACAATCAACCAGCTTTTTAGGTTAATTTAACCCCCCTTAAACTAGTAGACAAATTCACGTACCTAGGAAGCAGCGTCTAATCAACCGAAAAGGACATCGAAACGAGGCTAACGAAAGCATGGACAGCTATCAATAGGCTATCGATTATATGGAAATCAGACCTAACCGATAAAATGAAACGCAGTTTCTTCCAGGCAGCGGTCACATCGATACTGCTATATGGATGCACTACATGGACGCTGACAAAACGGCTGGAGAAGAAACTAGATGGCAATTACACAAGAATGCTGCGTGCAATCCTGAACAAGTCCTGGCAGCAACACCCCACAAGACACCAACTGTACGGCCACCTGCCCCCTATCACGAAAACTATTCAAGTTAGACGAACCAGACATGCAGGACACTGCTGGACAAGCAGAGATGAACTCATAAGAGATGTACTCTTATGGATCCCCACACATGGCCGCGCAAAAGCAGGGCGACCAGCTCGAACGTACATTCAGCAGCTATGTGAGGATACAGGATGTTGTCCTGAAGACCTACCTAGGGCGATGAACGATAGGGAGGAGTAGCGAGAGAGGGTCAGGGATATCCGTGCTACCAGCACGACATGATGATGATGATGAAACCACGAATAAAAAGATACTTATTTTAAGGATCTTTTTGTTTTTGAGATATACATATATTAATTTTCATATATTTCATAAATTCTAATTTTTGAATATTAAGTATTTAGCCGCACGTCGTGTCACAGACTCATGCTCAATTGAATTGTTTGAAATAGAAATGTTTTATCATTTAACTGTGTAAACAAATGACTGATATTAAATTGAATTCTTTGTGATATATATCAATACTTAGAACGATTTAATTTTGTTGACTTATGCTAAACTGAAATTTTAGAAATAGAACTGTTTGATCATTTAACTGTTTATATATTTCAAAAATATGTTTACAAATCACATATCATATATATATATATACATATATATAAAGAGGATTTAGCATTAAATAATCTACAGGTATTTAACCGCACGTCGTGTAACACTAACACGTTACTATCAATCATTAGTTTACACTCAGTAAACAAGTTTCAAGTTTTGCTATGTAATATTAATATTTTAACATCAGTCATTTGTTTTCTCACATTTAAATTCATTGATTTGTAGGTGAATAGTTTGAAGGTAACTTCGAAAGAAAACTCCGAGAGTCGTTCGGCAATTTAAATTACGAGGCGCATACGATAAGTTTCCAGACTTTTTCGTATGGGCACTTTTAATGATTGTACACACATGAAAATCTAGTCCTCTTCGAAGTAATCTCCTCCGACAGCAATGCACTTGTTGTACCATTCCAACAACTTCGGCAAGGCCCCATGGAAGTCCTCTTTTGTGAGCATGTCTATGACCTTCGTCACAGCTTCTTTCATCTCCTCAATTGTCTCATAACGACAGCCTCTGAAGCTTAGGGAATAACCAAAAGTCACGGCGAGCAAGGTCTCGACTGTAGGGAGGCTGAGGAACTGTCTTGATGCCCATCTTGGTCAAATAGTCTGTGACAAGGATGGAGTTGTGGACTGGTGTATTGTCCTGGTGGAAATTCAGCTGACCCGAATTGAAGAGTGCTGACCTCTTCCCAAGGAATCTCTTCCTAAACTCCCTTAAAACCACAACATAGTAACCCTAACCCTAACCCTTTGGCCAATCAACTCTGGTCTATTGATTTCCTTACTCCCCCCACACCTCTCATCATCCCTCACAGACTTCCTGCCTTCCTTGAATCTCTTATGCCACTCAAAAACTCATGCTCGATTCATGCAAGATGCTCCAAAAACAGTCTGAAGCATTCCATACGTTTCTGTGGCATTTTTTCCAAGTTTGAAACAGAATTTTATTGCATATCGTTCATCTAAAGTGTCAGATTGCATTTTTGAAATTCACCAGCTGTGACAATCAGGCTTTGGTAGGGTGTATTCCAACTGCTGCTGTAGCTGTTCATTTGAACCTGAAATCATATAAAATGGTCAGTCATCTCATAAGATATATAGCAATAACATAGTGAATTTTCAAGACTCTACGACAATTTTAAATGCCTGTATAAAAAAAAGTCTGGAAACTTATTGAAGGCACCAAGTATATAGGTAACCATGTCACGTAACCGACTCCTAACGCAAGATTTCTTTTTTTGCGCGCGCGCAGGACAAATTCAAAATGAGTGGACTTAGTTGAGAACCGGCACGTGACTGCTCTGTCCAATCAGATTTCTGAAACTATTTAATTCACCGAAACCTGACTACTTTTGTTTCGGGAATAAGTGAGTCATGGATCCTATTTTTTTAGAATTCTTTTTTTGTTGCTGCTGCACGTGGGCCTCGCCGGCCTGTAAAAAAATATAGGAGTGTAAATCCTATAAGTTACAACTAATTTCTTTGGTTACAAGTATTGCTATTTAACACTAGGACGCTACTCCTTAACCTAGACTGCTCCACTTTACACTTGATCTCTAACTTATATTGCTGGGTGTTAAGCAAGGAGGCATCAAGTACCATTTTTTGAGTCTTTGGTATGACGTGACCTGGGATTGAACCCAAGTCTCCAGACCCATTTGCGAACACTCTAACCATCATACAAATCAAGAGGGTAGAGTGTTCACCAATGGCCCGGGAGAGTGGAGTTCATTTTCAGGTAGAGTCAGACCAAAGAATCAAAAAATGGTACTTGATACCTCTTGCTTAACACTCAGCGTTATAAGGTACGTTTCAAGAGTAAAATGGAGCAATCCAGGGAAAGGAGTAGCGCCTTCCCCTACACTTCGGTGTAGTTGCTATTGAAAAGGGAGCTTTCGGGTAGTCCTCGACTACGGTCGCTAACTTTACTTAATTATAACCCATAAATAAACGCATACATACTTAAAAGATTTCCCTTATTTCTACCTAACGTTAACTCTATTCACTATCACTCCTTTGTTTGCACTAATTAAAGTCGCTACAAGAATTAATAAGTTGGCAACCATAGTCGAGGGTGACCCGAAGGCTCCCTTTTTGATAGCTACTACACTAAGGTGTAGGGGAGGGCGCTACTCCTTTCCCTGGATTGCTCCACTTTACCCTTGATCCGTACCGTATAATGCTGAGTGTTAAGCAAGGAGACATCAAGTACCATTTTTAAAGTCTTTAGTATGACTCGACCTGGGATTGAACGCAGGCCTTCCGGGCCATCGGCGAACACTCTAACCGCTAGGCCAATATTCAACACTATTCATTCATTTGCACACAGTTGAATAGTTCGAAGTATTGCTATGTATTACTAATAATTGAACATCAGTCATTTGAGTGATATCATCATCATCATCATCATATCGTGCTGGTAGCACGGATATCCCTGACCCTCTCTCGCCACTCCTCCCTATCGTTCATCGCCCTAGGTAGGTCTTCAGGACAACATCCTGTATCCTCACATAGCTGCTGAATGTACATAGCTGCTTTTACGCGGCCATGTGTGGGGATCGTTCCAAACTATGCAGAAGTGTTTCGGCTTAGTCAGGTGTATTTGCCAGTATCGCTATGTCATCGGCGTAGATGATTTTCTGTGGTGGCTGTATTCTACGAGCTGACCGTCGCTGTTGTCCGGTTGGATCTTGCTGCCTGTCTGTATTCTGCTTTCGATTAGTTGGTGCTAGTCCTGCTTCTGACTCACTATCTGAGGGTGGAATCTGCTCTTGGGGACTTTCAATCGTTACACTAAACGGAGAATCAGTGAGAGCCAGGTTGAACTTTCAACTGCTCGGTTTGAGCGTCTATCAGTAACTTATTTTAAACTCTAGAACCGTTTTGGTCTCTTGAGTAAAACCGTTAGATCAACCCAAAGGTTCAGGACTGAACATCATACAGGTTGACACACGAGTTCGAGTCTCAATGGGTGCCCTATTCATTTGGCCTTGTGCCACATCAAAGGAAAGAGCTTCGTAAATTACTACCCTAGGCCAATATTCAACACTATTCATTCATTTGCACACAGTTGAATAGTTCGAAGTATTGCTATGTATTACTAATAATTGAACATCAGTCATTTGTGTGATATATTGTCTGTAAATCAGGATAAAAGAATGTGCTATTTGGTGCATGACTTCATGGAAAGCGATATTGTTCACGTGTTTGCTGACCGTTAGATATCTATGAGAATGGTGTAGAGGATTATTTTTGTTTTTTTTAAGTCACTTTACTAAAGAAGTCTACTACAAGGCAGATAACTTATTTCGAACTATTACACCCTAAAGTTTTTGTCGTTTTTTTTTATATGTATATTTTAATTTGTTTTATATCTATGTAATCTTAACTAACTAACAAAGTTCTGTTTTATTTTTATTAGGTGATTTTCTATGGTGGCTGTATTCTACGAGCAGACCGTCGCTGTTGTCCCGCTGGATCTTGCTGCCAGTCTGTATTCTGCTTTCCATTAGTTGATGCTAGTCCTGCTTCTGACACACTATTTGATGGTGGGATCTGCTTTTGGGGACTTTCAATCGTTACCCTAAGTATTGCTACGTATTGCAAACACTTCAGTTAGACGGTCATTTGTTTATAGAGTTGAATGATCAAACAGTTCTATTTCTAACAATCCAATTTAGCATGAGTGATTTGTTTTCATCAGCTTAAGTGTCAGTTTTATTTGACCCGAAGATTGAGTTGTAGCACCCGATCAGGTGCTACAACTCCTGGTCAGAGTGGACCTTGAAGTGATGGCAATGAAGAGGTTGGCTGGTTGGTTGGTTGGTTGAGTCTTATGGCATGTCAACCTTTTAGGTTATTTAATGCCTAATCAATTTTTATACAAATAATCAGTTCTGTTTCAACCAATTCAGTCGAGTATAAGTATAGATTTTATCTACACAGTTAGATGTCAAAACACTTTTATTTCAAACAGTTCAGTTTAGCATACAAAAACAGTACTATTTCAAGTAATTCAGTTTAGCATAAATGTGCAGTTTAGTTCTATTTGATCCATAGATAGGACCCTTATCAGGTGCAACCTCTCTGGCCCAGAGTGGACCTGGTAACGTTAGTAATAAAGGAGTACTCTGCATTCCCTAAAGCTCCAGCATTACTGGAGCCTTACGATCGGATTGTTTAGTATCATATCCGGGACACTCGTTGGGGGGGGGGGCTTACCGGAGAAGCAGTCGGTGTATTCTACTGCCCCAGCCGACTGGGTAAGCAATAAAGAGGTACTCCGCATTGCCTAAAGTTCCAAGACTAAGACGTTGCCATCTGATGGTTTTGATTTGTTTGTTTGTTTGTTTGGGTTTATGGCATATCAACCTTTGTAGGTTATTTAACACCAAATCCATTTTTATGTAAATAATCTGTTCATTTGAAAACAGTTCAGTTTAGCATAAGCAAATAAGTGAAGTGCAAATACAGCCCCAACGCCGAAATGAAATAATTCAGTTAAGCATAAGCACGCAGTTTAAGTGTAAGTACGGTTTAATTGTCAAAAACGTTTCTATTTCAAGCTATTCAGTTTACTCAATTCATTTTAGCATACGTATGCTGTTAGTTCTATTTAACCCATAGATAGGGCCCTATCAGGTGCTACCACCCGGGGCCAGAGTGGACCTGGGAGCGATGGCAATGAAGGGGTACTCCGCATTCCCCAAAGCTCCAGCACTGCTGGAACCTCACCATCAGATTGTTTAGTGTCATCTCCACGACACTCGTTAGGGGAGGTCTTACCCCTCTGCAGAGGTGCAGTCAGTGTATTCTACAGCCCCAGCCGACTGGGCAGGTAAATACCTAAAAAAAAATGACAGTGAGGTCTAGAATCTGCTGACTGCATTTCCTGTAAGACACTCCTTGCACCAAAAATGGCAGCTAAGGTCTTTTTACTTTAAAGCAACATGGAAACAAATAAGGTCGAACTCGGGAGCGATGTTCTATTGTGAACATCATGGACACACCAGTATTGGCTAACCAGCAAAAAGTTGAATTCATCAGTTCTGTGCGGACACTAGGTGTCGTCTAGAAGACCTACCAAGTGTGTTGGCGAGGGAGAGTCATGGAAATACGTACTTTAGGTACACCTTATTGACGATGATGATGATGATGATGATTTTGAAATTTAACTTTGGAATACCAAAAAAAAAAAAAATGGAACTGATTCGATTTTGTGTTTTTACTGTTTTTATTTTTGTTGTTTTTTTTTTGGTTTTTGTTTATTATTTTTCTTTCTTTTTTTCTTTTTTTTTTTTTTTTTGGCTTTCTGTTTGTTTTTTTAAGTTGCTCAATTCTATAAGTAAATATATTCATCTTGTTTTTAAGTGGGGGAAAAAGTTAATTCGGGTTTGCAATAAGGCTAATATTGCCGCTTCGGCAGAAGATCAAAATTGATGATAACACTCTGGCGGTTGGGAATAATTAATAAAAAGTTATCAACATAATAATCGCTTAAGAAATAATTATGCTTAGTCATTCATTTTTAATCTAATTTTTCTAATAACCTGTTTTCTTCTTTTGTTTTTGTTTTTGTTTTTGTTAGCAACTTTTAAAACAAAATGTCATTTGGGAAAAATCACTAACTTTGTTAAGTTACATTGAAAGCAACGTTTCTGGCGGGAAGTAATTTTTCTGTTGTCACAATTTTAAGTAGAATCGAAACCAGGACAAAAATTCAGCTGTTATATATATATATATATATATACTTATATATATATATATATATATATATATATATATATATATATGTATACTTACTAATTTACTATCTACCAGCATTCACGGTGACAAAGAAAAAGAAAAAAAACCCTAGAATTCAGAGATAACAATATCTCGAATCACTGCCTGGGGAAAAAAGAAAAGGCCAACTTCGTCACACCAGTTGAAAAAAATCAAGAGATATGCAATCAGTTGGTCAAAAGAACAAAAACCCACCGTAAAATGCTGCAATACTACAATTACAAAAAGTGCTCAATATTAAACAGAGCCAATTACAAAAATTAAATCGCGAGTCGGGACTATCCTATAACAGTTTCGCCTAAAATGGCTCCTCAGGGTACCTTGCACCGACTAGGAACTAGGTACCATGAGGAGCCGTTTTAGGCTAAACTGTAGTAGGATAGTCCCGACTCGCGATTTAATCTAATTTTTGTATATATATATATATATATATTTATATATGAAGGTAACAGAAAAACATAATCCTCATAGGTGAATTTATTATGATTTAAAGTCGACGTTAACTTTTCGGTTTCAGTAACCATGATCAGGACTTGGATATCAGAATAGTTCACATAGCGATGGATGCTTGCTGAGATGACAGGAGCAAACGAGAAATATACAACGTAAAGATACACAAACGTGCGCATAGCGTTCATAATTCAAAGGTCATAAGAACGTGTCTGGCACGTGGAAAAATATTTGAAAAAAAACGAGACAAAACCTCCCGTTTATTCGGAAATACGCAACGACAAGTAAATTTTCATATATATAGATCATTTTGAAGTCATCCATATTAAATGTTGTGTAAAATTCTATTTGGTATTTGTTATATATATATATATATATATATATATATATATATATATATATATGCCCGCTTAAAAATCATTTTTAAGCAGGTTTTAATAGGCTCATTGGCCCAATGTTCGCCAATGGTCCGGGAGACCTAGGTTTAATCCCAGGTCACGTCATACCAAAGACTTTAAAAATGGTACTTGATAATTCTTTGTCTAACACTCAGCAATATTAGATATGTATCAAGGGTAAAGTGGAGCAATCCAGGGAAAGGAGTAGCGACCTCCCCTACACATTGGTGTAGTAGCTATTGAAATTGGAGCCTTATGGCCGCCCTCGACTGCGGTCGCCAACAACTTTTTACTTTTATAGGTTTAAATTCAGATTTGGTTTGGTTTGGTTTCTTTGTTTAATGGCATATCAACCTTTGTAGGTTATTTAATGCCAAAGCCATTCTCCTAGAAGAACAGTAGTGGTACTATTTAACCCATAGCTGGGAGGATAAGAGGGTTTATACCTTTGCCAAGGGTATTTGCCCGAAAGTGAACGTAATAGCGCGACTGGAGTACGAACTCGCGTACTACGATTCCGCAGCCCATCAATTTAACCATTACACCACGAGGACACCCCCTTTAAATTCAGAGGATTCCTTCTTATTGGTATCCATACATTATCGTAAATTTGCAATTAATTTTTGTATGATCGATTGAAACGAAAAAGTAGTAGTAGTAGTATTACCTCCAGGCTTCACTGGTGAACAGGGGAGCTAACTACCTAGCAGATTTTAAAAAATGCCAGATATTTTTCTACCAGGCACAATCTTCAATTTCCTGGACCCTCCTAACGAATATAGTTGTAAAGTTGTCTCCCTTAGTCGAGGTTGACCCAAAGGCTCTCTTTTCGATAGCTACTACACCAAGGTGTAGGGGAGGACGCTACTCCTTTCCCTCGATTGCTCCACTTTACCCTTGATCCTTACTTTATAATGCTGAGTGGTAAGCAAGGTAGCATCAAGTACCGTTTTTAAAGTCTTTTGTAGAACTTGACCTGGGATTGAACCCAGGTCTCCCGGGCAATTGGCGAACACTCTAACCATTATATGAATGTGAGGTTTTCTAACAAATATAAGCTCTTTTTTTTTTTTTCTAATCGATACTGCTATGGGTTAAAAATTCTTTCTGGAACAATAATGTCCTGACTTAACACGAAATGAAAACAACAAGCTCTCGATGCTATAATTACATATTCACCAGTCTTTCAAAAGAAAAAATGATAAGACATTAGCTTGATGGAGTGGATATTTGTCTCTGCCTGCCACAAGACAGAATTTGTCACAAGGTCAATGACTCGAATGTCGATTATAGTGGGGGTTAAGGGGGGGGAGGTTGAGCTCGAGCCGAGATTCAAACCCTTCTGGACTATGCTGGTCATTAGCTTATTTAGTGCAATGTGAGCCTCATGAGCCTTGCTGGACATGGATCCAAACATTAGTCCAAGCACGGATCCCTGATTATAGCTTAAAGTGGACCAATAGGTCCAGTGCAATACAATGCTGTCAGTGATATTATCACCCACCTGAAGGTGGGCAAGCCGAAGCCGGGAGCCTTTCGACTTCGCATCTGTTCATTGAATTTGAAATCGCGGTGGGGGTACAGATACCTCCTCCGGGCAGAAGCTAGATGGAGTTACTATTAACACTTATCTAAGTTCACTTCCAACACACAGGTGACAGTCTAAAATGTCGGAATTAATTCTGCTGTAAGGCCCTTGACTTCATTCACGAGGAAAGCTGAAGCAAATTCTTCTCGCCTACGGCCTAACAGAAGAAACAATCGCAGCCTTAATGATGCTCTATAGAAACACCAAAGTAAAAGTCCATTCTCCGGATGGAGACACAGACTACTTCGACATTGTAGCAGGTGTACTGCAGGGAGACACATTATCCCCATACCTCTTCATCAAATGTCTAGACTATGTGCTTAGAACATCTATTGAAAAAATCAAAGAAAATAGTTTCAAGCTAACAAAAGAAAGAAGCAGACTACGCCGATGATATAGCGCTTCTGGCAAATGCTCCCACACAAGGCAAAACTCTGCTACATAGTCTGGGACGACCCACTGCAGGCATCGGCCTCCATGTCAATGCAAACAAGATGGAGTATATGTGCTTCAATCAAACTGGCGACATCTCCACACTAACGGTAGTGCTCTGAAACTAGTAGACAAGTTCCCCTACCTAGAGAGCAGTGTCCCATCAATCGAGGAAGACATCGACACGCGACTAGCAAAGGCAGGGACATCTAATGGTAGACTGTCGATCGTATGGAAGTCAGACTTGAACGATAAAATTAAGAACAGTTTCTTCCAAGCAGCGGTCGTGTCGATACTGCTGTATGGATGCACCACTTGGACGCTAACTAAACGGCTGGAGAAGACGCTAGACGGCAATTACACAAGAATGCTGCGAGCAATATTAAACAAGTCCTGGAGATAGCACCCCACAAAACAGCAGCTGTACGACCACCTACCTCCCGTCACGAAAACTATCAAAATTAGACGAACCAGACATGCAGGACATAGCAGGACGAGCTCATAAGTGATGTACTCCTGAGGACCCCTGCACATGGACGAGCAAAGGCATGACGTCTAGCTCGAGTCTACATACAGCAGTTCTGTGCCGATACAGGATGTAACCCTGAACACCTGCCAAAAGCAATGGACGATAGGGAGGGGTGGCGAGAGAGGATAAAAATATCCGTGCTGATAGTGCGACATGATATATATATATATATATATATATATATATATATATATATATATCATACGATAGGTTTCCAGACTTTTTTCGTATGGGCATTTAAAATTGTTGTAGACTCTTGAAAATTCAGTAAGTTATTGCTATACATTTTATGACATGACTGACCAATTTCTATGATTTCAGGTTCAAATGAACAGCTACAGCAGCATAGCTGCTGCCTCTTCCGACGGAATCACTTCCTGAACTCCCTTAAAACCTCAACATAGTAACCCTAAACCTAACCCTTTAGACAATCAACTCTGGTGTATTGACTTCCTTACTCCTCCCACACCTCTCATCATCCCTCACAGACTCCCTGCTTTCCTTGAATCTCTTATGCCCCTCAAAAACTGATGCTCGATTCATACAAGATGGTCGAAAAGCAGTCTGAAGCATTCCATACGTTTCTCTGGCATATTTTCCAAGTTTAAAACAGAATTTTATTGCATATCGTTCTTCTAAAGTGTCCTCACGTCCAGATAGCATTTTAGAAATTTACCAGCTGTGACAATCAGGCTTTAGTAGGGTGTATTCCAATTGCTGCTGTAGCTGTTCATTTGAACCTGAAATCATAGAAATTGGTCAGTCATGTCATAAAATGTATCGCAATAACTTACTGAATTTTCAAGAGTCTACAACAATTTTAAATGCCCATACGAAAAAAGTCTGGAGACTTATCGTATGCACCTATTATATGTGGAAACAGAATTTGGCATTGAATAACCTAAAATAATTGATATGCCATAAAACCCAACCAAACTAGACCAAAATTTTCTCTTCCCCCCCCCCGCTATAGGTAAATATTTGATCAGACTAGGCTCTTTCATCTTGAAATGGCAACTAGTCTAGGAGAATGAAAACTCTGAATCAAAACCTGTTAAACTCTGCTTAAAAGTTGACGTTGTGTCATATCTTACTCTTGAGATGTTGACCTTGTGTCATTTCTTGCTGTTGTGGAAGGGTTTGTGAGTACATAGCCTAACTTAGAAATATATGCTCTATCATCGATATTAAACACTCTTTATTCATAAATATAATAAACTATGTGTGTGTGTGTATATATATATCGAGAGAGAGAGAGGGAGAAGAGAGACAAACAGACAGACAGATGATTTCTGTCAGTGTCATTTAATTCATAGTCACTGTGCAAGATGATCTCACAGCAGAAATTACGCAATTGGTTCCGCGTGAAAATAATTCAATAGTGCGAATTTTTCTTTTTTGGAAACGTTAAAATCGATATATTGTGCCTGGGGGAGTGAGTAAGAAAAGGCTGAAGAAGAAGAAGAAGAAGAAGAAGAAGAAGAAGAAGAAGAAGAAGAAGAAGAAGAATCGAAAGTAGATGGAGTGTAGGAAGGAGAGTTAGGTAGTGAGAAGGAGAGTAAGGAAAGTGAAAAAAAGAGAGTAATTAAAGGAGAGCAAGTTGTGTAAGACGTCTAAAAAGGAGTAAAATGGATAGTAAAGAGAGTACGGAGGAGAGTAAAAAGGAGAAAGAATAACAATAAAGAGAGTTAGAAGAAGAAGAAGAAGAAGAAGAAGAAGAAGAAGAAGAAGAAGAAGAAGAAGAAGAAGAAAGAAAGAAAGTCATAAATGCAAAAAAAAAAGAGAATATGAAGAGTCGGAAGAGTAAAAAGGAGAGTAAGGCTGGAAGTGAGAGTCAAGAATGAGAAAATAAAAAGAAGAGAAACAAAAGAAGGAAAAGCCAATAAACAAACAAAAAACAAACAAAAATCAATAATAACAAAGAAATACGATAATAATCTTGCATGCTGATTATCAAAAAAAAAAATTTATTTTTTCATATTTCACACATTTTGACTGCTTGAACTTTTTCTTTCTCGTTCTATACAGGTTGGGGTTAGTTAAACTAAAGAGGTGTGTCTGTCGAGTATGCGTATCGACGTGTGTTGTTTCTACCTTTGGGTTCATGTTTCCGTTCTGCAGGGTGTTGGTGGTTGGGGTGGGGGGTGTAAACTGTATCAGTGATATTCTGTGTGATATTTGCTCTAAAAGGTGCCGTGGTGATTGGCTCATAGCAGGAGGAAAAGATGATTACTTCAAAGTAATTACATAAATCATCTCTGATCGCCGACATTTTCAAGAAAAATCAATATTACCATTCACCTCGACGAAGGGCAATGGTTAGCGATACGGCCTAACGAACCATTATGACTACATAATTCATTTGCTCAAACTTGCGGCTTTCTCTCTCTCTCTCTCTCTCTCTCTCTCTCTTCGATGGAAGTAAATCAAAAAAGAAAAAAGAAAAAAAAGAATGTTTTTATGTAACTTGAATAAGAAATACAGAATTTAAAGCATTTTAAGGTCTGAGTAGTTTTACTTTAAAAGGTACTCTTCCGCCCAAATTTGTAAGTAATGAAAATAACAAAAGGAAACAAAAAACACGCAAAACAACACCAAAGAGTTAAGTTTCTATATTGATTTCAAGGATTCCTCTCTCTCTCTCTCTCTCTCTTTCTCTCTCTCTCTCTCTCTCTCTCTCTCTCTCTCTGTGCCATCGTTCTTAACTGGTCCTCTTGACAGCATCCAGAACGGATATAATAAATAAGTTATTGTTAGCCGCCCAAACGCTGGTGTGTCTGTATTTAGTAGTCCATAATAGAACATTTGTTTCATCTCTATTATTATCAACACTTCTCTTGTAAAGTCAAGTTCGCAACCATAGTCGAGGGCGACCCGAAGGCTCCTTTTTCATTTTTCTACTATACCGATGTGTAGGGGAAGGTGCAACTCCTTTACCTAGATTGCTCCACTTTATCCTTGATACCTACCTTATAACGCTAAATATTCAGGTGGCATCATGTACCATTTTTTCAGTCTTTGGAATGACTCGACCTGGGATTGAACGCCCGTTTCCTGAGCCATTTGCAAACATTCTACCTATGAGGCAAATGGGGCTTACTATGTGATTATTAGTTTTTTCTCTATCATCACGTTGCCCAGTAGGGGAGTGTCCTGGTGGTGTAATGGTTAAAGCGATGGACTGCAGAATCGTAGTACGCGAGTTCATACTCCAGTTCACTTTCGGGCAAATACCCTTGGGAAAGGTATGAACCCCCATATCCTCCCAGCTATGGGTTAAATAGTACCACTACTGTTCTTCTAGGAGAATGGCTTTGGCATTAAATAACCTAAAAAGAGTTGATATGCCATTAAACAAAGAAGCCAAACGTTGCCCAGTCGACGACTTTTCTGCAGAGGGGTAAGATCCCTAGCCCAACGAGTGTCCTGAATATGACACTAAACAATCTAATGGTGAGGCTCCAGTAATGCAGGTGCTTTGGGGATTGTGGAGTACCCGTTCATTGGCATTACTCCCGGGTCCACTCTGGAGTGGTAGAACCTAACACGGCCCGATCTGAGGGTCAAATAGAACTTAACTGCGTATTTATGCTAAACTAAATTGCTTGAAGTAGAAATTTTTTGACATTCAAACTGCATACTTGTGCTAAACTGAATTGTTTTAAATAGAACTGTTTTTGACATTGAAACTGTTCTTACGCTAAACTGAATTTTTTTAAATTAGAAATGTTTGACTAATCTGAATAGCTTGAAATAGAAATGTCTTTGACTGTGTACTTATCCTAAACTGAATTGTTTGAAATAAAACTGTTTATTTGTATAAAAATGAATTTGACTTTAAATAAACCTACAAAGGTTGATATGCCATAAACCCAATCACCAAGTAGCTTACACCTACTATTTGCCTAAGTAATATCAATTTTTAATTTGATAATTTTCGTCATGATGACATTATTTTGTGTGGCTATTAAAATATTCAGTTTTCCCTTTATAACTAGGCGGTCACAAATAGAGTATTTGTATTATTTTGAGATCTATCTATGATTGGCAATTATGACAAAACAAAACTATACGCTTTTATTAAATAAATAAATGTTGTTGTTTTTTAATGGCCGCTGTCCGTTATGAAAAAGAGGTTAATGCCTCGTTTCTATTTCTTTCGTTAAGAGTTCCAATAAGGACATGATCCAGTCGGCTGGGGCTTGTCGAATACACCGACTGCTTCCTTGCAACGAGAGTCCTAGATATGACACTAAACAATTTGATGGTGAGGTTCCAGTAATGCTGGAGCTTTGGGGAATGCTAAGTACCTCTTCATTGCTATCGCTCTCAGGTCAACTCTGGCCCGGAGTGGTACCACTTGATAGAGCCCTATCTATAGGTTATGCTAACCTGAATTGTTGAAAATAAATTGTTTTTGACATTTAAACTGTGTACTTATACTAAACAGAATTTTTAAAAATAGATATGTTTTAACATTTGTTATATAATTGTGGAAGGATTTTTTTTATATTATCATTTTTCGTTTTGTATATCTTATTTTTCGGTTTAGTTAGGCTGAAAACCTTTCGGCTTAGTGCATGGGTTAGTTAGGTGCACACATTGAGTGCAGGTATTCATGCGCACGCGGGGCGGATGTGACAATCACAGATGTCACAATAAAAACCCCAGATACGAAATGAGACCGGGGACGTAAATAACGTCATGCCCGGAGGCGATGGGCAGAGGATTTTGGGATTTGAAAAAAACAGAGTTGAGATTTGGGCTTGGACGAAACAAGTCGATTTTCGGAGCTCGCCGATGCCAGACCAGTAGGTTGCGGCAGGGTGCCCCACGTGATGGGGTTAGATGGGAAAGTCAGCATAGTAAGAAATTGTGTCTCTCTCTCCTCATGTCGAAAAACCTTAAACTCAGAAAGGTAATAAAAAAGTTTCGTGAGAATTAATTTTTTATTTATTGCAGACTTTCCCCCCTCATGTTGGTAGTTTTTGTGTTGTTTCTTCTTTCACTACGCTTCGGCCAAATTTCACCTCTGGCCTTCTTCAGGTGATTTACCGCGACCTCGGATAGGAATGCTGAGTCTTGTAACCGTATCCCCAGTAATTACTGCCTTCCGTAGTTGTTGTCTATCGCACCACGTTTTTGACCAAGTAAACCTCTGGCCGGATTTGAAACCGCTATCTTCTGACAATGCTCACCTAGAACTGAAGAGACTCGACGCCTCTATCCGCTGCGCCACGGGCCCCGAAGGGCAATCAAGGATGGATTTTTTGGTCTTATAAATCCTTATCTGGTCTTCCATCGTCGGGTCCATACCGAATTTTTTGTACTTATCTTTAATTGGAATCATTTTGAGATGAGGCTTTTAATCTGAGAATTATTTTTTTATTTATTGCCACGGGCCCCGAAGGGCAATCAAGGATGGATTTTTTGGTCTTATAAATCCTTATCTGGTTTTCCAATTACGCAGTTTAAATGACAAAACAGTTCTATTACAAATGATTCAGTTTAGCATAAATACACAATTTAAATGTCAAAAACAGTTCTATTTCAAACAATTCAGTTTATCAGAAGTACAGTTTTTTTTTATTCACACAGTAAAATGTCTAAGCAGTTCCATTACAAATAATTCAGTTCAGCATAAGTACACAGTTTAAATGTCAAAAGCAGTTCTGTTTCAAACAATTCAGTTTTGCGTTAGAACAGTTTCAATGTCATTTGTTTAAACACTAATAAATGAACAAACAGTTCTATATCAATCAATTCAGTTTAGCATGAGTAGACAGTTTAGTTCTATTTGACCCAAAGATAGGTCCCTATCAAGTGCTACCATTCCGGACCAGAGTGGACTTGGGAGAGATGGCATTAAAGGGGTACTCCGCATTCCTCAAAGCTACAGTATCACTGAAAACTCACCATTAGATTGATTCGTGTCATATCCAGGACACTCGTTGGGGTGGGTGTCTTACCCCTCGGCAGAGATGCAGTACTAAAGAAGAAGAATTTTAAATTTTGAGACAAACTCAATCAGAAAAAAAATTAAACAATAAAGATTAAAGAAATAGAAAATAAAATTCTATACTAACTTGTCTGCAAGGCAGAGAATATGCAAACTATTTTCCCTGCAGCTAGATACGACACCCCCAACCAAAAAGAGTGGGGGAAGTGTCCTGTTTTTTCGGTTTGGTTTGGTTTTATAGCATATCAATCATTGTAAGTCATTTAATGCCAAATCCTCTTTATAAATCCAGACTTATTTTGTATAGGCATTTAAAATTGTCGTAGACTCTTAAAAATTCACTATGTTATTGCTATACATCTTTTGAGATGACTGACCAATTTTTATGATTTCGGGTTCATATGAACAGCTACAGCAGCAATTGAAATACAGCCTGATTGTCACAGCTGGTAAATTTCAAAAATGCAATCTGGACGTGAGGAAGAACGATATGCAATAAAATTCTGTTTTAAACTTGGAAAAAATGCCACAGAAACGTACGGAATGCTTCAGACTGTTTTGGGGGCATCTTGCATGAATCGAGCATCAGTTTTTGAGTGGCATAAGAGATTCAAGGGAGGCAGGTGTGGTAGGAGTAAGGAAGTCAGAACGCAAGAGTTGATTGGCCAAAGGGTTAGGGTTACTATGTTGAGGTTTTAAGGGAGTTCAGAAAGAGATTCCGTCAGAAGTGGCCAGCACTCTTCAAATCATGTCAGTGGCATTTCCACCAGGACAATGCACCAGTCCACAACTTCATCCTTGTCAAAGACTATTTGACCAAGATGGACATCAAGACAAATCCTCAGCCTCCCTATAGTCCAGACCTTGCTCCCTGTGACTTTTTGTTATTCCTTAAGTTCAGAGGCTATCGTTATGAGACAATTGAGGAGATGAAAGAGGTTGTGACGAAGGTGATTTACACGCTCACAAAAGAGGACTTCCATGAGGCCTTGCCGAAGTTGTTGGAACGGTACAGCAAGTGCATTGCAGCCAGAGGAGATTACTTCAAAGGGGACCAGAGTTTCATGTGTGTACTATCAATAGAAGTGCCTATACGAACAAAGTCTAGAAACTGATTTAATGATCCTCGTATATTAGATATGATTTGGTTTGGTTTTATGGCATATCAACCCTTGTTGATTATTCAATGCAAAATCCTTTTTATACATATATATTGGATATATATGATTGAAAAGGGAGCCTTCGTGTCACCCTCGACTAAGGTCGCCAACTTTACTTACTATATAATGTAGGGATTAAAACAAGAAATTAAAAGAATAAATAAATTAAAAAAAAACATTTTCCCAGTGGGCCTCTGACAGAAAGCGAAATCGGCACGTGCCTAAAAAGAGGGGCTTCCTGGCGTTAAAGAGAAATGAAACTGTTACTTACAGACCGTTTTCCCCTCGGCTGGTAGTAAAGAAGCACATGTGCTCAATAAGCCTGGGGCTTAGCAACAGGATGTGGCTCATTTTAGTAGAGTTTTATAAGTAAGAAATGATTTTTGTTCTATTAATCATTTTTCGTTAATTATATTTTATCACTCAGTTTAGTTGGGCTTTGAACTATTCGGCTCTTAATTCAGGTGTTGATTCATTAGGTGCAGCTAACGCTCGCGTTCAAAGGATATGACAATCACCATTGTCATAATGAACTCCCAGACAGGAAATGGTGTTGGAGTGTGGATGACGTCATGCTCGAAAGAGATGGTCCTGAGAACTTGAGAATTTCGAAAAGGGTCAGTTGAAATTGGACCATTGAGGCATAGAGTTGTGACGCAGCATATTAAAATATTTGTCCCAGGACGGGAGTTTATTTTTCGCACGTGTGAAGTCGGGGCAGTCTGACACTTGATCCCACGCAAAATAAGTTCCACTTAAGATTCCTTCTTCGAGCACATGGGTAACTGGCAGATAATATGGGGGTTAATTTGGGGCTAGACTGACCGCCGCTGGCAAGGGGTTTCCAATTTCACATTACACACGCACACACCAGGCCACTACCTCTTCCTACCCCTAGGATAATGGAAGATATGGGCCTTTAGGTTTAGATATATTATTATTTATCGCAGTCGTCAATTCCAATTTCCCGTGTAATATTTTTAAAAGGCGAATAGGACATTTAGCGAGAATAAATTGAGGCGAATGAAGCTGAAAGGGAACATGCAAAAGACAACTTGATAGGCAGACAACACAATGAATAAATTTCGACACGAGGAGAGATATAAAATATAACAAGGTTTTTAATACATGCGGACACACATATTTAACGTGTCGGCTATATTATCAGCGGATAATATCAAAATACAAATGTCTTTCTTCCTTATTCTTTTTTTTCTTCCTTCTTTAAATTGAGAGAGAGAGAGGGAGTATGTAATTGTAGTACTTAGGAAGGGTGGAGGAAGAAAACAGTCTTAAGGTTTACTTAGCTTTTCGATGGGTTCCTTCTGAGAGTAATTTCTCTTTTGCGGGCAAGCGGGATTTTATACAGCTTGGCTTGAAGGCGTCTGTCATCCTCTTGTCCAAGATTCTTTCCGCTTTTCCCCGGAATTTCGGCGACAGTTTCAATACATCTTATCACGCCAACTGCCGTCCTGAAAACCCCGGCTCTGCTTCTTCGCCCGGAGTTTGGCATCAGATCCCGCGTCCTCTCACGGTGACCTCTGTCCTCGAAACTAAATTCTTTTTTTCCTATTTCCGCTGACGAAAAGGGTGCTACTTCCGTTTTCAGGGTTCTGACCAATCATTCGGCCTCTTTCTTCTTCCTTCACCCTGTCAGGCGATTCATTCGGACTACTATCTCTATCCAGTGTATCCCCTTCTTTATCCATCCGGTCACAGAGTGCAAACATCTGTTGGCTTTCATTCTGACCCGGATTTGTTACTTCGGCCGCGAGGAATTGACCTACATTCCTTATTCCTCTTTTAACGGTCAGTCTTTGGCGGCCTGTTAATTCAAACAAGGAGGGGTAGGGGAAATTTCTTATTTCTCTCCTCTCAGTGGTAAACCACGTGACAGAGTTGAGTTTTCTACCGTTGCGGAGGCGGTTAAGTTTTTCGGGTCTCGACCGGCAGAGATGAATTGAGATCTTAAGCACCACAAGATGCGCCGCGCGTTGGGTGATGGTGGGGGTTAACATAGTAAGAACTGTGTCTCTCTCCTCGCGTCGGCATGAACCGAAGTCAGGAATTAATAAATCGTTTGTATCTGAAACAACAGAGTCCGCCTGTGTTTTGTGTTTGTGTTGGAAATGTGTTTGTATCACAGTTGTGATTGATATCATTATGGCTGTGGTAAACAATAGAAGCCACCTCTGCTAAACATACGTACCGGACACACGATGAACTCCAAACTTATAACTCACCGAAAATAACTCTTGTATATCTGAACAGCTTGTCTAAGAAAACGCAACTATTTCTATTGGTTCTGGAAAACGTTCCACACCAAGAATAGTCGTAAAACCCTTAAAATAAGTTTGAGTTTAAAGGTATCCTTGTTTCTTTTTTTCGTGCTTAATTCTCTTGCAGTTTTCCCACGGTCCAAAGAAGAAGACTAGTGAATAGGGTTAGAAGAAGAAAAAGGAGTTAGATACGAAACTCAGAATCATCCTAATAGAACCCAACAATTCACAGACAACAACCACTAATACAAATAGCAACCCCTTTTTCATAAACCCCATAATGAATGTGTGGAAATAGTCTCAATTTGAAAGCTAAGCTTTGATTAAAATTTCCAATATCTTTGGCCATCTTGTGTCGTAGTAACATTGATACCTTCTTTCTTTCGTGTAATGGCATATCAACCTCTTTCGTTTAATGGCATATCAACCTTTATAGGTTATCTAATGCCAAAGTCATCCTTCTAGAAGTACAGTACCATAGCTGGAAGGATAAGGGGGTTCATGCCTTTCCCAAGGGTATTTGTCCGAAAGTGAACGTAATAGCGCGACTGGAGTACGAACTCGTTTACTACGATTCCGCAGACCAGCGCTTTAACCATTATACCACGGGGACACCCCAACATTGGTACTGTGTATCCGTCTAAGAATGCATGTGTGAATACCGGCCTTAATTAATCTCCAAGGTTGACTTTCGACGTTTTGGCAATTGAGCCAATATTATGAAATTATAATGGCTACACTTAGATTCTATAGGTTGTATACCAATCAAGGAATGAATGACACCATTTGGTTATAAAAATATACCTTGCACACCTTAATCCTCGAAAGGGCCAGGAGTTGACTGTAAGTGTGAGAGAGACATAGGCTGGCTTCTCGGGCAGGCACTCGCTGGACACTTTCATGATTCTGTGTCTCTATGACTGCATGATTGACCATTACTGCTGTGGATCCCTGCATTTATGATTTCACAATGCCTACCCATTCCCGGTTGTCAACCCAAATGACCCATTTCCGGCTGTTAACCTGTGTGAGCTGCTTACACCCACGCATCGCTGTTTTCCTGTTTACGCAGCTAGAACATGACGGCTTTGTCAAAGGTCAATATGTAACACTTCTTTAGTCCTCTTGCAAAGTCTTGGTTGTGCATAATTTCTATTTTTTTATTTTTTCATTTTCAATGAATCTCCAATTTCATTTTCACAACATCCAGTTTTCGTCTGAGAATTGACATCGTTCGGACGCTTCTGATCTTTCCTCAAACCTTCAGATCCCTCCATCTCATCTTTCACAGGTTTTTTTTTTTTTTTCGTTTGTTTGCTTGTTTCTTTTTTCGGGGATGGGGTGCAGTTCCGAACCCACCCATCATATATTGGCAATATTCGACATACAGACACAGCTCATTGTCATAGAATTTTTTTTGTTTTGTTTTTTTTTTGTTTGTTTTTTTAGTTTTACTTTTTCCTTTTTTGGGGGGGGGTGTTTGTTTTAGTTGTTGTTTTGTTTTTCTTCGCGGTTCCAAACCAGCCAATCGTATGTTAGCAATGTTAAATACACAGACACACCTTTTTGTCATAGATTTTTTTTTGTTTCGTTTTGGTTTGGTTTTTTTTTTTGGGGGGGAGGTATTTTTGGTGGGGGTTTTGGAGTTTTTTTCGCCGTTTCAAACCAGCCAATTATATACTGGCAATTTTCGACACACGGACGCACCTCCTTGCCATAGATTATTTTTGTTTTGTTTTGTTTTTCGTTTATTTTATTTTATTCTTTTGCTTTCTTTTTATTTGTTGTTATTGTTCTTGTTGGTATGTTGTTGCTTTGTTGTTGTTTTTTCGCGGTTTCAAACCAGCCAATCATATATTAGTAATTTTCCATACAGACACTCCTCTTTGTCATAGACTGGTTTTTTTTATTCTGTTTTGGCTTTTGTTTTGTTTTTGGTTTAAAGGGTTTGTTTTTTTGTTTTGTTTTTGTTTTTTGTTGTTTTGGGGAGCGAAGGAGTCGGGGTTCCAAACCAGCCAATCAAATATCAGCAATTTTTGACACACTCAGACACACCTCTTTTTTCTGTTATATTTTTCGGGGTTTTTTTAGAAAAAAAAAAGAATTGTAAAGGGTGTACTTATTTATGGACGATACTGCACATTAAAGAAGTGATTTGACATTAAGCTTACTGGCCGCCGAAGTCAGCCTTTAAGTTCATAATAAATGTTCTGGCTTTTAGCATTCATTTCCTGATTTTATTACTCCTTATATTTAAAAACTTCCGACAAGCTGTATTTTATTTTATTTTATTTTATTTTTTAAGTTTCAAATGTCCAGTTAATAAACGAAGCTATCTTTCTCGGAATTAATGACCTCAAAAATCTGCCCAGCAACATTATGCTATTCCCGTTTAATTTCATTTTAATTTTATGACGGCTTTCAAATTTACCAGAAGACAGTTGGGGTGGGGGAGACGGGTTGTAGGAAGACTTGCTTTCTTTGTTCTTTTATGATTTCACTCGTTAGAATTCCATCCCAAGAATTCTTAAACATCGTAAACATTCGTGTATAGGTCGAATTTACCTGGTGCTTTAAGGCCGGACCTCTGATATAGAAACGAAGCCAAATATCATCGGGCCGAGTTTCAAAACCCAGGCTAGGCTGTTTGCATTTCACTTCCCGCTGATACCCATGAGAAAGGCATGAACTCCTCTTTTCCTTTCTCAGCAACGGGTAAATAGATCAGACTTGGTTCTTTAACCTCCGAACAAGATGGACAGGTTGCTTATGATCATCGAGCAGAGTTCTCTGACCTCCCTTCCTCCCCCCTCTCTCTCTCCGTTCTTATACATATTTACCAACCCCTCTGCTCGGGCGGGATATGACACAAGGGCAAATTTTAAGCGGAGTTTAACAGGTTTGAATTCAGAGTTTTCCTTCTCCTAGACTAGTTGCCTCACCAAGGCTGAAGATCCTAGTCTGCCCTACTATTTACCCATAGCTGGAGGGAGAATATTAGGATTCATACCTTTCTCAAGGGTATTAGTGCTATGTGAAATGCAATCAGTCTCATCGAGGATTTGAACTCGTGTCGCCGTTCTTATAGGTCATCGCACCAGGCAGGTCCTCTAGACTGCATCCAGTGTTCGTACAAAGCTAATGCATGTAAGTCCTTTGCTAGTCAGCCAACACTGACACGTCCTTACATAAGAGTGCATAACAGAACGTCACTTATGAACTCGTACTTACTTCACTAGTAGTGTCTTGTTCGACTTACATGGTGAAGATAGTGAGATGGGTGGTAAGTGGCCTTACAGCCGCTGTTTTACCGGGAGCTGCTTCCAGGATTTAATCAAAACGGCACGTAGCATTCATAAGTCGTTCTTATCAAGCTTTGTCTCCGTGCTTTTCGTTAGCGTCCATGTAGTGCATCCGTACAGTAGTACCTACACGGCCGTAACTTAGAAGATATGTAGTTTTATTTTTTCTTAAATTCAAACGAAAGTATTTTACAGATGATGAAAAAAGTACAGGATGCGGTTGGGTAAATTATCGTCTAAATTACGCAAAATGAAAATAACACTGACATATCAGATAGATTAATCAGAATTGCATGAAAATATCTTAAAATACCATAGATTAAATCTATTCAAAGAAATCGGCATTGGCAATGGTGAATTCTCGTAATATTATGGTTAACAGGATCGACCCGCGCCGACCGCGCCGACCGACCGACTACAGACTCCAGAATGGAAGAAGTGTAATATATTAACGTGACCTGCAGGTGTGAATACGGCGGATGTTGTTGACAGAAACATTGATAAGATCAGAGTGATCACCGGAATGTCATCATGCCCACAGGTGCTGTGTATCGCCGGATGTTGAGACAGCTGCATCCGACCGAAGATAATATCAACAAAGTGATTATCGGAATTCAACCTGACGTCTTATGGACGTGGTTGAATTCGATGATGGTGGCAGATGCGTCCGTGTGTAGCCAATTCGGGGACAAACAACATAATCAATGGAAAGCAAAGAAGCGAGACGTGGGCGTAAACATAATCGTCGAAAAAGAGGAATTGCTGCAGGTCACGTGAGAGTTGTAGAGCTATATAAGTTCCCGAATTTTGCTAAATTCAGTTGTTCACTGACTCTTCCGTCTCCCGACACTCCTTCGTGTGCGCGAACTCTCTGCGATTGCTTTTCTGCTCCACACAAGTATCATCGCCAAGAATAAAAATATAATCTTATATTTTCATATATATACGTGTTCCTCATTGTGATTTGGATATGTGTGAAATAGACATAGGGAATCTAAAAACACGAACTCACGAAATTGGTTCAGGTACGAAACTTTTATTCACCTTTTTTAGTTTAAAGGTTATTCGACATGAGGAGAGAGAGAGAGACAATCTTTCTATGCTGACTGCCTTTACATTGTCAGTTCTCAACCCAACCAACGCGCGGGCGCCCGTAGCGCACAACTTCGTCTGGCCTCGCCTAGGTCTGAATGTTGACTCTCTCGTTCGGAGGCAGGAACTCAACTAACTGCTTTTTCTTCAAATCCCAAAAATCCTCAGCCCACGCTTCCGGTGCATGAGGTCACTCACATCCCCTGGTCTCAATTTCTCTCTGGGATGTTTTTATTTTGATATCTGTGAGTGACACATCCTCTCTGCGCGCGCGTATGAACACCTGCGCTCAATGTGTGCACCTAACTAACCCATGCACTGAGCCGAAAGTATATATCTAGCAGTTTTGAATTTCTTAACTTCAGGTCGTATATATTGTGCGCTTAAAAGATATTTGTGTCTGTACGTCACTGTCTGAGAAAGAACGAATAATTATGCGTTAATATGTCCGCAGAATTGTTATCAGCAAGGGAAAGTTTATTAATACAAGCATGTCTATATAAATAAACTGTATTCGTTCATTCTTAGATATATAAGTAATCTTGTAATTAAATGCATCATTGAAAGAGAAAGAATGTTAGGTTTTTCTTCTCAAAGAAATAAAACTAAAAAAGTTGAGTATGTTACAAAATAAGTCTATAAACCTACGAACAGATATATTTATTTTTGCTGATCTATTAGATTGATCTAACTAAACCGAAAGGCAAGATATACAAAACGTTAATAATGACTCAGATGAGTATATAAGAATTGTTGGTTGTAACAAAATTCTGATGTTTGCAGTTTGTCGCCGAGTAACCCCTGTACCATAGCCATGATATGGCTATGTGTGAAACGTACATCGAATGTCCATAAAGATAGAACATAGGAATCTCGAAACACGAAAAACACTTACG
>OY757945.1:16455770-16517595 GCA_963585895.1 Sepioteuthis lessoniana | reverse complement strand
CATGAAACTCCAGTCCCCTTCGAAGTAATCCCCTCCGGCTGCAATGCACTTGTTGTACCGTTCAAGCAAATTCTGGAAGGCCCCATGGAAGTCCTCTTGTGTGAGTGTGTCAATGACCTTCGTCACAGCCTCTTTCATCTCCTCAATTCTCTCATAACGACAGCCTGTGAGCTTAGGGAATAACCAAAAGTCACAGGGAGCAAGGTCTAGACTATTGGGAGGCTGAGGAACTGTTTTGAAGCCCATCTTGGTCAAATTGTCTGTGACACGGATGGAGTTGTGAACTGGTGTATTGTCCTGGTGGAAATGCAACTGACCCGATTTCAAGAACGCTGGCCTCTTCTGACGGAATCTTTTCCTGAACTCCCTTAAAACCTCAACATAGTAACCCTAACCCTAACCCTTTGGCCAATCAACTCTGGTCTATTGACTTCCTTACTCCTCCCACACCTCTCATTATCCCTCACAGACACCCTGCCTTCCTTGAATCTCTTGTGCCACTCAAAAACTGATGCTCGATTCATGCAAGATGATCCAAAAGCAGTCTGAAGCATTCCATACTTTTTTCTGACATTTTTTCCAAGTTTAAAAATTAATTTATTGCATATCGTTCTTCTAAAGGGTCCTCACGTCTAGATTGCATTTTTTTAATTCCCCAGCTGTGACAATCAGTCTTTAGTAGGGTGTATTCCAATTGTTGCTGTAGCTGTCATTTGAACCTGAAATCATAAACATTAATCTGTCATCTCATAAGATGTATAGTAATAATATAGTGAATTTTCAAGAGTCTACGACAATTTCAATTGCCTTTCCTAAAAAAAGTCTGGAAACCTATTGAAGGCACCTCTTATTCATATAATATCAAGCATTCCCGTCTAATAAAAGATTTGAATGGAGTTATATAATATAAAGCATTCCTGTCAAATACAAATAATTTTTATATAGTTTTATATTTTCAAGTATTCCTCTCTCATACAAGCAAGCTATATACAGTGGAGTTTATGGGAGTTACTTTCAGCTTTCGTTTCCTCAAATACAACACAAATTTTACAAGCAAGTAAACTAATGGAATCTGACAACAACAAATATTTAGAAACAAGCAATTTAATAATCATAACAAACAGGATAAAAATAATTAAAAAAAAACAATGTTCATTTTATGTGCGTGTGTGTGTATGTAGAAAACACAGTTATGGCCAGTTCAATAAAAATGATTTGTTCGCCCGTTTGTACGTGTGTACATGTTGGGAAAGTCTATTGAATCAATGTCTACATAGTTGGCCGAAGTCAAGAGAATAAAAATTGACTTTACTTACGTACATGAGTATTCGTGTGTGTGTATATATGCGTGTGTGACCATAAGTATAGGCTTTTTGTTTTCTTAAGTCCACACGTGCGTTTTTTTATGATCTTTGGCAACAACGTGTCGCGTTTCAGTAGTTGGCAAAAGAGCGTCACATGCTTCTTTGCTCTATGTCCTGTGTGTGATGCTTTCTGTTGTTCTTGCCTCTCTCTGTCGGGAAATGGAATGCCTTAGTTAATTAAATTCTTCGTTATTTATACATTTTTGGGGAACTAAAGTGGATAAAAAATAGGATTTTGTTGAGTTTTATTGTGGGTCCTAAAATTCAAGCTCGCAGACATTTCTTGAACAATCAGATTCATACAATTACTCATTTATTTTGGAGCCTAAATACTATTCAGTAAATTAGTTTTAGAGTCGGATTTTCTACGATGTTCTTATTTTGTGTTTTTGTCGGATTGGTTGAAAAATATAAAAGTGTAACTTCAATGTTAATGTAATTTTGATCCGAAATTTCTAAAATGCTCTTATCTATGTTCTTTGGATTGAATATTTTATGGCTAAAAATGCGAATGTGTGTGTAAATATTTTTTTAAATATCAATATTGGGCAAAGCAAAAATAATTTATATGAAAAAATTGTACTTAATAGTATTAGAAATTATATTACTATGTTAACTCATTTGAAACTGTGGGGGATATAACTGAAGACAAAATAATTCGATGCTAGCTCTTCCCATCACTTCCGGCTTTCAATGGAAATTTTTTTTCAAAATTAACTATTTAACTAGAAAACATAGAAAAGAATAGATTTACAATCATTTCTTTTTGTTAAGCTCCTAGTCAACTCTGGCCCGGAGTTGTAGACCAGATAAGGGTCCTATCAATAGGTCAAATAGAACTAAACTGTGCTTTTATGCTAAACTAAATTGTTTGAAACAGAACTGTTTTGCTATTTAAACTACTTACTTATTCTAAACTGAATTGTTTGAAATGGAACTGTTTCGACATGTAAACTGCGTATTTACGCTAAACTGAATTGTTCAAAATAGAACTGTTTTGACATTTAACTGTAAGCAAAAACTATACTTATACTTAACTAAATTGTTTGAATTAGAACTGTTTGGCTAAACTGAATAGCTTGAAATAGAAATGTTCTTGAAAATTAAATTGTGTACTTATGCGAAACCGAATTGTTTGAAATAAAACTGTTTACTTGTATAAAATGGATTTGGCATTAAATAGCCTACAAAGGTTGATATGCCATAAAACCTAAACAAACAAATATACATCTCTCATTATGAGAATATAACAACTTTACTCATATACAAACAGCTTGCAAAAGCTACAGAGCCCGCCCTGCCCTCCAATTTTACTCATGACTCGAGTGACTGTAAACATTCGAGGGACACCTTTTCCATCTGTCGACAGCCAAGATTTGAGCGCTGGCATTTAAGCGGGTAAAACAAAAGAATATAGCATTTAAGTGTGGAAAAGATGTGAACGTGGCATTTAAGCGGAAAAAAGGTGTAATTATAGCATTTAAGTGGAAAAAAGATGTGATTATGGTATTTAAGCGAAAAAAAGATGCGATTATAGCATTTTAGCAAGAAAAAGATATGAATACGATATTTAAAAAGTAGGAAAAAGATCTGAATATTGCTTTTAAGCATGAAAAAGATGTGATTATGGCATTTAAACAGGAAAAAGATGTGAATATGGTATTTAAGCGGGAAAAAGATGTGATTATTACATTTAAGTGGGAAATAGATATGAATGTGGTATTTAAGCAGAAAAAAGATGTGAATATTGCACTTAAGCATGAAAAAGATGTGAATATGGTATTTAAGCTGGAAAAAGATGTGATTATAGCATTTAAGCAAGAGAAAGATATGAATACGGCATTTAAGTAGAAAAATATCTGAATATTGCATTTAAGCATGAAAAAGATGTGATTATTGTATTTAAACGGGAAAAAGATCCGAATATGCCATTTAAGCGGAAAAAAGATGTGAATATGATATTTAAGCGGGAAAAAGGTGTGACTATGGCTTTTACCTGGGTAAAAGACGTTTGATTTTGGCATTGAGGTATTTTTGTCAGTGGATTGATGGATATCTTTACAGATTACAGAGTGAAGAGAAAAGTTGGCCGTCCAGAGATGATAAAACAAACGAGAAAGTCATCAATTAATGCACGAAAGAGAATAAAATCTCGAAGTAGCGAGATTTCACAAGTTTGTCAGATACGAACGCGAGATTTCAAAGGTTAGGTCCCGGGGAGACGGGACTGTCTACCTATCATTAATCATGACAGTTGGAACAGATTTTCTTCCCTCTTGCTGGAGAACTGGGCTCATTAACTTGCCAAAGATTGTTATCCGTCCAGTATTTTTCAAAATGCGGTGAGTGTAACAGACAGACAAAGATAAGAAGACACAGAGAGAAATTCATATATGTGCCCCGTGGTGTAATGGTTATCGTCGTAGGAAATGGACACAATGACACGAGTTCAAATCCAGGATGAGACTGATTGTATTTCACATAGCACTAATATCCTTGGGAAATGTATGAATCCAATTATTCTCCCTCCAGCTATGGGTAAATAGTAGGGCAGACTGAATTCTTCAGCCTTGGTGAGGCAACTAGTCTAGGAGAAGGAAAACTCTGAATTCAAACCAGTTAAACTCCGCTTAAAAATTGACCTTGTGTCATATTCTGCCCGAGCGGAGGGGTTGGTAAATATGTATATGCATTTACCCAACCCATCCACACGAGCAGGATGTGACATAAGGTCAATTTATTTGCGGGGTTTACCAGGTTTGAATTTGAGTTTTCCTTCTAGACCGGTTGCCATACAAAGGTTAACGAGCCCAGTCTACCGTACTGTTTTCCCATACCTGGGTAGAGAATAATTGGATTCATGCCTTTCCCTAGGATATTAATACTATGTGAAATGCGAACAGCCTCGTCCAGGTTTTGAACTCTGTTCGCCTTGTCCATTTCCAACAATGACATCCGTTGTACCACAAAAGAAATCATCATCATCATCATCATCAACATCATGTCGCACCATCAGCACGGATTTCTCTAACCCTCTCTCGCCACCCCTCCTTAACGTCCATCGCTTCTGACGGATCCTCAGGGCTACATCCCGTATCTACAGAGAGCTGCTGTATGTATGTTCGAGGTGGACGTCCTGCCTTTGCTCATCCATGTGAAGGTGTCTACAAGAGTACATCCCTTATGAGCTCGTCCCTACTTCTCCAGCAGTGTCCCGCATGTCTGGTTCGTCTAATTTTGATAGTTTTCATGACGGGTGGTAGGTGGCCGTACAGCGGCTGCTTTATGGGGTACTGTCTCGAGGACTTGTTTAATATTGCTGGCAGCATTCTTGTGTAGTTTCCATCAAGCTTTTTTCTCCATCCGTTAAGTTAGCGTCCATGTGGTGCATCCATATAGCAGTATCGATACGATCGCTGCTTGGAAGAAACTGAGTTTTATTTTATCGGTCAGGTCTGACTTCCATATGACCGGTAGCCTATTGATAGCTGTCCATGCCTTTGCTAGTCGCATATTGATGTCTGTCTCGGTTGATGAGAAACTGCATCCTAGGTAGATGAACTTGTCTACTAGTTTCAGAGAGCTACCGTTTAGTGTGGAGATGTCGCCTGTTTTATTAAAGCACATATATTCCGTTTTGTATGCATTGACAAGGAGGCCAATGCCTGCAGCTGCTCGTTCCAGACTATGTAGCAGGGTTTTGGCTTGGGTGGGTGTATTTGCCAGAAGCGCTATGTCATCGGCGTAGTCGGCGTCGGTAATTGTTTTTGCGGGGTACCTTCTGCTTCTTTCCTTTGTTAACTTGAAACTGTAACGAATTTCTTGGACTCTCTCTCTCTCTCTCTCTCTATTCGTCCCTATCAGCCGTCACTTCTTGAGAATTCCTCTAAACGGCACCCAGTTTCCGCACAGAGCTGGGTAATGTAACTTTTTGTTAGTCGGTCAATCACTGGTGTGCTCATGCGTAGGAGTTCATTCGTCCTTATTTCTCTTATAGTACCCAGCATGACTTGCTCGTCTGAGTTGGACGGTTTGTGCGGTAGGAGAGAAGTGGCTATACAGCTGTTGTTTTATGGGGTTCATAGTAAATATTCTCAGTTGTTTTTGCCTATAGTCAGGATTGAACTTTCAACATAAAAAAGAAGCCATGGTTGGCTGGTTGGGTTTATAGCATATCAACCATTGTAGGTTATTTAATGCCAAATCCTCTTTTATACAAATAATCAGTTCTATTTCAAACAGTTCAATTTAGCATTAGTACATTTTCAATGTCAAAAACAGTTCCATTTCAAACAATTCTGTTTAGCATAAGGAAGAAGTTTAGATTGAAGTACGCAATTTAACTATCAAAAACATTTCTATTTCAACCTATTCAGTTTAGTCAAACATAAGTAAGCAATCTAAATATGAAAAACAGTTCTATTTCAAGTAATTCAGTTTTGAATAAGAATACATTTTAGTTCTATCTGACCCATAGATAGGACCCTTATCAGTTGCTACAACTCCAGGTCAGAGTGGACCTGGGAGCGATGGCAATGAAGAGGTACTCTGTATTCCCTAAAGCTCCAGCATTTCTGGAAACTCACTGCCGGATTTTTCTAGTGTCATATCCAGGACACTCGTTGGGGGGGGGTCTTATCCCTCAGCAGAGATGCAGTATATGTATTCTACAGCCCCAGCCGACTGGACAAAGAAATAATTGTGAAAGCTATGGTAAAAAAAAAATTGTTTCTAACACTAATTAGTAGTAATTTATTGTGTAGATGAAAACATTAAGTTTATTAGTCCAAAAAAATTCATGTTAAATTGTCCAACAGGATACGTGGCTGAATGGATCTATGTATTTAGTCAATAAAGTTCAAAGAGAAATCATAAGAAGATTGCAGGTTCAATCCTGATTATAGGTCAGTCACCAGAAATACTTATTGTATACATATGTATGTATGTGTAGGGGAACTAAAGATATCAGTCTCCATTTTTAGGAGTTATGGACGGATCAGAAAGAAAGACGTTGTCATGACAGCAGGGGGATGGTTTAGCTGATCAATTCAGATCCCCCAGTTCTTGATGACCTGCGATGAAAGCTGGATCTAGAACCCAGTTTGCCCTACTATTTACCCATAGCTGGAAGGAGAATAATTGGATTCATGCCTTTCCCAAGGGTATTAGTACAATGTGAAATGCAATCAGCCTCGTCCAGGATTTGAACTCGTGTCCATTTCCTACGACGGACACCTCCAGAAATTTGAAACCATATAACAGTGTGCAAACAAATGACTTTTATCAAATAGAAATCATTCGCTGAAAACAAATGATTACTACAATTAGATACGAATACTTGAAACCATATAACTGTGTCCCTCCACCACTACTCCCAAAAAATGAAAAACTCGTTAGTGACAAATGCACAAAAAAAATGTAAATATCAAAAATTCAAATATGCGATTCCCTAACTTCTCTGCATAGAATAACTCTTGACGTGTTGACGTGCCGATAAAATCAAGCAATCAGTCCAAACCATTGCATATACATACAAATACTCGAATAGACACGCTGGCACCAACGTGCACATACGTTGTTGCACATATACAGGTACACCCAGAGACAGATCTTATAGCACCACAGCTGATGCACAATTTTATGTTCAGTTCATATGTCAGTATGCCTTTTACAAAAGACGTTACACACATAGAGAGAGAGAGACAGAAAGAAAAAGGAGAGACAGAGAGAGAACAACAACAATAAGTGATTAGAACAAATTTCGCCAATTCTCGCAGGGAACTCTCCGACCCTGAAAAGTTAGACTGTGCAGAAGTCAATGCAAAATTGATACCTCTCGGCTTACATAATTTATGCAAAGTAGCTCACTCGACGGCAATGTAAATCATCATCATCATCAACAACATCAAAGTGGGCCAACAGAACGGATTCCCATCTCTCTCTCTCTCTCGCACCATCTGTCCCTATCGGTTATTGCTCTTGGCAAGTCTTCTAGACGACATCCAGTGTCCGCGCAAATTTGATGAATGTAAATTTTTTCTGGTCGGCCAACATTGTGACAGGGTCCATAAGACAACGACGCTTATGAGTTCGTCCTTAATTCACCAGCAGTGCCTAACATTTCTTACTAGTCTTACTTCGATGATTTGTGAGATGGGAGGTAAGTGGTCATACAGTATACATTTAGTAGGATGCTGATTTGTGGAGTCTTACCCCAATGCAATCGGTGTATTCTGCAGCCCCAGCCGATTGGGCCATCAATCATTTTTAAATGTAAAAACAGTTCTATTTCTAACCATTCAGTTTAGCATAAGCACACAGTTTAATTCTATTTGATCCATAGAAAGGTCCCTATCAGGTATTACCACTCCAGGACAAAGTGGACCGGGGAGTGATCGCAATGAAAGGGTACTCCGCATTCCCGACAGTTCCAGCATTGGTGAAGCCTTATCATCAGATTATTTAATATCATATCCAGGGTTCTAACCTCTCCGCTGAGGTGCAGTCGGTGTATTCTACCGTCCCAGCCGACTTGGCCAGATTGTTAATTGAATCCAATTCAATAAAAAAAAAAGGAAAAAGAAAATGTAGTCATAAAAACAATCCAACATTTAGAAAAGAATCAAATTTCGACATTAAATAACCCATTAGGAGTTGATATGCCATTAAACAATAAACCAAATCAAACAAAGAAATATTCATGATTACAATACATAAACCGGGTTCATCTAACTTATGATTCTCGTGATCTGCTCCCGCTTGTCAACCCACACGACATGTCTGCTGTTTACACAGCTGGAACATTCTGTCCCAGAAATCCCTGATTGACGGCTTTATCAACACAAGTCAATATATATATATTTTTCTAAATATGGGCATTATTTTCCAAACAACCTAATACACGCACACACGCATATATATATATATATATATATATATATATATATATATATATATATATGCGTGTGTGCGTGTATTAGGTTGTTGGGCCATCAATCATTTTTAAATGTAAAAACAGTTCTATTTCTAACCATTCAGTTTAGCATAAGCACACAGTTTAATTCTATTTGATCCATAGAAAGGTCCCTATCAGGTATTACCACTCCAGGACAAAGTGGACCGGGCATTATTTTCCAAACAACCTAATACACGCACACACGCATATATATATATATATATATATATATATATATATGCGTGTGTGCGTGTATTAGGTTGTTCGGAAAATAATGCCCAATTTTAGAAAAAAAATTCTTGAGTGAATGAATTTAAACTGTTTTAATCAGTCAAAATTTGATCCCTGATTATCAGAGCATTTCTGTCATCAGTTAACAAGATTATTTATGCCAGTCCGATAAAACTCTAAAAAATGTTGATGTCAAGAAATCTTTAAATGCAGCTTCTATTTTTCTTTTGGAATAGATTTTTTTTTCGCATAAACAAGTGTCCAGATGTTTTTTAAAAATTAGTAGTGGGTAGGTGAGTTCTTAGGAGAATATAGTAGGTGTGGCAAAAGTCTCATACCGCAAGTCAATGAGATTTTGCAGTGTCATCTATGGGACAAGGTATCGATATGAAGTAAAATTGGATTCCGTCAATTAATGTTCAGTTCAGCAAAATGTACGAGTTGTGCATTTTGCTGAACAGAACATTAATTTCTGCCCTCTTGATCTTCAAGATTCGTATCCCTCATTAAAGCACTTCTGAAACTACCTCCGTAATCTTCAATCACAAGTGGGTTCTTCACCCCTCCCTCCTCAATGCTCTGTTTAATATTGGCAACTGCTTGAGAGGCATTTTAGACCGGTTTGAATCCATGCAAATATTGTAAACACATCACATTTTATTTTTCTGTTCATGATTAGGGACATATAACCATCAAAATCAAATTCTGGTTGAATAAAGAGGACGCTTAATCTTTTAGCTATCAGGAGAGCAGCAGAGCTGATTGAGCACTCAAGCAATTGTTACAGACAAGTATTTTAAGAGAAAAACAACGTGGAAATTCATGTTGAAATAAAAGCAACTAAACACAACACTACTATCTTTACCAAGATTAGTCAGTTCCAACCATCTGAAGAAGGCCAGAGTGTACAACGGCCAAAATGTTGCGATAAACATGGCGATAAAAATGAGGACAATAGTCCGAAAAATGTAAATAATGTACATAATATCTCATCTCAAAAATATTGACCAATATTCCTAAGATCATATTTACCAACCCCTCCGCTTGGGCAGGTTATGACACAAGGTCAATTTTTAAGCGGAGTTATACAGGTTTCAATTCAGAGTTTTCCTTCTTCTAGACTAGTTGCCTCACCATGGCTGAAGAACACAGTCTGCCCTACTATTTACCCATAGCTGGAGGGAGAATATTTGGATTCATACCTTTCCCAAGGGTATTAGTGCTATGTGAAATGCAATCAGTCAGGTCCAGGATTTGAACTCATGTCGCCGTGTCCATATCCTGTGACGATAACCATTACACCACGGCACCTCCAAAATTCCTAATATTCCTAAGATGTCCAGTAATTAAAGACCCATATGTATTCTTAAAATTATCAGCAACGCTAAAATTAAAATTACATATTTTCATAGAGACATTCTGTTTAATTCTGGCATCCAGTCTTTGATTAGTTCTTCATTAGATTTGATTAGTATATTCAATTTTTAATTAGTATATTTGAAAATTTACTTTTCTTAAATATTTATTTATCAAAAGAATGTATCAAATTTGTTTATTTATTTGAAAAAAACAATTTATTACCAAAAATGAAATCTTGATTACAAGAGAGAGAAGCACAAAAATTTATTTTGAATGCAGGAATACTTCAGATTTTTTTAAAGTGATAACTGTATTGGCTGATTTTATTTATCAGCCTCTCAGTCTCCAAGAATTTTTATTTGATGAAGGAAATATATTCCAAATTTTCTCTCTCACTTCCTCTATACACACACACACACACATATATATATTACATATATATACAGTCCCAAATATATAAACAAAGTTTTATATATATATATATATATATATATACACACACACAGGGTGACCCCAAAAAAAAAAAAAAAAAAAAAAAAAACAGAACGCATATATTTTTGACTGAAATTCATAAATTTAATTCTAGCATTTTCTTTTTTTCAGGATATGAAGTAGATTCTGTGCATGAAAAATTGAGACCCTAGTATTCACCAACATGTCCAGGAGTTTGAGTGTACCAAATTAGAATTATTTTGCTTTATTTTTGTAGAAGTAATAAAAAAGTTTATTGGTTCTATTTTTGGGGGGTCACCCAGTATATATATATATATATATATATATATATATATATATACACACACACACATACACAAATCAGTGTGTGTATATATATATATATATATATATATATATACACACACAGACATAAGCACATATATATATATATATACACACACACAGACATAAGCGCATATATATATATATATATATATATATATACACACACACACACAGACATAAGCGCATATATATATATATATATATATATACATACACACACACACACACACAAACACTTTCATTTAGAAGAATTCTTTAGTCAATAAATGAAATAAATTTAACATTAAGATGTTAGCCCGTCATCTTTAAAGTCCACAAATTTATAAAATTCTAATCAATGATGTAAGAATTTGCAGTGAATGTGATATTCTTTTTCTTGCTTGCACCGAAAGATGCTTGTTTCACTTTTGATCTCATCATTGCTTCTTTCACTTTATCTCTAAAGAGCTTTTCAAGTACAGCCGGGTTGAACTTTACCGCTGTCTTTGGCTGAACTAATTTCTTTGATTTTGGCTTCCTTCCAGTCCTAAGATTTGGCTTTGGATGACTATTCTTCATATGAAGTTTCAGCAGTTGACGAAGTTCAAAGCGCTTGTCGCATTCTTGACATGGGAATTTCTTTTCACCATGCACCAACCAACAGTGTTTTCGATGACTGAACTTTGTAAGAAAAACCAGATGACAAATCTGGCACTTGACATTTTCCGAAATCTGTGCTGACACTTTGGGGTTCTTTGAACTCTTGCCAGACACTTCGGGAGTCTTTAAAATCTGTCCAGGCACTTCCGGATTCTTCTGACTATCAGCATTCAGTGCTTCTTCAGAAGAGGAAGCTTCAGTCACAAAATTCTCTGATTCCATTTTGGAACAAGAAACTTTTTCAAGATCATTCTCAGTTCTTGGTTTCGAAGAATTTTCAAGGATGTCATTGTTGGCCAGGACTCTGGAGGCAGAGGATGGATTCGGGGAAGCTGAAGAAGCAACCGAGGCTTGCAATGGATTCAAATGATCCTTGCAATGCTGAAGAAGTTGATAGTGTCGAGGGAATGCCACTTCACAGGTCTTGCACTGATAAGGAATATTACGGTGCGTCCTGCGATGAGATAAGAAATCAAGATAATAGTAAAAACCTTTCTCACATACATCACACGTAAAAACTTCCACCTCTGGGTGGGTTTTTCGTATATGTTTGGCCAGGCGGGACGACAAGGAGAACCTCAAGTTGCAGTATTTGCATACATGTTTCAAGAGTTTGCTGCTAGTCTTGGAGAAATTCTGATTTATAGGCCGAGTGCAATTCCCACCAGCACTTTTTTTGTGCACTCCAAGCTGAAACGATCCACGGAATGTTCGCCCACACTGCTCACAGGTGTACTTGCTACCATTCTTATGTGAAACCAGGTGCTTCTTCAGCCACTGTTTATGCGTGAATACCTTTTCACATGAATGGCAATGGTACAGGTCCTTTTTATTATGCGATCTTAAGTGTAACTTAAGGCTGACATTCCTTGAAAATCGTTCATCGCAGACAGAACATGCAAATGGCTTTTCAGCTTCCGAGCCTTCGTCCTCCGGCGTTTTGGAATGTGCCTGCCTACAATGTCTATTCAAGTTATACCTTGAGGAAAACTTTTTGTGGCAAACTTCACATTCGTAATTATCGCTCTTGTTTCTATCATGGATCTTTTTATGAAACCAGAGAGAACTATTTCGTAAAAATGTTGCACCACATATATTACAGGTGTAGTGACGTTTTTCCTGAGTAGCTTCATTGCTATGCAATGAATTGATATGTGCCTGAAGATGTTGCTTTTCCGTGAAAGCCTTTTTACAGAATTCACACTCGAATTCCTTTATCTGCAGGTGGATCCTCCGATGTCTTGTTAAGGAGAAGCTCTGCGTGAAAGAAGCAGCACAGTCGGGACAGGAATAGGGTTTCACATCCAAATGGATTCTCTCATGACGCCTCAGGGCCGACGACTGTGTAAAAGTACTTCCACATTCCTCACACTTAAAAGGGCGGTTTCCAAGATGAGTCCTTTCATGCTTCTTCAAATCTGATTTTGTATCAAAAGTAGCGTCACAATTCTGACAGGGGAACATGATTCTGCTGCGTTTAGAATGCGTCTTCATGTGTCGTTTTAAACTCTTGTCGTGTATGTACGAACGATGGCAGATATTACACTCATGGTGACTCCCAGAAGTAGAATCAGGATCATCTTCATCCAGGCTTTCCGAATCACTGTCCAATTCATCCCATTCTTTCTCAAGAAAGTCACTGTCAAAGGATGCTTTTTTCTTCTGGTGCTGCTTCTTGGACTTAGGGTTTCTTTCTTCTCTCATGGGGACAAATTTTTGTTTTTCGTTCTTTGTGCCTAATCGTCTGGTAACTTTCGGTTCTATTTGATGATTTTTAGATACACTTTCCGAAACATCTTCTTTACTGGTTAACTCTTTTTTTGAGAAATTCTCGTCATGGTCCAAATGTTCAGTTTGGCACTGTTCAGGACTAGCAGAATCATCATCTGGTAAATTTGTGATATTTTTGCTGGAATCCAAGTCAGTCTTTGATGAAATTGTTTCAGAGTGTGAACTATTGTTTTCTGGGTTGAAAACCACATCTGAAGTTAAAATTTTCTCAAGAACGCGTGAAGAATTTCTTGATTGGATTTCTTGAGAATTTGTGTCTCGGCCATCTTGAATTAGAGAAATCTCATTTGATAAACAATTCTCTGAATTTCTTTTAATAGTATTGGAAATACTTCTGTTCTTTTCCATAGAGATCTCCGCAGGAGGAGGAGTGAGAATTTTCAAAATGGTATCTCTTGAAGAAGGGCCATGACCAATGTCCGGGATTTTGGGGGGAGTTTTTGGCGAGACTTGTTTCAGAGAGTCAACACTGTAACAAGGTGAAGATGCTAACTTGGAGTCCTTGACCGAAATTCTGTTCTCAATCGCTGCTAAGCTGTCAGGATAGTCTTCAGCTAATTCAGAATTCAAGCATTCAAAAGAGTTGCTCAAATCCATTTTATCGATATTGGTTGCATTACATTCTTCAAGAGTGTAATCTTTAAATAAACCGTTTTCGACACCATTGTTTTTGTTACTTATATTCCTGGTTTTGTCAGGAGATAACACGAGGGAAACCTGTCCATTATCAGAAGGCTTCTTAATTTGGCTACTATCATCGACTGATGAAAGACAATCCTTGATGGTAGATGCAAATTCTTTTTTCTTTTGGACATGGGGTTTAGTCAACTGTGTCTTGGAAATGGCACCTTTCTGAAAGGACTCAGAATTCAGTAAAGAATTAGATTTAAAATTGGAAATTTGTTCATGTTCGTAATCATCACTCTCGTTTCTATCATGGATCTTTTCATGAAAACGGAGAGAACTATTTTCAGAAAAAGTTGCACCACATATATTACAGGTGTAGTGACGTTTTTCAGGAGCAGCTTCATTGCTATGCAATGAATTGACATGTGCCTGAAGGTATCGCTTTTCCGTGAAAGTTTTTTTACAGAATTCACACTCAAATTCCTTTAGCTGCTCATGGATTTTCTGGTGTCTTGTTAAAGAGAAGCTCTGCATGAAAGAAGCAGCACAGTCGGTACAGGAATAGGGTTTCACGTCCAAATGGATTTTCTCATGTCGCTTCAGTGCCGCCGACTGGGTAAAAGTACTTCCACATTTCTTGCACTTAAAGGGGCAGTTTCCAAAATGAGTCCTTTCATGCTTCTTCAAATCTGATTTCTTATCAAAAGTAGCGCCACAATTCTGACAGGGGAACATGATTCTACTGTGTTTAGAATGTGTGTTCATGTGTCGTTTTAAACTCTTGTAGTGTACGTACGAACGATGGCAGATATGACACTCATGATGACTTACAGGATCATCTTCATCCTGGCTTTCCGAGTCGCTGTGCAATTTATCCCATTCTTTCTCAAGAAAGTCGTTGTCAAAAGATGGTTTTTTCTTCTGGGGCTGCTTCTTGGATTTAAGTTTTCTCGCTTCTCTCATGGAGACAAACTTCCGTTTTGCATTTTTTGGGCACAATCTTCTGGCAACTTTTGGAACTATTAGATGATTTTTAGACATATTTTCAGAAAAGTCTTCTTCACTGGAATAATCTTTTTTTGAGAAATTCTCATCACAGCCCAAATCCTCAATTTGGCACTGTTCGGGACTAGCACAATTATCTTCAGGTGAATGTGTGATTTTCTTGCTGGAATCCAAGTCAGTCTTTGATGAAGTTGTTTCAGGTTGGGAACTATCATTTTCCAGGTTGAAAACTACTTCTGAAGTTAAAACATTCTTGAGAATGCTGAAAGAATTCCTTGATTGGATTTCTTGAAAATTTGGTAAGGAAATAGATTTACAGTTGGAAACTTGTTCCATTTTATGGTTGGCACTAAGTTGATTTTTGTAGAATACCGTAATTATTTAGAAGGCACGAGGAATCACTTTTTGAAAGGTTAAAAATCATGAGATGGGAAGCTTAGATAAATCATGGCGTCATTCAAAATTCTTTGGCTTTATCATTGGTGCCATAAATCCTGAAAGACATGTAATTGGTAAGCTGGTCTTTCAAAAACAAAATTTAAATGCTTTTCAAAATACTTTCTCCAAGAATTAGAGGCTATTTTTTTAATAACCAACTGTATTTAAATGTCTATCAATATTTCATTTTTAATTTGATGTTTGTTTTTTAACAAAATTTAAATGTTAATTTCCTTTTGAACAGCTTTGCCTCTCTTCAGTTCTAAAACAATTTTGTTTAAAAAAAAACCAAAACAAACGTCATTGTAGACACAAAAATAGCTTAAAGATCTGAAGGTATTATTTAAATCGTTCCATCTTCACAAGTGATGCAATGTTAATTCTGGAAGAATCTTAGTTGGCACACCAATCTTCTGAAAATCTGAATGATTTACAAAAAATTTCTTCCAGGAACTGAAGGCTTTTTTCCCCTCAATTCTTGCAAAATCATTAAAGGGTTCATTTCAAGGATGCAGTCTCTTGGCTTTTCTGAAAGGAAAAAAATAGATGAATAAATAAAAATGAAAAAAAAAAAAATTATAAGTTATTGGTGGGAAGGTTCAATCTCTACTGTCATACCACCAACATTTGCTTCAATTGTGGTAGGCCCACATAATAGAAGGCATTAATTTTGGGGCAACCAATTTTTTTTTGTCGGTGGTTTCACTTACAAAAAGAAAATTAAAATAAAAATAATTTGACAGGCAAACGTTACTTGAAATGTTTGGCCATATATCTAACAGATAAAATCACAACCTCTTCCCAATATTGTCCCCTTGGATTGAAACCAGGGTCATTCTGTTTATAACTGAATATTTTCAACAGAAAAAAGTCCTTCTCATGAGTGATGATTAGATACTGGGTGGAACGATAAAACTGTCACCCTAGAAAAGACGACATGATTCCATTTCCGTTTAATGAAAACCAGTTTTCTTTTTTTGTTGCAGACCATTTACTAGTTGGCCAGTTGTGTACGAATCCCAATAGCGATAGGAGCCTTCTATCATGTCTGAAAGTGACACAATTTTCAACGAGCAAGATCGGAGATACGCTGCTGTACAACCCATGCTCTCTACCGATCCAAGTTATGACAACAGGACCATTGCCAGCAACCTCAAAATGCAAATCCGGACGGTTCAATGAGCCCAGGGTGATGAAAACAAAGTTTCTGGCTACAGTTATGGTCTTTGGTGTGGTTTCAAGTGAGGGCCACATCATGCCACCTCACATCTTCGAAGTCGGCTAGAAAGTCAACACCAAAGTCTACCTGGATGTGCTGAACAGTGTGGTGATCCCCTGGTGCAATCAGGTGGCCAGTGGCAGACCCTGGGTATGGCAGCAGGACTCGGCACCAGCCCACAAATCCAAGGAGACCCAGGATTGGCTTCAGAAGGAGTGCTACGACTTTGTACCCTTCTCTCACTGCCCCTCCTCCTCCCCCAACCTGAACCTGCTGGACTACTTCGTTTGGTCATACGTCGAGAACATCACCAACATCACCTCCCACAACACCAAAGCCAGCCTGATCGCCACCATCCGCTGAGTATTCGCCGAGCTCCCGCCGGCAGTTGTGGAAAAGGCATGCTCCCAGTTCCAGATCCGTATCGAGGCAGTGATTGAGGTTGAAGGTGGCTACATCGAATAGATGTCAGCTCTACTACATAATCAAGTTAGCCGAATTGATATTTTCAATAAAAGTTTTAAAATAAAGCTGTAGTGTTGTTTTCTTTAGGACGACAATTTTATCGTTCCACCCTGTAGATAGGTGAAAAGAATGAATAATCCATATTCACAAAGTTAATTTCTCAACCTTCAAAAAGTAGTTAGCCAATACCGAGCCACTAGAAACCTGGCTTCTAAAAAGATTCTTAGGCATAAAATATTTAATGTCAGTGTCAACAAGATGGCTCACTGGAACACCAGGTTGGAATCCTTCTAATGGTGTACAGTTAATATACATAAAAGCAAATCTATTGAAATCATTAAAACAAAGGCTCTAACGCTTATTTGTAAAGTATATTTTCAAACAAGTGCTCAATCTGATTCTAACCTGAAGTTTAAGTACGATTAAGTGCAACAGATGAATTGAAACATGTTTTTACCTTCTCAATTGAGATATATAGTATATTTCTTCGCACCCAACCGCTAGTTTTTTTAAATTTAGAAGTTCATTTCTTTTTTTTAACTGCTTTATTGATGATGAATAATAAATAGTTTTTTCCCTTAAAAAAAAAACAACAAAAAAAACAGTAAATTGCGGTGTACAAGTCAATTGGGCATGAAAGTTGACCAAGATTTTTGTCAAAAAATTCCAGGTTAGACCTGTTGCATAGGTTGACCCCCCCCCCGTGCCAAACACGCAGTAGGCTATGAGTAGGCCTAAATTAGGATAATTATTCTTCCAAGCTGTGGCTAAGTCCATACTGCTGTATGGATGCACCACATGGATGCTAACAAAATGCATTGAGAAAAGGCTAGATGGGAACTACGCAAGAATGCTTTGAACTATTTTGAATAAATGTTGGAAGCAACACCCCAAAGAACAACAACTGTATGGCCACTTAACTCCCATCTCAAAAACCATCCAAGTAAGATGAACAAGACATGTGGGAGACTACTGGAGAAGTCTTCTATGGACCACTCCACATGGACATGCCAATGTTGGCTAACCAGCAAGAACTTATCTACACCAGCTCAGTGCGGACACAGTATATAGTTTGGAAGACCTACTGGGAGCGATGGATGAAAGGGATGATGAAGAAAGAGAGAGAGCCTGGGAAATCCGTGCAGTCGACATGACTTGATGATGTGTATATTCAATAAACCATATTTACCCAACCCCTCCGCTCGGGCAGGATATGACACAAGGTCAATTTTTAAGCGGAGTTTAACAGGTTTGAATTCAGAGTTTTCCTTCTCCTAGACTAGTTGCCTCACCAAGGCTGAAGAACCTAGTCTGCCCTACTATTTACCCAGAGCTGGAGGGAGAATAATTGGATTCATACCTTTCCCAAGGGTATTAGTGCTATGTGAAATGCAATCAGCCTCGTCCAGGATTTGAACTCGTGTCGCCATGTCCATTTCCTACGACGATAACCATTACACCACGGGCACCTCCTATTCAATAAACAATCATTGTCTCGTCCAACTGTCATTACTTTGAAATCAGAATTACATCGGCCGTATATTATAAAACATGCAAATCATACACATTAGAGCTTATATTCCAATTAATTCACAATCCATATTGTAGTTGTCTGACTGGCTGCTGTTTGGTTAGGTTTGGTTTGTTGGGTTTTATGGCATATCAACCTTTGTAGGTTATTTAACGCCAAATCCATTTTTATGTAAATAAATCAGTTCTATTTTAAACAATTCAGTTCAGCCTGAGTACAGAGTTTAATTGTCAAAAACATTTCTATTTCAAACTATTCAAGCAGTTATATATAACAATTCAGTTTAGTATAAGTAATTTCAATGTCAAAAACGGTTCAATTTCAAATAATTCAGTTTAGCATAAATTTGCAGTTTAAATGTAAGTATAGTTTAATTGTGAAAAATATTTCTATTTCGAGCTAATCAGTTTAATCAAGCAGTTTTAATTCAACTAATTCAGTTTAGTATAAGTACAGATTTTGTTTACACACAGTTAAATGTCAAAACAGTTCTGTTAAACAATTCAGTTTAGTGTAAATAGTTTCAATGTCAAAAAACATCTCTATTTCAAATAATTCAGTTTAGCATGAGCATGCAGTTTAAATGTAAGAACGGTTTAATTGTCAAAAACATTTCTATTTCAAGCTATTCAGTTTAATCTAACAATTCAGTTGAGCATAAGTATGCCATTAGTTCTATTTCACCCATAGATAGGGGCCTATCAGGTGTACCACACCAGGCCAGAGTGGACCTGGGAGTAATGGCAATAAAGGAGTACTCCGCATTCCCCAAAGCTCCAGCATCATTGGAACCTCACCATCAGATTGTTTAGTGTCATATCCAGGACACTCGTGAAAGGGTCTTACCCCTCGGTAGAGGTGCAGTCAGAATATTCTACAGCCCTAGCCAACAGGGCAACTGGGTGCTGTGACGTTTTAGTTTGGTTTCTTTGTTTAGTGGCACATCAACTTTTATGGGTTATTTAATGCCAAAGCTATTCTTGAAGAAGAACTGCAGTGGTACTATTGAACCGACAGCTGGGAGGATAAGGTGTTTCATATTTTTCCCAAGGGGCATTAGTCTAAAAGTGAATGTAATAGTGTGACTGGGAGGATAAGGGGTTTCATACCTTTCCCAAGGGGCATTAGTCTAAAAGTGAATGTAATAGTGTGACTGGGAGGATAAGGTGTTTCATATCTTTCCCAAGGGGCATTAGTCTAAAAGTGAATGTAATAGTGTTACTGGGAGGATAAGGTGTTTCATATCTTTCCCAAGGGGCATTAGTCTAAAAGTGAATGTAATAGTGTGACTGGGAGGATAAGGTGTTTCATATCTTTCCCAAGTGGCATTAGTCAAAAAGTGAATGTAATAGTGTTACTGGGAGGATAAGGGGTTTTATATCTTTCCCAAGGGGCATTATTCACCAAAAATAAGTTGGTTGGTTGTTTGGTTTTCACGGCATATCAACCTTTGTAGATTATTTATAGCCATAATCCAGTTTATACATATACAAATTAAATATATATGGTTTGATTTGGTTGGGCTTTATGGCATATCAACCTTTGTAGGTTATTTAATGCCAAATCCATACTCATACAAATGAACATTTCTATTTCAAGCAATTTAGTTTAGCATAAATATGCAGTCTAAATATCAAAACAGTTCTATTTCAAGTAATTCATGGTTTGGTTTGGTTTCTTTGTTTAATGGCATATCAACGACTTTAGGTTTTTTAATGCCAAAGCCATTCTCCTAGAAGAACAGTAGTGGTACTATTTAACCCATAGCTGGGAGGATAAGGGGGTTCATATCTTTCCCTAGAGTATTTGCCCGAAAGTGAACGTAATAGCGCGACTGGAGTACGAACTCGCTTACTACGATCCCGCAGTCCATCGCTTTAACCATTACGCCACGAGGATACCCCCTCAAGTAATTCAGTTTAGCATAAGTATACAGATTAGTTCTATTTGATCCATAGATAGGACACTATCAGGTGCTACCACTCCGGGCCAGTGGAGCTGGGGGGGGGGAATGATAATGAAGGGGTGCTCCACATTCTTCAAAGCTCCAACATTACTGGAACCTCAGCATCAGACTGTTTAGTATCATATCCAGGACACTTGTTGGGTGGGGGCTTACCCCTCTCTAGAGGTGCAGTCTGTGTATTCTTCAGCCCTAACCGACTGGCCAGACAAGTTTAAAATGCAAAACATTTGTGGCAGTCTATTGGATAGTTGTTTTTTTGTTGTTTTAATGGCATATCAACCTTCTTAGGTTCTTTAATGCCAAATCACTCCTTCTAGATGGATAGCAGTGGTACTGTTTAAACCATAGCTGGGAGGATAAGGGGGTTAATACCTTTCCCAAGGGTATTTATCCGAAAGTGAACATGATAGAGCGACTGGAGTTTAAACTCGCTTACTACAATTCTGCAGTCCAGCACTTTTAACCGCTACAGCACAAAGACACCTCCCCCAGTCTATTGGAGTTACAGTAAGTGATGTATATCGATTGTTGGGAGTACTGATCCACTAGTTGACCACTCAGTAATAAAAGTTTGGATTTTAGCCCCACCCTATATATAAACCCTGAGGGCTGGTAGAAATTTTGGAGGGGTTCAACTTGACTTGTATATCACAATTTATGGTAAATAAAATTCTTGTCAAACATTCTTCAAGAAATGTTTACAAGATATGCTCCTTCTCAGCAAATCAAAGTATGCAATTTTTTATTTTCTTTTCCAGACCAAAGTTAAATGTTAAAGAAAATGATTTTAAAAAAAATTATAATTTACCGTGCTGGCTCGACAAGATTTGAGTTAGAACCATTTAAAATTTCTTCTTTGAAATGTTTGTATACGGTCAAAGTCAGAAAGTTAAAGTAGGTGACATGGAATGGTAATGACATTTGATGATTTTCCTGTAAGATAGTACATACCCAGATTCACCAAGTTTCATTCGTGGACTTCACAGGTTCAATCCATCCAATGAGTGGAAACCTTTAAAAAGATTTTAAAGAATTTTAAATTCTTGAATCACAAACAAATAAATCATTTTGAAAAACACAAGAACAAAATAAAATAATCCCAAGAGTACATGAAAGAGAGAAGCGATATATATATATATATATAGTAAAGTTGGCATCTTTAGTCACGGGTGACCCAAAGGCTCCCTTATCAATAGCTACTACACCAAGGAGTAGGGGAGGGCCTTACTCAATTTCCTGGATTGCTCCACTTTACCCTTGATCCTTACCTTATAATGCTGAGTGTTAAAGCAAGGTGGCATTAAGTACCATTTTTTGAGTCTTTGGTATGACTCAACCTGGGATTGAACCCCAGTCTCCCGGACCATTAGTAAACAGTCTACACATTTGGTCAATGGCCCAGTTAAAGCTAAAAGTAATGCTTTAAAATCAATTCCAGAGAATCTATAGGGAATGAAAAAATAAATTAAATTAAATTGAATTAAAAAAAGAGAATTATCAAAATATGCAGAAACACCCAGAGGTCTCTGACAGGAAAAAGGGACGACGCATGTGTAAAGGAAAAAGAGACCTCCTGACAAGAGGAGGAGGCTCATTCTCTTTCAGGCAGTGAAACACTTTGCAAACTGGAAGACGCCACACAGTCGTCTTTGGACAAAGCATTGGCTAGACCTTTCACTAGTAGCAGCTCTCTCGGTTAACAGTATGCCGAAATATAAAAGGCTACGAAATGGAACAACGAACTAGAATACTGGACTTCAACAAACTCCCAAAAGCCACTAACCATTGTTGAAGCTCTAAAATGCCAAATGAGGACACACATATACCAAGAAACGATTAACGTATTTTTAGACACTTTGACTGAGGGATTCAACCATTTCAATTGTAATCAGGGAAAATTCCCTCACCCATTGAATGGTTGTTGAACCCAGGAAATAAAGGAAAAATATAAAGGAAACGTCTTCATCTCTTATCTGTTCCCGTCTTCTTTTGTATAATCCTTTTTGGGCCTTCTTGTTCAAGGAGTTACACCAATGAGACAACATGGGGTAAAATAAAATAACCTCAGAATGGAGTCAGATATCAAACAGTAACACAGCTTGTGTTACGTTTCGCACTGGCCAAACAAATGACAATGACAATATAAAAATATATATTTATTTTCTCGACAGACGCTTGTGTGAAGTAGGAGCAATCAGGAGAGGTATTAGAATCGTTTGTCTATGAGGCCTGGACTCTTCGATGTAAGAAGACGATGGCCGAGAAAATGCACCCAGGGCAACAACATGACAAGCTTACGTGAACAGCAGAATTTTTCACTGTCTTACGTTCAATTCGTTGGCCTTATATTACTGACACACCTCCACGATCTCTTCCCATAACTGGCCATCGGAATATGCACTTCCGCCATCTTTGGAATGGCACGTTTGATCATCATCGAGCGGAAATAACTGTCATGCAGTTCACAGGTCACTCTCTTCCGGTGCATCACTTTGTGACGGCACTGTGGAATTTTTACCTCGTCCCATATTGTCAGCCAAGCTGTATTTTACACTTGTCCTTGACCACCCCCGATCCCATAATGGTTTTTTTTAATATTTACCCATTCCCTACAAATCTACATATACAGGGAGTACAATAACATCATTAGATAGAGAAAGTTTTCAGCTACCAACCACAGTTTTCCTCACATAGTCACTAACATTGGCTATGCATTTTTGCCAGTGATGAACAAGGAACTGCAACAAGATAAAAGTTTCAGTCATTTGCCATCCCAACCGATTTTTTTTTATTGTAATCTGCAAAATTATATATAGAGAGAGGTAGCGGGGTAAAAGGGATGTGTAACCAAGGTGTTAACTAAGATTATTTGGGGTAGAGTGGGGATTTTTTATAGCTAAATAAAAAAAATAAAAAAAGGGCTGAGAACAATATGGGGGAAATTTTTTTTTTTTTGCTGAAATGTGGGGATTTTTATGTCAAGTGATGAAAAGTCATCACTTACATAAAAAAAAAAAAAAATTTTTTTTAAATTTGTTTAGCGAAAAAATCTCCAACCTCTCTATCTGATTTCCCAACAAGGAGGAAAAAAAAATGAAAAAAAATTTGGTTACACGTCCCTTAGCCGCTATCTCTGGTTGTCACTAAGGTTTGGTTTCTTTGTTTAAAGGAAAATCAACCTTCGTAGGTTAATAAATGCCAATCCTCGTCGAACAGCAATGATAGTATAGTGTAACCCGGATATAAGAGAGTTGTCAGGGACCGGATAAAAGTATCTTATATCCGGGTCTGGTCTATTATACATAGATTAACACAGGCTCTAATTTGGGACCAGAGAAAAAACTCTTATATCCGGGATACACTGGTATTTAACCCATAGCTGAGGGACTATGAGGGTTCATAACCCCAAGGGTTATTAGTTCTAAGGTTCGATTTATTTGTTTAAAGGCATATTAACCCTCGTAGGTTATTAAATGCCAAGGCCATTTCAGAAGAAAAATAGCGGTGATATTATTTAACCCATAGCTGGGAAGTGTAAGAAGGGAGAACCAACTTAGGTCGAATTTTGAAATTAACGCGGTATTTTTGGTGGGGCGGTGTAAACTCTTAATGGAACACAGAGAAAATAAATAAATAAAATAAAATAAACGCAGCCAAAACCGGTTATTCAATATATTGTAAGATATTATCATTGCAAAACTTTTTCGTAATTTCATTTCTTGGATAGTCAGTAGACCGGTCTTTATTTTGAAAGTAAACTATTTTGTTTAACACCGTCGACGAACAATACGTCAAAATGGCCGAACTGTGTCATGCTGGACGTAAAATTAACCTACAAAATAGATCCCAGCCTCTAAAAATTAAACGGACTTTTCTCTAATCTTTTTTTTTTTTCAATAATCTGAAGGCTTGGTTCTTAATTGATATTATTCTGAAAAAAAGAAAATTTGCAGAACAGTCCATAAAAATTCTAGAGATATCGGGGGTTACTTAACATGTGAGGCATTTACGTTATCCAGAATATCACGCTGAATAAATGTATATAGTAATATGTAAAGTTTTCCATAGAAATAAATTACTTACATTCACCACCTTTACTTTTTTTTCACAGAACATTTACATTATGTCAACAAGCGACTAGAAAGGCCATTCTCTAAGTTGCCAGGGGAAGAAAAAGACGAGAGAAACAACAGTGTTAAAAAGGTGGTTTATAAAATGTAAATTTTCAGCAAAAAAGATGAAGATGATGAATGAAACTTATTCTTAGCTGTGTGGGGAATGTAAGTATTACACACACACACACATATATATATATATATATATATATACGCACACACAAAGTCGACATATCTTCGAAGAGAAATCCTGGACATGTGTTGTTTTAGTAATAAAAAAAATGTAATAATGAATAAAAATTATATGAAATAATTTGATTAGAATTAAAAATAAATGAAGTAATAATGATGAAAATAAATAAATTACGGTAAGTTTCAATTAATAAATTTTACAGAATAAAAATAAATAATAAAAAATTGAAGTTAGAATAAATTGGAAATAAACTAACAAAAAAAAGTTCGAGCAACAAATAAAACAAAAAAAAAAATGCCTCACTTAAGTTTTGAATAGTTGTGTATAACATAAAGAAAAAAGAAAAATAATTTAAAATTAAAACCGTTTTCTTGGGAAGATGAAATAGCCAACCTTGTTTTTTTTTAATTTAATTTAATTAAGCATATAAATTGAAAACTAAAACAAATACACACAACTTACCTTGTTTAATATCATTTACCGTCTTTCATATATATATATATATATTATAAATACTTTTTTTCCTTTACATATGTCACGTGTCTTTTTGTTTCTAAATAACCACTGCAGATATTTTTATTTTCTACAATGGTCTAAAAAACAAGAGACATTTCCCCCAAAAATAAAAAATGGTAAAGATGCCGTCTCAAAAATCTGCCTGAACGTCTTAACGGAGAAAGACCAAACACAAAAAATGGTAAATGAAACGAACAAGGGCGATTAATTCCAAATTTCCCAAAAAGCAGAGTTATCTCCCCCGCTAAATTTGGGGGGTTTGAATTTTATTAAAATTCCTCGATGAATTAGGTTATATTTGATAATTTAAAATAAAAAAGGGAAGTTTAGAAAATATAATTACACAGAATGACGATTATAAAGAAATATCAACAAAGCAGAAAACAAAATATAAAAAAATTAGAAAATATTCATAATTTCTCAACTTGAAAACAAGAAAACAAAGACTTCGGTTCCAGCTAGCTCACCTAAATTAAGTTAGTTATAATCCGGTGATGTACTTAAATAGGTAACCACTTTAACAACCCGAGACTTGTATGCCATATTGAATCAAAACGTTGTAAATTTATATATATATATATATATGTTGCGGAGCCGATAAATATGTCGACCCCGCAAATGAATTATGTGAATGAGGAACAGCCAAAGCAATATGAAGGAACAGAGGCGAGGTAACGATAATAACAAATGACAATTTATTTTGTCATATTTACAAGCGTGAATGTAAATGTCCGTGATGGTTGTATGTTGGTCGTCGAGTACAGCTAGGATGGGTTATGTTGTTAGCTGGTAAGTTGAGGTCGGTCGAGTCGTTGAGTTCAGCTAGATGTTGGATGCTGGTAAGCTGAGGTCGGTCGAGGCGTTGAGTTCAGCTAGACGTTGGATGCTGGTAAGCTGAGGTCGGTCGAGTCGTTGAGTTCAGCTAGACGTTGGATGCTGGTAAGCTGAGGTCGGTCGAGGTTGGTAGATCGATATCCCCGGTTATGACGGTATGTTGGGTTGACCGGGGGTGTGTTGATCTGGTTTCTGGCTCGTACAGCGGGTCGTACGTGAGCCAGTTGTGGCAGTGGTAGGACAGTCCGTAACAGCGAGTCGTTACGTGGACTGCGTGATACCTTGCAAGAGCGTCGAGGTCGAGGAAAGGCTAGGGCCTTGCTGGGCCCCCTAGCCGTGCGGACGTATCGGACGGGAACTAAAGCTTTGCCGAGTCAAAGTCGTGCGAACGAGCGGACGAGAGCGAAAGCTTTGCCGTGTCAAAGCCGTGCGAACGAGCGGACAGGCCATGAGGCCGAGGCTAAGATGGGCGTTATCTTAGCGCTGCGCAGATAGTGAAGCCGTAGCTAAAGGCTGGACCGTGCCATTAGCGCTGCGCAGCTTATCGGACAATCGGAACCGAGGTTAAGACCGGTTGGTCTTAGAATCCGTCTTCGTGTTTGCCGCCTGGCCGTCTATTTCGACTGGTCATTACTGACCAGTCAGAGATGCTCTGACCCGCAGACAGGGACCTCTTGTGGTCCTAAAAAGGACCTTTGCGCATACCTATGTAGGTGGAAGAAAGGCAGGTCTACCACGAGAAGTGGGGCCAACGCCGTAAGTTAAGGTGAATGCGACCGCACAGAATGCGGGATTCCTCCTTAATGAGCTTCGCCGGGGGCGCGCTGTATTTATCCTACGTCCCACCAACGTACGAATATGGCACAAGGCCGTTTTTAAGGTGGGTCCTGTCGCAGGGCCGTAGCCCAACGCAATAGGCAGTTCCAAAAATGCCTCGGACCCCGTCGGCATTCCCCTTTTCGGGGCGCCTCAGTCGCCGGGCGATAAACCCAACCCCTCCGAAGAGGGTTAAAGCCTGGAGGGACGGCCCCCTGAGGCCAGAGGTGATGTATCCAGTGGTGGAACACACCCGACCGAACCGTGCAGCACTCAACCACAGCCGGTCGAGAGCGCCCCACCACAGGGCACAAAAGAACGCTACCCAGGATAAAAGCCGGGAGCACGCCGTAGTATTTGTCGCTGCCTCCCACCAGACACGACTTGACACAAGGTCAAAAGCCCGAAGGCCAATTAAAGTGGGGATAAAGGGGAGGGGAAGGTCGGGAACGAATCGAGACTCGAACCCTGCTTGTCTGTGCTGCTCATCGGCTCACTTAGTGCAATGTGAGCCTGATGAGGCAAGCAGTTTCACGAACCCAAATGTAGGTCCGGGCACGTATGCCAGTTAACGGCTTAAACTAGACGCTTGGTCTAGTGCCGTACAAAGGGGACAAAAGTGCAGCTCGCCCACCCGAAGGTTGCCCAGCCGAAGCTGGGGGCCTATTCGGCCCCGAGTCTGCTCTTGGTTTCGAGCACCCATCCGGCACGAATGCCAGACGGCCCAGCTAAAAAGCCGGGAGCACGCCGGATATTTGTCGCTGCCTCCCACCAGACACGACTTGACACAAGGTCAAAAGCCCGAAGGCCGATTAAAGTGGGGATAAAAGGGGAGGGGAAGGTCGGGAAGGAGCCGAGACTCGAACCCTGCTTGTCTGTGCTGCTCATCGGCTCACTTAGTGCAATGTGAGCCTGATGAGGCAAGCAGTTTCACGAACCCAAATGTAGGTCCGGGCACGTATGCCAGTTAACGGCTTAAACTAGACGCTTGGTCTAGTGCCGTACAAAGGGGACAAAAGTGCAGCTCGCCCACCCGAAGGTTGCCCAGCCGAAGCTGGGGGCCTATTCGGCCCCGAGTCTGCTCTTGGTTTCGAGCACCCATCCGGCACGAATGCCAGACGGCCCAGCTAAAAAGCCGGGAGCACGCCGGATATTTGTCGCTGCCTCCCACCAGACACGACTTGACACAAGGTCAAAAGCCCGAAGGCCGATTAAAGTGGGGATAAAAGGGGAGGGGAAGGTCGGGAAGGAGCCGAGACTCGAACCCTGCTTGTCTGTGCTGCTCATCGGCTCACTTAGTGCAATGTGAGCCTGATGAGGCAAGCAGTTTCACGAACCCAAATGTGGGTCCGGGCACGTATGCCAGTTTACGGCTTAAACTAGACGCTTGGTCTAGTGCCGTACAAAGGGGACAAAAGTGCAGCTCGCCCACCCGAAGGTTGCCCAGCCGAAGCTGGGGGCCTATTCGGCCCCGAGTCTGCTCTTGGTTTCGAGCACCCATCCGGCACGAATGCCAGACGGCCCAGCTAAAAAGCCGGGGGGGGCGTGCCGCCGAGCGTTGAAAAGGGCCTGTTGATATCACGAAAGGGCTGTGACACACAGCCCAGCCGCGTGAATAAGAAATTCCCTCATAAAAATGAGTGTAGCCATAAAGTGTTTTTCTAACCCGTCATAGGCTAGCGACGACTATTAGTTCTAGTCTTGTCTAGTTATTTCCGGCCAAAGTGCTTCGTAAATGTTATTAATTTTTAATTCATCCTTTTCTTTAGCTATAACGAGGTGTCAAGGTCGTTAGAAAGAAAAAGGGCTTAGTCAGTTCCGGTCGTACCCGGATATAGTTGTTCTACAGCGGGCGTGTAACTTGACATGTTTATGTTTATCGGCCGGTCGCGGCATATATATATATATATATATAAAGTTGGCGACCATAGTCGAGGGTGACTAAAAGGCTCCCTTTTCAATAGCTACTACACCGAGGTGTAGGGAGGGCGCTACTCCTTTCCCTAGTTTGCTCCACTTTACCCTTGATACATACCTTATATTGCTGTGTTAAGCAAGGAGGTATATTTATATGTATTACGGTATACAACACTATTTCGTGGAAAGGAACAATTTTTCCGAATCAGTAAAATAAAGCGTCCTCTCGATTGAGGTGTTTGTTGGGATATGTGAAGGAGTTTCTTTTTGACTCCAGAAAGCCCATCTTTTCATGTATACGTACAGGGTGGAACGATAAAATTGTCGCCCTAGAAAAGACGACATGATTTCATTTCCGTTTAATGAAAACCAGTTTTCTTTTTTTTTTTTTTTTTTTTTTGTTGCAGACCATCTACTAGTTGGCCAGTTGTGCACAAATCTCAACAGCGATAGGAGCCTTCTATCATGTCTGAAAGTGACACAATGTTCAACGAGTGAGATCGGAGATGCGCCGCTGTACAACTCATGCTCTCTACCGATCCAAGTTATGACAACAGGACCATTGCCAGCACCCTCAAAATGCAAATCTGGATTGCCACGAATAACAGGGACGTGCCCAGGGTGATGAAAACAAAGTTTCTGGCTACGGTTACAGTCTTTGGTATAGTTTCAAGTGAGGGCCACATCATGCCACTTCACATCTTTGAAGTCGGCTTGAAAGCCTCTGTGACACTATATTCAGGCTTAGCTTGTGGTGGTATTGTTTGGTAAAGTATTTTCTTCCCACATTTTAGGTTCGCTCATTATTGAAAAGCAAACGAAGTAAAACGACGCGGACAAAAGAACATGCAAAACAAAGCAGTCCAAACAAAATTGAATTTTTATATCAACAAATACATAAAAAAGGAAACATTACCAATAATCTAATATAGTCTGTTAAATGTTCCTCTGTGTGTATGCGTGTGTGTATGTGTGTAACTAACACGGATATTATGGAAAAAGATTAAATATCAAGTGTCCTGCAGACAATAAAATGTATGTTGACTATGTATTTCATGCGAGGTATCAATAGATAGAAATATAGCAATGTATTCTAGGAGGAACGTGTCTTCTCCCATGTTGGTTGTTTGTCACTTTCGGGGTTTGACGGAATGTCTGAGGCCGTGTTCGAGGCTGGAACATGTCTAACCGAAAAGGCAGAACAGGAAAAAAAAAAAAGAAGAAGAATGTATACGCACCCATGTTACGCGTATTGAATTCTATCATTAAATGGCAAGGTCAAGCTGTTTCTGGAAGTCGAAATGAAGAGAGAGAGAGAGAGAGGGTGTGTGTGTGTGTGTGTGTGTGTGCTGTCTCTGGAAGTTAAAATATGAGAAAGTGTGTGTGCTGTCTCTGTAAGTCAAAATGGAGAGAATGAGTTCTTGAAAGACGAGAGTATATCTAGGCAATCCTTTTCATGTGATCGGCTCCAAAAGCGCGGGATAAAAATCAAAGGTGCGGATGTAGTCGTGTCCACCAATCATGTGACTTTCCTGACCAATAGGTTCCCGGGACTGATTAGTTTACCGACGCCCGCCGTCTTTGTTTCGGTAACAAGTGGTATCAAGGCTATTTTAGAATATAGGAGTGTAAATCCTATAAGCTCTGTCTGTGTGTGTCTGTGTGTGCAGGTATATGGTTGCGGGTTGGCCATGGGTATATAGGAATGTTTGCCTTTCCAGATATACAGGTCAAACAGACGACTCTCGGAAGAACAGAATCGGTGGATCACTGGAAGTGGTGGGAGAGAGTAGCAGTGGTCGTCCCGAGGACAGTGAAAAAGAGGAAATCCGCCACCGGAAGTGGTGGGGGGAGGAAGATCGACGCAGAAGATAGAGTCGGCCTCGAGACAGAGACAGAGATTTGCTGAGAAAAATACAGAGACTGAAAAGTTGTGGGTGGGGATGAATCAAAGATAGAAAGACTGAGAAGTTTTTTTTGGGGGGTGGGGGTCAGTTGAAGAATTTAGTTGCAAAGAGTCACGCTTCTTCACCTCTCTAAAAACATTTATTCTTCTTATACTCCACTGCTTTCTTTGTTCGCTGGCAACGTCTAAGTATTTGTGTCTCTTAGTTTTCTTAGTGTTCACTACTCAGCAGATTTTCTCTTTTTTATTTCTTTTTTTAAAATTATCACGAGGTCTAGTCGTCTGGCCGGGATTAGGTGATCGGTTTGTTTTTTTAAAAAATCCTACGGGATTGAATGCGTCTCATTCTTAAGGACGGATATACCATTTATTCGTATGGTCAAATTTAAACTTCTTGCACAATTCCTGTTGATCACCTTCTCTACTCAGTCGTGTCTAGTCTTATACTCGTTTTGAGCAAGTTTGCGACATTCACTTATTATGAAACTGATCGTTATTGTAACATTTTGACCCTCGACCGAGCCGTCAATCAAGAGATGCACCTGTGTAAATAAGCAGAGGAACAGCGAAACAAGTACATCCGGTCGAAGATATCGGAGTATCACCTTGACCTGTGGATGTGGTTGAATTCGGTGATGGTGGCAGATTCGTACGCCCACAGGAAGCAGGTAGACGTCAAACAAAAATATAACCAGGTGCCACAGACGGCTTGAGTCAGTTCCAGCTGGAGATAGGATGCCAGCGGAGTGAGAGCTAGCTCCAGACAGGGGGCTTTGGGCTCTCAGTGACCCACGGTTGAGCAGCCCTGCCAGGATGCGAAAGAAGTGCTGCTATGGTCAGAAGAACTTGTGGTCAATATGTAGCAGTCTGTCCCCGTCTCCAACTCATCTCTCACACACAACCAACATTAACCCTTTGGAGAATAAAGTGTGAGAGATATATTTTTTATAAAGAAGCGTGTTCGTTCGTTTATTGAAGTTGTCATTATTGTTGACTATGTTTCCGTTTATATTTGTATATGTATATGTATGTGGCTATACAACACAGCGTTCAATATTATTTTCATCTGCAACGTCAAAAAAATTTTAAGAAGTTCATTTTTCGATTTCTTAAATATCATTTAATTTTTTAAAATTTCTTCTAGAAAATTTTTACGAAATATTACGGAATGAATTTACTTACGTTTACACCTGCGTATTTATATCCGGAATCTCCGCAAATTTTTATACACTTTTTATAACTCATTACCGTGCATATTAAATGAGGTAAGTAGTGGTTTTTCTTGTCGTCATAGCATCCAATGTACTCTTCATCAAGAAATTTGAATGAGTTTAATAAAGAAATAAAAGTACTTCATCTTGGCAAAAGGAATATAAACATCAATAAAAAACAACTTGTAATATCACAATATATATATATATATATATAGCTAGACAACATTATTATTATTTCTCCTTGCGAGTGTTTTCCCATCAGCGTTAGCCGATGGTTTCTCACAAGAGTATGAATGACAGTAAGTCTCCTCAAGTCTCCAGAGGGGGGTGTCCTCGTGGTGTAGTAGTTAAAGCGATGGACTGCGGAATCGTAGTACGCGAGTTCGTACTCCAGTCGCGCTATTACGTTCACTTTCGGGCAAATACCCTTGGGAAAGGTATGAACCTCCTTATCCTCCCAACTATGGGTTAAATAGTACCACTACTGTTCTTCTAGGAGAATGGCTTTGGCATTAAAAAACCTAAAGTCGTTGATATGCCATTAAACAAAGAAACCAAACCAAACCATGAATTACTTGAAATAGAGAATGATTCTGGCATTAAATAACCTACAAAGGTTGATATATCATTAAAACAAAGAACCCAAACAAATAAACCATCAAGTCTCCAGGACTCTTCTCAGTGTTCTTGCCCATCTTAATAATGTTGTAGTTTGAATGATCTCCATTCGTCTGCTAATTTCCAACTCTTCTAATCCTCGTTACCAATCCATTAGTGACTGCACCGAGTGCGCCTATTACAACTGGTATCACCGTCGCTTTCCTGTTCCCTAGTTTTTTCAGCTATCTAGCAAGTTCTAGGTACTTATCTCTTTTCGCTTCCTTTCAGTTTTACCCTGTGGTAAGCCAGAAAGGCAAAATCCACTTTTCAGCAGGTTCTCTATTTTCTTTTTTTTTTGTTCACTATTTCTAGGTCTGGTCGTCTGGCTGAGATTAGGTGATACGTTTGTATCTCAAAATCCCCGAGAAATTAGGGTATTTCATTTTCCTGAACGGATTCTGGGTTGTGCATGTACTTTTTGTCCGTATGGTCAAATTTCAATTTTCCAGTGGATTACTTTTCCCACCCTGTCGTATTAAAACAATAGTAATAGCCATCCAATTTTGTGTTTGTAATTATTAATGATCACTTCTTCCAACATATTAAAATGTTTGTTGTCTCAAGAGATTTTAAACGGTCATAGAAAGAAAGATTATCATTCATCAGATATCTATGTGTCGGTGTATATATATATATATATATATATTGGAAAATGATTGGCCAGTTTAATTAGCAGAGATTATTAAGATGGACAAAGGATTTCTACTTATTTTTGTTTTGTTTTGTTCCTATGAAAGTTGGTGGGTGCAAGCAGATGAGGTGGGGATGGAATTGGTATTATCTTTCTGGTTGACTTTGATGTTAAAAAAAACAGATGAGTGATGATTGGATTGAGAGAAAAATATATTGGTTTCAAGTATACAGAAAGAGAGAAAGAAAGAAAGAAAGAAAGAAAGAAAGAAAGAAGCATGTTTCCTAGTTTGAAACAGAGGGAGATAGATAGATAGATAGATAGATAGATAGATAGATAGATAGATAGATAGATAGATAGATTTGTTAGTATCGGATAGCAATACTTGAAACCACTAGTGTTTAAACAAATGATTCCTACCAAGTAGAATTATTAGTGTTAGATAGGAATACTTGAAACCATTTAACTGTGTGCAAACAAATGATTAATATCAAATAGAATTATTAGTGTTAGATAGGAATACTTGAAACCATTTAACTGTGTGCAAACAAATGATTAATATCAAATAGAATTATTAGTGTTAGATAGGAATACTTGAAACCATTTAACTGTGTGCAAACAAATGATTAATATCAAATAGAATTATTAGTGTTAGATAGGAATACTTGAAACCATTTAACTGTGTGCAAACAAATGATTAATATCAAATAGAATAATTAGTGTTAGATAGGAATACTTGAAACCATTTAACTGTGTGCAAACAAATGATTAATATCAAATAGAATAATTAGTGTTAGATAGGAATACTTGAAACCATTTAACTGTGTGCAAACAAATGATTAATATCAAATAGAATTATTAGTGTTAGATAGGAATACTTGAAACCATTTAACTGTGTGCAAACAAATGATTAATATCAAATAGAATAATTAGTGTTAGATAGGAATACTTGAAACCATTTAACTGTGTGCAAACAAATGATTAATTCTAAATATAATTTTTAATGTTAGATAGGAATACTTGAAACCATTAGCTGTGTGCAAACAAATGATTGATATTTGATAGAATTATAAGTATTAGATAGGAATACTTAAAACCATATAACCATGCACAAAGAAATTATTGATAATAATAGGAGTAACCAATCTAAATGCACATGGACGAGGATCATTAAATAAGTTTCCAGACATTTTTCGTATGGGCACTTTTATTGATAGTACACGCATGAAATTCTAGTCACCTTCGAAGTAATCCCCTCCGGCTGCAATGCACTTGTTGCGCCGTTCCAACAACTTCTGGAACGCCCCATGGAAGTCCTCTTGTGTGAGCGTGTCAATGACCTTCGTCACAGCCTCTTTCATCTCCTCAATTGTCTCATTACGACAGCCTCTGAGCTCAGGGAATAAGCAAAAGTCACCAGAGACAAAGAGACAAAGTTCCCAGTGGAAGCATGCTGGCTCTCACAGACCCTACAAGGCCAGACGGAGCAAATCCATCCGCAAACTTTTGATGATCCTTTTTTTTTTTTTTTTGACAGAACTGGCATGATCTACATGCTCTGGGTTCCCACTGGACAGACAGTTAACAAGGAATTCTATGTTGAGGTTTCAAGGGAGTTCAGGAAGAGATTCCTAGGGAAGAGGCCAGCACTTTTCAAATCGGGTCAGTGGCATTTCCACGAGGACAATGCACCAGTCCACAACTCCATCCTTGTCACAGACTATTTGACCAAGATTGGCATCAAGACAGTTCCTCAGCCTCCGTATAGTCCAGACATTGCTCCCTGTAACTTTTGCTTATTCCATAAGCTCAGAGGCTGTCGTTATGAAACAATTCAGGAGATGAAAGTGGTCATTGACACGTTTACACAAGAGGATCTTCCAGAAGTTGTTGTAACGGTACAACAAGTGCATTGCACCCGGAGGAGATTACATCCGGAGGAGATTACTTCGAAGGGGCCTAGAGTTTCATGTGTGTACTATCAATAGAAGTGCCCATACGAAAAAAGTCTGGAAACGTATTTAATGATCTTCGTATCACTGAACTGAGGACCGGTTAGTTATTTACTAAGCTTAGCTTAGATGTTGACTCGGAACTTTGACGGCGAAATGTGATTTCAAATTTACATACGTATATATTCCGGATTATATTTTTGCTTATATTTTTTCCCTATGGAGCTGAATCGTGGCTTATAGAATTTAGACCAAACCTGCGGCCGAAAGATCAAGAAACACAAGGTTGGTTGAAACATCATGTCCAACAAACAATAAACGCCAGAAAGTTACATCACAATTATAAATACCAATGTAAGTTTGTCCCTGTTATCTACTTGACCAATCGTGATCAAGATTTTAGAAGGATAGAAAAACTACTTATTTTTCATAAAACAACTGAAGTCTATTTAAACTGAAGGCAATTCTTTCAAATAGCAATGTAAGTCCCACTTTTCAATCTTTGATCAAAAAGATTGAATAGAGGGACTTACATCGATCAAGATTTTAGAAGGACAGAAAAACTACTTATTTTTCATTAAACAACTGAAGTTGTCTTTAATTGGAATCATTTTGAGATGAGGCTTCTAAATCTGAGAATTATTTTTTTTTTATTTATTGCGGACTTTTTGTCCTCATCTTAGTAGTTTTTGTGTGTTGTTTCTTCTTCTTCACTACGTTTTGGCCAAATTTCACCTCTCGCCTTCTTCAGGTCATTTAACGGCGACCTCGGATAGGAATGCAGAGTCTTTACGGTTCCAGGTGAGCATAGTCAGAAGATAGCGGTTTCAAATCCTACCCAAGCCGGCCAGAGGTTTACTTGGTCAAAAACATGGTGCGATAGACAGCAACTACGGAAGGCAGTAATTACTGGGGACACGGATACAAGACTCCTATCCGAGGTCGAGGTTAAATCACCTGAAGAAGGCCAGAGGTGAAATTTGGCCGAAACGTTGTGAAGAAGAAGAAACAACACACAAAAACTACTAAGATGAGGACAAAAAGTCCGCAATAAATTTTTTAAAAAAATTCTCAAACAAATGAAGTCTATTAAAACTGAAGGCAATTCTTTCAAATAGCAATGTAAGTCCCCCTTTTCAGTCTTTATGATCTATTGCGATCAAGATTTTAGAAGGATATAAAACCTACGTATCTTTCATTTAACAACTGAAGTCTATTAAAAAAAAAGATAGGGACTCTTGCAAATAGCGTTACGAGTTGGCCTTTTCAATCTCCTTGATTGATTCTGAACAAGATTTTCGAAAGATTACAAAAGAAAACTATTTTGTTTAATTAACAATTCTATTAGCAAAAGATATTCCCAAAATTGGATTATCAGAACTACAAAACGCAAAACCCAGTTATATTAATTGAAATAATATTATATTTCTTCTTTTAACTTTCAAAACCAAATGATTAGATGGAAAGTGTCAGTTGATACAAATACCAGTATGTGTGTGTGTGTGTGTGTGCTTGCACGCACTTGTGTATGTGCAGGTGTGTATTTGCGTGTGTGAGCGTGTGTCTTTGCGCGTGTGTATGCAGGTGTGTTTATAAACATATATATATGCATGTGTATGTACCTATGTGTGTGTATGTATGTGTGCGTGTGCATGTGTATAAACTTGGGTGCGTGTATGTATGTATATGTGCATGTGTGCGTGTGTGAGTGCGTTCTTTTGTGTATGTATACTTCTATACGCATATGTGCGTCGGTGTGTGCGTGTATGTGTGTATATACGTATGTGCGTGTATGCATGTGTATACGTGTCTGTGTGTGTGTGTGTGTGTGTGTTCTGGCGTGTATGTATACGTGTGTATGTATAAACGCGTGTGTGTATGCCTATACATGCATATATGCATATGTGTGTGTGTGTGCGTGTGTATAAACGTGTATGCATGCATGCATGCATTTGTATGTATGTGTGTATGTATGTATGTGCGTGTGTGCATGTGTACTTCTCAACACGTGTGTGCGTGTGTGTGTTTGCTTGTGTGTACACGAGCTCGTATACGTATGTGTATGTGCTTGTGTGTATGTATGTGTGCCCGCTCCCGTTTGCGTGTGTGTGTGTGTGTGTGTGTGCGTGACTTTCTTTTCTTAATTTTCTGATATCTTTTATTGAGTTATCAAGATAGCGGCACAGGTGCGTCTTCATAAAAGACATTCTTGACAATAAGTCTCCGTAATGGATTTTTCCACGACATCACCGCGTCTTTAGAATTCTAACTGGAATGAAAGACATCAGAATCAGAAGAAAAGACGTCTCATTTCAAGAAATCTGCCACGATAAAATAAAAATAAAAGAGCCTCCATATTGCCAGAATTATTACTATCCGAAAATAGTTTACGCTGAAAAGTTCATATCATTAAGTCATATCTGCTTTTTTGACCAACGGGTTCCAAGCACTGTAACACTGTTGAAAGAAGACTGTAGACCATAAGAAAAATTATTTCTCTATATATCTATCTATTGGCGGATGCTCATATCTAACGATCTACATGGTGACCCTAAAATAACAGAACCCATAAACATTTTTATTATTTCTACAAAAATAAAGCAAAATAATTCTAATTTTGTACACTCGAACTTCCGGACATATTGGTGAATTCTATGGTCCCAATTTTTCATGCACAGAATCTACTTCATATCCTGAAAAAAAGAAAAGACTAGAATTAAATATATGAATTTCAGTCAAAAATATATAGGTTCTGTTTTTTTTTTTTTTTTTTTTTGGATCACCCTGTACAAAGGTAGGCTGAAAAATTGATATGATGAAGTCATATATGCTGTTGATTTTTTTTTTTTTTGCCAACGGGTTCCAAACACTGTAACACCGATGAAAGAAGAGTATGAACTGCAAGAAAAACATATATTGAAAAATAAACCTTTTTAACGAAAGGGGCAAATAGTAATCTGCCCTGTTACATTAAGAGAAAGGAAATACAGGAATGAGGACGAGAATATTGATGAGTTTCAAGAAGTTTAATGACAACCAGAAAGATAACTCTCGTACTGTGAGTTAGTATTTGGAAGAAAACAGTTGCAAATGATAGAGCCGGAATTAAACATCTAACCTTGAAGTTTCGAGGACCAGTGGGTTTAGGAGGAATGAATAAATGATGAAAAAATGAACTCCTAAAAGAACACTGGCTCAAAAGTTCAATGTGCTCATCTCAAGTTGTGATGGTCTGTTACTGCGGCTGGAGTCAGTCAAGAAGAGTCAGTCAAGAAGAGTGGACGAAGAAGTGATACGCAGCCTTTTATATTGCCCGGGTGACTTCCCCGGGCAGAATGGCAACTGTCATTCTCATTGAACGAAATATATAAAATCGAAACCCCAACGACAAAATGATTCCCACACTAAATAATGATTTGAAATTCTTTCTTTCTGCTACAACGTCTATGAGAACATCTTGGACAGCCTATGAACTTTTCGGCCAATCTATCTATCTATCTATCTATCTATCTATCTCAGGATGTTTATATCTAGTTATCTATGAGGGAGGCTGAAAAATAGATTGACACATCTACCTCAGATTTCTTACCCTGGTTTTTGATCTATACACTGGATAGGTTGATCGTTGCTTAATTTCCACCATTTGTGTTTTATCATTAAGGGTTTTCGGACTATTGTCTATATCTTTATTGTTATTTCCACAACGTTTCGGCTGATATGTCCTCCGGCCTTCTTCACGTATTTGTCGAACGCAGGGACCTAGACGGAACTTCATCCATTATTGAATCCCCAAGGGTCGCATGTTCTGATTCCGTTAGCCATAACCGGGTACAAGTGTTAAGTATTCCTGTATTGTTATTTGCCTGCAGTCAGGATTGAACCTGTAACCTCCAGATGATTGTTTCCATTGAAGCTTAGGGAACCATAGCCTATAACCGTTATATAAAAGAAACTACAAAGAATCTATGATTCGCTTAACGCCGAAACTAAGCCAAAATATTTTCAGAAATAATTGCATTTTCTTTATGGACTCCATCAGACCCAAACCTTAACACCTTGATTACGCAATATGAGGCATTTTAGAAAACAAAACAAATGCAACTTCTCATTCAAATATTGGTTCAAATCAAAATTCAGCCCGATATGAATGAGCAAGTAAAGAAACGACAAAGAATCTATGATTTGCTTAACGCCGAAACCAAGTCAAAGTTTCTTTGTCTACCGTATACAAAGGAAAGAAAAAAAATTACCGGAAAAAGAGCTTTTTAAGGAAAAGGGGGAATGGAGGATTGAATAACAAACGTAAATAAGGCTTTTTAACTGCTTTTGCCACAGTGATTAAAAAGGGTCCTACAACGTCAATAAGAAAGCACGCTAATGAATTGAAAGTCAACAAGAAAACTGTGAGGATAGCAATTAAGATTTAAACACAGACTTTAACCCCCTTCATTACGCTAGATGGGGCATTTTAGAAAACAAAACAAATGCCACTTCCCATCCAAATATTTGTTCGCTTACGACTGCTATTGAGGAGGAATAGAATAAAATATCTGAAGAATTTATTTGGAAGGAATACAAATCATTTCGAAGGCGTGTTGATACAATAATTGAAAAAAAAAAATGGCGGCCATATTGAGTAAATTTACTGTTTTGTGTCTATCTTCTTATTTTGTTGTTTATTTTTTAAAATTGAATTTGATTTTGTTTTATAATAGTATTGGTATAATGGTTAGAGTGTTCGCTAATGGTCCGGGAGAACTGGGTTCAATCCTAGGTCGAGTCATACCAAAGACTCAAAAAATGGTACTTGATACCTCCTTGCTTAACACTCAGCATTATAAGGTACGGATCAAGGGTAAAGTAGATCAATCCTGGGAAAGGAGTAGCGCCCTCCCCTACACCTCGGTGTAGTAGCTATCGAAAAGGGAGCCTTCTGGTCACCCTCGACTAAAGGGAGACAACTTTACTTTACTTACTTATTATCATACTTGAAAATTCCTAATTTTCCTTCCGCACTCTGTAACTATACGTTCCGGCAGACCAAAACGAAATGAACCTTTTAGGTATGATGTAATTATTGGCTTTTGTTCTTGCTTTTGTGTGGGAGGTGGTTGTTAAAAAGACAAATCAACAGACTGCTGAAACAGCGTTGTGCTAAAGAAGAAAAAAAGTTTTTAAAAAAGTCGAGCATTTCTCTGGGCTGAGTAACCGTAGGAGTCTACACGTAGAAAGACAGGTAATCGATAAAACGAATACTCTCTTGACTAAAAATGAACAATATTGTGCACCAAAAACTCTTATGAGATAAAAGAAAATATCTACACAAGACAGACGTCCTCGAAAGAAAAGATACAGGTCGTAAAATTACACCTTTTAATAGAGTTGCTAAACACTATTTTCTGCTCAGTTGGCTTGGGGCTATTGAATACACTAACTGCATCTCTGTAAAGGGGTAAGAACCCCACCCACTCCCACGAGTGTTCTGGATATAACACAAAACGATCTGATGGTGAGGCTCCCGTCCCGGAGTTTTAGGGAATATGGAGTAGAACTTCATTGCCATTGCTCCCTGGCTCACTCTGACCTGGAGTCGTAGCACCTGACAAGGTTCTTATCTACGTGTCAAATAGAACTGTTTGACATTTAAACTGAGTGCAAAAAAATGACATGCTAAATTGAAATATTAGAAATAGAACTGTTTGATCATTTAACTGTGTAGACAAATGACTGATGTTTAATTGAATTGTTTGTGATACATAGCAATACTTGGAACCATTTAACTTTATTGATTTATGCTACATTGAATTGATAGGAATAGAACTGTTTGATCATTTAACGGTGTAAACAAATGACTGATGTTTAATTGAATTGTTTGTGATACATAACAATACTTGGAACTATTTAACTTTCTTGACTCATGCTAAATTGAATGGTTTGAAATAGAACTGTTTGATCATATAACTATGTAAACAAATGACTGATGTTTAATTGAATTGTTTGTGATACATAGCAATACATGGAACTATTTAACTTTATTGACTTATGCTACATTGAATTGCTAGAAATAGAACTGTTTGATCATTTAACTGTGTAAACAAATGACTGATGTTTAATTGAATTGTTTGTGATACATAGCAATACTTGAAACCATTTAACTTTCTTGACTTACGCTACATTGAATTGCTAGAAATAGAACAGTTGGATCATTTACCTGTGTAAACAAATGATGTTCAATTGAATTGTTAGTGATATATAGTAATACTTGGAACCATTAAACTATGTGCAAACAAATAATTAATGTTGAATAGCATTATTTGAGTTAAATACAGATACTCGTAACCACTTCACTGACAGTGAACAAATTATTAATATCAAATAAAACAATAAGCGTTAGATAACGACAATTGAAACCATTTAACTGAGTAAAAATAAATATAATACTTGAGAGAAAATAAATTAGATCTTGCTAATTTGGGAAATGAAATTACCAGCAATCTCTACACTTACAAACAATATATGGATATCCTTTTAAATGTGTACAAATAAATGAATGTTAAATTGTTACTGTTACATAGCAATACGTGAAACAGTTTAACTGAGTGCAAACAAATGATTAAAAAAGTTATAACTTATTTGAATTAGATACTTGAAACCATTTAACTGTGGGCAAAAAAGAGTTCAAGCTCATTTCAAAATATCATCAACAAAATGGGTGCACAAACCATATATATCTAATACATATGTATAAAGAGGTTTTGGCATAAGATAACCTACAACAGTTGATATGCCATATAACACAACCAAACTAAATCCTGTATATTTAATATACACATATAAAGAGGATTTGGCATTAAATAACCTACAATAGTTGATATGCCATAAAACTCAAGCAAAACAAATCCTATATATTTAATATATATGTATAAAGTGGATTTAACATTAACTAACCTACAATGGTTGATATGCCATAAAACCCAACCCAACCCAACAAAATCAGATATATTTAATATATGAACTGTACAACAATCTGTAAATTTTTTTTTTTTAAATTGATTGAAGGCTTTGCTAAAAAACTGAGGTTACAAAATCTTTTCTGGTAACAAAGACAATATTTGCCAGAACAAAGATATTTTAAATGGAAATAGTTAAGATTTGTGAATGAAGCGTAGCAGTAATTGTTAGCATAAGATAAAGGGACATATTTTGTGGGGGGGACAGTAACGTTATGTTGGTAATGAATATCTGTATGCTAATTAGAACAATTTGCCAGCGAAATATTTTTGTAGCACGAGCAGTTGTAGTAATTGGTTTGGCTCGGTTTGATTTTATGGCATATCAACATTTATAGGTTATCGAATGACAAATTCATTTTTCTAAATATAAACAGTTCTATTTCAAAAATTCAGTTTAGCGTAGATATGCAGTTTAAATATGAAAACAGTTCAATTTCAAACCATTCAGTTCAGCATAAGTACACAGTTTAGTTCTGTTTAACCCATAGATAGGACCCTATCAGGAGCTTCCACATCGGGCCAGAGTGGAACTCGGAGCGATGGCAATGAATTGGTACACTGCATTCCTTAAAGCTCCAGCATTACTGGAGCCTCACCATCCGAATGCTCAGTATCATATCCAGGACACTCGTTGGGAAAGTCTTACTCCTCTGCAGAGATGCAATCGGTGTATTCTAACCCACAATTGACAGTTCTATTTCAATTTCTATTTCAAGCTATTCAGTTTAGTATAAGAACACATTTCTAAAGTCAAAATACTTCTACTTCAAACAATCCAGCTTAGCAGACGTACACAGTTTAGTTCTCTTTAACCCATAGATAGGACCCTATCAGGGGCTACCAGAGTGGACCTGGGAATATTGGCAATGAAGGGGTACTCTGCATTTCCCAAAGCTCTAGCATTACTGGAGCCTCACCATCAGATTGTTTAGTGTTATATCTAGAACACTCGTTGTCTGGGGGGAGGGCTTACCTCTCTGCAGAGGTGCAGTCGGTGTATTCTGCAGCCCCAGTCGACTTGAACAAATAGTTATAAGTTGGCGACCTTAGTCGAGGCTGACCCTTTTTAATAGCTACTACACTAAGGTGTAGAGGAGGGCGCTACCCCATTCCCTGGATTGCTCCACTTTACCCTTGATCCTTACGTTATGATGCTGAGTGTTAAGCAAGGAGGTATCAAGTACCATTTTTTTAAGTCTTTGGTATGACTCGACCTGGGATTGAACCCCGATCTCCCGGACCATGGGCGAATACTCTACTGATTTGGCCAATTGTTCAATTAAAAAAAAAAAAAAGCAATTTTGAAATATAATTCATACTAGAAAGAAATAGGCCTAAAGAACGTATTGATAATCGCAATAAATTCCAATGCCCGTGGTGTAATGGTTATCGTCGTAGGAGTTGGACACGGCGACACGAGTTCAAATCCTGGACTGATTGCATTTCACATAGCACTAATACCCTTGGGAAAGGTATGAATCCAATTATTCTCCCTCCAGCTATGGGTAAATAGTAGGACATACTAGGTTCTTCAGCCTTGGTGAGGCAACTAGTCTAAGAGAAGGAAAACTCTGAATTCAAACCTGTTAAACTCCGCTTAAAAAATTGACCTTGTGTCATATCCTGCCCGAGCGGAGGGGTTGGGTAAATATGATAAGGTTGTTTAATAAGTGTATTCAATTCCATACTTACCGAACAAATATTTATTTCTTCGCTTATCTATACAATTTTGAGTAGGCTCCAAATTTGTTAAAAAGTTGCTACGAATCTAATTGGCTAAGAAATTGTATTTTTAATATTTTTGCCAGGAAAAGTTTTCTAAAATTATTTTGGCTTTGATTCTTTAAAATTGTTCGAGGCAATTCAAATATTGTCGTCTTCGAAGTACTTCGAAATATAAAAATTAGCAAGAAACTGCTTTTTACTCAATAAATGCAAAAAAGAAATTACAAAAATTATAGCTTCTGGACCCTATTTTTTTGCGCAACAATTTACATGGAAATCAGCTGAGTTCCTATATATATATATATATATATTGGCATAATGGTTATAGTATTCACTGATGGCCCAGACGACCTGGTTTGGTTTGGTTTGGTTTGATTAGGTTTTTATGGCATATCAACTATTGTAGGTTATTTAATGCCAAGTTCATTTTATACATATAGACAGTTCTATTTCAAACAATTCAGTTAACCACAAGTACACTGCTTAGTTCTATTTGACCCATAGATAGGACTCTATCGGGTGCAACCACTCCGAGCCAGAGTGGACCAGGTAGCGGTGGCAATGAAGGGGTACTATGCATTCCCCAAAGCTCCAGCATTACTGGAGCCTCACAATCAGATTGTTTAGTGTCATAAACAGGACACTCGTTTGGGGAGTCTTACCCCTCTGCAGAGAAGCAGTCCGTGTATTCTCCCGTCCGTTAGGCTTGGGAGACCTGGGTTCAATCCCTGGTCGAGTCATACAAAGACTCAAAAATGGTATTTGATACCACCTTGCTTAACACTCAGGATTATAAGGTACGGATCAAGGGTAAGTGGTGTAATCCAGAGAAAGGAGTAGCGCTCTCCCCTACACTTCGGTGTAGTAGCTACTGAAAATGGAGCCTTCGGATCCTCCTCGACAACAGTTGGTCAACTTACTAATATAGGTAATTACTAAGCTTTTTTGCTTAGATGTAGCACAAGGCCGCATGAATTGGGCACCCAATGAGAATCGAACTCACTCGTGTAGGTTTGCTAGTCTACCTTGCTAACCATTACACCACCCGAGGTGCCCCTCAACTTACTAATATAGGATCAACAGATAGATCGTGGAAGGAACTATATAATAATCACAAAGCTTTTTTCAAGACTGAACGATATGTGCAAGGTTATCTGAATATATATGGGAAGGAACTAGACATTTAGGGTTCGATCCTGACAAGAGCAAGGACTTGCAATTATTGGCTTGGTTTGGTTTGGTTTGGTTTTACAGCATATCAACCATTGTTGGTTATTTAATGCCAAATCCTGTTTTAATACACACACACAAATATATATATATATATATATATATATATGATTTGTAGACACATTTTGTTGATACATACCATTAAATGTTCAAACAGTTCTTTTTCTAACAATTCAATTTAGCACGAGTCAAAGTTAAATGGTCCAAATTATCACTATGTATCACTCACAATTCGATTAAACATCAGTCGTTTGTTAACACACAGTCGAATGATCTAACAGTTCTTTTTCAAGCAATTCAATTCAGCATAAGTCAATTGTTTGCACACAGATTAAATACCAAACAGTTCTATTTGATTCATTGATAGAACCCTATGAGGTGCTATCACTCTTCATATATATATATATATATATATATATATATATATATATATATATAATGTATTCTTCAATCTAGTAAATCCGTGGTAGGGACCGATTCCGTCAGGACAAACAAATTATTCAAATTTCGAATGTTTAAATATTCCTGGTAAAGAGCTCAACGTAGATAAATTCAGAGAGCAAATAATATTATTTCAAGAAAAAACCTGTTAAAAATTATTTTTGAGTCTTTTATTCATATCAATACTCTTCATCATCATCATCATGTCGCGCCGCCAGCGCAGATATCCCTGACCCTCTCTCGCCATTTCTCCCTATCATTCATCGCCTCCGGCAGGTCTTCAGGGTTACATCCTGTGTCCTCACATAGTTGCTGTATGTAGGTTCGTGCTGGTCGTCCCACTCTTGCACATCCATATGTGGGGGTCCACAGGAGTACATCGCTTATGAGCTCGTCCTTCCTTCTCCAGCAGTGTCCTGCGTGTCTGGTTCGTCGAACTTGTATAGTTTTCGTGATGGGGGGCAAGTGTCCGTATAGTTGGAGTCTTGTGGGGTGTTGTCGCCAGGACTTGTTTAATACTGCTCTCAACATTCTTGTGTAATTTCCGTCCAGCCTCCTCTCCAGCCGCTTCGTAAGCGTCCATGTGGTGCATCCATATAGCAGTATCGACACAACCGCTGCCTGGAAGAAACTGCGTTTCATTTTATCAGTTAGGTCCGACTTCCATATGATCGAGAGCCTATCGATAGCTGTCCATGCCTTCGTCAGTCGTGTGTCGATGTCTTTTTCGGTTGATGAGACGCTACTTCCTAGGTAGGTGAATTTGTCGACTAGTTTCAGAGAGGCTCCGTCTAGTGTGGCAATGTTGCCCGTTTGGTTGTAACACATATATTCAGTTTTGTTTGCATTGACATGGAGGCCAATGCCAGCTGCGGCTCGTTCCAGACTATGTAGTAGTGTCTCTGCTTGATTAGGCGTGAATACACCTAATCAAGCAGAGACACTACTACATAGTCAATACTCTTAACAGGATGGAAATAAATCTATTATCCTAATGTGACCGAATATTGTTTTTTTCTTGAAATAATATATATATAGATATAGATACCAACCCCTCCGAATGAGAGTGATGTGATACAAAGTCAATTTTTAAGCGTAGTTTAACAAGCTTGAATTCAGAGTTTTCCTTCTCCTAGACTGGTTGCCATACCTAGGTTAAAGAGCCAATTCTGCCTTACTATTTTACCCATACCTGATTTTTATACTCTTCCTTAGAGATGAGAAATGCAAACAGCCTCGTCCAAGATTTGAACTCGGGTCGCCGCGTCCATTTTAGACGACGATAACCCTTACATCTTGAGCACCTCCAACACACACACACACACACACACACACATATATATATACAAGTATATATATATATATATATATATATATTTATACTTCTCTGGAAGTGAAGGGTAAAGACACTGACAAAAAAGCTAGGAAGTGAACGAAGAAGCGGGGAGTGGAGTGGAGTGAATTATCGATCAATTGATTCTGATTGATCAATTCAAACGAAAGGTAATCAAATAATTAAGAAGGAAATTTCGCTTCATTAGCGTCGTTGGTGCATGGAAAAGTTTTCAGAGCAGCAAAGACATCACTTGAATAGCAAAAGTAATTATTATTTGAATACCTCATGATTTATAAGCTCTCTCTCTCTCTCTCTCTCTCTCTCTCTCTCTCTCTCTCTCTCGCTTACTTGATATATATATTTATATGCAGTAAAGGAGGCCTGCCGGGAACGATAAATGATTGGGATGGATGGCGAGAAAACGAGGGAATTTCATGCTGTCAGTATGACTTAATGGTATATATATATATATGTGTGTGTGTGTGGTGCGTTCAATAAGTTTACAGACTATTTTGTATAGGTATTTAAAATTGTCGTAGACTCTTGAAAATTCAGTATGTTATTGCTATACATCTTATGAGACGATTGACCAATTTTTATGTTTTCAGGCTCAAATGAACAGCTACAGCAGCAATTAGAATACACCCTACTAAAGCCTGATTGTCACAGCTGGTGAATTTCAAAAATGCTATCTAGATTTGAGGACATTTTAGAAGAACGATATGCAATAAAATTCTGTTTTAAACTTGGACAAAATGCCACAGAAACGTATGGAATACTTCAGACTGATTTTCGACCATCTTGCATGAATCAAGCATCCGTTTTTGAGTGGCATAAGAGATTCAAGGAAGGCAGGGAGTCTGTGAGGGATGATGAGGGGTGTGGGAGGAGTAAGGAAGTCAGTACACCAGAGTTGATTGGCCAAAGGGATAGGGTTAGGGTTACTTAGGAAGTTCAGGAAGAGATTCCTTGGGAAAAGGCCAGCACTCTTCAAATCGGGTCAGTGGTATTTCCACCAGGACAATGCACCAGTCCACAACTGCATCCTTGTCACAGACTATTTGACCAAGATCGGCATCAAGACAGATCCTCACCCTCCCTATTGTCCAGACCTTGCTCCCAGTGACTTTTGGTTATTCCCTAAGCTCAAAGGCTGTCGTTATGAGACAATAGAGAAGATGAAAGAAGCTGTGACGAAGGTAAGACTCTCCAGACGAGTGTCCTAGATATGACACTAAGCAATCTGATGGTGAGGTTTCAGTAATGCTGGACCTATGGGGAATGCAGAGTACCTCTTCATTGTCATCGCTTCAAAGTCCACTCTGGCCCGGAGTGGAAGCACCTGAAAGGGTCCTATTTATAGGTCAAATTGAACTAAACTGTGTACTTAAGCTCAAATTAATTGTTTGAGATCGAACTGTTTTTCGACATTTAACTGTGTGTGGACAAAAACTATTCTAATACTAAACTGAATCGTTTGAATTAGAACAGTTTGACTAAGAAATGTTTTGACGAACTGTATACTTACCCTTAAACTGCGTACTTATGCAAAACTGAATTTTTTAACATTGAAAATATACTTACGCTTAACTGAATTGTTTGAATTAAAATGTTTGACTAAACTGAATAACTTGAAATAGAAATGTTTTTGACAATAAAAATGTGTTTTCATGCTAAACTGAACTGTTGGAAATAGAATTTATTATTTGTATAAAAATTGATTTGCCATTGAATAGCCTACAAATGTTGATATGCCATAAAACCAACCAACCAAACATTTTCCATTGCCTTGTCATTAGATTGAAGACCCGTATACTCCACACTATACATACGTATGAGTTTTTCACATTTATATCAAGTTTTCTTTTCATATCTATCTATCTATCTGTTCAAAATGGTGGCAAATCAAACAGAATACACCAGGTTTGAACAGAGGTCTTTCATCAAATTTTTGCTGGTTGAGAAGTACAAATCATGTGACATTTACTGAAGACTGTGTAATGTGTACGGAGAATCTTTTTTTAGTCAAAAATATGTTTACAAATGGGCTAAACATAGCTTTGCCACATCATCGAAAAGACAGTCCATGAAGTAGAAGCACACTGACTCTCCTGTATGGAGAGCGCAGTGGTCAATAAAGATGGTCATGCTGACAGTTTTCTGGATATAAAAAGTACCAATAATTATTGATTTCCTGGAAAAAAGGTACAACTATAAACAGTGCTTCCTACAGCCAACTCCTTGGACAATATTTCATTTTAATCATTGAATGACTTTTGTATACCTTGATTTTAAGAAAACCTTGATGACATTTTTGTTCCATTTAATATAAAACTGACGTTGTTGGATCGGGATAAGTCAACCCTACTGTAGACAAGAATGATTTTAAAAAGTATTCACAAAAAATTCATTTTTTACAAAAATTTATTAAAAAATCTATTCTCCCTTCAGCTATGGGTAAATAGTAGGGTGGTGTAATTGTTATCGTCGTAGGAAATGGACACGGTGACACGAGTTCAAATCTTGGACGAGACTGATTGCATTTCACATTGCACTAATACCATTGGGAAGGGTATAAATCCAATCATTCTCCCTCCAGCTATGGGTAAATAGTAGGGAAGACTAGGTTTTTCAGCCTTGGTGAGGCAACTAGTCTAGGAGAAGAAAAACTCTGAATTCAAACCTGTTAGACTTCGCTTAAAATTGACCTTGTGTCATATCCTGCCCGAGCAGAGAGGTTGAAGGAGGTGCCCGTGTTGTAATTGTTATCGTCGTAGGAAGTGGACACGGCGACACGAGTTCAAATCCTGGACAAGACTGATTGCATTTCACATAGCACTAATACCCTTGGGAAAGGTATGAATCCAATTATTCTCCCTCCAGTTATGGGTAAATAGTAGGGCAGACTAGGTTCTTCAGCCTTGGTGAGGCAACTAGTCTAGAAGAAGGAAAACTCTGAATTCAAACCTGTTAGACTTCGTTTAAAAATTGACCTTGTGTCATATCTTGCCCGAGCGGAGGGTTTGGTAAATATGGTACATAGTAGGGTGGACTATGCTCTTTAAACTTGGTATTGCAACCCATCTAGGAGAAGAAAAGCTCTGAACTCAAACCTGTTAAACTCCGCTTAACAAACTGATCTTGTGTCGCATTCTGCTCGTGCGGATGTGTTATATATATATATATATATATATAACACATCCGCACGATCAGTTCACCTACCTAGGAAGCGGTGTCTCATCAACCGTGGCAGACATCGACACGCGACTAACAAAGGCATGGACAGCCATCGATAAACTATCGGTCATATGGAAATCAGACCTGACTGATAAAATGAAACGCAGTTTCCTCCAAGCAGTGGTCGTGTCGATATTACAATATGGATGCACAACATGGACGCTAACTAAACGGATGGCGAAAAAGCTTGACGGCAACTACACAAGAATACTGCGAGCAATTTTGAACAAGTCCTAGAGGCAACACCCCTCAAAGCCCTAACTATACGGCCACTTACCTCCCATTACGAAAACTATCAAAGTTAGACGAACCAAACATGCAGGACATTGCTGGAGAAGCAGGGACGAGCTCATATGTGATGTTCCCCTATGGACCCCGTCAAATGGCCGAACAAAAGCAGGACGACCAGCTCGAACCTACATACAGCAGCTCTGTGAGTATACGGGATGTAGACCTGAATACCTGCCAGAGGCGATGAACGATTGGGGGGAGTGGTGAGAGAGGATCAGGGATATCCGTGCTGGCGGCACGACATGATGATGATGATGATATATATATATATATATAATTTTATTTCATTTTAATTTTTATACCTATACTAAAACTCTGGCCGTGGGAAAAGAGCCCAAACGATACAATCAAAAAAATATTTTTAAAAATTCAGTTTTTTTCTGTGATGTTTTTTTCTTCTTTCTGGGGGCCACTTCATCAATGAAATGTCATCTGAACCAACCCTCTTTAGTCAGAATTATTCTGATGACCCGGTAGGTAAAATCAAGGTAGATAGGTACAGGCTCTACGTATTATATATATATATATGTATATATATAGAGAGAGAGAGAAAAGGAAAACTGTTGGAACACACGCATATATATGCAAATTTCATTAAACATAATAGACATTTTATGTCTACATATTTTCTTCTGGATCCGTTCGAATTCCCGTATTACTTTTATGATATTCGGGGGGAATTGATTTATGTATTGTCAATAGTTGTATGTATCCCTAGTACTTTCTGCCCGACTTTGGGCCATCATCAGGAGAGGATCTATTACAAAAGTGATGTAACTTTTGTTTTAGCATATTACTACTGTGTAAGGGCGTCTTTACCGTTGAAGATTATGGCGTATGCTTTTAAATGTAATTCTATATTTAGTGCCAGTAGCTAAAGACATTTAAGTACATTAGCACTGGTTTTAAAATTAATTCTATTCACTTTTGGAATAGATCCTCCCCTGATGATGGCCCAAAGTCGGGCAGAAAGTACTAGGGATACATACAACTATGGACAATACATAAATCAATTCCCCCCCCCCCCGAATAGGATAAAATTAATACGGGAATTCGAACGGATCCAGAAGAAAATATGTAGACATAAAATGTCAATAATGTTTAATGAAATTTGCATTAACGAAGAAATGCTGCCTAAATATATACACACACACACATATATATATATATATACTCATTACAGCAAATATCGATTTTCTCAATAGCTTCTTCAATCAAACAACAGCCTCAATAAAGAAAAAAAGTGTGTTATGTATGGAAGCATTTAAATTTTTCACGCCTTGTTTATGGTTTGTTTGTCTATCTACAAACTGTTTGTCTGTCCGTACGTATTCAGTTTGTCTGTTTGTGTATTTGTCCCAAACCCAAACTCGAATCCGAAACCTGCCAGTCTGTCGCCCTCTACACTTTTCAATTATCGCCCATTCTAGTTATTGCAAATTAAACTTTTCGGATATCATCACAGAATAGGCTTAAAGTTCCTCTCTGGGGCGTTTATGGGGGGACGTTGGGTAGGAGAGGCAGTAAGGATTGCTGCCAAGAAAAATCAGTACGAAATATTTCTCCATTCAGATCGAGAAACGCTTCAGTTTTTCCAGACTGTTTGGTGCTTTAGCTTTAGCTTTTTCTTTTTTTCTTTTTCTTTTTTTCCCTCTCTACTTATAGTTTTATATCTATCTATCTCAGCCTTTTCATGTCTATTTATCTATCTATCTATCTATCTGTCATTCTGTTTATTATCTATCTATCTATCTCAGTCTATTCATATCTATCTATCTATCTATTTCAACTCTTTTCTTTCTTTCTTTCTTTCTTTCTTTCTTTCTTTCTTTCTTTCTTTCTTTCTTTTCCCCTCTCTTCTTATAGTTTTATATCTATCTATCTATCTATCTATCTCAGCCTTTTCATGTCTATTTATCTATCTATCTATCTATCTGTCATTCTGTTTATTATCTATCTATCTCAGTCTATTCATATCTATCTATCTATCTATCTATCTATCTATTTCAACTCTTTTCTTCCTTTCTTTCTTTCTTTCTCTCTTTCTTTCTTTCTTTCTATTTCAGTGTATTCTTTCTTTCTTTCTTTCTTTCTTTCTTTTCCCTTCTCTTCTAATAGTTTTATATCTATCTATCTATCTATCTATCTATCTATCTATCTATTTTATCTATCTCAGCCTTTTCATGTCTATTTATCTATCTATCTGTCATTCTGTTTATTATCTATCTATCTCAGTCTATTCATATCTATCTATCTATCTATCTATCTATCTATCTATCTATCTATCTATCTCAACTCTTTTCTTTCTTTCTTTCTTTCTTTCTTTCTTTCTTTCTTTCTATTTCAATGTATTCTTTCTTTCTTTCTTTCTTTCTTTCTTTCTTTTCCCTTCTCTTCTAATAGTTTTATATCTATCTATCTATCTATCTATCTATCTATCTATCTATCTATCTATCTATCTATGTCATTCTGTTTATTATCTATCTATCTATCTATCTATCTATCTACTCTTTTCTTTTTCTTTCTTTCTTTCTTTCTTTCTTTCTTTCTTTTTTCTCTTTTCTCCCTCTCTTCTTATAGTTTTATATCTATCTATCTATCTATCTATCTATTTCAACTCTTTTCTTTTTCTTTCTTTCTTTCTTTCTTTCTTTCTTTCTTTCTTTCTATCTATTTCAGTGTATTTATTTCTTTCTTTCTTTCTCTTTTTTCCTCTCTTCTAATAGTTTTATATCTATCTATCTATCTATCTATCTATCTTTTCCATTCCCTAACCTTTACCAGGCGTTTTTTTTTCTTTCTTTTAGGCTTTCGTCTCTTCTCATCTAAAACTAAATATTAAATACTAATAATTATTTGTTTTCAAGAAATTATTTCCATTTAATAATATACATCTGTTTGCTCACAGTTATATGGTTTCAAGTATTCCTATTTAATACTAATAATCATATATTTTCTGGTGATTATTTTAGTTTAATGATAATTATTTATTTGCACATTGTTATATGGTTTCAAGTATCTAATGATAATAATCCTTAAACTGTCCAACTTTTTTTGTGGGGGGTTAAAATATGTAAACAAATGTGACCCATATTCCATTTGCTCAGGAGTTTTCTTAACGGTCAAAATCCAGCTCTTGGTTTTTGTCAGTCTTCGTATGACAACGTAACACTTAAGTAGAAGTTAACCAAGGGCAACAAAAGAAAGAAAGAAAGAAAGAAAGAAAGAAAGAAGATTGATAAGAAAAAAGAAAAAAGTGGAAAGAAAGAAAGAAAGAAAGAAAGAAGATTGATAAGAAAAAAGAAAAAAGTGGAAAGAAAGAAAGAAAGAAAGAAAGAAAGGAAATCATTGTGAGAGAGGAATCTAAGAAAAAGTTATTGCGGAGAAAGAAAGAAAGAAAGAAAGAAAGAAAGAAAGAAAGAAAGAAAGAAAATTTGTGTGAGAGAGGAATCTAAAAAAAGTAATTGTGAGAAAGAAAGAAAGAAAGAAAGAAAATTAGTGTGTGAGAGGAATCTAAGAAAAAGTTATTGCGGAGAAAGAAAGAAAGAAAGAAAGAAAGAAAGAAAGAAAGAAAGAAAGAAAATTAGTGTGTGAGAGGAATCTAAGAAAAAGTTATTGCGGAGAAAGAAAGAAAGAAAGAAAGAAAGAAAGAAAGAAAGAAAGAAAGAAAGAAAGAAAATTAGTGTGTGAGAGGAATCTAAGAAAAAGTTATTGCGGAGAAAGAAAGAAAGAAAGAAAGAAAGAAAGAAAGAAAGAAAGAAAGAAAGAAAGAAAGAAAGAAAGAAAGAAAATTTGTGTGAGAGAGGAATCTAAAAAAAGTAATTGTGAGAAAGAAAGAAAGAAAGAAAGAGATCGAGCTGTTTTTCCATCTCGAAGTTCCGCAATATTTGGACAGACTGGGTCCTCTGCCTTTGTCGGGTCAACCATTCTGGATGAAAGATAATTTTAAAATATTTACCAACGCTTCAAAATCCAGCGAGGTTCATTATTCCCCATTACTCCCCATAAGACCGTGACTGAAGAAAGGGATGCAGATACTGCCTTCAATGATGCTGACACGGATGATGATGCTGACTCTGATGGTGACGAAGAAGAGAATATATAATTCCCGTCTCCATGAACGACAGTGTTTATGCTGAGTGCAAAAATTCGTCTCGCCGTTCATATGAATAATCGAATTGTTTTTGTTGCTATAGAAAAAGGGGAAAAAATCACTCAACCGAATCCTTCGATCCGTATAAGGTGCCTCTTGTTCAATAGCAAATAATATGGAGGCCAGTCGGCTGGAGCTGTTGAATATACCGACTAGAACTCTGTAGTTGGGTTTGGTTTGGTTTCTTTGTTTAATGGCATATCAACTCTTTGGAGGTTATTTAATGCCAAACCCATTCTGCTAGAAGAACAGTTGTGGTACTACTTAACCCATAGCTGGGAGGATAAGGGGGTTCATACCTTTCCCATGGGTATTTGCCCGAATGTGAACGTAATAGCGCGACTGGAGTACGAACTCGCTTACTACGATTCCGCAGTCCATCGCTTTAACCATTACACCACGAGGACACCCCCCTCTGTAGTTGGGTAAGACCCTCCCACCCCAACGAGAGTCCTGGGTATGACATTAAACCCTCTGCTAGCGAGCTTCCAGCCCTGGAGCTTTAGGGAATGCAAAGTACCCCTTTATTACCCTTACCCTATTCCACTCTGAGCCAAAATGGTAGCAGCTGGTAGGGCCTATCTCTAGGTCAAATAGAAACTTTTGACGTTTAAACTGTGTCCAAAAAAATGACTTATGCTAAATTGAATTGCTAGAAATAGAATTGTTTGTTCATTTAACTGTGTGTAAACAAATGACTGATGTATAATTGAATTGTTAGTGTTAAATAGCAATACTTGAAACCACTTAACTGTGTGCGAATAAAACTATTCATTCCTAAACAAATGATTAGGGGAGTGTGTAATGGTTAAAGCACTGGACTGCGAAATCGTAGAAACCGCGCTATTATGTTCACTTTCGGACGAACACCCTTGGGAAAGGTATGAACCCCCTTATCCTCCCAGCTATGAATTAAATAGTACCACTACTGTTCTTCTGGGAGAATGGCTTTGGCTTTAAATAACCCACAAAGGTTGATATGCCATTAAACAAAGAAACCAAACCAAACAAATGATTAACACTAAATAGAACGATTCATGTAAGAATATTTGGAACCATTTAACTGTGTGCAAACAATAGTAATACTTGTGTCCAAACAAATCAGCTTGGATTCATTTAAAAATAAGATCACCTACAAACTATTCACTTAAAAATCATATGTATAACCATTTAACTGTGTGCAAACAAATGAGCTCTGGTTTATTTTCAAATTTTATCTACAAACAATGTGTTTACAAACCATTTATGTATAAAGAGGATCTGACATCAAATTACCTACCATGGTTGATATGCCATAAACCCCAGCCCAACCAAATCAGAATATCTTAAAAGTAGGTACACCCCTCACATTTCTGCATATATTTAAGTAAATCTCTTCATCGGACAACACTGACAAAATGACACTTTGACATAATGAAAAGTAGTCTGTGAGCAACTGATATAACAGAGTTAATTTATTTTCCCCTCAAAATAACTCAAAATATAACCATTAAAAGCTAAAACCTGCCAACAAAAGTGAGTACACCCCTTAGGGAAAGTTGTCAATATTAACATTTCTTTGATTGTATGCTTGGACGCCGAAGTCCACAATTTGGCAGGGCCTTTTTTTTTTTTTTAACTATCACTAGATCTGGTCAGCCCGGTCGGCTAGGGCTGTAGAATACTCAGACTGCTTCTCTGCTGAGAGGTAAGACTTCGCCCCAAAGAGTGTCCTGTTTATGACATTAAACTATCTGATGGTGAAGCTCCAGTAATGTTAGAGCTTTTGGGAATGAGGAGTACCCATTCATTGCTATTACTCCCAGGTCCACTCTGATGGGACAGGGTCCTATCAATAGGTTAAATAGAACTCTTTGATATTCAAACTGACAATCAACAAATGACATGCTAAACTTAATTGTTTGAAATAGAACTGTTTGATCATTAAACTGTATTTATCAACAAAATGTGTTTACAAATCATATATTGAATATGTGCGTAAAAACACAATTTGGCATTAGGTAACTCTCAAGGGTTGATATGCCCCAAAACCTAATCAAACTAAAAAAAACCCTTGCCCCATCGGCTGGGGCTGTAGAATACACCGATTGCATCTCTGCAGATGGGTAAGACCGCACCCCAACGAGTGTCCTAGATATGACACTAAACAATTTGATGGTGAGGTTCCAGTAATGCTGGAGCTTTGGAGAATGCAGAGTACCCCTTCATTGCCATCGCTACCAGCTCTGGCCCGGAGTGGTGGCACCTGATACGGCCGTAGGTCAAATAGAGCTAAACTGTCTACTTATGCGAAACTAAATTGTTTGAAGTAGAACTGTTTTGAGATTTAAGCTGTGTATTTATGTTAAACTGAATCGGTTGAAATAAAAATGTTTATAAGTACAAAAATGAATTAGAACTGTTTTGACATTTAACAGTATGTGGACAAAATAGTACTTATACTGAACTGAATTGTTTGAATTAGAACTGTTTGACTAAACTGAATAGCTTGAAATAGAAATGTTTTTGACAAACTGTGTACTCATGCTAAACTGAACTGTTTGAAAAAGAACTGGATTATTTGTATAAAAATGGATTTGGCATTAGATAACCTACAGAAGCTGATGTTATATAACATATGCCATGGATTTTTGGTTCGTTCCTAGTGACCCCGTGTGCTCTGACAAGCTGTCACGCTAAGATGAGTAAACAGGGATATGACAGCACATCTGGGCACTCGGGTACAACAATGTGTAACCGGAAGTAGACCACGTGATGAGAACTACACGGTCAGATTTAGACAGAGTGCAGAGAATCGGAGTCGAGTGGGGACTCGCAGCCGATCAGAGGTGTCTCGGCTTGCAAGGGGATGCAAGCGTTGGCACCCCCTGGCTCTCGGGAGAAGATATGGGAGGGGATCCTCTCTCTGAGTGTGTGTCTCTCTATCTATCTCTCAAACCAACAACAAACTGTGGGCCTTTTTAGAGAATAAAATGAGAGATATTTTTATAAAGAAGCGTGTTCATTGAAGTCGTACATCATCTTTGATTATGTTTCCGCTTGTATTTGTATTACGGCTATACAACAGCTGATATGCCATAAAAATCCAACAATCTACCCCATAAAACCAAACCTGACCAGATGTACCCTTCCAGCTGAGATTAGATGATCTGTTTTTATTTCAAAATCCCGGAGAATTTTGTGTGTCTTATTCTCCGAGACAGATTCTGGTTTATGCATATACCATTTGGCAGTATGGTTCCATCTCTTAGACAATTCTCTGGCCCAGTCGGCTGGGGCTGTTGAATATACTGACTGCTTCTCTGCAAAGGGATAAGACTCCCCTACCACCCAATGAGTAGATATGACACTGAACAATCTGATGGTGAGGTTCCATTAATGCTGGGGCTTTGAGGTGTGCAGAGCACCCCTCCATCACCATCACTCCCAGATCCACTCTAACCCAGAGTGGTAGCACCTGATAGGGTCCTATCTATGGATCAAATAAAACTAAACTGTGTACTTATGCTAAACTAAATTGCTTAAAATAGAACAGTTTTAACATTTAAACGGTGTACTTATGCTAAACTGAGTTGTTTGAAATAGAACAGTTTTTGAATAGAAGTAAACTGTATATTTATGCTAAACTAAATTGCTTAAAATAGAACTGTTTTTGAATAGAAGTAAACTGTGTACTTATGCTAAACTGAACTGCTTGAAATAGGACTGTTTTAACGTTTAAACTTTCTACTTACGCTAAACAGAATTGTTTGAAATAGAACTGTATTTGAATAGAAGTAAACTATGTACTTATGCTGAACTGAACTGCTTGAAATAGAACGGTTTTAACATTTAAACTGTGTACTTATGCTAAACTGAACTGCTTGAAATAGAACTGTTTTTGAATAGAAGTAAACTATGTATTTATGCTAAACGGAATTGCTTGAAATAGAACTATTTTAACATTTAAACTGTGTTCTTATGCTAAACTGAATTGTTTGAAATAGAACTGTTTTTGAATAGAAGTAAACTATGTACTTATGCTAAACTGAGTTGTTTGAAATAGAACTGTTTTTGAATAGAAGTAAACTGTGTATTTACGCTAAACTAAATTGTTTGAAATAGAACTGTTTTTGAATAGAAGTAAACTGTGTACTTATTCTAAACTGAACCGCTTGAAATAGAACTGTTTTAACATTTAAACTGTGTTCTTATGCTAAACTGAACTACTTGAAATAGAACTGTTTTTGAATAGAAATAAACAGTGTACTTATGCTAAACTGAATTGCTTGACATAGGACTGTTTTAAAATTTAAAATGTGTTCTTATGCTAAACTGAACTGTTTGAAATAGAACTGTTTTTGTATAGAAGTAAACTGTGTACCTATGCTAGACTGAATTGTTTGAAATAGAACTGTTTTTGAATAGAAGTAAACTTTGTACTTACGCTAAACTGGACGGCTTGAAATAGGACTGTTTTAACATTTAAACTGTGTACCTACGCTAAACTGAATTGTTTGAAATAGAACTGCTTTTGAATAGAGGTAAACTGTGTACTTATGCTGAATTGAATTGCTTGAAGTAGGACTGTTTTAACTTTTAAACTGTGTACTTATGCTAAACTGAATTGCTTGAAATAGAACTGTTTTTGAATAGAAGTAAACAGTGTACTTATGCTAAACGGATTTGTTTAAAATTTAATTCGGCGTTAAATGACCCGCAAAAAGTTGATACGCTGTAAAACAAAATAACCAACCAACCAACCAAAAGACTTCTCAGTGGATCATGGGCAAATAATTCTTCTTCTTCAACTTATCTTCATCGCCATCATAAATCATCATGATCATCATTATGACAGTTATCTCCATCAAAATCATCATCTTTGTTATTATCATCATCATAATTATTATCAATATCAACAGCATTATTATTATTTTTATTACCGTCATCACAATCATCATCATTATTATTGTAGCATATTGACTCCGGCCAAGCTGTCAAAATAGGAAATGCACCTGTGTAAATAACAGGTGCATCCGGTCGAGGAATATCAGGATATAACCTTGCCCGTAGACGGGTTGAATGAGTGCGATTTGTGACGCCCACAAGCAGAAGGTGGACGACAAACAATTATATAACTCGGTGCACAGGAAGTTCAATCAGTTGGAGAGAAGGTGTGGTAGGAAGAACCAGCGCCCAGAGAGGCTGGGCTCCCGGTTGAGCAGCCCAGGAGAACGGGAAAGAAACGCTGTTATGGCCATAAGAGTGGGGTGGGTCAATATGTTGCAATTCTGTTCCGTCTCCAACTCACCTCTCACACAGAAAAAACCTTTAGTAACCCTTTCGAACCCTTTCAAATAAAGTGAGAGGTGTATTTTTCTAAAGAACTGTGTCGCTCGTTTTTATTGTGTCGTCCTTATGATTTTGCATGCATGCATATATGTATGTATAGTTGGTCGTGGCTATTGTGGGGATTTAGGAATTAACAATAAAACTCCCAACCGGATATTGACTCGTCGGCTGCCACATACAAAATGTATAAACGCGTCGCCACGCATAAGGCTCCACGCATCCATCTGGTTAAAAATCAGAAAAAAAGAAAAATAATAAAAAGTAAAGTAGCCAATGGGAAGCGGTCGCGCCAAAATTAGAAGGATTTTGGAGTGGCGAATTTGGAGCCGGTGGAGAGAGATAAATACTCAGGTTTTCTGTGAACCGGGTCTTGTCAGGGAGTGTCCGTCGAACCAACAACATCATTTTGCTGTCTGGTGTTTTGGGCACCACGCTACGTCTTGGGACGCAGCGTTGGTTAGTCCCTTCAAGTAAATAAAGGAAAGTATGGAAGAAATGTTTTCGTCTCTTATCTGTTTCTATCTTTTCTTTTTGTATATTTCTTTTGGGACTTTCTTTGGACAAAGCATTGCGCCAACCAGTCAACGTGGGGTAAAATAATATAACCAAAATATGGAGTCAGATATCTTACGGCAACACAGCCTTGCCCTTAGCCCCTGACCTTCAAAAAGCCCCTTTAAACCCCACATTGGTGACACTATACAACATTATCATCATTATCGTTATCATTAGTAGCAACAGCAGTTACGATATTATCACTATCATCATCATTATCGGCATTATCATCATCAACCTTATTAATATTTTTCATCATCATCATCATTATCATCATCATCAGCAGCAGCAGCAGCAACGTTAATATTAATATAATTTATATTATCACTATCATCATCATTATCGGCATTATTATGAATATTATTATTGTCATCATCAGCATCATTATCATCATAATTAGAACCGGCCCTTGGCCTTGTGGGTAGAGTTGTTTACCACTGGCCCGGGAGACCGGGGTTCAATCCCAGGTTGAGTCATGCCAAAGACTCAAAAACTGATACTTGATGCCGGCCTGCTTAACGCTCAGCATTATAAGGTAAGGATCAAGGTTAAACTGGAGCAATCAAGGGAATGGAGCAGAGTCCTCCCCTACATCTCGGGGTAGTAGCTATTGAAAAAGGAACCTTCGAGTCGTCCTCGACTAAGGTCACCAACTTTACTTATATATATATATATATATATGAACACTCTTGTTTGCTTCGGGTGGTCATATTTTATGGCATATCAACATTTGTGGATTATTTAATGCCAAATCCTGTTTCGGTCCATTGCTCTATTGGGTAGAGTGTTCGCCAATGGCTTTGGAGTTGGGGTTCAATTCCAGGTCGACTCATACCAAAGACAGAAAAAAATGGTACTTGATACATCCTCGCTTAACACTCAGCATTATAAGGTAAGGATCAAGGGTAAACTGGAGCAATCAAGGGAATGGAGCAGCGTCCTCCCCTACATCTCGGGTTAGTTGCTATTGAAAAGAGAGCCTTCTGGTCGCCCTCGACTCCAGTCGGCCAACTAACTTTATTAACTTGGAGATGAGATGGGGAAAAACAAAGCATGAAAAAAAAAAACAAGTAACTGCAATCGACAGAAAAGCTGCAATATACAAAAGTCAAGTCTACGATTCTTGAAAATAAATGTCTGCAGAATGTTGATATAAATGCACAAAAATGAATTCCTTGCGACTGCCTGATATTGTGAAGAATATTCAGAAGGAATTTTAAGAGTTTCTGAGCTGCTGTTTCTGTTGGAGACTGCAAAGAAAAAACAAGAAAAAGAAAAAAAAAAAGAAGAAAAGAAACATCTGCGTTGTCTTGTTGAAGAAATTCCCATGTGACGGGTATTTTGAGGACATCAAAGTCTGCGAGTTGAGTCGAATACAACGGAGTGTTT
>OY757945.1:16265770-16450770 GCA_963585895.1 Sepioteuthis lessoniana | reverse complement strand
TTCCTAGTTGTTGTCATTCTATCGTCTATCGTCTTGTCTGCATCGTTTCTGGTGACTGTAATTAGTCCTCGTTCGTGTTTTTCTATGTAGTCTCCGAGCCGTTGTATCGATGCATCAACGCTGTCTTCGATGCTAGCAAGTCCTATTCCTAAAACCATACAACTGTGGGCAAATTATTTGCATTAAATAAAAATACTTGAAACTGTATCATTTGTTGACAGTTATTCATATTAGATAGGAATACTTGAAATCATATAACTGTGTGCAAATTATTTGTATTAGATCGGAATATTTGAAACCATTCAAATGTGGGAAAATTATTTGTATTTGATTGGATTACTTGCAACCATATTACCATGTGCAAATCATTTGTATTAGAATAGAATACTTGAAACCATATTACTGCGTGCAAATTATTCGAATTAAATAGGAATACTTGAAACCATAGAACTGTGTGCAAAATATTTTTAATAGATAGAAATACTTTAAACCAGACAATTGTGTGCAAATTATTTGTAATAGATAGGAATACTTGAAACCAGACAATTGTTTGCAAATTATTTGTATTAGATAGGAATACTTAAAACCATAGAACTGTGTGCAAATCATTTGTAATAGATAGGAATACTTGAAACCAGACAATTGTTTGCAAATTATTTGTATTAGATAGGAATACTTAAAACCATAGAACTGTGTGCAAATTATTTGTAATAGATAGGAATACTTGAAACCAGACAATTGCTTGCAAATTATTTGTATTAGATAGGAATACTTGAAACCAGACAATTGTGTGCAAATTATTTGTAATAGATAGGAATACTTGAAACCAGACAATTGTGTGCAAATTATTTGTAATAGATAGGAATACTTGAAACCAGACAATTGTGTGCAAATTATTTGTAATAGATAGGAATACTTGAAAGAAGACAATTGTTTGCAAATTATTTGTATTAGATAGGAATACTTAAAACCATAGAACTGTGTGCAAATTATTTTATGTAGATAGAAATACTTGAAACCATGTTAACGCGTGAAAATTATTTGTTTTAGATCGGAATACCCTATATTACCTAACTGTATGCGAAGAAAAAACTCATATCAACAACAACACAAAAAATGTAAATACGAACATTTAATGAGTGCGATTCCCTGACCTCTTGGCATAAAATGACCCTAGATGGGTTAACATGCCGCTAAAATCAATTGATCATTTTTGGTGCTGTAGGAATGCTTGCGTTAGATTCCTTCGTCGTCCAACCATTCATACACTGGTTACTCGGGAAAACCTCACCAAATGCCAAAGTTTATATTTATGAGAATTAACGTATTTCTTGACAGTGCCCGACTTGTAAAATCCGTGGTCACCACGTGGGCAGTTTAAAATTGCATTTTACCCTCACCCTCTTTGAACAAACCCCAAAAACGTTGCAATACGCTGAAAAATTCTACTCTCATTTAGCTGGGTATTTAGTTGAGGAATAGTTGGACAAGAAATATCTTCAGGGGCCTCATTTGAAAAATATATATATATATATATATATGTGTGTGTGTGTGTGTGTGTGTGTGTGTGTTGTGTGTGTGTGTGTGTGTATGCGTGTGTGTGTTTTTGCAGTCATAGTTTTACTTACAAAGAAAAAAAAAGAAAAATTATGAAAAATGTCTTTTATTGACAGCCAAATTCAGTTGCTTTTTTTGTGTTCGTTTTGTATCTTCCGTTCGTTTATTTATCAAATTCTTTCTTTCTTTCTTTAATTTCTTTCTTTCTTTCTTTTCTTATTTCTTTCCTCCTTTCTTTTTTTCTTTTTTTTTTTGCCTATTTCTTTCTCTCTTTGTCCATTTCTTTCTTTCTTTCTTTCTTTCTTTCTTTCTTTCTTTCTTTCTTTCTTTTTACCAATTTCATTCTCTCTTTATCCATTTCTTTCTTTTTTCTTTTTTCTTTCTTTCTTTCTTTTGCATATTTCTTTCTCTCTTTATACATTTCTTTCTTTCTTTCTTTCTTTCTTTCTTTCTTTTGATTATTTCTTTCTTTCTTTTCTTATTTCTTTCTTTCCTTCTTTCTTTCTTTCTTTCTGTGCCTATTTCTCTCTCTCTTTATCCATTTCTTTCTTTCTTTCTTTCTTTTGATTATTTCTTTCTTTCTTTTCTTCTTTCTTTCTTTCCTTCTTTCTTTCTTTCTTTCTTTCTTTCTCTCTTTCTTTTTACCAATTTCTTTCTCTATCCATTTCTTTCTTTCTTTCTTTCTTTCTTTTGATTATTTCTTTCTTTCTTTTCTTATTTCTTTCTTTCCTTTTTTCTTTCTTTCTTTTTGTGCCTATTTCTCTCTCTCTTTATCCATTTTTTTTTCTTTCTTTCTTTCTTTCTTTCTTTCTTTTGCCTATTTCTCTCTCTCTTTATCCATTTTTTTTTCTTTCTTTCTTTCTTTCTTTCTTTCTTTCTTTCTTTCTTTTGATTATTTCTTTCTTTCTTTTCCTATTTTTTTCTTTTCTTATTTCTTTCTTTCTTTCCTTCTTTCTTTCTTTCTTTCTTTTTGTGCCTATTTCTTTCTCTCTTTATCCATTTCGCTCTTTCTTTTTTATTTTAATTTTTCTTTTGCATATTTCTTTCTTTTGCATATGCTTTTTTGTTTTTTAATCCATTTGTTTGTTTGTTTGTTTTTTCTTTCTTTCTTTTTTATTCATTGCTTTGATTCGTGGTTTGTTTCTTTCTTTCTGTTTTGGTTCATATCATAATCCTTTTGATTCTTATCCCTCCCTTTTTCTCTCACTATCTCTCTCTCTCTCTTTCTTTCTCCCCCCCTCTCTCTCTCTCTCGCTCTCCTTCCCACTCTTTTTCTCTCTTTCTCTCTCTCCCAGCTCTCCCAATCTATTTTTGAATGGGAGGGGTCCCCCGTGGCGTAGTATATAGAGCTGGAGTGTCATCTCATAGTTTGCCCAGTCGGCTGGGGCTGTAGAATACACTGACTGCTTCTCTGCGTAGGGGTAAGGACCCCACAACGAGTGTCCTGGATTATGACACTAAACAATCTGATGCTGATGTTCCAGCAATGCAGGAGCTTTGGGGAATGCGGAGTACCTCTTTATTGCCATTGCCCCCATGTCCACTCTGGTCCGGAGTGGTAGCACCTGATAAGGGTCCTATCTATGGGTTAAATAGAACTAAACGGTGGTTGGCGTTTACTGTTTTTATACATTTAAACTGCGTATTTATGCTAAACTGAATTATCTGAAATTGAACTGTTTTTAACATTGAAACTGTACTTACACTAAACTGAATTATTATATATAAGTGCTTGAATAGTTTGAAATAGAAATTTTTTTGACGATTAAACTGTGTACTTATGCCAACCTGAACTGTTTTAAATAGAACAGATTATTTACATAAAAATGGATTTGGCGTTAAATAACCTACAAAGGTTGATATGCCATAAAACCCAAACCAAACCCAACCAAATGCAGAGTTAGTGCGTTCAAACATAAGTTGTGCGCATGGGAAAGGCTTGAACTTTCTTATCTCTTCAGCTAGGGATTAAATAGTACCTATTTATTCTTGCTAATAATATTAACGAAATCAACATACTACAAGACACCTTCCAAAAAAATTCTGTTCTTAACTTTACTCATGAACTAAACAAAAACAATAAAATTTCCTTTTTAGAGGTTCTCATTGATACTAACAATAATAATAACTTCACTACCTCTACTTACAAAAAACCCTTTTGTAATAACTCCTGTACCCTCAACTTTAAAAGTGAATGCCCCTTCAGATATAAAAAAAGCAATGATTTATAATCTGATATCCCGTGCCAAACTGATCTCCTCCTCCAAAACAATATTTTATAAAGAGGTAGAAGACATAAAAATGGCTCTCATCAATAATGGGTTTCCTAACATATATTGTTGATGAACAAATCAAACGTATGATTAAAAATGTTAACCAACAAAATAAACACTGTACTACTCCACCCAGTCAACAAACATATATCAAACATTTTTACCGTAACCAAATGCACTAGAATTATAAATCAGATGAAAAAATATTAAAAACATTGATTCACAGAAACATACTCCCCACTGATCCTAATAAAAAAATAAAACTTATTATATATCATAATAAGTTTAAAACCTCCAACCTAGTCATTAGAAATAATTCCACTCCCTCAATAGGAGTTTTGCAAAAAACCAACGTTATATATAAATTTAAATGTCCTTTAGGAGATTTTATCCCTGATAATAATAATATATATGTTGGTTTAACCTCAACTACCCTGTCGAGGAGACTTACAATTCACCTTTCTGACACAAAAAAACATTCATGCCCAACAACACAATAACGGAAAATTCTCACCGATAACACAACAATATTAGAACATCAAAATAATAAACAAAAACTACAGATTCTCGAAGCACTACATATTAGAAACATGCAACCTACACTTAATAGAACTAATTTTCAAACCAGTGCTAATGTACTTAAATGTCTTTAGCTACTGACACTATTTATAGAAACACATTTAAAAGCAAGAAGGTTAACACGCCATTAAATAAATTATTTACACTATTATCATCGTCTTATTTTGTCCAGTCGGCTGGGGCTGTAGAATACACCGACTGTACCACTGCAGAGGGGTAAGATCCCCCCCCCAATGACTGTCCTGCATATGACACTAAACAATCTGATGATGAGGTTTCAGTGATGCTGGGGCTTTGGGGAATATGGAGCACACCTTCATTGCCATCATTCCCAAGTCCACTTTGCCCCGGAATGGTAGCTCCTAATAGGGCCCTATCTATGGTTTGAATAGAGCTAAACTGTCTACTTATGCGAAAGTAAATTGTTTGAAGTAGAACTGTTTTGAAATTTAAGCTGTGTATTTATGTTAAACTGAATCGGTTGAAATAAAACTGTCTATATGTACAAAAATGAAATAGAACTGTTTTGACATTTAACTGTGTGTGGACAAAAGCAGTACTTGTACTAAACTGAGTTGGTTGAATTAGAACAGTTTTTCTAAACTGAATAGCTTAAAACAGAAATGTTTTTGACAATCAAACTGTACTTACATTTAAACTGCGTGCTTATGCTAAACTAAATTATTTCAAATAGAACTGTTTTTTGACATTGAAACTCTATTTACTCGAAACTGAATTGTTTAACATAGAACTGTTTTGTCATTTAATTGTGTGTAAACAAAATCTGTACTTTTACTAAACTGAATTAGCTGAATAAAAACTGCTTGACTAAATTGAGTAGCTTGAAATAGAAATGTTTTTCACAATTAAACTGTACTTACATTTAAACTGCGTACTTATCCTAAACTGAATTGTTTGAAATAGAACTATTTTCATAAAATTAATTTAACGTAAAATAACCTACGAGGGTTGATATGCCATAAAACCCAAACAGCCAAACCAACCAAACCTCGTCTTAATGGTTGTATAAATGATGTTTTGGTCACTGTACAGTAGGGCCTTCTTCAGATGTATTTTGTCGTAGTCGATTGAATATATAAATCGAAAATACCTAAAATCTATCGAATACTAAAAGGAAAAAAAAAGAGAATCTGAAGAAGGCCGTTGGGTACCGCGGCCGAAATGGCATGTGTATTACAAAATAGGTGAGAACAATATGGATTACTGAGGTGGATGAACTAGTGAATCAAAAATTTTGCAATATTTTGGAAGTATATGAGGCACAATTTGGTAGGTCCGGATGCATTTGCCGAGGCCGTGAAAGGGATAAACTACACTGACTAGTGAGATGTCGAGCTCGCCTGATACTCCCCGATGCCAGTCACCGGATTTGTCTCTGTGGCTTGGAGCGCGGCCTTTGAATCCACTATTTTTAGGGCTATCTGACCTTGCTTAATCATTGAGGTTTTTGTAAAAAAAAGTGAGGCTGGCGACCGTGGTCGGTTGTCGAGGGTGACCCGAAGGCTCCATTTTCAATAGCTACTGCCACTTCTTTATTTTGATTGCTCCACTTTACCCTTGATACGAACCTTCTAATGCCGAGTGTTAAGCAAGGAGGTATCAGATACCATTTTAAGTCCTTGGTATGACCCGACCTGGGACTGATCCTCGGTCCCGGCGAAATTTCATCAACCATCTCGTTAATGTACGTTAATCAACAGCGGGTTTACCTTTTGCATAACGGATATTTTCATTTGCTTTCCAGTTCTTACCAATAAAGCTTGAGTACCCACATTAGACTACAGGGTGGAACGATAAAATTGTCGTCCTAAAGAAAACAACACTACAGCTTTATTTTAAAACTTTTATTGAAAAAATCAATTCAGCTAACTTGATTATGTAGTTGAGCTGATATCTACATGGTGGAACGATAAAATTGTCGTCCTAAAGAAAACAACTCTACAGCTTTATTTTAAAACTTTTATTGAAAAAATCAATTCAGCTAACTTGATTATGTAGTAGAGCTGACATCTATTCAATGTAGCCGCCGTCAGCCTCAATCACCGCCTCGATACGGATCCGGAACTGGGAGCATGCCTTTTCCGCAAGCGCCGGCGGGAGCTCGGCGAATACTCGGCGGATAGCGGTGATCAGGCTGGCTTTGGTGTTGTGGGAGGTCATGTTGGTGATGTTCTCGACGTATGACCAAACGAAGTAGTCCAGCAGGTTCAGTTCGAGGGAGGGGGGAGCAGTGAGAGAAGGGTTCAAAGTCGTAGCACTTCTTCTGAAGCCAAGCCTGGGTCTCTTTGGACTTGTGGGCTGGCGCCGAGTCCTGCTGCCACACCCAGGGTCTGCCACCGACCACCTGATTGCACCAGAGGATCACCACACTCTTCAGCACATTCAGGTACACTTTGGTGTTGACTTTCAAGCCGACTTCGAAGATGTGAGGTGGCATGACGTGGCCCTCACTTGAAACCACATCAAAGACCATAACTATAGCCGTCCGACTGGTGGTCCGATGCGTTGAGCTACGCCCTCAAGCGTTGAACCGTCCAGATTTGCATTTTGAGGGTACTGGCAATGATCCTGTTGTCATAACTTGGATCGGTAGAAAGCATGGGTTGTACAGCGGCGCATCTCCGATCTCTCTCGTTGAACAATGTGTCACTTTCAGACATGATAGAAGGCTCCTATTGCTCTTGGGATTTGTACACAACTGGCCAACTAGTAGATGGTCTGCAACAAAAAAAAGAAAACCGGTTTTTATTAAACGGAAATGGAATCATGTCGTCTTTTCTAGGGCAACAATTTTATCGTTCCCCCCTGTACATTACGCGTTCACCTATGCGGCTTTTAAATCACACACAGAGTGAAGCAATGCACAGCGTGCCAGCGCACCGACTAACATGAGACTATCAACTACAACGGGTATCAGATTACGGCTTGAACTTTTCGGTCTTGTGATATGGAACTCGAAGAAGAACCAAGAGGAACGTTTACTTGCACACGCAAACATTTTGAAGTATGTAAAACTTGAGTGCCGGAAGTGGTCGATACACAAGGAACGCATGGGTCAATATACGCATGCTCTGCGTCTAATTGGGCGGAAGTAAATCTATAATGCTGCAAAGTTTGTTTGTTTTTTTTTTTCTAAACCTAGACTCTCTGATGACCAGCTGCATCTAAAGGTCTCTTTTTCCAATTTGTACATCGATCTTTTCATAGGAGAAAATCTTGACCCGGAAGGGTGGGTGGAGTATGTTGAGTGTTCGGCTGGGGGAATTGAAGCGTTTACACTAAGTTAAGGGGTCTGTGTCGCGACAAGACTTTCTTGGGATGTTTGAAATGTCAGTGGGTCCTTTTATTTGACGGTGGAGATGTTGCTAATATGAATTATTTATTTCAACTTGTTATTGTCTGTTGTTTTCTGTTTCAGACTGCCAACGCCATTTTTATTGGGTTCTGTTTTAACAATGGGTTATCTTCGTCTCTTCAGAGATCGTTATCTAGATTTTTTCTTTTTTTTTTAAGTGATTCTTCACCTCATACATTCTTTAGTTTTGTACTGATACATTTTATCATTGTTTATTTATTTGTTTGTTTATTCGTTTGTTTGTTTGTTCGTTCGTTTCTTTCTTTCTCATTCTAATCAAATAAATACATTCCTTTCTTTTAGGAAATGTTGAAATATTTCTTTAATCGATTTTGCTTTGTTATTTTCCATTTCTTTCTTTCTTTCTTTCTTTCTTTCTTTCTTTCAATACCATTCTTTCTTTCTTTCTTTCTTTCTTTCTTTCTTTCTTTCTTTCTTTCAATACCATTCTTTCTTTATTTATTTCAATACCTTTCTTTATTTATTTCAATACCTTTCTTTCTTTCTTTCTTTCTTTCTTTCAATACCATACCTTTCTTTCTTTCTTTCCTTCTTTCTTTCTTTCTTTCATTCAATACCTTTCTTTCTTTCTTTCTTTCTTTCTTTCTTTTAATACCATTTTCATTCTTTCTTCCTTTCTTCCTTTCTTTCTTTCTTTCATTCAATACCTTTCTTTCTGTCTTTCTTTCTTTCTTTCAATATCATTTTTTCTTTCTTTCTTTCTTTCTTTCTTTCTTTCTTTCTTTTAATACCTTTCTTTCTTTTTTTTTTCCTTTCTTTCAATATCTTTCTTTGAAGACTTTGAAGTTTCAGTTTTAATATTTCTAATTTCTCTTGTATATCAACTTTAATAACACTGTGTATTTTTTCCCATTAACTTTCACTTTAAAAGATTGTAAAATAAGTCTTCGTTTTTCAAGAAGTGCGAAGATTTTAGACAAATAACAATTAATAAATTTGAGTCAAGCGGAAAATGGCTCGCTACCTCAGAAAAAAATCTAAACAAACATGGAAAATATCAAATAATAAGATATTAAAATATTAAAATAATAAAAAATATCAAATCTATCTATCTATCTATCTATCTATCTTTGATATTAGAAATATTAAAATATTTTTTTCTAATGAAAAATCCAAAAAAAAATGGAAACCCTTAAAATATTGTTTAGGTACATCCATGGCGGCAACACACCACAAGGCACCAACTATACGGCCACCTGCCTCCCATCACGAAAACTATCCGAGTTAGACGAACCAGACACGCAGGACACTGCTGGAGAAGCAGAGACGAGCTCATAAGTGATGTACTCTTGTGGACCCCCACACATGGCCGTGCAAAAGCAGGACGACCAGCACGAACATACATTCAGCAACTATGTGAGGATACGGGATGTTGTCCAGAAGACCTGCCTGAGGCGATGAACGATAGGGAAAAGTGGCGAAAGAGGGTCAGGGATATCCGTGCTAGCGGCACGACATGATGATCATGATGATGATATATACGAGGATCGTTAAATAAGTTTCCATACTTTTTCGTATGGGCACTTTCATTGATAGTACACACATGAAACTCTAGTCCCCTTCGAAGTAATCTCTTCCGGCTGCAATGCACTTGTTGTACCGTTTCAACAACTTCGGCAAGGCCCCATGGAAGTCCTCTTGTGTGAGCGTGTCAATGACCATTGTCACAGCCTCTTTCATCTCCTCAATTGTCTTATAACGACAGCCTCTGAGCTTAGGGAATAACCAAAAGTCACAGGGAGCAAGGTCTGGACAATAGGGAGGCCGAGGAACTGTCTTGATGCCCATCTTGCTCAAATAGTCTGTGACAAGGATGGAGTTGTGGACTGGTGCATTGTCCAGCTAGAAATGCCACTGACCCAATTTGAAGAGTACTGGCCTCTTCCGACGGAATCTCATCCTGAACTCCCTTAAAACCTCAACATAGTAACCCTAACCCTAACCCTTTGGCCAATCAACTCTGGTGTATTGACTTCCTTACTCCTGCCACACCTCTCACCATCCCTCACAGACTGCCTGCCTTCCTTGAATCTCTTATGCCACTCAAAAACTGATGCTCGATTCATGCAAGATGGTCGAAAAGCAGTCTGAAGCATTACATACGACTTCGATAGGAAATACATTTGTTATCCAGCCATTTCTGACACATTGTTCTCGCAAATTCTCATATTTTTCTAAGTTACGCTGATGTGCCCAGTCGAAATTTTCTTCAAAAGGGACCGTTAATTCAATAACGAAAACTTTTTTTGCTTTAACGGACCAAATGACAGTATCTGGACGCTTTGTTGTTAACGTTATTTCAGTTGGAAATATGCAGTTATGTTTTAAATCGGTTGCGACGTGCCAGTCCGTGCAGCTCTCAAGCAATGATGGTTTACGCATATTTTTACGTGCAAGTTTCGAAATATATATATATATATATATATATATATGCACTTAGTTTTATTTATACACCCAAGCACACATGTAAACATTATATACACACATACATATACACATACATATTTTTTATATGCACGTGTATATATTCATATACGTAGCTATGTATACATATACATATATATATATATATATATATATACATACATATAAAAAATACATACGGAAATTTATATATACATAAATATATATACGTACACATTTATACAAATACACATACATATCTATATTTACCAACCTCTCCACTCGGGCAGGATATAACACAAGGTCAATTTTGAAGCCGAGTTTAACAGGTTTGAATCCAGTGTTTTCCTTCTCCTAGACTAGTCGCCTCACCAAGGCTGAAGAACCTAGATACGTACATATGTACATATATGCAAACACATAAATATACATATATATATATATGCATTTATACACATATATATCCATACATATACATATACACGTGTATGCATACATATACATACCCATATATTTATACATACATATATACGCATATATGCATGTATATATATATATATATATATATATGACGTAGACCGACAACTCGCTTTTCCAACGGAAGTAACATCAACTCGCCAGCGTCCAGATTTCGTCATTTGGTCAGTTAATTCAAAAAAAGTTATCAGTGCCCGTGGTGTAATGGTTATCGTCACAGGATATGGACACGGCGATACGAGTTCAATTCCTGGACAAGACTGATTGCATTTCACATAGCACTAATACCCTTGGGAAAGGTATGAATCCAATTATTCTCCCCCCAGCTATGGATAAATAGTAGGGCAGACTAGGTTCTTCAGCCTTGGTGAGGCAACTAGTCTAGGAGAAGGAAAACTCTGAATTCAAACCTGCTAAACTCCGCTTTAAAAATTGACCTTGTGTCATATCCTGCCCGAACGGAGGGGTTGGGTAAATAGGATCAATGCAGAATTAACGATCCCTTTCGAGACCAACATCGATTGGGCGCATCAGCGGAAATTGGAAAAGTACGAAGACCTACGTGAACAGTGTATTAAAAATGGCTGGTTAATAGACATATTTCCTCTTGAGATTGGATGTCGAGGTTTCATTTCGAACGCAACCTCTACATTTTTAATCAAAATCGGACTTTCACCTGCAAAGGAGAATATATAAAAACGATCCATAACTAGGCTGTAACTGCATCTGAACGGATATGGCATTCGTACAGATTAAACACCATCCAATAAAGTCTGGTAGTATTGTGAGATACTGCTGGGGCGCCCTGGGTTAATGGTAATAATGCTTCGGCCCCGAAACCATGCCTGAACCTAGGGTCATCATCTGATGAAGACTTTACTGGAAGCAAAACTGCTTCTTTTGCGGCAGTTTTTGTATATAATATAATATATATAGATAGATATATATGCATATGTATGTACATATACACATACATACACACATATATACACATACATAAAAGTATACAGTAAATTTATTCACACGCACATAAGCACACACACACACACACACACACATATATATATATATATATATATGTAAACTTTGGATTGCACTCAGTGGGAAGCCCAAGACTGAGAACTGATGGAAGAGCCTCGAGGGAGACCAGAAATAGTGCCACCAAGCGGATACATTTTCTTGTTGCCCCCCCCTTGGCTTTCGAGAAAGAAGAATGAGAAAAATCTAATTAATGAATTGAAAATAGAGTGAACGAAAACAAACAGTTCTTTCAGAAACTTTTAAACATAAACACCAGCGATATGTGGCAAGAATGATAGCTGCTTCAGTACTCTACATGTTATGGAGTTGGCAACCGTAGTCGAGGGCGACCCGAAGGCTCCCTTTTCTATAGCTACTACACCGAGGTGTAGGGAAGGGCGCTACTCCTTTCCTTGGATTGCTCCACTTTACCCTTGATACGTACCTTCTAATGCTGAGTGTTAACCACGGAGATATCAAGTACCATTTTTTGAGTCTTTGGTATGACTCGACATGGGAATGAACCCCGGTCACCTGGGCCATTGGCAAACACTACCCACTCGGCTAATCGTTGTACAACAACTATTCAGTGTGGCTAGACACACGAGATGCTTCAAGATAAGTTCGAAACCCGACAGAAGTCAAGTCTTAATCCAAAGCTATCGTCCCTCTCAGCGTAAGCGAAGGAATTTTACGTATATATTTATTTACATGTACGCTTATCAGCTACCGGAGTGCTCATTACATGAAAAGAGCTTTGCATTTACGCATATGTGGAAGCCGGCAATTCCTCACTAGAGTACTCAACCCACGTGGTGAATTCAATAAGATTCCAGACTTTTTTGTACTGGCATTTAGAATTGGCGTAGACTCTTGAAAATTCAGTATGTTATTGTTATACAGCTTATGAGACGACTGACCAACTTTTATGATTTCAGGTTCAAATGAACAGCTACAGCAGCAATTGGAATACATACACCCTACTAAAGCCTGATTGTCACAGCTGGTGAATTTCAAAAATGCAATCTAACACTTGAGAAGAACGATATGCAATAAAATCCTGTTTTAAACTTGGAAAAAATGCCACAGAAACCTATGGAATGCTTCAGACTGCTTTTGGAGCATCTTGCATGAATCGAGCATCAGTTTTTGAGTGGCATAAGAGATTCAAAGAAGGCATGGAGTCTGTGAGGGATGATGAGAGGTGTGGCAGGAGTAAGGAAGTCTGAACACCTGAGTTGATGGCCAAAGGGTTAGGGTTACTATGTTGAGGTTTTAAGGGAGTTCAGGAAGAGATTCCTAGGGAAGAGGCCAGCACTCTTCAAATCGGGTCAGTGGCATTTCCACGATGACAATGCACCAGTCCACAACTCCATCCTTGTCACAGACTATTTGACTAAGGCAGTTCCTCACCCTCCCTATAGTCCAGACCTTGCTCCTTGTGACTTTTGCTTATTCCCTAAGCTCAGAGGCTGTCGTCGTTATGAGACAATTGAGGAGACAAAAGTGACTGTGACATAAGTCACTGACACGCTCACACAAGAGGACTTCCATGGGGCCTTGCCGAAGTTGTTGGAACGGTGCAACAAGTGCATTGCTGTTGGAGGAGATTACTTCGAAGGGGACAACAGTTTCATGTGTGAACTATTAATTAAAGTGCCCATACGAAAGTCTGGAAACTTATTTCATGATCCTCGTATATATATATATATATATATATATCATCATAATTAAGTCGCACTGCTAACACGGATTTCCCTGACCTTCTGTCCCTATCATCCAGCGATCCTGGTAGATCTTCAAAACGATATCCTGAGTCTGAGCTGCTGTAGGTAATTTATTACTGGTAGGCCAACATAGACACGTTCGTGCGTAGGGGTCCATAGAAGAACGTTTCTTATGAGTCTCCCCCATATTGTGTTCGTCTTACTTGGATAGTTTGTGAGATGGGAGGTAAGCGGCCGTGTAGAGGTCCATAGAAGAACGTTACTTATGAGTTTGTCCTTGCTTCTCCAGCATTGTCCCACATGTATTGTCTCATATTGCCAAAATATTGTGTCTCATATTGCCAAAATATAGCGTGACACGATTGATGGTGGTATACAAACTAAGCATTGATGGTAACCAATAGAAATAAATCCAACAGTATGAGGAAAACAGAAAACCAAAGGGATGAATTTATCATAGTTACAATATTTTTTGCAATTATATTATTTTTCTTTCATTTCTTTTCTCAAAAAATTGACAATTTTGCTTTTAACATTTTGAAAAGGAGATTTAATGAATCTTCAAATCCGTTGTATCTCCTAGTGTTGTATATTGACCTTCGACCCGGCCAGACATTCCATTCCAAAGACGAGGAAGTTGCATGTTCCATTGGCGTAGGTGGGCTTGGCTGACAATATGGGACAAGGTAAAATCCTGCGGTACAGTCATAGACTGATGCACCGGAAGAGAGTGACATGTGAACTGCATGACAGTTATTTCCGCTCGATGACAATCAAACATGCCATTCCAAACATTGAGTGGGCGATTGAACTATTATATAACTCGGTGAAGACAGGAAGTCAGTTGAGTTTGGAGACCAGACCCGTTGGTGACAAGATGTGGTAGAGAAAGCCAGCACCCAGCGGAGTTGTCCCTCGGGCCTCCGGTTGAGCAGCCCTGGAGAACGAGAAAGACACAACGCTGATGGCCATAAGAGTGGGGGTCAATATATTGCAGTTCTGTTCGGTCTCCAACTCCCTCTCACAGTAAAACCTTGAGTAACCCTTTTCGAACCCTTTCAAATAAAGTGAGAGGTATATTTTTTTAAAGACTGTGTCGTTCGTCTTTATTATTGCGTCAATATGTATTGTGCATGTATATGTGTATATATGCATATTTATTATGTGGCTATACAACACTAGAAGTTCCACACGTTTAAACATCATTGCTTGTGCCAACTTTTTCTCTTCTAATGTGTGTGTGTAAATATACATATAGATATATACTCCCCTACCCCCGTAATGTTGTGTTCTCTGGCGAATGAAGTAATCGTGTTGCCATTAGTATTTATAGCAAGCCTCTTCATATAAGAATTGAGGTCTCAGTAGCCGTTAAACGGATGTATGTAAACAATAGTAATTGTGATTCATAACCGTTTAAAATTTACTTCGCTGCTACTGGCTCCTCGTGGCTGAGGGATAGAAGCTTAGATTGGCGTTTGATTCAACCGGGTTTCGATCCCAGCACGGGAAGCTAATATGTCTAGCCACACAGGTGAGTTCTAATAGAACGAAGCAGATCTGTCTTTAGATGACTATATTTATATATATATCATTGAGAAACAAGAAAATCAGGAAGTATATTCCATAGTGAACTATACTTATTGATTTTTTAATTATATTTTGCTATGCATAAACTTATTCATATATGTTTACATATGTTATTTAAACTTAATACTGGCCCATTGCTCTAGTGGGTAGAGTGTTCGCCACTGGCCCAAGAGACTGGGGTTCAATCCCAGGTCTAGTCATACCAAAGCCTCTTCATATAAGAATTGAGGTCTCAGTAGCCGTTAAACGGATGTATGTAAACAATAGTAATTGTGATTCATAACCGTTTAAAATTTACTTCGCTGCTACTAGCTCCTCGTGGCTGAGGGTTAGAGGCTTGGATTGGCGTTTGAGTCAACCGGGTTTCGATCCCAGCTACGGAAAGCTAATATATCTAGCCACTGATGAGTTCTGATAGAACGAAACAGATCTGTCTGTGGATCACTATAGAGATATATACTCCCCTAGCCCCGTAGGGTTGTGTTCTCTGGCGAATGAAGTAATCGTGCTGCCATTAGCGTTTATTGCAAGTCCCTTCATATATGAATTGAGCTCTCGATAGCTGTTAAACGGATGTATGTAAACAATAGTAAGTGTAATTCATAACCGTTTAAAATTTACTTCGATGCTACTAGCTCCTCGTGGCTGAAGGGTTAGAAGCTTGGATTGGCGTTTGAGTCAAGTGGGTTTCGATCCCAGCTACGGGAAGCTAATATGTCTAGCCACACTGATGAGTTCTGATAGAACGAAACAGATCTGTCTGTGGATGACTATAGAGATATATATATATATTTACTAACCTACTATCTACCGGCATTCATGATTACCAGAAAAAAAGAAAAAAAAAAAACCGCCAGGAACAAGAGATAAAAATATCTCGAATCACGGCCTAGGGGAAAAAAGAAAAAAAATATATATATGTTGTGTGTGTGTGTACATATATATATATATATATATATATGAGGGTCATTTGGTTAGTCCAAAGGCTCACCCAGAAAGAAGAGCCATAACTGAACATATTTGTTGTGACAACATAGTACCAATACATATAAACTAGAAAACCTAAAACAAACCTCTGTGGAGGTGAGGTCTATGAGAAGATGAGAGGCTTAGAACTTTTTATATGACCCTTGTGTGTGTGTGTGTGTGTGTGTGTGTATGTGTATATATATATGAGTATTGTTTGTGTGTATGTGTATATATATATATATATATATATATATATATATATATATATATACAAAGTTTTTAAAAAAAAATGCTAATTGAGCATCAATGTGATCTTTCTTTGTATATGTGTTTTCTCTATTCTCCAGTTACTTTATTAAAACATTTTTCACCATCGTAAAGCCCTGAAACTTTTTAACAACTTTCCCTTAAAAAAAATTCATTACTTTTGGATTATTTCGTTTTTCTATTTTCTTCAGATTTAGTACTGTGTGCCTATGTTTGGACACAGGGTTGGGTGTGAGTGCAAATATGTGTGTATATATACACATGTGTATGGTTGTAAGTTGACCATGGGTATGTGTAAGCATATGCATTTATGTGTGTGTCCATATAGGGGGCAAAACATATTTGTGTAGGATAAACTGCAAATAGTTAAAAAATTTAACATATTTCTTAGGGTCTCCTGGAGACATCAACCAGTATTTTTATGTTTAGGCTGTGAGTGTTAAAAAGTCTGGAAATAGGAATGGTCACCTCTGGATTTATACAAGTAGAGTCAGTCTGCTACTAGAAGGGATAAGAGACTGACGCAAAAGGTATACAGAAGATGGTTTGTTTGGGTTTTTGTTTTAGTTTGTTTTGTTTTGTTTGGTTTTATGGCATATCAACCTTTGTAGGTTATTTAACGCCAAATCCATTTTTATGTAAATAATCTGTTCTATCTAAAACAATTCAGTTTAGCATAAGTACACAGTTTAATTGTCAAAAACATTTCCATTTCTAACTATTCAAGCAGTTGTATGTAACAATTCGGTTAAGTGTAAATACAGTTTTAATGTCGAAAAAACAGTTCTATTTGAAATAATTCAGTTAAGCATAAGCACGCAGTTAAAATGTAAGTACGGTTTAATAGTAAAAGTCATTTTTATTTCAAACTATTCAGTTTTACTCAAACAATTCATTTTAGCATAAGTATGCTGTTAGTTCTATTTAACCCATAGATAGGTCCCTATCAGGTGCTACCACTCCGGGCCAGAGTGTACCTGGGAGCAATGGCAATGAAGGGGTACTCCGCATTCCCCAAAGCTCCAGTACTGCTGGAACCTCACCATCAGATTGTTTAGTGTCATATCAGGACACTCGTTAGGCGGGGGGGGGTCTTACCCCTCTGCAGAGGTGCAGTCAGTGTATTCTACAGCCCCAGCTGACTGGGCAATACACAGAGTTAAATGTCAAACAGTTTTATTTCAGATAATTCAGTTCAGCATAAGTACACAGTTTAGACGTCAAAAACAGTTCTATTTTGAGCAATTCAGTTCAGCACTAGTACGCAGTTCCAATGTCAAAACAGTTCTATTTTAAACAATTCAGTTTAGCATAAATACGCAGTTTAAATGCAAAAATCAGTATAGTGAAAGAAGCACGGTTTTGTTCTATTTAACCCATAGATAGGACCCTTATCAGGTTCTACCACTCTGGGCCAGAGTGGACCTGGGAGCGATGGCAATGAAGGGGTACTCCGCATTCTCCAAAGCTCCAGCATTGCTGGAACCTCACCATCAGATTGTTTAGTGTTATATCCAGGACACTCGTTGGGCGGGGGAAGTCTTACCCCTCTGCAGAGAAGCAGTCGGTGTATTCTACAGCCCCAGCCAACTGGGCAAATTGTTTGGGTTTTAAGGCATATCAATCATTGTAGGTTATCTAATGCTAAATCCATTTTTATACATAAAAACAGTTCTATTTCAAACAATTCAGTTTAGCACAAGTATGCAGTTTAAATGTCAAAACAGTTCTATTTCAAACAATCCAGTTTAGCATAAGTACACAGTTTAGTTCTATTTGACCCATAGATAGGACCCTGTTAGGTGCTACCACTCCAGGCCAGAGTGGACCTGGAGGCAATAGTAATGAAAGGGTACTCTGCATTCCCTAAAGCTCCAGGATTCCTGGAACCTCACCATCAGATTGTTTAGTGTCATATCTAGGATATTAGTTAGAGGTGTTGTCTTACCCCTTTGTAGAGAAGCAGCCAGTGTATTCTACAGCCTCAGCCGACTGGGCAATATACATAGGAGAGAGGACCAGAGATACAGAGAGCCGAAAATCAAGCCGTCAGCCTTAATTTTTTATTGAAGAGAACTATGTAGTCAAAATGAGGACACCACAAAGCGTTATTTTGTCACACACACTTCCTCTTCTTTTTAAACAATATTTACTAATTTTTTTTGTCTTTGCCTTGTTCGTCTCTGTGGAACCGTCTCAGACACATGCATTTCAACTTGACCTGCTGAGAACCAGCAAACACAAAACATGGGATTAGATTTTCATTCAGAAAAGTGCATGACCTAATTTGCGTTCGTAAAATTGCAAAACTTTTGACTCAGTCTAGTATATCATAAAATTACTCTCATAAAAGTGTTGACATACTTTTAATCGCTCAGTATAATACATGATTATAACTCCTGGACATATTCAAGAGTAATACAAAAAAAGAAAACAAAAAAAATTTATTTTGGAAGAAGAAAAAAATTTAGGGTTTTATTGTACTTGTAAAATCAGGTTTTGTTTCACAACATTAATGGCAGAAAGGTGGTGAGAAAAACAAAAATGACATGAAGGGTGGTATTATTTTTGTGGGGTGGAGGATGTTGCATACTCGATGTAGATCTTAATAACCATATTTGTCATTCAGAGAAGTCCGTCCATCTCCGGTCTGGTCTGGAAACAGAGAAAAAAAAAAAAATTAAATAAATTCTGTTTTGAAAAATAAAACAAAAGAAACAGGAGATAAATCTTCTTCGTTCAAATTTGTACAAAATAAATGACGTTATTTTTGCTCAGTGGATCAACTATAAACGAAAGATAGCAGGGTGGAACATTATACAATCAAAATGATTATTATTAAGTACTATATTATCTTCCATGAATAACATTCTTTTTATAAATAGTTCATATTCTTCTCAATAACCAAAATCCGATAGACAGATAGACGAAGGGATGCATCCTCCCCTTCCCTAAAAAGGGTGACCTCGGATTAGCCAAGAACTATCAAGGTATAACACTCACATCCATAGCAGCCAAAATCTACAATGCCCTACTACGAAACTGCATAGTACCCCAAATCGACAAAATCCTGAGGAAAAACCAAAATGGCTTCAGAAGAAACAGGTCCACGGTCTAACAAATATTGACCATCTGTAGAATCCTAGAAGGCGTGAGGGCAAAAAACTTACAAGTGACATTACTATTTGTCGATTTTACCAAGGCCTTCGATTCCATTCACAGAGGGAAGATGGAACAAATACTACTAGCATACGGCCTACCAGAAGAAACCGTAACAGCAATAATGATTCTCTACAGAAACACCAAAGTGAAAGTGCGCTCACCGGATGGAGACACAGATTACTTTGACATTGTAGCAGGAGTACTACGAGGGGACACGCTTGCCCCATACCTCTTTATCATCTGTCTAGACTACGTGCTTAGGACATCGATCGATAACATTAGGGAAAACGGCTTCATGCTGACAAAGAAAAGGAGCAGAAGGTACCCCGCAAAAACAATTACCGACGCCGACTACACCGACGACATAGCGCTACTGGCCAATACACACAACCAAGCCGAAACACTACTGCAAGCATTGGACTCCATGTTAATGCACATAAAACTGAATTTATGTGCTTTAATCAGAAAGGTGACATTTCCACACTAGATGGAACCTCCCTGAAACTGGTTGACAAATTCACCTACCTAGGAAGCAGCGTCTCATCAACCGAAAAAGACATCGACACACAGCTAATGAAGCCATGGACAGCTATCGACAGGCTTTCGATCATATGGAAATCAAACCTGACCGATAAAATGAAACGCAGTTTCTTCCAGGCTGCGGTCGTGTTGATACTGCTGTATGGATGCACTACTTGGATGCTAACGAAATGGTTGTAGAAGAAGCTCGACGGCAATTATACAAGAATGTTGCGAGCAATATTGAACAAGTCCTGGCAGCAACACCCCACAAGGCGCCAACTGTACGGTCACCTACCACCTATCATGAAAACTATACAAGCTAGATGAACCAGACATGCCGGACACTGCTCGTGAAGCAAGGACGAGATCGTAAGTTATGTACTCCCGTGGACACCCGCATATGGCCAATTAAAAACAGGACGCCCGGCTTGAACATTCATACAGCAGCTATGTGACGATCCGGGATGTAATCCTGAAGACCTGTCAGAGGCGATGAATGACAGGGAGACGTGGAGAGAGAGGGTCAGGGATATCCGTGCTAGCCGCACGACATGATGATGATGATGATTCTTAATAAAAATAGCATGATCTTATTATTTCTTGTTGAACACTGTACAATCAAAATGGATATCATTAGGTATTATTCATTACCAAACTCTACAAAATTGAAACTATAACCAATCCAAAGATACTTGGATTTTATTATTTCACATGGAACATTATACAATCAAAACGGATATCATTAGGTATTATTCATTACCAAACTCTACAGCATTGAAACTATAATTAATCCAAAGATACTTGGGTTTTATTATTTCATGTGAACATTATACAATCAAAACGGATATCATTAGGTATTATTCATTACTGAACTCTACAGCATTGAAACTATAACCAAATCAAAGATACTTGGATTTTATTATTTCATGTGGAACATTATACAATCCAAATGGATATTATTAAGTATTACAATGTCTCCCATGAATAAGTAAATCTCCAACATTCTTTTTATAAATAGTTCCTATTCTTCTAAACGAAAGCTAGCAGGATTTTATTATTTCTAGCGGAACATTTTTCTTGAGGAACACTACAATCAAAACGGATATCATTAGGTATTATTCATTACCAAACTCTACAGCATTGAAACTATAATTAATCCAAAGGTACTTTGATTTATATTATTTCTAGTGGAACATTATACAATCAAAATGGATATCATTAAGTATTATAATGTCTCCCATAAATAAATACATCCCTGACATTCTTTCTATAAATAGTTCATTTTCTTCAAAACCAAAGATAGCAGAATTTTATTATTTCTAGAGTAAAATTGCTTCATCAAAGCAGATATATTCTTAGGTATTGAATAATAAAAAATAAGAATATTTAGTGGTCACTAAATAAGAACAAACGAAGGTAAATTTTATCTAATAAGTATATCTTTGAAGCGAAATTTTTATTTTTTTCTTTGTTACAGAGTTTCAATACTGAAAGATTTAGTTTTAAATAAAACTAATAATATCCATTTTGACTGTATAATGTCCTGCTATGCTAAAATCCTCTTATCTTTGGTTTGGAAGAAAATTAACTTTTTATAAAAAGAATATGAGGGTGTATTTATTTAGGGGAAAGACAGTAATAATATCCATTTTGATTGTAGAATGTATAAAATTCTCTTTGGTTAAGAAGGAAATTAACTTTTTATTAAAATAATTGTTAGGGGTGTAATTATTAATAGGAGACACTTTAATACTTAATAATATCCATTTGGATTGTATAAGAACCTTATACAACCGAACCGGCTAGAAATAATAAAATCCTATGTTTGATTTAGAAGACAACTTTTTTTTCAAAAATTGTTACGGGTGTACCTATTTATAGGAGATATTGGGGTGTCCTCGTGGTGTAATGGTTAAAGTGCTGGACTGCGGAATCGGAGTACGCGAGTTCGTACTCCAGTCGTGCTATTATGTTCACTTTCGGACAAATACCCTTGGGAAAGGTATGAACCCCCTTATCCTCCCAGCTATGCGTTAAATAGTACCACTACTGTTCTTCTATGAGAATGGCTTTGGCATTAAATAACCTAAAAAGAGTTGATATGCCATTAAAACAAAGAAACCAAACCAAACCAAACCTTATAGGAGATATTGTAATATTAAATAATATCCATTTTGATTGTAGAATGATCTGCTAGAAATAATAAAATCCTTTTATCGTTGGTTTAGGAGAAAATTAACATTTTATTTAAAAATTGCTAGAGATGTACTTATTTAGTTTGTTTGGTTTTATGGCATATCAACCTTTATAGGTTATTTAATGCCAAATCCATTTTTATGTAAATAATCAGTTCTATTGAAAACAGTTAAGTTTAGCATAAGTACACAGTTTAATTGTCAAAAACATTTCCATTTCTAACTATTCAAGCAGTTGTATGTAACAATTCGGTTAAGTGTAAATACAGTTTTAATGTCGAAAAACAGTTCTATTTCAAATAATTCAGTCAAGCATAAGCACGCAGTTTAAGTGTAACTACGGTTTAATTGTCAAAAACGTTTCTATTTCAAGCTATTCAGTTTACTCAATTCATTTTAGCATAAGTATGCTGTTAGTTCTATTTAACCCATAGATAGGGCCCTATCAGGTGCTACCACTCCGGGCCAGAGTGGACCTGGGAGCAATGGCAATGAAGGGGTACTCCACATTCCCCAAAGCTCCAGCACTGCTGGAACCGTACCATCAGATTGTTTAATGTCATATCCAGGACGCTCATTGGGGGGGGGTCTTACCCCTCTGCAGAGGTGCAGTCAGTGTATTCTACAGCCCCAGCTGACTGGGCAATGTACTTATTTGTTGGAGACACTATGCGTGATACTATAATAGAAAAACAGGTCCCCCTTTTATGTCCACCCTTTTATACTTACTAGTAGGTGGTAGCCATACTATTTTCTCTGGATCTTCATCAAAGTTTGTATTGACCTTTAACAAAGAAAAAACAAAAGCAAAGGAAATTAGTATCACAAAAAAAGAAAACAAGACAGAAATTTGATAAACCAACGTTAAAAGATAAATGCTACATCTATGCAAGCCGTTTTGTTTTCTGGCATGTCACTCCTTGCAGGGTTACTTCAAGCTGTTATCAGTCTTATTCAATAATCACAATTTATACATACAACTTCAAGTAACAGTTATCTTGTTTCAAGTATTCTTATCTAATACAAATAATTTCCAAACAGATCTATTTGACCCATAGAAGGGACACAAAACTCCAGGTTAGAGTAGACCTGGGAATAATGGCCAAAAAAAGGTTACTCCACACTCCCCAGAGATCCAGAACAGGAGCCTCACCACTGAATGTATTTTAGTGTCATACTTCGGATACCTCTTTTGTGGGAGGATCTTAGCCCCTACCAGAAAATGATGAATTTGGTGTACTTTAATCCCCATATACAAGGTAACTGATAACTTTCAAGTAATTATTCTTAATAAAAAGAATCTACATGCAGTAATATGGTAGCAAGTATTCCCATCTAATACAAATAATTTGCATTCAGTTGTATGGATTTAACTTAAAATTGTTTTTCTAAGTATTATCATATCTTCAAGTAAAAAAAAAGTGGGCGACCGTAGTCAAGGGTGACCAGAAGGCTCCCCTTTACAATAGCTACTACACCAAGGTGTAGGTGAGGGTGCCACTTCTTTCCCAGGATTGCACCACTTTACCCTTGATATATGTACCTTATATTGCTGAGTGTTAAGCAAGGAAGTATCAAGTACCATTTTTAAAGTCTTTGGTATGACGTGGCCTGGGATTGAATCCAGGTCTCCCGGACCATCAGTAAACACTCTACCTATTTGAACACAATTATATGGTGTCAAGTAACTAGTGGAGCTATGTTTCTACATAGCATGAGGTAATTATTGTTTGAAATTTATTTTAAAAACAAAGTATTCTGTTCAGATCTATTTCGACTGGTTTATATCAAATCTATCTATGTTAACATATTGTCGCATATTGAACCACAGGACAAACAATGAAAAACTCATAGATATAAAAAATATAATTTATATTTTTATTCTTTGATGACGACGATTGTGTGTAGTAGGAATACAGTCAGAGAGAGTTTGTACATATCTTTCTTCAGTGGCGGGGACCATTTTTGTGAAGTAGTGCGACGTCCGGAGAACAGACACAACATGTTTGCTTGAGTGACCAGCAGATCTCTCCCTCCACTTGAGTAACTAACGGATCTCTCCCCTTCACTTGAGTGACTAGCAGATCTTTGCCTTCAGCCCAAAATTACAGACCTTATATTCTCTCTCAAGTCCCAAGCAGAAATAGAAACACCCTCTTTGCCTCACGTATTTTCCGTTTATGGCTGGTTATTGGAACTTACATACTTCCGGGTTTTTTTCCCCCGGTAATTTGTTAATCTTATCTGCGAACGGAAATATCTGCCACTCTATCCATAGGCAATAGATTGTATTCTTCCCCATCCTCCTTTCCTGTGACCCACTTTGTTGATGCTATCTTGCGACTGCATTGAACCTGCTAAGTTCATCCATGGCACTCTTTCTGTTGTATATTGACCTACGACCTGGCCGGGCTGTCAAAATAGGAAATGGACCTATGTAAATAACAGGTGCATCTGGTTGAGGAATAGCAGAGTGTAGCCTTGACCGTGGATGGGTTGAATGAGTGCAATTTGTGACGCCCACAAGAAGAAGGAGGGCATTGAACTATTATATAACTCGTGAGGACAGGAAGTCAGTTAGTTAGTTTGGAGACCAGACCAGTTGGAGACAAGATGCGGTAGAGAAAGCCAGCAACCAGCAGAGGGAGCTCTCAGGCCCCCGATCAATCAGTTTGGAGATCAGACAAGTTGGAGAGAAGATGCTGGATTGAGAAACATGTCCCAGAGAGACTGGGCCCCCAGGCCCCGGCTGAGCAGCCCAGGAGAACAGGAAAGAAATGCGGTTATAGAGTGGGGGTCAATATGTTGCAGTTCTGTTCGGTCTCCAACTCCCTCTCACACACAACCCTTTCAAATAAAGCGAGAGGATTATTTTTCTAAAAGACTGTGTCGCTCGTCGTTATTATGTCGACGTTATGATTCTGCATGCATATGTAGATGCATATGTATTATGTGTTTGTATAGTTGGTCATGGTCATGGCTATACAACATTTCGCTAACCTAGCAAATATTTTACAATATCTCTCATTCTGTTTATATCTACCTATTTCATCTGGTTAATATCACATATACTTATTTCTGTTTGTTGTCAATCTCGATCTGTGTCAGTCTGCTAAAACAGAATGCCACAAATGGAAATAGAATGTTTAAAACTTTCTCATTTTTTTCATTTTATTAACAAATAAAAAAATTCAATTTAAGTAAAATTCAGAAGATACAACACCAGATATTCAAATGCCCAGATGATGGTTTTATCAAAAAAACCAAAACATTGAACATAGGCAAATACTTTGGCTGTAAACAAAATCATCCTCCGAAGACCATGTGTTTTTTCATATTTGTACATATTCATAGATTTGGATTTATTTCTATTTTCCCGAATATCATATTATATATAAATATATATTATTCATTAATTAAGGAGAATTTTTAGAAACAAAATAAAATACATTTTCTCGCAGAAGTTTTTTCCAGAAATATAGACTCTGCATTGTTCGGAATTGGTTTAGAGTTAAAAATATTTGAATCTTACAAAAATATTTCTTTTATGGCTATCTGAAATGGTGGCAAATCATACAGTGTTCTCCAGGTTTGAACCGAGGTTTGTTTGATTTGGTTTGGTTGGTTGGGTTTATAGCATATCAACCTTTGTAGGTTATTTAACACCAAATCCATTTTTATACAAATCATCATCATGTCGTGCCACAAGCATGGATATCCCTGACCCTCTCTCGCCACTTTTCCCTATCGTTCATTGCCTCTGGCAGGTCTTCAGGGCTACATCCCGTATTCTCACATAGCTACTGAATGTATGTTCGTGCTGGTTGTGCTGCTTTTGCCCCGCCATATGTGGGGGTCCATAGGAGTACATCCCTTATGAGCTCGTCCCTGATTCTCCAGCAGTGTCCTGCATGTCTGGTTCATCTAACTTGGATAGTTTTCGTGATGGGAGGCAGGTGGCTGTAAACACCCCACAAGACATCAACTATATGGCCACCTGCATCCTATCACAAAAACTATCCAAGTAAAATTTATACAAATAATCAGTTCTATTTCAAACAATTCAGTTTAGCGTAAGTAGTTTCAATAACAAAAACAGTTCCTTTTCAAACAATTCAGTTTAGCGTAAGTAGTTTCAATGTCAAAAACAGTTCCATTTCAAACAATTCAGTTTAGCGTAAGTACACAGTTTAAATGTAAGTACACAGTTTAATTGTCAAAAATATTTCTATTTCAAGCTATTCTGTTGAGTCAAACAGTTCTAATTCAACCAATTCAGTTTAGTATAAGTAAAGATTTTGTTTACACACAGTTAAACATCAAAAAAGTTCTATTTTAAACAATTCAGTTTAGCATGAGTATACAGTTTATATGTCAAAAACATTTCTATTTCAAGCTATTCAGTTTATTCAAACAGTTCTCTGAGAATTAATTTTTATTTATTGTGGACTTTTTGTCCTCATCTTGGTAGTTTTTTTGTTGTTTCTTCTCACTACGTTTCGGCCAAATTTCACCTCTGGTCTTCTTCAGGTGATTAACCACGACCTCGGATAAGAATGCTGAGTCTTGTAACCGTATCCCCAGTAATTACTACCTTCCATAGTTGTTGTCTATCGCACTACGTTTTTGACCAAGTAAACCTCTGGTTGGCTTGGGTAGGAATTGAAAGCGCTATCTTCTGACAATGCTCACCTGGAACCGTAGAGACTCCACGCCTCTATCCGTTGTGCCACAGGCACCAAAACGTAGTGAGAAGAAACAACAAAAAAACTGCCAAGATAAGGACAAATAGTCCGCAATTAATAAAAATTCTCAGATTAAGAAGCCTCATCTCAAAAGGATTCCCAATAAAGACAAACAGTTCTCATTCAGCTAATTCAGTTTAGTATAAGTACAGATTTTGTTAACACAGTTAAATGTAAAAACAGTTCTATATTAAACAATTCAGTATAGTGTAAATTCAGTTTCAATATCAAAAACAGTTCTATTTTAAACAATTCAGCTTAGCATAAATATGCAGTTTAAATGCAAAAAAAAAACAACAACCGTTTAGTTCTATTTAACCCATAGATAGGACCCTTATTAGGTGCTACCACTCTAGGCCAGAGTGGAACTGGGAGCAATGGCAATAAAGGGGTATTCCGCATTTCCCAAAGCTCCTGTATTACAGGAACCCCACCATCAGATTGTTTAGTGTCATACCAAGACACTCGTTGGTGGGGGGGGGTCTTACCCCTCTGCAGAGGTGCAGTCAGTGTATACTACAGCCCCAGCCGTAAAGAGGTTTGTAATCAAATTTTTACTGGCTGAGGAGTGTAAACCATTTACACAAGTGTGATGAGTATGGAGAAATGGGATAAAGATGGGCTCGCAACTACGAGCCTGTGTTGAAAAGACAGTCTATGGAGTGGAAACACGCAGAGTCTGTGGTAAAGAAAAGTTTGGAGCAGCGCAGTCAGAAAAGATGGTCATGCAGACGATTATCTGGGACATGAAAAAAGCCATCAGTATTAATTTCCTTTAAAAAAAAAAAAAAGGCTTCAACTATAAACAGTGCTTCCTACTGCTAACACTTTTGGAAAATTTCACCTTATTTATTGAATGACCCTTGTCTCTCTCACTATATATATATATATATATATATATATATATATGCACATTACATATATTTACATCCACACTATATATATATATATATATATATATGTATGCATATTACATATATATATATATATATATATATATATATAAAAATGCACATTACATATATTTACATATACACATATATATAAATAAATGTACATTACATATATTTACATACACACTATATATATATATATATATATATATATATATATACACATTACATATATTTAATTACACACTATATATATAAGTGCACATTATATGCACATATATTTATATACACACTATATATATATATATATATATATATATATATATATATATATATATATATGCACATTATATATATATATATATATGTAAATGCACATTACATATATTTACATACATACTATATATATATATATATATATAAATGCACATTATATATATATATATATATATAAATGCACATTACATATATTTACAGACATGCTATATATACATAAATCTCTCCTTCAACTTGGATTACCTTATAATCAATTTTTCTTCACACATATACGAGGATCATTAAATAAGTTTCCAAACTTTTTTCGTATGGGCACTTTTATAGATAGTACACACATGAAACTCTAGTCCCCTTCGAAGTAATCTCCTGCGGCTGCAATGCACTCGTTGTACCGTTCCAACACTTTCTAGAAGTCCCCATGGAAGTCCTCTTGTCTCAGTGTGTCAATGACCTTCGCCACAGCCTCTTTCATCTCCTCAATTGTCTCATAACGATAGCCTCTGAGCTTAGGGAATAATCAAAAGTCACAGGGAGCAAGGTCTGGACTATAGGGAACGTGTGAAACTGTCTTGATGCCCATGAAGTTGTGGACAGGTGAATTGTCCTGGTGGAAATGCCACTGACCCAATTTGAAGAGTGTTGGCCTCTTCCGACAGAATCACTTTCTGAACTCCCTTAATACCTCAACATAGTAACCCTAACCCTTTGGCCAATCAACTCTGGTGTTCAGACTTCCCTACTACTCCCACACCTTTCCTCATCCCTCACAGACTCCGTGCCTTCCTTGAATCTCTTATGCCACTCAAAAACTGATGCTCGATTCACGCAAGATGCTCCAAAAGCAGTCTGAAGCATTCCATAGGTTTCTGTGGCATTTTTTCCATGTTTAAAACAGAATTTTATCGTATATCGTATTTCTAAAGTGTCCTCATGTCCAGATTGCATTTTTTAAGTTCACCAGCAGTGACAAATCAGGCTTTAGTAGGGTGTATTCCAATTCCTACTGTAGCTGTTCATTTGAATCTGAAATCATAAAAATTAGTCAGTCATCTCATAAGATGTAGAGCAATAACATACTGAATTTTCAAGTGTCTATGACAATTTTAAATGCCTGTACAAAAAAAAGGCCTGGAAACTTATCGAATGCACCTCACATATATATATATACACACCCACATGAATGCTCATTATCGTGCGACATATATACATACACACATAATATATGTATGAAATACTAATCGTTTATTTTAAAATATTACTTCTCGTTTTGTTTTTAAAAACTTACCTGCGTGGATTTCTTTTGTTCTTTGAGAAGAATTCCTCGGCTAAAAGCCAAACCACCTGAAAAAGGAAGAAATAAAAGTTAACTTCATGGAGATAACTTGACAGCCATTTTCTACTATCACAGAGAGAATATCAACCAGGAGGACCAGGTTAGGTTAGGTTATTTTGCTTAATGGCATACCAACCATTGTTGGTTATTTAATGCCAAATCTTGTTCACAAATTTTTGAAAAAAAATAGTTTAAGGGTAACATTTTTAAACGAGCCATAGTTCTTTTGTTTGCACACAGTTAAATGGTTTCAAGTATTTCCATCTAAATCTAATAATTCTATTTCACATTGATCATTTGTTTGCATACAGTTAAATGGTCTTAATTATTCCTATCTAACACTGATAATTATATTCAATATCAATAATGTGTTTGCACACACTAATAATCACATTATGGTAATAAATTTATTTCCATCCTGTTAAGAGCATTGATATAAATATGTTCATTATTTTCATATTAGATCTGAAGAAGTCCTGTTAAATTGTTTTGGAGTCGTTGATTAAAAATAGAATATTAGTGATAAATATACGATAACTTTAAGAAACAAATTTGAGGCGCTGCAGGAGATGTCAGAAACACTTAAATTGAATGACGAATACGAGAACTACATCAATGCCCACATAGAAGCAGCGGTAGAATGCATACCAATTTAACAAAGAGCTAAACTCCCATTGGAGATATCAGCTGGTTTGATGGTTTCTTTGTTTTAATGGCATATCAACCTTTCTAGGTTATTTAATGCCAAAGCTATTCTCCTAGAAGAACAGTAGTAGTGCTATTTAACCCATAGCTGGGAGGAAAAGGGGGGTTCATACCTCTCCCAAGGGTATTTGCCTGAAAGTGAATGTAATAGTGCGATTGGAGTACGAACTTGCTTACTACGTTTCCGCAGTCCATCCCTTTAACCATTATACCACGAGGACACCCCCAGGAGATATTAGAGGTTAGAAAAAAGTATGCAAATGTGAAAACTGCCTCCCTATGCCTTAGGAGGAATCCAACAAATATCAGCGCTCAGAAACTTAAGAAAGCACAAAATAAACTATCGTATACCTAAAAGAATAAACAGAATACATCCAAAATCAGATCAATAAGATTAGAGACTCGGTTGAAGATAGACAATCTAGGATAGCATGGCAGATAGTAAACAAAGGGAATAGAAGGAAGAGTACTGTGAGAGCTTAACTGAAAGCTGCCAACAAAGAAAAACGAATACACCAGTGGAAACAACATTTCAAGAATTTACTAGGAAAACGTCCAAAAGTTATGGATGAACCTATCGCAAAAATTATTAGTAATCAACAAGACATCAAGCAAGTAGAGTTTATGCAAGAAGAACTCGACTTAGGACAAAGAAAAAATTTAAAATAGGAAAGCTGCAGGGCTTGATGAAATACCCCCAGAAGTATGGAAGACAAGAGAATTCAATGACATACAGCTCCAATACTGCAATGCTGTATATAACCAGAACACAAGAGATAGATGGACAAAAGGATGCATCCTCCCTTTCCCCAAGAAAGGTGATCTTGGAATAGCCAAGAATTACAGAGGCATAACCCTTACTTTCATAGTGGCCAAGATCTACAATGGTCTACTACACAACCACATAGAATCTAAAATAGAGAAAATACTTTGGAAGAACCAAAATGGCTATCGGAGAAATCGATCCACGACATCACAAATTTTGACTATCTATCAACCATCGTAGGTTATTTAATGCCAAATCCTCTTTATACATATATATTAAATATATATGATTTGGTTGGGTTGGGTTTTATGGGATATCAACCAATGTAGGTTATTTAATGTCAAATCCTCTTTATACATATATATTAAATATATAGGATTTGGTTTGGTTGGGTTTTATGGCATATCAACCATTGTAGGTTATTTAATGCCAAATCCTCTTTATACATATATATTAAATATATATGATTTGGTTTAGTTGGGTTTTATGGCATATCAACCATTGTAGGTTATTTAATGCCAAATCCTCTTTATACATATATATTAAATATATATGATTTGGTTTAGTTGGGTTTTATGGCATATCAACCATTGTAGGTTATTTAATGCCAAATCCTCTTTATACATATATATTAAATATATATGATTTGGTTCAGTTGGGTTTTATGGCATATCAACCATTGTAGGTTATTTAATGCCAAATCCTCTTTATACATATATATTAAATATATATGATTTGGTTTCGTTGGGTTTTATGGCATATCAACCATTGTAGGTTATTTAATGCCAAATCCTCTTTATACATATATATTAAATATGTATGATTTGGATTGTAGGTTATTTAATGCCAAATCCTCTTTTTAAAGTAAGTAAAGTTGGTGACTGCAGTTGGGGGCAACCAGAAGGCTCCCTTTTCAATAGCTACTACACGAGGTGTAGGGGAGAGCGCTACTCCTTTCCCAGGAGGATTGCCCCACTTTACTCTCAATACATACCTTATATTGCTGAGTGTTAAGCAAGGAGGTATCAAGTACGATTTTTAAAGTCTTTGGTATGACATGACCTGGGATTGAACCAAGGTCTCCCGGACCATTGGCGAACACTCTACCCACTAGGCCAATGAACAGGTTTATATGATTTGGTTTGGTTGGGTTTTATGGCATACCAACCATTGAAGGTTATTTGATGCCAAATCCTCTTTATAGATATATATTAAATATATATGATTTGGTTTTGTAGGGTTTTATGGCAAATCAACCATTGTAGGTTATTTAATGCCAAATCCTCTTTATACATATATATTAAATATATATGATTTGGTTTTGTTGGGTTTGATGGCAAATCAACATTGTACATTATTTAATGCCAAAGCCTCTTTATATATATACATATATATATATATATATATATATATATATATATATATTTTAAATGATTTCTAATCACATTTTGTTGATAAAATTTATAACAAGTCCGAGTTCATTTTTTTTGCACACAGTTAAATGGTTTAAAAAATTGCTATATAACAGTCACAATTTAATATCAGTCATTTATTTGTACACATTTAAATAGATATACATAATATGTAAGAGATAAGCATGTCAGCAATTTCATTTTTAAATGATTTAAACTAATCTGTTTGCACACCAGAATTGCTATTGTTTCTACACAGTCAAATAGTTTCAATTTTTGCAATCGAACACTAATATTTCTGTGCAATATTAATCATTTGTTTGCACACAGTCTAATGCTCACAAGTATTACTATTTAACATTATTCATTCAAATAATTCTGTTTGATCCATAGATAGGTCGTTGGTTTGTTGGTTGGGTTTTATGGCATATCAATCTTTATAGGTTATTTAATGCCAAATCCATTTTTTATGTAAATCAGTTCTATTTCAAACAATTCAGTTTAGCCTAAGTAAGTACAGATTTTGTTAACACACTAAAATGTCAAAACAGTTCTATATATAACAATTCAATTTAGTGTAAGTACAATTTTAAAAAACAGTTTCATTTCAAATAATTCAATTTAGCATTAGCATGCAGTTTAAATGTAAGTACGGATTATTTCCCCAAAACATTTCTATTTCAAGCTATTCAGTTTAGTCGAAGAATTCAGTTTAGCATAAGTATGCAGTTAGTTCTATTTAACCCATAGATAGTCTGATGGTTTGGTTTGGTTTCTTTGTTTAATGGCATATCAACTCTTTTTAGGTTATTTAATGCCAAAGCCATTCTCCTAGAAGAACAGTAGTGGTACTATTTAACCCATAGCTGGGAGGATAAGGGGGTTCATACCTTTCCCAAGGGTATTTGTTCGAATAGCGCGACTGGAGTATGAACTCGCGTACTACGATTCCACAGTCCATCGCTTTAACCATTACACCACGAGGACACCCCCTCCGGGTCAGAGTTGACCTGGGAGCAATGACAACAAAGGGGTACTCTGCATTCCCTAAAGCTCCAGCATTACTGGAACCTTACCATCAGATTGTTTAGTGTCATATCGTTGGGGGAGTCTTACCTCTCGGCAGAGGTGCAGTCAGTGTATTCTACAGCCACTGCCAACCCCATAGATAGGACCCAATTAGGCGCTAATACTCCAGACCAGAGTGGGCTTGGGAAAGATTGGCAATGAAGGGATACTCCACATTCCCCAAAACTCCATGATTGGAGCCTCACCATCAGATAATTTAGGGTCATATCTAGGACACTCATTGGGGAATGGGGAGTCTTACCCCTCTGCAGAGATGCAGTCAATGTAATCTACAGCCAGAAAGTAGAGCCAGAGCTGAACATTTTTGTTGAGAGGTATATGATAAATCTAAAATTTGGGTGAGGCTTAGAACATTCTGAATAATCCTGGTAGATGGAGCCCTAATCCAGGTCAAAGTGGACCTGAAGGCGTACTCCACACTCCCTAGATCTTCAGAACTACAGCCTCACCATCAGATGTAGTTTAGTGACATGACGAAGACAACCCTTTATTAAGTGGGTGTCTTATTTCTCAGCAGAGGTCACTGGATCAGAGTGGACCTGGAAGTAATGGCAATGAAGGAGTACTCCACACTCCCCAGAGCTCTAGAATAGGAATCGGATGTTGTTCAGGATTAGTTGTAATTCACATAGAATTAATTAGGATATTTTTTTTTTTGAGCACAACTTGTATTTCGCAACAACAGGATTTCTTTTGTAATTTAAAAAAATCGATGAATAGAAGTCTTAGTCCAAAGAACACCCAAAACTGATAGCTTGACTCCCAGCTACTCAAATTTCTAATCTATATTTTTCCCCCAGGAAGTCAATCTAATCTTTGTGATATCCTTCATGTTAGCAGGCTATAAATCAATTTTTCTAATCGGAAATTAAGAAAGTCTGTCTGATAAAATGAAAAATTCATCTTTGATTGGGGAATAATCATGTTGGTCCTATCAACATATTAGTCAGAGGGATTATCAGCTTGTTGAAATGTGAGGCACTCTAAATACACAGCTCAAAGCCTGAAAGGAAGACAAAACCAGATATTGGAAATTTGCTTTTTACAATATATATATATATATATATATATATATACACACATTAATTCTCTTAATACCCTGTCTGGTGGCAAAAGCTGCTTGGTAGCATCAGGAGTGGCAGTACCGCTTTGAGCTACCAAAACTGTGTTATCAGCCCTGGTTGATGAGGACAGGGTATCACACGTGCTTGATGAACACATTGTATGATGAAAAAAAAAAATATATATATATATATATATATATATATTCAACCCCTCTGTATAAACAGGATGTGACACAAGATTAATTTTTAGAGGTGTTTAACAGGTTTGAATTCAAATGTTTCCTTCTCCACAACTGGTTACCATACCAAGGTTAAAAAGGCGTTAATGGTTACTGTCGCAGAAAATGGACACGGAGACCAGAGTTCAAATCCTGAATAAGGTTGTTTGCATTTCACATAACACTAATGCTCTTGGAAAAGGTATAAATCCAATTATTCTCCTCTGGCTATGGGCTCTTTAAGCTAGGTATGTCAACTGATCTAGGAGAAGGAAAACTCAGAATTTAAATCTGTTAAACTCCGTTAAAAATTGACCTTGAGTGGCATCCTGCCAGTGTGAAGAGGTTGGTAAAAAATAAAATAAATAAATACGCGGTTAAAGAACCTTGTCTGCCCTACTATTAAACAATAGCTGGAAGAAGAAGAATTAGATTCACGTCATTCCTAAAGATCTTAGTGCTATATAAAATGCAAACATCCTCGGCTAGGATTTGAACTCAGGTTGCCGGGTTCATTTCATGTGTCAGAAACCATTACACCACAAATGTTAACAGATTACCACTCCAAAAAAAATATTACAGAGAACAAAAATAATTTGAAGGGGGAAAAAAAATTGTTTTATTATATAAATTATCAGAACTTATACCCTCATTGGAGGACTTGTAAATGTTTAGGTCCCATCTACAGGATACATTTTGAAAATTATTAGTATTAGATAGGAATACTTGAAACCATATAACTGTGTGCAAACAAAGGGTTGTTAATATAAAAAAAAAATAGTCTCTTGAAATCATCTAGTTGTGTATAAATTATTAGTATAAGATAGGAATACTTGAAACCATATAACTGTGTGCAAGCAAATTATGAATTAGGGACAGTTATTTGAAAGTATAAAATTGCTTGAAAAAACAGAAATGCATCAAATAGGTCCCATCTATGCGTTGAATAGATTTCTTTGAAAATTGGTCATATTAGTTACTTGAAAATATAACAGTTTGAAAACAAATGATTATTATTAAACTAGAACAACCATCAATAATGACAGTGGAATTTTATATAAAATATCTGTGTATATCAAAATAACTAAATGAATGAAAAACGAAAGAATTGCAAATTTTTTTTATATATTAACTGATGATTCTATAAATAGGTATCTCATAATGTGATGAGTAAAAATCTATATGAAACGTGAAAAAAAGAAAAAAAGACTCAAAAATACCCCAAAGAAACTTCTTTTCATATTAAAAAAAAAAAAAAATGAATTCAAGATTTTTCAACTAAAAAAAAACCATTCAGTTTCTTTCTAAGTGGAACATTTTCCAATTTGGGAAATATTTTTTCTCCTCAGACACATGACTGTTTAAACAACACTGAAATAATAGTTTTTATGACTTTTAAAATCATTCCGTGGACACGACTCTCCTTGTTTTACTTTCTTTTGGTGTCTTCTTCAAAGCTGGGAAACTACAAATCACTCAAATTCTTCGATCTTTTTTTCTTTCTTTGAGATTTCAAAAACAACAAAAATACCAGACATCTCACCTTTCGTCCTGTATTTCTTTCTTGCTTTCTTTCTTTTTCACTTTTTTAGTTCTCAAGTCAGCCTGTTGTTAAAACTGCTGACCTGACAACTTGTCTGCTTTCATTTCCTTTCTCTTTAGATATGGCAAGCTACAAATCACATGATTCGTTCTTTCTTTTTTTCTTTTTCACTTTAGTTTTTTCTTTCTTTAAAGATCACAACAAAAAAAACCAAAGATCTCACTTTCCATTCTTCCTTTCTTTCGTTTTTAAATATCATGTACATGTACACACGGAATGCTACACTTTTGTTTTAATTTATTAGGAGACAGGAATATTCACTTAAAACAATCATCATCATCATCATCATCATCATCATCATCATCATCATGTCGTGCTGCTAGCATGGATATCCCTGACTCTCTCTTGCCACTTCTCCCTATCATTCATCACTTCTGGCAGGTCTTCAGGGCTACATCCCATATCCTCACATAGCTGCTGTATGTATGTTCAAGCTGGTTGTCCTGCTTTTGCTTGGCCATATGCAGGGGTCCATAGGAGTACATCACTGATGAGTTCGTCCTTGCTTCTCCAGCAGTGTCCTGAGTGTCTGGTTCATCTAACTTGTATAGTTTTTGAGATGGGAGGCAGGTGGCAATATAGTTGGTGCCTTGTGGGGTGTTGCCACCAGGACTTGTTCAATATTGTTAAACAATACAATTGTATATAAATCATTATTATTAGATAAGAATACTTGAAACAATAAAACTGTGTGCAAAATTATTTCTAATAGTTCTAGTTAGTTGGTGTTTTATGGTATATCAATCTTTATGGGTTATTTAATGCCAAATCCTGTTATAGATAGAGATTTGAAAATAAAGAGTTTTTAAGTAACTTTATTTTCAAATGAGAGCTAATTTGTTAGCACACAGTTAAATGGTTTCAAGTATAGCTATTTAATACAAATAATTCTATTAAATAGTTTCAAGTATTCCTATTTAATATTAGGCATTTGTTTGCAAACAGTTTAAATGGTTTCAAGTATTGTTATCTAATACTAATAATTCTATTAAATATAAATCATTCGTTAGCACACAGTTAAATGGTTTCAAGTATTCCTATCTAACACTAATAATTCTATTTAATATTAATCATTTGTTTGTACACAATTAAATGGTTTCAAGTATTCCTATCTAACATTAATGATTCTGTTTAATATTAATCATTTGTTAGCACACAGTTAAATGGTTTTAAGTATTCCTATCTAACACTAATAATTCTATTTAATATTAGTCATTTGTTTGCACAGAGTTAAATGGTTTCAAGTATTTCTATTTAACACTTAAAATTCTATTTATTATTAATCATTTGTTTGCACACAGTTAAATGATTTAAAGTATTGCTATCTCAGTGCAATTTACCCTTAACCACCACCTTCTGTTATGTTTAAAATAAAATTGGGTTGGGTGCTTGTTTGCCACAAGAACTATTGAAGAATATGGTCAGGACAATCATATAGGTGCTGGAGTTGACTCCGCATCCAACCGATTGAAATGGGCCGCTATGAGCATCTGTCAAGCCTGATAAAGATCAAAGTGGAGTGTTGCAAGTCACTTGACCACTCTATTTGTCTTAGATAAAAATACTTGAAACCAGAGTGCAAATTATTTGTATTAGATAGGAATACTTGATACGACCATTTGTCTATCCCGGTAAGGATCAAAGTGGAGTGTTGCAATTCTATTTGTATTAGATAAAAATACTTAAAATACGTGTGCAAATTATTGGTATTAGATAGGAATACTTGATATCTAACTGTGCGCAAATAAATCACTATTGAAAATTTTTTAAAAAGGGCAATAGAACATTGAAAATATTGTTATTATTACAACTAAACATTAACAAATGCGTTATATACCCAACCTATGAACATTTATGGGTAAATCTCGCTCCTCATAAGTAGGTGAAAATATACTAAGTAGTTAACACTAGCAGTGGTTACATTCTTCACGCCGCTGGCAAGTATTGTATTTTGTTAATGCTATAAAGATTTCCATTTCATTTGTAAAGTTCATTTTATTTATTTTTCATTCACTCACCTTTTGTTAGGTTACAACAAAATGAAGCAAATATTAGTATTAAATAACCCATAAGGGGTTTATATACCATTAATGAGTTGGTTGAGGCTAGGGAGTATATTTTATGGAGCCTCCACCCATCAAGGTCCAATTTAGAATTAGTGTACCTAATGAAACACTGAATAAACAGAAGGAAAGACATGATAAGCTCATTTACACATACAGAAAGATTTAATACATACATGATATATGTACAAGAAATGTTGATAAGTATGTAACAGATAAAACATACGCATATTGTTCTATCAACAAGCAGTATATGAAAGGGGTACAAAATAGTTAAAAATCTTCATTAAGATAGATGGTAAAGCCATTTGAGCTTTACTGTATCCTGGTTGAGCAGGAGATATGTCTCTACTGTTTAAAGAACAGAGACGAAAAAGAACGAGATTGATTCTGGTATTGTCCAAAAAGGACCTAATTGACCCATCCCTAATACCTAAGGGAGACAAATATTTATAGTCTACTTACAACATTAACAATAATCAGTATTACGTTCATATTTCAAGTTACTGATTATTCTAAATCCCAATTTTATTTTTCTACCAGACTACCCTGGGTGTAGAAAAGAAAAAAGTGAAGTGAATTAAGAAAATATGACAATTGCAGTGAGACAGAGAAAACCCAAAATTAGCGTGTCGGTTGGAAAAGCTATCCCACTCTTTGACCTTGTACCAGACTGCCCTGAGTATAGAAAGCAAAGAAAGTTGACCATAATACGATGCTGCAAAGAATGTTAACATAATAGCGACTTGTGAAGTAGTACCAAGGCCTGAGGAAAGCAAACATAACCTCAATTTAAGATTACCTTGTGCCAGAATTTAGACAGTGAGAATAGAAAAGCCTAAAACTTATACAAGGAATTGAGGGACTGTTAATTCACGAACTGGTCTCGGACTAAAACTTACCACCTACAGGATGGGTGAATATATATATATATCTTTTCCAAAAGACAGTTTTTCCAAACTAAATATTGTTATTTTTGCAAGCAGTGTTTTGTTCTATTTTTCTTGGTGTCGACTTTTATCTTTTTTTTAATTTCTTAATTGTGCAGTATCCTGTTTACTCGCTGACTAGCAACTCCGAAGAGCAACTGCTCTATTGTTTAGATCTAAAAAAGCACAACTTGGGCAGATGAAGAATTGATTGTGTCATCAAAAGATATATCTAACCAGCAGAACGATTAATGGATTGGAAGCAGAATCACCGCCCGTGTTTACCTAGGACTGATGTACCGTCATACCCTGGGGATTAATTACCAAAGGAACATTCTTATTACAAAACCACAAGATGAAATGATAAGGCGAGCAATGACCATATGCAGTGCATTATGGGTAATTTCGTACAGGCGGAAGAGTCGGTTAATAACCTTTCAAGACCAATTTGAATTCCCAAAGGCCAAATATCTCATGAGGTTCGAATAACAGGATCTGCTAAGGCCTGACAGTAAGACACAATTGATGACTCTGATCCAATGCAATTTGGTGAAATAATCTCCAATCAAATGTCGAACAGCAAGCACAGACTTAATAAATGGATATCAGTTAAGATTCTTATCAGTAGAAATACAAAGAGAGGCAATAAAAATTCAGGTATCTCTGGAGAATTTCAAAATCAATTAGGAACTTAATGGTGCCAATGCCTGAGAGATTTAGCCAACTTGCCTTTTGGCACATTGATTCCTCTATAAAGGTCATATGATACAAATTTAGGTTTATGATACATTGATTCCTCTATAAAGGTCATATAGAAATAAAAATCATGATATAAATCAAGAATTTATAGCACATTGATTCCCCTATAAAGGTCATACACAAACAAAAATCATGAGAAAATCAAGAGGCCAATTTGAATTTATGGCACATTGATTCCTCTATAAAGGTCATATAAACAAAATATGAGATTAATCAAGAGGCTAAATTCAAGTTTATGGCATATTCCATCCTTCAAAATGATCATATACAAAAATTCTTAAGTAAATGAATGAGCCAATTTATGTTCATGGCACACTGACTGTTCTGTAATGGTCATGGTATACAAAATGTAATCAATAGATAAGTGATTGAGTCTGTAGACTTTGAGTGTTAAAAATAAAATAAACAGAATCAACTCCAATCTATTGTGCTTATATTAAGATCTTTAAAAGTTAGGTTTGGTTATGTTATTTAGTTTAATGGCATATCAAGACTTGATGGTTATTTAATGCCAAATCCCATTTGTCCATATATATGAGAATACTTTGCAGAGAACATTTTTTTAATGAGCAAGAACCCGTTCATTCGCACACAGTCAAATGGTTTCAAGTATTCCAATCTAACACTAATAATTCTATTTAATATTAATCATTTGTTTGCACATAGTTAAATGATTTCATATACTGTTATTTATCACTAATAATTCAATCTAATATTATTCATTTGTTCGCCCACAGTTAAATGGTTTTTAGCGTTGCAATAAAATACTAATAATTCAGTTTAATATTATTCATTTGTTTGCACATAGTAAAATAGTTTCAAGTATTTCTATCTAACACTAATAATTCTATTTAATATTAATTATTTGTTTGCACACAGTTAAATGGTTTCAAGTATTCCTATTTAACACTAGTAATTCTATTTGATATCAATCATTTGTTTGCACACAGTTAAATGGTTTCAAGTATTCCTATCTAACACTAATAATTCTATTTGATATTAATCAGTTGTTTGGACACAGTTAAATGATTTCAAGTATTGCTATATAACACTAATAATTCTATGTGATATTAGTCATTTGTTTGCACATAGTAAAATGGTTTCAATTATTGCTATCTAACACTAATAATTCCATTTAATATTAATCAGTTGTTTGCACACAGTTAAATGGTTTCAAGTATTCCTATCTTACACTAATAATTCTATTTGATATTAATCATTTGTTTGCACACAGTTAAATGGTTTCTAGAATAATAAATGATTAAACCGGGGTTTTCTCATAGTGCAATGGTTAAAAGAACTGGACGGCGGAATCGTAGTATGCAAGTTCGAACTCCAGGCGTGCTATTACGTTCACTTTAAGATGAATACTATTGGGAAAGGTATGAACCCCCTTATTCTCCTAGCTATGGGTTAAATAGTTACCACAACTGTCCTTCTAAAAAAAGGGTAGATTTGGTATTAAATAACCCAAGAAGGTTGATATGCCATCAAATAACAAACAAATAGATGATTAAACAATTCTATTTAGCCCATAAAATGGACCTTAATAGGTAATACCACTCTGGATCAGAGTGAATCTGGGAGTGATTGCAATGAAGGGGTATTCCACATTCTCTACAGCAAAAGGATTCGAGCTTCACTATCAGATGGTTTAGTGTCATATCCAGGAAACTTGTGGGCGCATTGTGGGGGGGGGTCCTATCCTGTCAGCAATGGTGCAGTTGGCATCTTCTATAGAAACCCCAGCTGACTGGCCTGCTCTTTAGATAGATTTTAATGAAGAAATATTCGAGATATTTGATAATCTTTTTCTTTTTGTTTTTTTTGGGAAAAAATTTCATAGATCCTCTTGACAGGATTTTTATTGTCTGTGGCCGCTTAGAAACATTCACAGACATATGTTGTGTCATGGTTGTTGACAGAAAAAGTGAACATGGAGGCCAGGGTTCACATTCAAAACAAGGTTGTCTGCATTTCACATAGTGCTAATAGCCTTGAGAAAGATACGAGTCCAACTATTCTTTGCTCAGTCAGCTGGGGCTGTAGAATACACTGACTGCACCTTTGGAGAGGGGTAAGACCCCCTCCACCAACGAGTGCTCTGGATATGATACTAAACAATCAGATGGTAAGGTTCCAATGATGTTAGTGTTTTGGGAAATATGAAGCACCCCTTCATTGCCATTACTCCCAGGTCCACTCTGGCCCGGAATGGTAGCTCCTGATAGGGCCCTATCTATGAGTTAAATAGAACTAAACTGCATACTTATGCTAAACTGAATTGTTTGAAATAGAACTGTTTGACTAAACTGAATAGCTTGAAATAGAAATGTTTTTGACAATTGAACTGTACTTACATTTAAACTATGTTATAATGCTTAACTGATTTGTTCGAAATTGCACTGTTTTTGACATTGAATTGTTTAATATAGAACTGTTTTGACAATTAACTGTGTGTAAACAAAATCTGTACTTATACTAAACTGAACTCGCTGAATAAACTGAATAGCTTGAAATAGAAATGTTTTTTGACAATTAAACTGTGTACTCAAGTTAAACTGAATTGTTTGAAATAGAACTGACTATTTGCATAAAAATGGATTTGGCGTTAAATAACCTACAAAGGTTGATAGGCCATAAAACCCAACCAACCAACTATTCTACCTCCAACTACAGGTAAATCGTAGGGCAGACCTTTTTTTACCTTAGTAAGGCAACTGGCCAGGGAGAAGGAAAACTTTGAATTCAGAACTGTTAAACTCTGCTTAAAGGTGGACCCTGCATCACATCCTACTCATGGGGGAGTAGTTGGATAAATACATAGCCAAGATCACTCCTTTTGTGGGGGTGGTCTTATTACCCTACCAGTCACATATAACCGGCTTTTTTAGTTAGGCTGTCTGCCATTCATGATAGATGGGGTATCAAGGTCAACAAGAGATTTTGATATTTGTCGTGTGCCCCACCAAACAGGCGAGTGTGGCACAAAGACTTTTTAAAGTGGGTCTGAGTGCAAGATCATAGCCCAGACGGGCCCTGTCGACATTCACCTAAACAGGGGTGCCTCAGGTGCCAGGTGATAAGTCTTGCCCCTCTTAGGAGGGTTAGAGCCTGGGGGGACAGCTCCCTGGGGCTGACATGAATACCAATTTCACGGAATCCATGTCAGACTGACTCGTCTGACTGCCACTGGAAACAAGATACGCCCAACCTGGGAACGTGGTAAGCCAAAGTGTGTCCCAGCCCAGCAGCCAGGAAATGCTACATCTCACACTGACAGATTCAAAGCTGAATGATCCCGAGGATCAGCTGAGCCAGCTTCGGATGGGTGAAGAATCACTGACAAACAAAGCATAGCACAAGACCTTTGGGTCTCGTTCAAGCTATGAGCAGGAATATATGATAGACTCACATTGCACTCAGTGAGTTCAAGTCCCAGCAGGGTCACCTGGCTCACATTGCACCAAGTGAACCCATGACCAACATAGTCAAGCAGGGCACAAATCTTGGCTCTTGCCCTAACTTCCCCTTCCCTAAAACTTCCACTATAAAAAAGACCTTGTGTCAAATCATATCTGATGGGGAGCAGCAATAAATATCCTGACCCCTCTACCAAGTATGAAGTCAATGCATTCAAGGGTCCACTGTTCAGGCAGTCAGAAATCATGGTCTCCAAATATTTTGGTTTTCTTTGGTTTTATGGCATATCAACCATTGCAGGTTATTTAATGCCAAATCCATTTTTATAAATATAAACAGTTCTTTTTCAAATAATTCAGTTTAACATAAGTATGCAGTTAGTGTTTGCCAATAGTCCGGGAGACCTGGGTTCTATCCCAGGTCTTGTCATACCAAAGACTTTAAAAATGGTACTTGATACTGCCTTGCTTAACACTCAGCAATATGAGGTACATATCAAGGGTAAAGTGGAGCAATCCAGGGAAAGGAGTAGCACCATTCCCTACACCTTAGTGTTGTAGCTATTGAAAAAGGAGCCTTCTGGTTGCCCTTGACTAAAGGGAGACAACTTTACTTTTTTACTTTGCAGTTAAGTTCTATTTGACCTATAGATAGGACCTTATTAGGTGCTACCACTTCGGGCCAGAGTGGATCTGGGAGTAATGGCTATGAAGGGGGTACTCTGCATTCCCCAAAGCTCCAGCATTACTGGAGCCTCACCATCAGATTGTTTAATGTCATACCCTGGACACTCGTTGGGGGAGTCTTACCCTTCTGCAGAGATGAAGTCGGTGTATTCTGCAGCCCCAGCCTACTGGGCGACAAATAATTTCCTTTTTCAAAAAGAAAGTTGTGTTAAGATCTTTATCACCATTGTAGGAGTTTAATTGTTCTATTATTCATAGAATCCAGTGTTGGTAATCCGAACCTGGGGTTAAAATCCAGAAGAAACATTTTCCTGGCAGAAAGATGAACAAGCAATTGAATATCTGAAGACAGTTGCCAACGATCTCTTAAATGCTTCCAATCCTCGTTTCTGATTGGCCAATTTATACCGGAAGTGCCTGCTGTTGTCGGAAAAGTTCGTAAACAGAAATGATGATTTTGTGTACAGCTTATATCAAAGAGAATCCAATAAGTTGTAACTACACATAAAAAAACTTTCATTGTTTTAAACACAAGCAGAAATTACCTGATTAAATATAACCTTCATCAGTCAATCTTAATTTCGTAGTGAAAGAAACGCATCTTATAAATTAATCTCGGCTCTCAAACCCCTAAAATAGAGAAACTGAACATGCATGTTTGGCATGTTATAGTCAATTGTGATAAATTTATTGGAAGAGTCCATTGTGTATCAAAAATAGGGATGATACCACAACAGTATATATATATATATATATATATATGAGTATTATTCGGTCCAGTTAAACTGGAGTTGGGAGTAATTCCATCAGGACAAAAAAAACATTCAACAGTGAACATTGAGATTTTCCTGGCAAAGAGCTCAATGTAACTGACATTACAGAGCAATAATTTTTTTAAGAAAAAAATAGAATTATTAATCCTAATATAACGTTTTTTTTGTTTTTTCTTATATATATATATATATATATATACTTTAAGAAAACCACAAAACTGGTCACATAGGATTATAAATTTATTTCCATCCTGTTGCGCATTTTTGAAATTTCCAAAAACACGAAAAAAATTAACAGGACTTCTTCAGATCTTTTATCTAAAAGATCTGAAGAAGTCCTGTTAATTTTTTTCATGTTTTTGGAAATTTCAAAAATGCGCAACAAAAACACAAAAAAAACATGAAAAAATTAACGGGACTTCTTCAGATCTTTTAGATAAAAGATCTGAAGAAATCCTGTTAATTTTTTTCGTGTTTTTGGAAATTTCAAAAATGCGCAATAAAAACACGAAAAAATTAACGGGACTTCTTCAGATCTTTTATCTAAAAGATCTGAAGAAGTCCTGTTAATTTTTTTTCGTGTTTTTGGAAATTTCAAAAATGCGCAACAGGATGGAAATAAATTTATAATCCTATGTGACCAGTTTTGTTGTTTTTCTTAAAGAATTTATTGCTCTGTATTATTGTTATATTGAGCTCTTTACCAGGAAAATTTAAATATTCACTCATGAATAATTTCTTGTCCTGATGGAATTACTCCCAACTCCAGACCAAAGAATGCTATGTATATATATATATATCCCAACCCCTCTGAACAAGGAGGATGTGAAATACGAGCAATTTTTTAAGCATAGTTTAACAGATTTGAAATCAGAGTTTTCTTTCTCCTTGACTGGTTGCCATACTAAGGTTAAAGAGCCCAGTTTTACCTACTGTTTGCCCCAAAACTTCTCAATCGAGAAGATTTATAAAAATTTTACCAGCCAAAAATCATTGACACAGAAATACAAATATATATGAACATGCACATTTGGCATGTAATGTTGTCGGATTTTAAGAATAACAAAAATGCAACAGAAACTGCGAGGAAAATTTTTACTGTTTATGGCCAAGATGTCATTAATAACCGCCAAGTCCAAAACTGATTTACAAAAAGCTTTGCTCTGGTGATATGACACTGAGAGACGAACCCAAATGAGGACGCTGATCAGGCCTAGAGAATTGGTGGAATGTAATCTATACTAAAGTGCTTGAGAATTAGCACTTGACCTCCACACATCCTGATCCACTATCTGTACCATTTGAAAAGTGTTGTATAGTGGCTCGTACCAAGTTGCTTCTGGTATCACAGAATTATAAACCATTGAAGGTTATTTAATGCCAAATCCTCTTTATACATATATATTAAATATATATGATTTGGTGCGGTTGGGTTTAATGGCATATAAACCCTTGTAGGTTATTTAATGCCAAATCCTATTTATACATATATTAAATATATAGGATTTTGTTTGGTTGGGTTTTATGGCATATCAACCATTGTAGGTTATTTAATGCCAAACCTTTTTTATACATATATATTCAATATATATGATTTGGTTTGGTTGGATTTTATGGCATATCAACCCTTGTAGGTTATTTAATGCTAAATCCTATTTATTCATATATATTAAATATATATGACTTGTAAACACATTTTGTTGATAACATTTTTAAACCCATCTTTTTGCACGCAATTAAATTGTTTCAAGTATTTCTATCTAACACTAATAATTCTATTCAATATCACTTATTAATTTGCATAAAGTTAAATGGTTTCAAATATTGCTATTTAACACAAATAATTCTATTTGATATTAATTATTTGTTTGCACACAGTCAAATGGTCCCAAGTATTGGTATTTAATATTAGCACTTTCACTTATCAAGTATTTCTATTAGATAAAAATAATTTGTATGCTAATGTATGGTTTTAAGTCACTAACAATGATAATCTTTAATTAATAATTGAACAGTTCTATTTGATCCATAGATAGGACCCTAACAGGTACTACCAATTTGGGTCAGAGTGGACCTGGGAAAGAGTATTCCACATTCCCTAGAGCTTGAGGACTGTAATCTTATGATAAGTTTATTAGATTCAAAGAAGGAGAAAGAGAAAACAAAGTTTAAAGATAGAGGGGGAAAAAAATCGTTAAGGAAAGAAAGAGTGAGAAAACAATGAGATTGAAAGAGAGAGAAAAGATGTTTATGGGAAAAGTGAAAAAGACTAAGTTTATGGAGAGAAGGGTTAGGTTTATATTCTTAATGGCATATCATCTCCCCGTCGGTAATTAATGCCAAAATTTGATTAAGTTCTAAACATTCGATTATAATTATAAGTCTATTTTCAATGTTCCTTTGCATTTTTTTAAAATTATACTTTTTAATTCATCTATAATCATTTGTCTCAATATTTAAATGGTTTCAAGTACTTCTACCAAATACAAATAATTCGCCTCCAGTTAAATGCTTTCAAGTAACTAATAATAATAATCCTTAGTAAACAATTAGAGCTTCAATTAACTATTCTTTATACAAATAATTGGCACACAGTTATATGCTTTCAAGTAACTAATAATAATAATCCTTAGTAAACAATTAGAGCTTCAATTAACTATTCTTTATACAAATAATTGGCACACAGTTATATGCTTTCAAGTAACTAATAATAATAATCCTTAGTAAACAATTAGAGCTTCAATTAACTATTCTTTATACAAATAATTGGCACACAGTTATATGCTTTCAAGTAACTAATAATAATAATCCTTAGTAAACAATTAGAGCTTCAAGTAACTATTCTTTATACAAATAATTGGCACACAGTTATATGCTTTCAAGTAACTAATAATAATAATCCTTAGTAAACAATTAGAGCTTCAAGAAACAATTCTTAATACAAATAATTGGGACACAGTTATATGCTTTCAAGTAACTAATAATAATAATCCTTAGTAAACAATTAGAGCTTCAAGTAACTATTCTTAATACAAATAATTGGAACACAGTTATATGCTTTCAAGTAACTAATAATAATAATCCTTAGTAAACAATTAGAGCTTCAAGAAACAATTCTTAATACAAATAATTGACACACAGTTATATGCTTTCAAGTAACTAATTATAATAATCCTTAGTAAACAATTAGAGCTTCAAGTAACTATTCTTAATACAAATAATTGGCACACAGTTATATGCTTTCAAGTAACTAATAATAATAATCCTTAGTAAACAATTCTAGCTTCAAGTAACTATTCTTAATACAAATAATTGGCACACAGTTATATGCTTTCAAGTAACTAATAATAATAATCCTTAGTAAATTATTTAATTATAGCTCCAAGTAACTATTCTTAATACAATTAATTGGTACTCAGTTCTATGATTTCAAGTATTCCTATCAAATACAAATAATTTGTACACAGTTCTATGATATCGAATATTCCTATCTAATACAAATAATTTGCACACAGTTCTATGATATTACGTATTCCTGTCTAATACAAACAATTTGCACACAATTCTAAGGTTTCATTTATTCATATCTAATACAAATAATTACATGGCTTCAAGTAATTATATCTATTCCATAACAGTGATTTGTTTGTGCACAGTTATAAGGTTTCAAGTAACTAATAATAATCATCCCTAGTAAACAATTATAGCTTCAAGTAACTATTCTTAATACAAATAATTGGCTCAGAGTTATATGCTTTCAAGTAACTAATAATAATCCTTAGTAAACAATTAGAGCTTAAAATAACTATTCTTAATACAAATAATTGGCACACAGTTATATGCTTTCAAGTAACTAATAATAATAATCCTTAGTAAACAATTAGAGCTTCAAGTAACTCTTCTTAATACAAATAATTGGCATACATTTTCCAAATGATTATGTGGTGAAGTCCATAAAGAAAGAACTGTTATAATAAAAAAAAATGATAGTTCTTATGTTTGCTTTTTGCAAATCATATTTCTTCCATTCTGAGGAATATATTTATTCATATAAAAAGCATAGTTTTAATTCATTTTATGGTCCAAAAATCGGGGTTAAAACTGACTATATTTGTACGTAGGTGACATTATGCAGCTAACGCCCCCTCCCTCACGAAAACTCCAGCCATATCCAAAAATAGACACAGGGGGATGAAGAGAAGAAGGATTATTAAAGTTCAAGGGTGAAGTTTCTTTTTTATCAGGTATAATCCCATAGTAGTCGTTTGTTTTAAACTAACAGAAATCCTCGCTCCAAGGAAAAGGTGTGTTACTGCCGTATGTGGGTTGGGTAGTGCCGTTAGGAGTGTGGCTTAAAAGTTTGTATGACGGCATCCTGCACCCTGCAAAAAAGATTGTGACTCCCCCACACAAACCGAAAAAAAAGAATTATCTTTCGGAACATTCATAAAAGAGAGAAGATAACTCTTTAAAATTAGTTAAGAATTACCTCCCTTCAGTTGTAAAAATGCATTGTTCAATTGACTTGTATGAAATGAATTCGACGAGCCGATTTCAAATCTTGGTTGAGATTGTACTTCACTTTATACTAATGCCCTTCGTGAAGGCATGACCCCACCTTTTCTCTCTCTCTCTCTCTCTCTCTTTCTTATTCCCTAGCTGTACGTAAATTAAAGCAGATTGGGTTCATTAGCAAGAGAAAGTGGGTGGGGCAAAGTCACTTTCTTAATTTTTGGCATTTTAAATTATACTATTGTTCCCATCGCATGTTCTTGATCTTATTTTAACTGTTTTTATTATATATATCGTTCTTCAGAACAATTCTGCCCGGGATAAACAATAGCCTGCTAGCTATGCTCATTCCATTAAAGCAAGCAGGGGAGGTTGGTGGTATGGCAGTAGATGTTGAACCTTTCTACCAAAATCTCATATCTTTCTTTTGCCTTGTTACAGATAGCAGCTGGGTGTTTGGTTAAATACATACTTCCCTCAAATGTTCCTGTGGGGCTTGAGATCACTTTTGTATTTTTTTCTTTTTTTTTTATTGCATTTCGAGTGAATCTATTGTTCTTCGACCAGTCTTTCATCAATTCCAGGTAGTTTTATTTACACCCTCGGATTAGTTTTCTCTAGCCGTTATATAGCAGCAGAATTGGTTCAGAGCAAAATTATTTGAATTTCGCAAAAATATTTCTTTTTTGAGAGAATTTAAAATGGTGGCAAATTAAACTGAGTTCTTCAAGATTGAAGAGAGGTCTGTCATCAAATTTTGACTGGCAGAGAAGGGCAAACTATGTGAAATTTACCAAAGAATGTTTTAGTAAAAAAAGAAAATCATTACAAATAGATGAAAAATTTATTTGTCCCAATAAGCCTGACTGAAAAAGACTGTCTACAAAGTGGAAAAACACTCTCTGGTTGCTTGGGTGTTTGGTTTTTATGGCACATCAACCTTTGTAGGTTATTTAACACCAAATCCATTTTTATAAAAATAGTTCTATTTCAAACAATTCAGTTTAGCATAAGTACGCAGTTTAAATGTAAGTACGGTTTAATTGTCAAAAACATTCGTATTTCAAACAATTCAGTTTCACATAAGCATGCTGTTAGTTCTATTTAACCTATAGACAGGACCCTATCAGGTCTCAGGTTGGGAAAAACTACCGGGTGCAACAGTCATTAACGAAGGTCATGCTGTGTTCAGTCGCATGAAAGGACCCATCACAATTGAATTCTTTGAAAAAGGTGCTACTGTAGACAGTATTTCCTATTGCCAATTATTGTGGCAAAATTAACTTTATTTACTGAATGACCTTCATATATATATATATATATATATATATATAAGTTGGCTGACCATAGTCAAGGGCGACCCCAAGGCTCTTTTTTTTCAATAGCTACTACATTGAGGTGTAGGGAAGGGCACTACTCCTTTCCCTGGATTGTTCCACTTGCCCTTGGAGAGTACATTATAAAGCTGAGTGTTAAGCAAGGAGTCATCAAGTACCATTTTTGAGTCTTTGGTATTACTTGACCTGCTGATTGAACCCTATTTACTGAACCATTCACAAACACATTAACCACTATGCCAATGGGCCAGTCAAAATGTGTATATATATATATATATATATAGTAAGTAAAGTTGGCGACCTTAGTTGAGGGTGACCCAAAGGCTCCCTTTTCAAGAGCTACTACACCAAGGTGTAGGAGAGGGCACTACTCCATTTCCTGGATTGCTCCATTTTACCCTTGATCCATACCTTATAATACTGAGTGCTAAGCAAGGGTTCATCAAGTACCATTTTTTGAGTCTTTGGTATGACTGGACCTGGAGATTGAACCCTGGTCTACAGACCATTGGCAAACACTCTACTCATGAGGTCTATATATATATATATATATATAAAAAGAGAAACTTACCTGTAAATTGAGATGATGATTTTTGTTTATTTGTCCAAGAAGGAATATCTACTGATGGTACTGATTTCTTTGAAGAAGAGACTTTCAAGATATTGTCATTTGGACAGGGAGGAGGAGGAATTTCTTCCGTTTTCTTTACCAAATCACCAGGCTTGCCATTTTGGGATTTATCAGCCTGTACTTGTGACTTTTGGCCTCCCAAAAGAGCAGCAGGTGTGCTTTTATTGTCCTCTGTGGCCTTTTCTGACCACAAGTTCTTCAGATCTTTTTTATCTGTCTTCATTGGATTTTGTTGATGTTCTTCTTCGTCGTCATCTTCTTCTTCTTCCTCCTCTTCTTCTTCCACTTCAGGTTCATCCTTGCTTTCAACAGCAGATGGCATCTAAAATTAAAGCATCAATGAAATTAATGAGCCTCACAACCACAGCAATAATTCCACACAGCAGCTTTGTGATTTAGCAGTAGAAAAAAATGTATTTTAAAAATATACAACTTCTCCTATAAAAAAAACGACTACTATCATTCGATATTAAGCATTGCATTTGTGCATGTTGTAAAGGGTGTTAGGTTTGTCATTAGATTAGCTGTTTGCAGAGTCATTTGGTACAGATTAGTTGATGTTAGGAAGCTGAAATTGTAAATATGTCACTGATAATGAAGGAAATGTCAAGGAAGGTTATATCTATATAGTTATCTCTCTCTCCCAATACATATACACACATATATATATATATATATATATATATATATATATATATATGAAAAGTAAATAAAGGATTGTAATTTGACAATATGTAGAAAAATTGATAACAACGATCCAAGTGGAAGGAGAGATTTATTGAGAGGTCAACACTATAGCGTTTCGGTTCTACTGAACCATCAACCTTATGATCCAGATGTTGGTACAGTTTCTTCTGTTTTTTCTCCTCTTTCTTTCTCCACTTTGTCTGTCTGTCTCGCTACTTGCTTCCTCCAATTTATTTAGGCCAATGCCTACACATCCGGGCACTTAGTAACACAAAGCCAGAACCAATCAAAGGGCCCAAATGAATGAGGACATGGAAAAAAATGGATACTCTCTTACTCTTCCGTAAGTCATCTGTTCCTGGTTCAATACCAAGTCTATCTCTGACAGATGACGTACGGCGTGACCCTAGTTCTTTTTCATCTCAGGCTAGCCTGATGGCTACTACAGTTTTGCTTTTCGATATACAAGCATTTTCAAACACAACTTCAAACGTTTTGAAACACTGAATATTGGGTTGTTTTATAGCGTATCAACCTTTGTTGGTTATTTAATGCCAAATCCTGTGATATAAATATATATGTGGGTATGTGTGTGTGTTTGTATGTTTCTGATTTGTAAGTGAATAGTTTGTAGACGACTTCATTTCTAAACAAGTTACAGCCCATTTGTTTGCACACAGTAAAATAGTTTCAAGTATTCTTATCTAATACTAATGATTCTGTTTAATATTAATCATTTGTTTCAAGCCAGTTAAATGGTTTCAAGTATTCCTATCTAACACTAATAATTCTATTTAATATTGTTTGTTTTGCAAAAAGTTAAATGGTTACAAGTATCTCCATCAAATACTAATAATTCTATTCAATATTAATCATTTCTTAGCTCACAGTTAGATAGTTTCAAGTATTCCTATCTAACACTAAAAAATTTATTTAATATCAATCATTTGTTTGCTCAAGATTAAATGGTTACAGTTATGCATATACAGATATGAATAATAGCATGGGCAATTATATGTTGCCTGTACCAGAGTTGGCAATCCAGACAATCTCTTTATCTACACAGAAAATGGAACTACCAAGCATATTGTGTATCCACAAGTATTGGAAAATTAAAAATATTAGAAACATACATTTTCTTCTTTTTTTCCCCATTCAAACAAACTGAGCCACAGCAATGTGTGGCCGGGTACAGCTAGTATATATATATATATATATATATATATATGTACACATAAATACCCCCCCTATAGAATTTATATATACATATATATAAAAACAATGAAATGTGTGTGTATATATATATATATATATATATATATATATATTCTAGAATACAACTATATCTTTTCGTATATATAAGTATATATGTTCCTTTTCTGGGTGTAACTCCTCAAAATCTCTCTACCATTGAAATAGACATCCTTAATCTGCAAATATTAATCTGTGGACAATGTGCAACCACCGCCCCCGCCGCTGATATGAAATTATGTAAATACTTACTGAGAGTGTGAATACTTTCGGTGCCTTGGGAAGATTTCCTCCTTTCATCTTACCAAATATAGGCATTGATTGAGATCTGATACTTGTGGTGCCAGCTTCGGTCTTTGGTTGGTAAATAAAAGGTCTGCAATCAAGAATATTTTTTTTGGTCAATAAGAGCAACGGCAATCTTTTCCTGGCTGATAAATAAACACATACTCCAATGAACATCCGAACCACCTGGGTCCCATCAGAAAAATAAATAGATAAAAAAAAAACATTTTCTTCCCAACAAGTTAGTATTATTTTGGTTTTGCAGACTCACTTGTTTGGTTTGGTTTTATGTCATATCAAGCTCTGTAGGTTATTTAATCCTAAATCCATTTTTGTACATATAAACAGTCATTTAATGCCAAATCTTTTTTATACATATATATGATTTGGTTTGGTTGGGTTTTATGGCATATCAACCATTGTAGGTTATTTAAAGCCAAATCCTCTTTATACATATATATAAAATATATAGGATTTAATTTGGTTGGTTTTTATGGCATATCAACCATTGTAGGTTATTTAAAGCCAAATCCTCTTTAAACATATATATTAAATATATATGATTTGGTTTGGATTGGTTTTATGTCATATCAACAATTGTTGGTTATTTGATGCCAAATCCTCTTTATACATATATATTAAATATATATGATTTGGTTTGGTTGGGTTTTATGGTATATCAACCATTGTAGGTTATTTAATGCCAAATCCTCTTTACACATATATATTAAATATATATGATTTGGTTTGGGTGGGTTTTATGGCATATCAACCATTGTAGGTTATTTAATGCCAAATCCTCTTTACACATATATATTAAATATATATGATTTGGTTTGGGTGGGTTTTATGGCATATCAACCATTGTAGGTTATTTAATGCCAAATCCTCTTTACACATATATATTAAATATATAGGATTTGTGAACATATTTTTTAGATAACATTCATAAATGAGCTAATGCTCTTTTTGACCCACAGTTAAACTGTTTCAAGTATTGCTATATAACAGTAACAATTTAATATCAGTTCGATGAGGTTCTATCACTCCAAGTCAGAGTAATCTGCATTCCCCAAATCTCCAAGGCTGGATGGAGCCTTGTCATCGAATGGTTTAGTGTCATATCCAGGACACTCATTGGGGAGGTTTTACCCTCTCTCCAGTGATGCAGTCGGTGTATTCTACAGCTCTAGCTGACTGGGCAATATCTGGTTTATCTCAAGTGATTCTTTCATAGCTTCCATTCTTAACATTAAAATTGAAACATTAAAAAAAAGTGATAGGTCAACAAGATATAGAGAAGTACAGAGGCTGAAGAAGAAAAAAAAAAAAAGAATGAAAGTCAAGAGAGAACAAGATACGGACAAATGACTTACTTGAGTTCTGGAAGGGAAGCTGGTCGTGTCAAGTTGACCAACTTGCGAAGACGCTGTTCCTGTGGCCGTAGTTCAAGGAGTCGACGCTTCAGTTTCATCCTTGTCTTTGTGTCCATCACTCCGGATTTTATTGTGTTCATGTACGCATCCAAGGCATCCATATCATCGGATGTTTCCATAGCAGCAGCATCTACAGAAAATATGAGAATATTAATGTAAATTAACATTTTTATTTGATTATGGTGTCGTCACTGACATCTGCTAATTCGGTAATGAATTGATCGTCTCGTGGTTGAGGGAGAATACAAAAACACAATTAGCCCCAAACATAGGACCTTACGTTGTTTATTCTCTTTGTTTGGTTACTGAAGTCTTGGAAATGCGTCAAAATATGATGAGCAGTGAATGTTCAGGTGTGGAAGTAGCTTCTACGGTTTGAACAGCTTTAATAGCTAAACAATTCATATGTGGTATTTTGGTGTTAAGAAAAGAATATTTGGCTGCAGGTATCGGTAAAAAAACCCCAGAGAATATACTTATGCTATTATTTCATTATTCATTCTTTTAGTTTATCTTGGTTGGAGTCAGTGTGTGACAGACACTTCTTGATATAAAGATTTGGGTACAACAGAGAAAAGAGGAAAAAGAAAAAGGAGTGAAGAAAAAAATAAGGAACAAAAATGAAAAAAAGAAAGAGAGAAAGTGATAGAAAGAAGGAAAAGAGAAGAGAAAAAGAAAAAAGAGAGTGAGAAAAAAGAAAATGAAAAAGAAAGAAAGAACAGAGTGAAAGAAAAAAAAAGAATGAGGAAAAAAGAGAAAAAGAATAAAAAAAGAAAGTGGAAAATAAGAGAGAAAAAGAAGAAAAGATAAAAGAGAAATAGAGAAAAATGAAAAGAGAAAAAGAAGGAAAAGAAAAGCGAAAAAGAAAAAAAGAGAGAAAGGGGGAGAAAAAAACAAAGCGGAAAAAGAAAACGGGAAAGAAAGAAAGAAAGAAAGAACAGAGCGAGAGAAAAAAAAGAATGAGGAAAAAGAGAAAAAGGAAAAAAAAAACGGAAAATAAGAGAGAAAAAGAAGAAAAGATAAAAGAGAAATAGAGAAAAATGGAAAGAATGAAAAGAGAAAAAGAAGGAAAAAGAAAAGAGAAAAAGAAGGAAAAGAAAAGAGAAAAAGAAAAAAAGAAAAGATGGAGAAAAGAAAGTAGAAAAAGAAAAAGAAAAAATCAAAAAAGAAAGATGAGAGGGGATTAAAAGAAATCAAAGTAAAGAGAGAGAGAGAGAGAGAGAAAAAGAGAGATTGAAAAAAAAAAAGACAATATTACAGAGGAAAAAAGAAGGAAAGAAAAAAAAGAGTTAGATAAAGAAAGAGAAACGTGAAGGAAAAGAAATAAGGAGGAAAAAACTAAAGAAGAGAAAAAGGATTAAGAGAGTGAAAAGAAAAACAGAAAAAAAAGGAAAAAGCTGAAAATGAAAGATTAAGAAAGAGAAAGAAAAAAATTTGGTAAAAAAAGGTGAAAAAAAAGAAAGAGAAAGAGAAAAAAAAAGAAAGGAAAACCGAAAGAAAAAAATTTGGTAAAAAGAGGAGAAAAAAAAGGAAGAAAAAAAAAAAAACTAAGAAAAACTGAAAGAAAAAAAACCCAAATAAACTTCCTTACCTGCTTTCGCCTTTTCCAACTGTTCTTCAATTTCTTTGATTTCTTTTCTCACTTCTTCGTGTTTTTCGGACTAAAATCAAATAAAAGGCCCCAATAAACATACAACAGAAATCCAAAGGGGTATTTTCGTCGCATAATGGTCAAAGTGCTGGACTACGGGATCATAAAAATCGAGTCCAAACTCCAGTTGTGCTATTACATTCACTTGGTTTTTTTCTTTTTTTTTGTTTAATAGCATATCAACCTTTGTAGGTTATTTAATGCCAATGCTATTCTCCTAGAAGAACAGTAGTGGTATTATTTAACTCATAGCTGGGAGGATAAGGGGGTTCATACCTTTCCCAAGGGTATTTGCCCGAAAGTGAACGTAATAGAACGACTGGAGTACGAACTCACGTACTACGATTCCGCAGTCCATCGCTTTAACCATTACACCACGAGGACACCCCCACATTCACTTGGGAAAGGTATAAATCCCTGTAGCATAGCCAAAATGTGGTTACGTAAAATATACAGATATACGGATGCGTAAAATATACGGATCTGTAAAACATTCACATGCATAGGAATCCTGAAACACTGACAACTCTCGGTAGTTCAGGTACAAAACTTTTATTACCTTCTAGACTTTTAGGTTTTCGACACGAGGAGAGAGAAACACAATTTTTACTATGCTGACTGTTCCATCTGACCCAACAACGTGTGGCGCATCCCATAGCACACAACTGGACTGGCCTCGTCCAGATTCAAAAATCAACTTGCCTCCTCTAGGTTCAAATCTCAACTAGCCTCGCCCAGCCTTGGATCTCAATGAACTGCTTTTTCCAAAAAATACCAACATTCCCGGACCCTCAGTTCCAGGCATGACGTCACTAAGCCGAATAGTTCTAAGCCTAACTAAACCGAATGATAAGATATAACCAACAAAAAATGATAATATAAAAAAAATCCTTCCACAATTATATAACACCCCCTTATCCTCCAGTAGCATATTGACCTTCGACCCAGCCATCAATCAAGAAACAGGTGCATCAAGATATCAAGATATAACCATGACCGTGAACGGGTTGAATTCGGTGCAAACGCGACGCTCACAGGAAGCAGGTGGGCATCAAACAATTATATTAGCCGGTGCCACAGAGAGTTTGAGTTAGTTGGAGTCAGTTAGTTGGAGTTCGAGTTGCAGTTCGAAGCAGTGAGAACCAGCTCCCAGCAGAGGGCTCGGGTCCTCAGGAACCCCGGTTGAGCAGCCCAGCAGAATGAGAAAGAAGAGCTGCTATAGTCAGAGCTACTGGGGGTCAATATATTGCAGTCTGTTCAGTCTCCAACTCACCTCTCACACACAACCCTTTCGCAACCCTTTCGAATAAAGTGTGAGAGGTATATTTTTCTAAAGAAGTGTGTTCGTTTGTCATTATTGTTCATTATGTTTCTGCATATATATATATATATATATATATATATATATATACATATGTGTAGTTGCATCACGGCTATACACTCCCAGCTATGTGTTAAATAGTAACACAACTGCCCTTCTTCTAGAAGAATAGATTTGGCATTGGTTTGGTTTGGTTTGGTTTTATGGCATATCAACCTTTGCAGGTTATTTAACGCCAAATCCATTTTTATGTAAATAATCAGTTCTATTTAAAACAATTCGGTTTAGCATGAGTACACAGTTTAATTGTCAAAAATATTTCTACTTCAAACTATTCAGTTATATATAACAATTCAGTTTAGTGTAAGTACAGTTTCAGTGTCAAAAATAGTTCAATTTAAAACTATTCAGTTTAGCAAAAGCACGCAGTTTTAAATGTAAGTACAGATTAATTGTAAAAAAACATTTTTTTTATTTCGAGCAATTCTAATTCAGCTAATTCAGTTTTGTAAAAGTACAGATTTTGTTTACACACAGTTAAATGTCAGTACAGGTCTATGTTAAACAGTTTAGCTAAGTGTAAATACAGTTTCAATGTCAAAAAACATTTGCAGTTATATGAAACAATTCAATTAAGTGTAAATACAGTTTTAATGTCGAAAAAACAGTTCTATTTCAAACAATTCAGTTTACTCAATTCCTTTTAGCATAAGTATGCTGTTAGTTCTATTTAACCCATAGATAGGGCCCTATCAGGTGCTACCACTCTGGGCCAGAGTGGACCTGGGAGCGATGGTAATGAAGGGGTACTCCGCATTCCCCAAAGCTTCAGCACTGCTGGAACCTCACTATCAGATTGTTTAGTGTCATATCCAGGACACTCGTTGGGGGGGGTTTTACCCCTCTGCAGAGGTGCAGTCGGCGTATTCTACAGCCCCAGCCGACAGGGCAACAATTTGGCATTAGATAAAACAAGAAGATTGAAATGTCATTAAACAACAAAACTACACAAAACAGAAACCCAAACAAGACCGGAGGATAGAACAGCCAAGACAACAAGAATAATACAGATGAGAATACTGCTTCAATTAAATCAGTGGATGAGAGGTTTTCCGATTGATGGATCATATTGGTTCGGCTTGGTTTATTTGTTTAACGGCATATAAACTCCTTATGGGTTATTCAAAGCTGAAATTTGATTGATTTGCAAATGTTTGAAAGTAATCATAACTGTCAACTGGGTTGATTTTTTTTAATGGCATATCAACTTCTTATGGGTTATTTAATGCCAAAATTTGATTCATTTGTAAATGTTGGATTACAATCATAATTATAATTGGTTTGGTTATTTAATGGCATATCAACTCCTTATGGGTTATTTAATGCCAAAATTTGATTCATTTGTAAATGTTGGATTACAATCATAATTATAATTGGTTTGGTTATTTAATGGCATATCAACTCCTTATGGGGTATTCAATGCTAAAATTTGATTCATTTGTAAATGTTGGATTGTTACCATAACTATCTATTATTATATTTGTTAAATGGCATATAAACTCCTTATGGTTTATTTAAAGCTGAAATTTGATTCATTAGTAAATGTTGGATTGTAATCATAATTATCTACAGGTTTGATTTGGCTTGATTTTTTTAATGGCTTATCAACTCCTTATGGGTTTATTTAAGGCCAAAATTTGATTCATTTGTAAATGTTTGATTGTAATCATAACTATCAATTGGTTTATTTGTTAAATGGCATATCAATTTTTTATGGATTATTTAATGCCGAAATTTGATTCATTTGTAAATGTTCATTTATAATAACATAGAAGAAGAGAGAGAGAAATAGAAAAAAAGAAGAAAGAGAAAGAAAAGAAAAAATGACAGAGAGAGAGAGAAATTTTGTTTGGTTGATTTGTTTAACAGCATATCAACTCCTTTTGGGTTATTTAAAGCTGAAATGTTCTTCTATGGACCCCTACACATAAATGTGCCAGCATTGGCTGACCAGCAAAAACTTATTTACATTAGCTCTGTGCCGACACAGTATGTAATTTGGAAGACCTACTGAGATGAATGGAGAGAGAGTGTCAGGGAAATCTGTGCTGTTTGTGCAACTTGAAGCTAATGACGATAATATATATGACTTGTAAACAAATAGTTTGAAGGTAACATTATTTTTAAACAATCCAGAGCTCATTTGTTTGCACACAGTTAAATCGTTTCAAGGATTGCTATTTAACACTGATAATTCTATTCAAATAGTTAAATGATTTCAAGTATTGATTTGTAGCCCAAATAATTCTATTTGATATCAATCATTTTTTAGCACAAAGTTAAATGGTTTCATGTATTGCTATCTAACACTTATAAGTAAAGTTGGTGACCTTAGTCAAGAGTGACCCGAAGGCTCCCTTTTCAATAGCTACTACACCAAGATGTAAGGGAGGGCGCTACTCCATTCCCTGAATTGCTCCACTTTACTCTTGATCCTTACCTTATAGTGCTGAGCTAAGCAAGGCGGCATCAAATACCATTGTTTTGAGTCTTTAGTATGACTCAACCTGGGATTGAAACCTGGTCTCCCGGACCATTGGCGAACACTCAACTCATTAGGCCAATGGCTGGTAACACTAATAATTCTATTTAAATATTTTCAAGTATTGCTATTTAACACTAAAAATTCTATCTAAGTAATGATGATGATAATAATCTCTTGTAAAAAAAATGACCAGTTTTCTTTGACCCATAGACAGGACCCTAACAGGTATTATCACTTTGAGTCTGAGTGGAACTGCGAGTAATGGTAATGAAGAGGCACTCTAGATTCTTCAAGGCTTCGGGACAGGAACCTCACCACCAAATGCAGTTTAATTTCATGTACAGGACAACCCATGTTATAGAATGATGAGTCTTTTTCATGAATGGGGATATAGAAGTGAAACAACTCATTTTTTGCATGATGGGGTTTTTGATGACTAAATGGCATGACAATTTCAATCATAACCAATACCTTGAGAAACTGCTCTCCGTTAAAAAAAAAAAAAAAAAAAAAAAAAAAAAAATAGAAAAGTTTTAAAACTTCTCTGGAGATCCAGAACTGGAGCCTGACCACTGGAGGCTATTTAAGGTCATACCCAGGATATCTGTTTTGGTAGGGTCTGAACTCTCAATAGATGATACAGTCAGTTTATTCTAAGTTCTATTTTTAAAATTCTTTTTTTTGTGTAATCTGATTCAGAGAGTACAGCTGTAAAACAAGTGAATTAATACTGACCAGGGACTCAAAGGTTTCCGCCTTGTCATCCAATTTCCCTGCCTTTTTCATCCTCTGTTCTCGTTTCTTTTCAATAGTTCCTGTCCGATCAAGGAAAGTGTCCTCGTCACTATCATAAAAGTCATTTTCTTCCCAATTCTTTTTCTTTCGTTTTCGACTCTCTAAAATGACAAAGAAAAAGGGTTAATATATATATATATATATATATATATATATATATATACACACACACACACACACTGCCAGTCAAAATTATTTGGCCACTAGTTGTCTGAATTTCTGAGACGAAAAAAAAAAAATTTTTTTATAATCGGAATATGAGCTCAAGTAAAAAAAAAAAAAAAAATCCATTCATCGTAGAAATAATCATAGTGATGTAAGAACAAATCCCAAAAATTCACTGTGAATTGTCCAGCAGCACCCATAGCGTAACGCTTATAGGCGTTGGTTCCCAAAGCTTCTAAAGAGACAATCATCTAGTGGTTGCAGGTTCAATCCTGACTGCAGGCAAGTAACAATACAAGAATACTAAGCACTTATACCCGGTTATGGCTAACGGAATCAAACCAAGCAAACCCCACTGTGTATTAAATAAATGACGTGGTACAAAATTCTGTGTAGGCTCTCGAGTTCAACAGACAACTGAAGAAGGCCAGAGGACATTGGCCAAAATGTTGTGATCATAACAATAAAGATGAAGACAATAGTCCAAAAACCCTGAGTAAGAGGCCACTTTTTAAAATTTTTATTTCACATCTGAAAAGTGTTATTAACAAGTACCACAATGGTTTTATTGTATACTAAATACAAGTATTTCTGGCCCGTGGTGTAATGGTTATCGTCGTAGGAAATGGACACGGCGACACGAGTTCAAATCCTGGACAAGACTGATTGCATTTCACTAATACCTTTGGGAAAGGTATGAGTCCAATTTTCTCCCTCCAGCTATGGGTAAATAGTAGGGCAGACTGGATTCTTCAGTCTTGGTGGGGCAACTAGTCTAGGAGAAGGAAAAACTCTGAAGTCAAACCTGTTAACTCCGCTTAAAAATTGACCTTGTGTCATATCCTGCCCGGGCGGAGGGGTTAGGTAAATATGAATACAAGTCTTTCTGAGCCACATTAAATACAAATTAAGCCAAAAAACTTCTTAAACTTTTAATTCATCAAAATGACCCCCTTTGGTTGTTATCACTGCTTTGTAGATTCTTTCCACTAAAGACAGGTGGTAGAATAGAGATAGTTCTGCCCAGCTTTCCTGCAAGAGTTGTCACAGGTGAGCCACAATTGTGTGGGTTGTTTAGCTCTGACTTATTGGTAAAGTTTCTCCCACACCAGTTCAATGGGATTTAAGTTTGCTGATTGTGCTGGTCAAGATATCAGTTTAAGGATGTCCTGTTCCTCTTTACTTTTAATATATCTTTGGCAGAGTTTACAAGTATGCTTTCAGTCATTATCGTGCATAAGTACAAATCCTTGACGACCCACAGGCTGCATTCTAGAAGGGATTGTGTGATGCTGCAGTATACTGTGAGAGCCGATCTGATTCAATTTGCCCTTCACTTGATGAAAATCCTTGACTTTGCAGTTAGCAAAAAAAACCCATACCATAACAGAGCCTCCTCCATGCTTTATGGTTGGTGTGATACAGGGGTCTGCCGTTATTTCACCAACTCTTCCCCGCACACTCTCCTATCTCACGAAAAGATTTCAAACTTAGATTCGTGAGTCCAAAGGTTTTTATTCCACTACTCTACAGGGTGGAACGATAAAATTGTCGTCCAAAGAAAACAACACTACAGCTTTATTTTAAAACTTTTATTGAAAAAATCAATTCAGCTGACATCTATTCAATGTAGCCGCCTTCAGCCTCAATCACCGCCTCGATACGGAACCGGAACTGGGAGCATGCCTTTTTCACAATCGCCGGCAGGAGCTTGGCGAATACTCAGCAGATGGCGGTGATCAGGCTGGCTTTGGTGTTGTGGGAGGTCATGTTGGTGATGTTCCCGACGTATGACCAAACAAAGTAGTCCGGCGGGTTCTAGTCGAGGAAGGAGGAGGGTCAGTGAGAGAAGGGTACAAAGTCGTAGCCCTCCTTCTGAAGCCAAGCCTGGGTCTCTTTGGACTTGTGGGCCGGTGTTGAGTCCTGCTGCTACACCCAGGGCCTGCCACCGGCCACCTGCTTGCACCAGGGGATCACCACATTCTTCAGCATATCCAGGTACATTTTGGTGTTGACTTTCAAGCCGACTTTAAAGATGTGAGGTGGCATGATGTGGCCCTCACTTGAAACCACACCAAAGACCATAACCGAAGCTGGAAACTTTGTTTTCATCACCCTGGGCACGTCTCTGTTATTCGTGATAATCAAGGATTTGCATTTTGAGGGTGCCGGCAATGGTCCTGTTGTCATAACTTGGATCGGTAGAGAGCATGAGTTGTACAGTGACGCATCTCTGATCTCGCTTGTTGAACATTGTGTCACTTTCAGACATGATAGAAGGCTCCTATCGCTCTTGGGATTTGTACACAACTGGCCAACTAGTCGATGGTCTGCAACAAAAAAAGAAAACCGGTTTTCATTAAATGGAAATGGAATCATGTCGTCTTTTCTCGGGCGACAATTTTATCGTTCCACCCTGTATTGTCCAGTGTTTGTGTGACTTGGCCTACTGGAGCCTTTTGACATTGTTTTGCTTCCTAAACAGTGGTTTCTTGACAGCAATTCTGCCATATAGGCCAGCTTCACAGAGTCTTCTCATTACAGTGGAATTTGACATATTTTTTTTCACAACATTTGTTCAGTGGAGCAGTCAGCCTTCTGTCACAGAAACTGGTGACTCTGATGAAATTGTCCTTTGCTCTTGTAGCTTTTGGTCTACCAGCCCTACTTTTGGTCTTGTTTTGTTCGATTTTCTGATGTCTCCTAACATTATAATCAACTGTAGTTTTGAGAACTTTTACATTTTTTAAAAATTTCTCGGCTTGAATATCCATTTTTTTAAAAGTAATGATCTTGTAGCATAGGACCAAAATACGTTGTGTCTAAAAGAAATGAGTTCACAAAAAAGAAACACTCAAAACTTGACTCTCAAGGAAGAAAATAGTAGTCGCTTTTATTCTTGGGGATTACAGCAGACTGTAGTAAAGAAAAGTTTGTTCAATAGCGTTCTTCCTCGCTATTTTGTCGCTATCAAATGTCTCCTTTCTCTCCGCGCACTTCAGCTAGCGTACGTAGAAAGGTTCACCCTTACCCTCCTCTTCTTGGCGATGACGGCGGCGTTGTTATCATTGGCCTGTTAATACTTTTATATCAGTCGACTTGCAGACAGGCTAGGTATGACAAGGGTCAGGGCGTCATGGATCTCTGTTGAACCTGTTAGAAACCCTGTCTTGAACTGCTAAAATCTCGCAACTTGGTTTCCTTATATAGCGATTTGATGGATCAATTCGAAGGTTCCCAAAGGTTCGATGATCACCAGTGAGAACAAAAGTGCAACACGTGAAAGCTCATGTGTGATTATTTTAAAATCACGCCTGAACTCTACAGGTCACTCTGCCTGCACAAGCGAGGTTCGTGACATTTTTGATCGTCAGACCCATGTACCCAATGACTGATGACAGCTGATTTGCATCCTAAACAATGGTTCCTTGACAGTTCCTTGACCCCTGGCGAACACTCTACTCATAAGGCCAAACAAATAATCCTTTTTTATAAGTTTAAAAAGAAAAATGCATTAACTTACCATGTGTAGCTGCTCGCAGGACCCCCTGTCGATCGAGTATTCTGCAAGCCTCCAGAGCACAAGCTTCCACAGCTTCACGTTTTTTACCAGTTACAGTTGCCGCAGCCACAATGGGATGACCATCATTATCATCGATTGGAAGTCTACAGAAAAGTCAAAAATATAGTTTTAAAAAAATAAAAATCTTCAGAGGTGTGACTGAAATAAAGCATCCGACATAAGAGAGAGAGAGAGAGAGAGAGAGAGTAGGATAGTGAAAGAGTGAGAGTGTATGAAAAGACAGAGGCAGTATTAGATAGAAAGAGTAAAAAATAGTAAAAGAGATAAAGAATGAGACAGAGATTGAGAGAGAGAGAGAGAGGCTAATCCAGAGTAGGGGTCAGAAGTAGCATCGAAGAAACAAGTGTCAAAGACAGAGGACAAGAAGTTATCATAACCAATTGGAAATTTCCAACAGTCTTTTAGGAAAACAGCATCAAGATGCCATTCACTCCTTCAGAAATTTGGAAACAGCATACTGTACTGCGTAGCATTCACAATGGAAGGTCCAATACAATGATCTTAGTCTGGCTTTGTTTATTTTAATGTTATGGCATATCAACCACTGTAAGTTATTTAATGCAAAATCCATTTTTATACATATAAACAGTTCTATTTCAAACAATTCAGTTTAGCATAAGTACAGTTTAGTTCTATTTGACCCACAGATAAGACCCTATCAGGTGCTACCACTCTGGGTCAATGGACCTGGGAGCGATGGTAGTAAAGGGGCACTCCGCATTCCCCAAAGCTCTAGCATTACTGGAGCCTCACTATCGAATTGTTTAGTGTCATTTCCAGGACACTCGTTGGGGAGGGGGGTTCTTTAACCCTCTGCAGAAAAGTAGTTGGTGTATTCTACAGCCGCAGCTGACTGGGCAATGTTTTAGCGTCATATCCAAGATACTAGTTAAGGAAGGGGGATCTCACCCCACCGCAGAGATTCAGTTGGTATATTCTACAGCTCCAGCTGACTGGGCTAGGGAAGCAACAGGATTTTAGAAATTCTCAGTGGAGTCGCATAGTCAAAAAAATGGTTAGGAATTACCGTTCTAAATGTTTTAGACAAATTTCAACTTTGATAAATAACTAAATAATAAAAGATTTGTAAAAAGAAGTTGCATTCAACTCACTCGATGCTGCAGCGGAATCTTCCAGGCCCTTCGTTTGTGGTTTCATATTCAGGGGCATCAAATCCTTAAAATAAAAAAAATTCAAAACCTTACTGAAATTCAACAAATGTCTTGTCCCTCACATATTGCTTTAAGTTTTCTATCTTGACGCTTTGATGTCTTTCATGGTTTTTCCTTTTTCTAATCACCTCATTTGGATTCAATTTACACAAAATTTTAGATACGGCTGACAGGGACCAATCTATTTCTTTTGCCATACTCCATTGTAGATGGCCTTATCAAATGAATTTTACAACCGCTTTTCATAGTTTCACAAGACGGTTCTTTTGTAGGCACCATGTTTCCTTTTAATTAGGTTGGATGTATTTTATTGCATATCAAACTTTCATGGATATTTAATGCCAATTCCTGTTTATACATAATAAATAAATATGACTTGTAAACGAATGATTTGTTGGTAACATAATTTTTAAACAAACAAGAGCTGATTTGTTTGCACACAGCTAAATGGTTTCAAGAATTCCTATCAAACACTAATAATTCTATTTAATATTAATCATTTCACTGCACACAGCTAAATGGTTTCAAGTATTCCTATCTAACACTAATAATTCTATTTAATACAGGGTGGAACGATAAAATTGTCGCCCTAGAAAAGACAACATGATTCCATTTCCGTTTAATGAAAACCGGTTTTCTTTTTTTGTTGCAGACCATCTACTTGTTGGCCAGTTGTGTACAAATCCCAAGAGCGATAGGAGCCTTCTATCATGTCTGAAAGTGACACAATGTTCAACAAGCGAGATCAGAGATGTGCCACTGTACAACTCATGCTCTCTACCGATCCAAGTTATGACAACAGGACCATTGCCAGCACTCTCAAAATGCAAATCCGGACGGTTCAATGCTTGAGGGCATAGCTCAACGCATTGGACAACCCTTTGGAGGTGGTGGAACAGAAGGACACCGCTAGGAAGACCCGGACCAAGGAGTTCATTGAAAAGATCGAGGCAATCATTGATGAAACTCCCCAGTGGCCTATTCAGCACATTGCCAGAGATTTAGGCATCTCACACACAACTATGAATGCATGTGTGAAGAAGGAATTGAAGTATAGGTCCTACAGACGCCAGACAAGCCAGATCTTGACTGAGAAGACAAAGAACCTCAGGCTAATCAAGTCCGTCAGGCGCCCTTCCTCCCCCAACCTGAACCCGCTGGACTACTTCGTTTGGTCATATGTCAAGAACATCACCAACAAGACCTCCCACAACACCAAAGGCGCCGAGCTGCCGCCGGTGCTTGTGGAAAAGGCATGCTCCCAGTTCTAGACCCGTATCAAAGCGGTGATTGAAGCTGAAGGCAGCTACATTGAATAGATGTCAGCTCTATTACATAATCAAGTTACCCGAATTGATTTTTTCAATAAAAGTTTTAAAATGAAGCTGTAGTGTCGTTTTCTTTAGGACGACAATTTTATCGTTTCACACTGTATTAATCATTGGTTTGCACACAGCTAAATGGTTTCAAGTTTTCCTATCAAACACTAATAATTCTATTTAATATTAATTGTTTGTTTGCACACAGTGAAAGGGTTTAAAGTATTCCTATCTAACACAATAATTCTATTTAATATTAATCATTTGTTTGCACACAGTTAAATGGTTTCAAGTATTCCAATCTAAGACTAATAATTCTATTTAATATTGATTGTTTGTTTGCATACAGCCAAATGATGAGCTTGAATAAGTGAAATAAATTCATTATGAAAATGGATTAGTATTTCAAAATTTTTTTTTTTTTTTTGAAAGAAAAAAAAAATTTTACTCTGCATATTTGGATAGCTATGCATTGAGCACTTATTCTTTGGATATTAAAAGTAAAGTTGATGACTTTAGTTGAGGCTGACCCGAAGGCTCCATTTTCAATAGCTACTACACCAAGGTGTAGGGGACGGCGCTACTCCATTCCCTTGTTTGCTCCACTTTATCCTTGATCCTTACCTTATAATGCTGAGTGATAAGCAAGGCGACATCAAGAACATTTTTTGAGTTTTTGGCATGACTCGACCTGGGATTGAACCAAGGTCTCCCGGACCATTGGCGGACACTCTACTTATTAGGTTAATGACAGTCCTTATTTACTTGATATTATATATATATATATCTATTAATGGCTGGCAAAAAATATCTGAAGATGCTTAATTTCTAGCTGAAGGTAACAATTTATTTTGTTTCCCTCAGGTTATGACACTAGTAGCAGCTGCTGTTGATGCTGAACAGTTTGTGCAATTTCTGACTTAAGTCTTTACCAAAATTTATTCCATATTTCATCAAAGGGGTTATACTCGTCATTTGAGGAAAAAGATTACGGCAAATTGAATTATGCAGATCATAGGTACAGCTTTTCGATACATGAAAGTCAGCTTTTAAGTTTCAAGAGTTCACGACTATATTTATAAATTCAGTGAGTCTCAGTAAAGTGTCGTGTAAATAAATAATATGCTAAACTTGATAAAGATATTTTTCATTTTGTATGGAATGATTTTTTTAGAGTTGTTGTATAGCCGAATGCATATACAAATATATGCGGAACATAATCAACCGATAATATACGAACTTCAATGAATGAATGAACTCACTTCTTTATAGAAATATATCTCTAACACTTTATTTTCAAAAGAGTGATGTTGGTTGTGTGTGAGAGATGAGTTGGAGAGGGGACAGACTGCTATACTGACCCAAGTTCTTGCGACCATAGCAGCACTTCTTCCACATTTTGGCTGAGGTTGCTCAACTGTGGGTCACCGAGGGCCCAAAGCCCTATGTTTGCCCCTGGTTCTCATGCTGGCATCTTGTCCCCAACTGACTTGAACCGCCCAGGGCACCTGTTCATAATACTGTCTCACGTCTACCTGCTTCCGCAGTTCGTCCACTTATTTATACAGGTGCATCTCTTGATTGATGGCTTGGTCGAGGGTCAATATATAACAAAGTAAGAAAAGTGGAAGTAGACAAATGAGAATATTTGACTGTAATGTAGTCAAGGCCGACAAGATTAATGTGCTGTTCCAGTTAAGGACTGAGTCACCTGGCATACGTGCCAGGAGAATTAGCAAAGGTTAGCATAATTCCCATTACCCCTAGTGATCCAATTACCAGCAGCACAAGAGTCTTGACTTGTGTGCAACCTCACCATCCCTTAAATCCCCAATATAAAAAAAAGAACTTGTGTCAAATCCTGCCTGGTAGAAGGCACGGATAGATATACAAAGAATATCTGACTGTATGAAAAAGAAACATCACTTACCTTCACGGTCAAGGTAATTCTTCAGGGCTTTTTTTGGATCATCGATATAGAATGATTCATCTACGTCCAAGTCCTGGGAAAAGGGATTTTCTTGATTGTCATCAGCAACACTAGACATATCTTGAAATTTTGGAAAAAATATAATATATATATTATATATACAAGATTGGTTTTACATGATGTATAAAAAAGATATATAAAGAGTATTTACTGATGTTTGTTTGTTTGGGTTTTATGGCATATCAACCTTTGTAGGTTATTTAATGCCGAATCCATTTTTATATAAATGAACAGTTCTATTTCAAACAATTCAGTTTAGTAAAAGTACACAGTTTAATTGTCAAAAACATTTATATTCTCAGCTATAGCCCCAAATGACAGGACTGCAGTTAAATAGGGATACGTATGATGAGAAAATAGTTTGTAGGTAGTCTTAATTGTAAATTAAGTCGGCTTTAGTTGCTTTTTCAAGTCATTTAACGCCGAAATAAATTTTAAACAATTCAGTTTAGTATAAGTGAACGTTTTGTTTACAAACACTTAAATGTCAAAACAGTTCTATTTCAAACAATTCAGTTGAGCATAAAAAAACAGTTCCATTTCAAACAATTCAGTTTAACATAAGTACACAGTTTAAATATCAAAAAAATTCAGTTTAGTTTTATTTGATCCACAGATAGGTCTTAATCAGGTACTATCACTCCAGGTCAGAGTGGACCTGGGAGCAATGACAATGAAGAAGTACTCTGCATTCCCCAAAGCTCCAGCATTACTGGAGCATCACCATCAGATTGTTTAGTGTTAAATTCAGGACACTCAATGGGGTGGGTTTTTTTAACCCCTCTGCAGAGGTGCAGCCAAGGTACTGTACAGGTCCAGCCGACTTGGTTAAGTATTTAATGAGTTAAGTTATTTAGTTTAATGGTACGAGGATCATTAGATAAGTTTCCAGAATTTTTTCGTATGGGCACTTTTATTGATAGTACACACATGAAACTCTAGTCCCCTTCAAAGTAATCTCCTCCAGCTGCAATGCATTTGTTGTACCGTTCCAACAACTTCTGGAACGCCCCATGGAAGTCCTCTTCTGTGAGCGTGTCAATGACCTTCGTCACAGCCTCTTTCATCTCCTCAGTTGTCTCATAACGACATTCTCTGAGCTTAGTGGGTAACCAAAAGTCACAGGGAGCAAGGTCTGGATGGAGTTGTGGATTGGTGCATTGTCCTGGTGGAAATGCCACTGATCCGATTTGAAGAGTGCTGGCCTCTTCCCTGGGAATCTCTTCCTGAACTCCCTTAAAACATCAACATAGTAACCCTAACCGTTTGGCCAATCAACTCTGGTCTATTGACTTCCTTACTCCTCCCACACCTCTCATCATCCCTCACAGACTCCCTGCCTTCCTTGAATCTCTTATGCCACTCAAAAACTAATGCTTGATTCATGGAAGATGCTCCAAAAGCAGTCTGAAGCATTCCATACGTTTCTGTGGCATTTTTTCCAAGTTTAAAACAGAATTTTATTGTATATCATTCTTCTAAAGTGTCCTGACGTCCAGATTGCATTTTTGAAATTTACCAGCCGTGACAATCAGGGTTTAGTAGGGTGTATTCCAATTGTTGCTGTAGCTGTTCATTTGAACCTGAAATCATAAAAATGAGTCAGTCATCTCATAAGATGTATAGCAATAACATACTGAATCTTCAAGAGTCTACGCCAATTTTAAATGCCCGTACAAAAAAAGTCTGGAAACTTATTGAATGCACTATGTATATCAACCTTTGATGGTTATTTAATGCCAAATCCTGTTATATAAAGTTTGCAGGTAAACAAGTCAGAGCCGCAGTTCAGCACATCAGCCACAACATCTCGGGGAATCCTTCTAAGAAGATAGCCCTACACTCAAGTGTGAAAAAATCCAGGGAAGAATTATAGGTTAGTGTGTGTAGGGGAAAATCACTCATGTGTACGTTTCCCAAAAGTGAATGCAACAGCATGACTTTACAAGACCTATTTTGTTTACATACGGTTAAATAGTTTCAAGTATCCCTATCTGATATTAATAATTCTATTTAATATTAATCATTTGTTTGCACACAGTTAAAAGGTTTCAAGTATTCCAATCAAACACTAATAATTCAATCTAATATCAATCATTTATTAACACATGGTTAAATAGTTTCAAGTATTCCAATCTAACACTAATAATTCTATTTAATATCAATCATTTGTTTGCACAAAGTTAAATAGTTTCAAGTATTCCTATCTAACACTAATAATTCTATTAAATATTGATTATTTGTTTACATACAGCTGAACAGTTACAAGAATTCTTATCAAACACTAATAATTCAATTTAATATCAATTATTTGTTGGCACAAAGTTAAATAGTTTCAAGTATTCCAATCTAACACTAATAATTCTATTTAATATTAATCATTTGTTTGCACACAGTTAAATAGTTTCAAGTATTGTTATCTAACACTAATGATTCTATTTAATTTTAATTATTTGTTTGCACACAGTTAAATAGTTTCAAGTATTGCTATCTAACATTAATAATTCGATTTAATATTAATCATTTGTTTGCACACAGTTAGTTGGTTTCAAGTATTCCTTTCAAACACTAATAATTCTATTTAATATTAATCATTTGTTTGCACATAGTTAAATAGTTTCAAGTACTGTTATCTAACATTAATGATTCAATTTAATTTTATTTATTTGTTTGCACACAGTTAAATGGTTTCAACTATTCCTACCTAACACTAATAATTTTATTTATCAAGTATTCCTATGGGATATAAATAATTGGAACACAGGTTTTAGGTTTCAAATAATAAAGATAATGATAAAAATCTTTAGCAAATGACTGGTAATAATGGGAGCGCACAGACACTTTTTCACTGGAATGATGTTGAATTGTTGAAAATTGCTGATCGAGACAAAATAGACACACACGCCCACATATACTTGTAAAATCTTGAAGAGATACCAACCCATTCCCCACATGCAGCCATCGTCTCGGCTGATTATTTCATCTGGATTTTCTTCGGCGTCATCCTGCCTTAGCAATTCTGTTTCTCGCTTGAGTTTCTCACGCTGCATCTTCAGCTCGCTGACACTCAGCTGCGACTCCTCTTCTTGGTCATCATCAGGACCCTTTAGTGGTTGATCAGGTGGATAAAAAAAATTTTTTTTTAAATACACACACACAAAAAAATAACAAAAAAAAACAGATGAAAGAGATTAATGAAATCTAATCAACAATTTAATACAGTAATTATTCATGTATAATAAGTAAAGTTGCCGACTGGAGTCAAGGGCGACATCAAAGCTCCCTTTTCAATAGCTACTACACCAAGGTGTAGTAGAGGGCGATACTTCTTTCCCAGGATTGCTCCACTTTGCCCTTGATACATACCTTATATTGCTGAGTGTTAAGCAAGGAGGTATCAAGTACCATTTTTAAAGTCTTTGGTACGATGCGACCAGGGATTGAACCCAAGTCTCTGGGACCATTGACAAACATTCTACCCACTAGGCCAATCACTGGCTCATTATGTATAATACACACCCCCAAACTTGGAGGAATAAAATTTGGAGAAAAAAAATAAATAGATAAAAAAATAAAAATCCTAGTGTATAATACTCCCTGACTTTTTAGAAGTTGAAGCAGCTAAATTTAACATTTCTTCAAAAAATCAGTTCGGTTTGGTTTGGTTTTATGGCATATCAACCATTGTAGGTTATTTAATGCCAAATCCATTTTTATATAAATAATCACTTCTATTTCAAACAATTCAGTTTAGCATAAGTACACAGTTTAATTGTCAAAAACATTTCCATTTCTAATTATTCAAGCAGTTATATATAACAATTCAGTTAAGTGTAAATACAGTTTTAATGTCGAAAAACAGTTCTATTTGAAATAATTCAGTTAAACATGCAGTTTAAATGCAATTACAGTTGAATTGTCAAAAACATTTCTATTTCAAACAATTCAGTTTAGCATAAGTATGCTGTTAGTTCTATTTAACCCATAGATAGGACCCTTATCAGGTACTACCACTCCAGGTCAGAGTGGACCTGGGAGCAATGGCAATGAAGGGGTACTCCGCATTCCCCAAAGCTCCAGCATTACTGGAACCTCACCATCAGATTGTTTAGTGTCATATCCAGGACACTCGTTGGAGGGGGGTGCTTACCCCTCTGCAGAGGAACAGTCAGTGTATTCTACAGCCCCAACCGACTCGGCAAACTAATCATTTTGTATTGACTAAAAATAAGACTTATAAATTGAATTCCCATGACCAGAAAATCCAGCAAACACTGCACGCGACATGTGGAACCGCCTAAAAAAATGTATATCTATTTCCTTGCCCATCATGTTATGATTACATAGATGCATATCTCTAATCTTCTTGGGAAGATGTAGCCCTTGAGGTGACCGTGTCTTCTGTAAAAGTATGGATGTCACTTACAAGATACATTCAGGTTAATTAGCCATGCATTACCATGATTAGATTCTTACCTAGCCTTTGCTGGGCCGTCAGGAATTCATGCTGGACGGGGTATGGAAATCAATGGCAGATTCAAGACGAAAAGGCCCCTGATTTCAGCCCGGCCACCTTCGGGTGGGTGAGCTGCGACATTGACACCTTTTGTCCCCTTTCTATAGCACTGGACCTTGCAGTCCAGTTTAAGCTATTATCAGGCATACATGCCTGGACCCAGATTTGGATCCAAGACCAGCTAGGCTCTTTTGGCCCACATTGCACTAAGTGGGTTGATGACCAGCAGGATTCAAGCCTTGGATTGTGCCCGACCTTCCCCCTCCCCGAAATCCCCACTATAATCAACCTTTGCGTCACTGACCTTGTGTCAGGTCCTGTCTGGTGGGAGGTAGCAACAAATAACCATTACCATGACTAGTTAATTTGGCATCACTTGTGTGTGATGTGGACCACTAGCTTAGTGATAGAGTTTCAGCTCAGCATTCTGTGGTTGCTGGTTCAATCTCCAATGGGAGAGATCATAGTATAGACTAATGATGAGACATAATAAAGTTGAAACAGCAGTCCAGTGGTTCAATATGTTGCACGCAATCTTTGCTGGATTTTCTGGTTATGGTAATTCAATTTATAATATAATTCGTCAACTTAAAAAACAAAATGTACATCTAAAAATAAGACTATATAGTTTACACTATGTCTTAAAACACTAGATTTACACAGAATTTAGAGCAGAGACACGGACATGTTTACACAAAAAATGTAACAAGCTCTCCGTGAAAATAAACTCACATTAGGAAAAACAAGATTATAATCAAATATACATTCTAGTGGATATTCCTCAGTAACAACATAAAACATCAGTTTAATTATAGATATAACAAAGCATATAAAGAAAAAGATAGACAGGAACTGAATCTGAATGCTATAAACTATATTGAACAAATCTTTGAAATAACATCCCACGAAATAACAGTTGTATGGCTACCTACCTCCTATCATTAAAACCATTCAAATAAGACAAGCAAGTCATGCAGGAAACTGCTGGAGAAGCAAGTGCATTCTCCACTGGACCCCTTCACATAGACGTGTCACTTTTGGCAGACCAACAAGAACTTACAACAGCTCTATATGGACACAGGATGTAGTTTGGAAGACCAGTTAGGAGCTATATATGATAGTGTGACGGCGAATTGACTAAAATCCCAAAACGGGACTTTATTTTTGCACGTGTGAAGACGGGGCAGGTTGGCACTTGATCCCTTATAGAATAAGTCCTCGTTCAGAGTTTTTTTCTCAGGCATATAAGAACTGGCATATTACGTGAGGGATTAATTTAGGGCCAGACTGACCGCCGCTGGCAAGGGGTTCCAAATTTCACACTATCCACACACCCACCAGGCCGCTAAACTTCCTCCCCTCGACAACAGAAGATATGGACCTATAGGTTTTAGTCGTAATAATATTATATTGTAGTAGTCGGCAACTCCAGCTTCCCGAGTGATATTTTAATGGAATTAATAGGACAATTCTAAGCAAGATAACATAAGGCGAATAGAAGCTGAAAAGGAAGCATGAGGTAACAAATTCGTAGAAGACACGGCAAAGAACAACTTCGACCACGTGGTAACATAAAAATACATGAATCCTTTACTATACAAAGAGATACACTTTCAAAGTGTCAAATATATATAATGAATTGAACAGTCCATGGACATAAATGTCTTTCTTCTTTTTTGTTCTTTCATCTTCCTTCAAATTGAGAGAGAGAGGGTGGTATATAAAATTTGGGTATAAAGGAGAAATAGCCCCAAAGTTACTTATCTTATTTTTCGACGGGGTTCCGCTGGAGAATCTTTCTTCTTTCACGGGCTAATAGACTTTAAGCTATTTTTAACACTGGCTTGAAGAACTTGGGTCCCTCGTGTTTCAGATATTCTTTTGTCTTCTACCCGGAATACTGGCTTTGATTCGTCTGCCCGCTACGAACCCTGCCAAACAACTAACATTTCTTCTCGTTTTTTTTGCCGACGGGAAGAAGGGTGCCACTTCCGTTTTAGGGCCCCAGCCAATCATTTGGCTTCTACCTTCCTCCCCCCCTTCCGGTGTCCGGCGACCTGAGGTTACTAAGTACCAATACCTGTTGATATCCCCTCTGTGACCTACATTCTTTCTTAACGGTCACTTTTTTGACGGGTTGCCACTGTTCATTCCAACGGGAGGATAGTATTAATCTTATTTCTATCGTCTCTGTGGGATATCACGAGACAATAGGGACAAATGGTGAGAGAGAATCAGGGAAATCCATGCTAGCAGCATGACTTGATGATGATAGATATAACATACTTTGTACACATCTGTATGGTTGTCAAGTATTCCTATCTCATACAAATAATTAGCTCCTAGCAGTATAGTTGGTTTTGTTTTACAGTGTATATCAACCCTTTTCGGGTCATTTAACACTGAATTAAATTTTAAACAATTAAGTTTAGTATAAGAATAGTTTTGTACTTGTCTTTAAGTGGAATCATTTTGAGATGAGGCTTCTTAATCTGAGAATTCATTTTTTTTTTTATTTATTGCGGACTTTTTGTCCTCATCTTGGTAGTTTTTGTGTTGTTTCTTGCAATAAATTAAAAAAAAAAAAATTTTTTTAAATTAATTCTCAGATTAAGAAGCCTCATCTCAAAATGATTCCACTTAAAGACAAGTACAAAAATTCAGTACGGACCCGACTCTGGAAGACCAGATAAGGATTTATAAGTCCAAAAAATCCATCCTTGATCGCCCTTCGGGGCCCGTGGTGCAGCAGATAGAGACGTTGAGTCTCTACGGTTCCAGGTGAGCATTGTCAGAAGATAGCGGTTTCAAATCCTACCCAAGCCGGCCAAAGGTTTACTTGGTCAAGTCAAAAACGTGGTGTGATAGACAACAACTATGGAAGGCAGTAATTACTGGGGATACAGTTACAAGACTCAGCATTCCTATTCGAGGTCGCGGTAAATCACCTGAAGAAGGCCAGAGGTGAAATTTGGCCGAAATGTAGTGAAAGAAGAAACAACACAAAAACTACCAAGATGAGGACAAAAAGTCCGCAATAAAAAAAAAAAAAAAAAAGAAAAAGTTAAATGTCTATTTTAAACAATTCAATATAGCATAAGAAAACAGTTCTGTTTCAAACAATTCAGTTTAGCATAAGAACACAGTTTAGTTCTATTTCAAACAGTTCAGTTTAGCATAAGTATGCAGTTTAAATGTCAAAATAGTCCTGTTTCAAGCAATTCAATTTAACAAAAGTTCACAGTTTAGTTCTATCTGACCCATAAATAGGACTCTATCAGGTGCTATTACTCCAGGCCAGAGTGGACTTGGGAGTGATGACAATGAAGGGGTACTTCACATTTTCCAAAGCTCCAGCATTACTGGAGCCTCACTATCAGATTGTTTAGTGTCATATCGGGGCCTCCGTGATATATATATATATATATATATATATATATATATATATGTATATATATAATTGGTATTATAGCGATGGCCATGGTCATATCCGAGACACTCGTTGGGTGGTGGGGGGTCCTAATCCATCTACAAAGAAGCAGTCGGTATAGTCTATAGCCCCAGCTGACTAGGCAATCATAGCAGCAAGGTTACAAGTATTCTTATCTCATACAAATAATTTGCACATAGCTATATCGTTTCAAGTACTCCTATCTAACACGAACAATCTGAGAGGCCAAAATGATTCAACTTACCTGCAGAATAAACAATCGGGTACTGCCGCCGAACTTAATCACGTGACCCACCCGAATGCGGTGGTAAACCTTCGGTTGGACGCGAACTTTGTTGATCCACGTCCCGTGGGTGCTGTCCAAGTCGTAAAGATACCAACCAGCCTCGTAGCGTTCTGTCGGTTCTGCACAATTCTGGATGCAGGCGTGGTAACGGGATAGAGACGGGTGTTCCAGGGTCACGTCGCACGTGGGGAGACGGCCGAAAATGAAGTAGGACTTCTCGTTTAGGTCAACGTTATCAACAATGCTGCCGTTCTTGAGCACGTCGAAAGAATAATTGCGAGAAGACAAGCCACCCCAAGGAGGCTCTCTGTATGGTATAGCCGATCGCATTTGTTTTGCCAGTTCGGCTGGTGAGACGGAAGGGCCTGACTTTCCATATCTAGAATTTGTCTTACTGCTTTTACCGTTGGTTGAATTATCATTATCGGTGCTGTTGTCACCAGTAACATCGCCATGTTTTTTTATTTGAGTTGTTGAAAGAGATGATGATGGCGGAGCAACTGATGCGAGTTTTAAGGGCCGAAATACAGGCCGTTTGAAGCCATCTTCGCTGCCAGAACACTTGGTCTGTTTATCGGGATCTTTTTTGCCATCTTTGTCAGTTACCGTCGAAGATAAATCCGTTTTCTCCTCGTTTGTTTGTATTTCTTCAACTTCCATTCTGGAATTGGTTGCCATTTTGAACACATGGATGTCGCTTACGATATTAAAAAATAAAAAAGAAAGCCGCTTATGATATTAGCCTCTTAAAACTAAGATGATAAATTTCAAAAATATTGGTTTTGAGAGAAAAAGGTAAAATCTAAAAAAATGAATGAATAAAATATTATTTTCAAATTTGGAAGCAAGTAAAATCAGTATTTTTAATTTTGCAAATATTTGCACGAATTTAAAAGAAGGAGTTGGTAGGTACGTAAGGAAAAACGAAAAGAAAGTAAAGAAAAAAACAAATAAACGAAAAAAAAAGCAACAAACAGGAAATTGATGGTAAATTTCCGATTTTGTTTGTCTAAATTTTCTTTGGTTTAAAAAAAAATAAAGACCAATCTATCTATCTATCTATCTATCTATCTATCTATCTATCTCATTCTTTTCATATCTATCTATCTATCTATCTATCTATCTATCTATCTATCTCAATCTCTTCATATCTATCTATCTATCTATCTTAAATAAATACTCATATAATACTTATCTTACATTGTGTATCTCACTTTTGGGAGATTTGGTTGGGTTTAATGGCATATCAACCATTGTAGGTTATTTAATGCCAAATCCTCTTTATACATATATATTAAATATATATGATTTGGTTTGCTTGGGTTTAATGGCATATCAACCATTGTAGGTTATTTAATGCCAAATCCTCTTTATACATATATATTTAATATATATGATTTGGTTTGGTTGGGTTTTATGACATATCAACCATTGTAGGTTATTTAATGCCAAATCCTCTTTATACATATATACTAAATATATATGATTTAGTTTGCTTGGGTTTAATGGCATATCAACCATTGTAGGTTATTTAATGCCAAATCCTCTTTATACATATATATTAAATATATATGATTTGGTTTGCTTGGGTTTGATGGCATATCAACCATTGTAGGTTATTTAATGCCAAATCCTCTTTATACATATATATTTAATATATATGATTTGGTTTGCTTGGGTTTAATGGCATATCAACCATTGTAGGTTATTTAATGCCAAATCCTCTTTATACATATATATTAAATATATATGATTTGGTTTACTTGGGTTTAATGGCATATCAACCATTGTAGGTTATTTAATGCCAAATCCTCTTTATACATATATATTTAATATATATGATTTGGTTTGGTTGGGTTTTATGACATATCAACCATTGTAGGTTATTTAATGCCAAATCCTCTTTATACATATATATTAAATATATATGATTTGGTTTGCTTGGGTTTAATGGCATATCAACCATTGTAGGTTATTTAATGCCAAATCCTCTTTATACATATATATTTAATATATATGATTTGGTTTGGTTGGGTTTTATGACATATCAACCATTGTAGGTTATTTAATGCCAAATCCTCTTTATACATATATACTAAATATATATGATTTAGTTTGCTTGGGTTTAATGGCATATCAACCATTGTAGGTTATTTAATGCCAAATCCTCTTTATACATATATATTAAATATATATGATTTGGTTTGCTTGGGTTTGATGGCATATCAACCATTGTAGGTTATTTAATGCCAAATCCTCTTTATACATATATATTAAATATATATGATTTGGTTTGCTTGGGTTTAATGGCATATCAACCATTGTAGGTTATTTAATGCCAAATCCTCTTTATACATATATATTTAATATATATGATTTGGTTTGGTTGGGTTTTATGACATATCAACCATTGTAGGTTATTTAATGCCAAATCCTCTTTATACATATATACTAAATATATATGATTTAGTTTGCTTGGGTTTAATGGCATATCAACCATTGTAGGTTATTTAATGCCAAATCCTCTTTATACATATATATTAAATATATATGATTCGGTTTGATTGGGTTTTATGGCATATCAACCATTGTAGGTTATTTAATGCCAAATCCTCTTTATACATATATATTAAATATATTTGATTTGGTTTTGTTGGGTTTTATGGCATATCAACCACTGTGGGTTATTTAATGCCAAATCCTCTTTATACATATACATTAAATATATATCATTTGGTTTGGTTTGGTTTTATGGCATATCAACCATTGTAGGTTATTTAATGCCAAATCCTCTTTATACATATACATTAAATATATATGATTTGGTTTGGTTGGGTTTAACGGCATATCAACCATTGTAGGTTATTTAATGCCAAATCCTCTTTATCCATATATATTAAATATATTTGATTGGGTTTAATGGCATATCAACCATTGTCGGTTATTTAATGCCAAATCCTCTTTATACATATATATTAAATATATTTGATTCGGTTTGATTGGGTTTTATGGCATATCAACCATTGTAGGTTATTTAATGCCAAATCCTCTTTATGCATATATATTAAATATATTTGATTTGGTTTTGTTGGGTTTTATGGCATATCAACCATTGTAGGTTATTTAATGCCAAATCCTCTTTATACATATATATTAAATATATATCATTTGGTTTGGTTTGGTTTTATGGCATATCAACCATTGTAGGTTATTTAATGTCAAATCCTCTTTATACATATACATTAAATATATATGATTTGGTTTGGTTGGGTTTAACAGCATATCAACCATTGTAGGTTATTTAATGCCAAATCCTCTTTATCCATATATATTAAATATATTTGATTCGGTTTGATTGGGTTTAATGGCATATCAACCATTGTAGGTTATTAAATGCCAAATCCTCTTTATACATATATATTAAATATATTTGATTCGGTTTGATTGGGTTTTATGGCATATCAACCATTGTAGGTTATTTAATGCCAAATCCTCTTTATGCATATATATTAAATATATTTGATTTGGTTTTGTTGGGTTTTATGGCATATCAACCATTGTAGGTTATTTAATGCCAAATCCTCTTTATACATATATATTAAATATATATGATTTGGTTTGGTTGGGTTTTATGGCATATCAACCACTGTGGGTTATTTAATGCCAAATCCTCTTTATACATATACATTAAATATATATCATTTGATTTGGTTTGGTTTTATGGCATATCAACCATTGTAGGTTATCTAATGCTAAATCCTTTTTATACATATATATCAAATATATACTTTCTAAAAACATTTTGTTGATAATATTTTCAAATAAGCCTAGACTCGTTTCTTTTATTTTTGCACACTGTTTCACTTAATTTCAAACAATTCAGTTTAGCATAAGTATAAAGATTCTTGTTTATACACAGTTAAATGTAAAATCAGTTTAGCATTAGTACAGTTTAAATGTTAAACAGTTCAAAATTGACGTATACATAATACCCTTTCAGGTGCTACTACTTCGGGTCAGAGTGGACCTAGGAGTGATGGCAATAAAGAGGTACTTCACATCCCCAAAGTTCCAACATCACAGAAGCCTCACCATCAGATTGTTTAGTTTGCTCATTGGTTTGTTGGTTGGATTTTATGGCATATCAACCTTTGTAGGTTATTTAATGCCAAATCCATTTTATACAAATAAACAGTTCTATTTCAAACAATTCAGTTTAGCATTAATACATAGTTTAATTGTTAAAAACAGTTCTAATTCAAGATATTCAGTTGAGTCAAACAGTTCTTAATGAAACAATCCAGTTTATTATAAGATTAGTTTTTGCTTACACATAGTTAAATGTCAAAACAGTTCTATTTCAAACAATTCAGTTTAGCGTAAGTACAGTTTCAAAGTCAAAACAGTTCCTTTTCAAACAATTCAGTTTAGCATAAGTACGCAGTTTAAATGTGAATACACAGTTTAATTGTCAAAAATATTTCAGTTTTAAACTATTCTTTTTAGTCAAATAGTTCTTATTCAAACAGTTTAGTTAAGTATGAGTAAACATTATTTAGTGTCATATCTAGGACACTCGTTGGTGTGTGTGGGGGTCTTAACCTTATAGGACTTTACACTCCTATAATTTAATTTGGGTGGTATGCCATTTGTTCCTACAACAAAGATGGCGGACGCTCACCTATTCAGTCTCGGGAAACCATTGGCCAGGAGAACCACGTGACATGCGTAAAACTACGTCCGCGCGTAAATTTCGTCCAGCGTTTGGTGCCACTTACACTTATTTTCTATAAATAAGTCGTCTTCAAACACCCTTTCTCTTTTACCCAATTTCTTCGCAGCGGCAACAAACTCCCTCCAGTGTGAATCAACAGGAGTGAAAAGCAACCACATGGATGGGCCTCGCTGACATTTAAAATATACATTGACTATGAGACTTTTTCCAGCCTCAGAGAAACCGCCTGTTTCCAACCATAAAAAGAAAGACATTTTAAATATGTAATCCTATTGTAGTTTAGTTGTGTTAGACACACACACACACACACACACACACACACACACACACACACACATATACACACACTATTATTTTGTTAATAGAATTAGCAATGCTTTTTATGTATCAATGTAAGTTTTATTATAGTGTATAAATTTGTTTTGTTCGTCACCTTTGATTTAAATGTTCCTTTTTTCCGCGCCGTTTCATATCTTTTACCCATTTGGTCATCTTCATTCATTTGTTTTTTTACCATGTGCCTATTCTACCTTTTTTCTAAACACTAAATATCAAACTTTAACATAAAATTGTGGGAAACTTAAATACTAAAGACAGGTCACCACCCTCCTACAACCTTCTGCAAAGATGCAAACTATGTGTTCTACTGCTCTAGCTGACTGGACACGCTTTTTGAAATCTCTCATGCTAATTATCAGATTATCTTTTTATTTTAAAATTATCCTTTTAAATAAATCAAACGGGCAGTTAAAAACAAAACACATTCAAATAACTGTCTGGTTTTGTTTTGGCCTCGTGCACCAACTAAGCGAAGCTGAGTAATTAATTTCGATTGTTAGTGAATTCGATTTTCATTGAGTGCCTCATATTTCTTGCCTTGTGCCAAACTAGGCTTTGCTTTGTTAATGCCAACAACCACATTTGATGGCGTATAAGACGCATGGCTGTATAAGACGCAGCCCAATTTCAGTAGAGCAAATCTTGAAAAAAAAACCTGAAGTACTAATATTAAACGTGATGAAATTAATATAATGAATATTATCAATTATAACACTTTTAATCTGCATAATAGCCTTTTAAATAATGACAATAGGTATATGAAAGTTATTCTAAAGTCTAAGCTAATAGGAATCGCCAGGTAGCTAATTTCGTCCGACAATCGTGAATTTTAAACCTATATGTGGCATATAAGACGCAGGAGAGTTCAAAAAGATATTTTTAGTAAATAAAAGAATGCACCTGTATATATACGGTAAATATAATTTAGATAAGACAACTTCTCATATAGACCGTCCTGATGAAGTTTTAATACAAAAAAAAAAAAAAAGAGGAAAAAGTGCGCGTTGTATGCCGTTAAATATGGTACTAGGATCAGCCCATACTGCCCCCCCCCAAATACCCTAACCAGGGAGCCCTCGCCTGCAGTAGGGCCAGCAGAAGTGCGAGTTTCAAATATTGTCTATGACTACTACTTTATGAAAATTGCCATGCAATAGAGGTGGGTGCTTTTTATCACATATTTCGGTATTAGCCACATCATAGATTCGGGATGGTGATTACATTTTAATGAAAAATGATTGGAAAAAAAAAGAAAATAAGTTTATAAAAACTTTATTATATTCAAAGGTAAAAAAAGGATTAAAAAAAATCCTACATATGGTATATAAGACGCAAGGGAATCTTTAAAGACATTTTTAGTAAAGAAAATGGAGGTCACTCTCTATGCAGTCAAATACGGTGCTTGGATCAGCCCGTACTGTCCCTGAACTCCCTGACCGGGGAGCCCAAGCTTGCAGTTGGGCAAGTTTCATATATTATCTATGAATACTACTTTATGAAAATTGCAATGCAATAGAAGTGGGGGGGGGGCTTTTATCATAGATTTGGAGATAGGCCGTATAGATTCAGAGGTTTGTGATTACAATTTAATGAAAATTGATTGGAAAAAAAAAAGAGAAAATAAGCTTATAAAAACTTTATTATATTCAAAGGTAAAAAAAAAGGATTTAAAAAATCCTACATATGGTATATAAGACGCAAAGGAATTTTAAAGACATTTTTAGTAAAAAAGAAGAAGGTCGCTGTATATGCAATCAAATACGGTAACTCTTGGCTGTCAGCTTGATAATGAGTCTTCTTGTTTGTCGCACTTGTCTGCCATGTTGATACTTTCCGTAAAAAAAAAAAACGTAGCGAAGAACATGACACAAACTTGGCCTTTATTTATTTTATTTCTTGTTACTTTATTAATTTGTCTTCATTTCTATTTTTGGTGATTCTAGTTTTTCTTTATTGGTTTCAGTTGGAGGGGTGGGATAAATTAACGCTTGGAAAACCTCACTAAAACAAAGGTAATAACTTTTTAAAAAATTTTAACTGTTTAATTTTTGTTTAAAGTTTGTAATGAAGTTGTCATGTATCTTAGCAATGGTAATATTTATGTATTCATTTGGTTATCTAAATTATCATTATTATTATTATTATTTTAATCTTTTATATTTTAACTCTTTTTTATTTCGTTTTTATTTAATAAAAAAAAAGCCCAAAAAACTTACAACATTCGAGATCATTGGTTCTTGACTTTAAAAAACAAAAAAAAAAAAACAAACTATGTCCGATTTTGGCAAATAATAATAATAATAATAATAATAATAAAGCCCTTTCCCCTCTAAAAATTGAAAAAAAAGTCCTTTAATGTAGTTGAAAGTCGTTATTTACCAACCTTATTTTAGTTGCTGCACGTAGGAGGAATAGAACTTTCTAACAATGGTAGTTTTTACTCAGCTAAGCTTTTTTGTGGCACAAGGCCAGATGCATGGGACACTAAAGAGAATCGAACTTATTAACAATGGTCTGCTAGCCTAACTTGCTAACCGTTAGACCCTCCTTCTTTTCTATATTTATTTACTTTGTTTAAATTTGTTGTGGTCCAAGGCCGGATGCATGAAACACCTTGTGAGAATCGAAGTCTCTAACAATGGTCTGCTAATCCAGCTTACTAACCACCCCTCCACGTGAGGTGCCTACCCCCTTTTTTATATTCATTTTTTGAGCTTAGCGGAAATATGAGACACTTGTGAGAATCAAACTCACTTAGAATAGTGTGCCCACCTAGCTTGTCAACCAAAAAAGTGTTGAAAATTTGATATATTATTTGATATAAAAGAGTACTCAAATGAATTTTAACTTTTAGTCAAATAAATCTATTTAAAAATGATTTGGGGGTGTCCTCGTGGTATAATGGTTAAAGCGATGGACTGTGGAATTGTAGTAAGCGAGTTCGTACTCCAGCCGTGCTATTACGTTCACTTTCGGGCAAATACCCTTGGGAAAGGTATGAACCCCCTTATCCTCCCAGCTATGGGTTAAATAGTACCACTACTGTTCTTCTAGGAGAATGGCTTTGGCATTAAATAACCTACAAAGGTTGATATGCCATTAAACAAAGAAACCAAACCAAACCTTAAATAATTTGTATTTGATAGGAGCCTGTAAAAATAACAAAAAAAAACAACCCCAAACAAACATGCACACTTAAGAAACTTTAGTATTTTGAAAATGGTTAGTTTCTATAACAAAACTTCTTTTTAAAAAACACAACAAAAGATTTATTATAGTAGCAGGAGTAAGAGTGAGAAAATGTCCCTTTTGGTATCGCCGGTTCGTATGTTGGTCCTTGAGTTTGTAGGAAGAGTGTGTGAAGCTAGTAGCAGCATGTTCTCCAGTGAAGTGGAATCCGTAGCAGTGGATGCGAGACAGGTCTGTCTGGGCTGCTGGCTTGGGTGCTCTCTGCTTGTCTGCTGACTACCAAAAAGGACTAGAAAAAATAGTTCTAGAGAGGAAGAAAGAATCGATGTGTTTTGCTTGGCGATTGGTTGATTATAGCCGAATCGCTTGGCGGGGGCATTGATTCGCAAAAGGAAATAGATCTGTGATTGCGACAAAACAACTACACAAAAAAATGTATACGTAAATGATACAATGTACTCAATTCCTTAGCTTCTAGGCATAAAATAACCCTTGACAGGTTGACATGCTATTAAAATCAAATCCATTAATCAGTCAGTTATTGATATCGTATAACTATGTGTGACTGTAGTCAAGGGCTACCAGAAGTGTAGGGAAGGGTGCTACTCCTTTCTCTGGATTGCTCCACTTTACCCTGCATTTTAAGCCAGGAGGTAGGGTAAAGTAGAGCAATCCAGGGAAAAGGGTAGTGTCCTTCCCTACACCTCAGTGTAGTAGCTACTGAAAAGGGAGCCTTCTGGTCGCCCTCGACTACGGTTGCTAACTTTACTTACTTTATAACAATGTGCAAAGAAGAAACTCTTAAGAAACAACTAAACAAAAAATGTAAATATAAATGTTACAATGCACATAATTCTCTAACCTCTAGGCATAAAATAACCCCAGATAAATTGACATGCCATTAAAATCAATCAATCACTCATTTCAACCAATAAGATGGCAAAATAATCTAACCACAAATTTTTGTATTTCTAAGTATCTCTCTGAGGAAATACCTCTTGGGAATATACGAATTGCCTTGTGAAAAAAAAAGCAACAAAAATAAGATATAGTTAAACTAGTAATAAAAAAATAATGATTCAACTCGGCCTATTTTTAATTATTTTATGAGGTTCTTATCTTGATTACAACCAAGTTAAACTATTTATTTTTCATGGATATAATTTCCAAACTTATTCATTCTGACCTTTTTTAATATATAAAAATTTATCAATTCACAGAGCCATGTCATTAATAACCATCCAATTGGGTCAGTGTGGAAACCAGATTGGTGGTCAGTTCTATTCGACCATTCTGCAAGATATTCACTCCAAGAAGACACAGGTCTCTACTCGAGCGAATGAAGACTATATTGAAGAATCAATTGAAAGGTTTGTGAGTTATAAATAAGATGATGTGGAAATAATTATTGAATTCTGAATTCATAAGACTTAAGTTTCCTCTTAACAGTACCAAGTACAGCTATTTCAAAAAGACCCCGATTAGCGAGTGTTTAATATTGTGAGAAGATGCAAATTTTCTCCCATCTGCCACCAATTGAAAAATCCCATAGTGGATAAAAGAAGGCTACTATTTTTTTTTCAATGAGAAGAGAGAAATACATCGGCTGATTCATGGTTGAAACTTGCAGTGATAAATATTCAGTTCATTTCACTTCCTTACAGTTCATTTAAAACCTAGGCTTCTATTTGTCGAACTGTCAAACCTCTGTCTTGGTATCTTTTCACTTCTCTAGCATCTATGTTTACTTAAGACCTCAACCTCTATTTGTTGAACTGTCAAAACACTCTCTTGGTATCCTTTCACTTTCCTACCATTTACGTTCATTTAAAACATAGAGCTCGGTTTCATTGAACCGTCAAATTTCTATCTTGGTATCCCTTAACTTCCCAACCATGTACGTCTGTTTAAAATGTAGACCTCTATTTATCAAATGGTCAAATATCTGTCTTGGTATCTTTTCACTTCACTACTATCTACATTCATTTAAAACCTAAACCTATGTTTGTTGAACAGTCAAATCGCTGTCTTAGTATCCTTTAACTTCCCAACCATGTACGTCTAAAAACCTAGACCTCTATTTTTCAAATTGTCAAACCTGTCTTGGTATCTTTTCACTTCCCACCCATCTATGTTTATTAAAATCTGGACTTCTGTTCGTCAAATTGTTAAAGTTCTGTCATTTTATTTTTTCACTTTTCTATAATCTACATACATTTAAAACGTAGACATCTATTTGTCGAATTGTCAAACCTCTGTTCTCCAACTGTTGTAAAATGCAGCGTACAAGCTGATCTTTTAACCCTGAAAAAAATCTCTTCAGAACTAGGGGTCAACTTATACTACAGATCAATTTGACCCATAGATGGGACCCTAACAGGTGTAACAACTCTGGACCAGAGTGAACCTGGGAGTAATGGCAATGAAGAGGGTATCCCTCACTCGCAAGAAATCCAGAACAGCAGCCTCACCACTGGATTTTGGTTTGTGTCCTACCCTGGACACCCCTTTTTTTTGGTGGTTGTTGTGGATCTTGGCTCCCTGTGAGAGGATGCAGTCTGCTTACGGGACGGATTGAGTATTCATACTAAAAAGTGAATCTGTGGCGTTTGTTTGTTTGGTTGGTTTTTATGGCATATCAACCTTTGTAGGCTATTTAATGCTAAAATTCATTTTTATACAAATAATCGGTTATATTTTAAACAACAGAAATTAGCATAAGTACACAGCTAAATTGTCAAAAACATTTCTATTCCAAGCTATTCAGTTTAGTCAAACAGTTCTAATTCAAAAAATTCAGTTTAGTATTAGTATAGATTTTGTTTACAGTTATATGTTGAAACAGTTCTATTTCAAACAATTCAGTTTAGCGTATGTACAGTTTCAATGTCAAAAACAGTTCCATTTCAAATAATTTAGTTTAGCATACAAAAACAGTTACCTTTCAAACAATTCAGTTTTGCATGAATACGCTGTTTGCATGTCAAAACATTTCAATTTCAAGCAGTTCATTTTAGCATAAGTTTAGTTCCATATGACCCATAGATCGGACCCTATAGAGGTGTAAGTTTTAAATAAACTGTAAGGAAGAGAAATGAACTGAATATTTATCACTGCAAGTTTCACCCATGAATCAGCTGATGTATTTCTCTCTTCTTCTCGTTGAAAAAAATAATAGTCTTCTTTTATCCAATATGGAATTTTTCTATTGGTGGCAGATGGCAGAAAATTTGCATCTTCTTACGATATTAAACACACACTAATCATGGTCTTTTCGAAATATCTGTGATTGGTAAACTTTCAAACAAGTCTTTATGAATTCTGTTTCAATACAAACAGTCAAATGTCAAAACAGCTCTATTTCAAACAATTCAATTTTGTATAAGTACGCAGTTTAGTTCTATTTGACCCATAGATAGGCCCCTTATCAGTTGCTACCAGTCGGGGTTAGACTCGACCTGGGAAAGATGGCACATTCCGTAAAACTCCAGTGTTACTGGAACCTCACAATCAGATTGTTTAGTGTTATATCTTGGACACTCGTTGTGCGGTGGTGGGGGGGTCTTACCTCTCTGCAGAGATGCAGTCAGTATATTCTACAGCCCCAGCCGACTGGGCAATCTAGAGTGTTTTATTTTTGTTCTGTTTTCTGAGTACAGAAGAAAGGAAGATGAAGGTATTTTTTTTTTTTCAACTTTTCTGACTCCATTTTTGTTTCTCTTCTTATTTTGCTGGTTTCTTTCTCTGGTCTATGAAGGCTGTAAAGGAATTATAAGGAAAGAAGACCAAGAAAATATCTTTTAATTTCAACTTTATTGCATTTGAGATTTTTGCATAAACTCTAGATGCCCTATTGGCTGGGGCTGGAGAATACACTGACTGCTTCTCTGCAGAGAGGTAAGACCCCCACCCTAACAAGTGTCCTGGATATAACATTAAACAATCTGATGGTGAGGTTCCGGTAATGCTGGAGCTTTGGGGAATGTGGAATACCTCTTTATTGCTATCACTCCCAGGTCCGTAATGGTAGTACCTGATAAGGGTCCTATCTATGGGTTAAATAGAACTAAATAGTGGTTTCTTGACTTTACTGTTTTTTACATTTAAACTACATATATATGCTAAACCGAATTGTTTAAAATAGAAGTTTTTTGACATTTAAACTATGTACTTATGCTAAAACGAATTGCTCAAATAGAACTGTTTTGACATCTAAACTGTATACTTATGCTAAACTGAATTATCTAAAATAAAACTGTTTTTACATTAACTCTGTGTATTGCCCAGTTTGCTAGGGCTGTAGACTACACCGACTGCACCTCTGCAGATGGGTAAGACCATTTGACAATTAAACTGTGTACTCATGCTAAACTGAATTGTTTGAAATAGAACTGATTATTTGCATAAAAATGGATTTGGCATTAAATAACCTACAAAGGTAGATATGCCATAAAACCCAACCAACCAACCAACCAACTCTAGAGTTGGGAAATGTCTTTCTCGACTTTTTGAGAACTATCATTTTTCTCAAATTATTCGTTGAAATTTGCTTGTCACTTTTGGGATCTATAATGTCAATTATTCAGTGTTTTCAGTCCTGGTTTTTGAAGAGTCCATTATTTGGTGTTTTTAGTCTTAGGTTGTTGGTAAAAGGGATGACTGCTACTAGTGAATAGGTTAACCAGCATTCTACGTAAAAATGGACACATGGGGCCTTTCACCAGCACCAAGAAAAATTTAAGTGTTGTCACTTTGCTGGTAACTACTGAAAGAGAACAGGATTCTTTCTCTTGCTGAGATGGTTCCTTTTTTTTTTCTGCATGCATCGTCCCTCTTCCTGTCAGGAGCTTCTCGGAGTTTCTGCATTTTTTTTTTTTTTATATTTATTTTTCTAATTTGATTCAATATTTTTTTATTTTCCTATTCCCTAAAAATCACTTTTTATTATGAATAAAATTGTGGTGAAAGTCCTTCACTGGTTTTTGTAGCTGAAAGAAAATAAAAAAATTGAAAAGCTGACATCGTGCATTTTGTTTTTCATATTTATTCCAGATTTTTTGAAAAGAAGTCGGTTAAAAATGGCAATGAAGAAATTCTTGAGGCACGATCGGTGATGGTGGATATGGAACCGAAGGTGATTTCTCAGACCTGTCAGCAAGCCAAACGTAGTGGTCAGTGGCGATATCCAGCTGGTCAGCAGTTTTGCCAGAAAAGAGGCTCAGGGAATAACTGGGCGAATGGATTTTGTTTTCATGGTCCTCAAGCTGAAAATGCCATCATGGATATGGTAAGTGTTTAAATTGATCGACAGGAACCAGAAAAAAATATTAAAACATCAACCTGACTTTCAAGTGGATCTCGTATGAGGGTCAGTCAATAAATAAGGGGAATCTGTCTATCTTTCTATTTACGAAGGTCAATCAATTAATTAGGGGAATCTATCTTTCTATTTACGAGGGTCAGTCAATAAATAAGGGGAATCTATCTATCTATTTACGAGCGTCAATCAATTAATAAGGAGAATCTATCTAGAAGTAAAGTTGGCGACTGTAGTCAAGAGTCATCCAAAGGCTCACTTTTCAATAGCGACTATACCAAGGTGTAGGGGAGGGCACTATTCCTTTCCCTGGATTGCTCCACTTTATCTTTGATCCATATCGTATAATGCTAAGTGTTAAGCAAGAAAGCATCAAGTACTATTTTTTTGAGTTTTTGGTAAGACTCGACCAGGGATTGAACCCTTTTCTCCTGGGCCATTGGCAAACACTCAACCCACTTGTCCATTAGCGTAATGAATATGATATAATAATTATAGAGTATATATAGTAAAACATAAAAAATATAAACTATAGTATAAAATAGTATATAATATAGTCTAATAAAAATGTATATATATATATATATATATATAGTATGATAAATGTAGTAATGTCATAGATGTATCATCATCATGATGTGCGGCTGGTACGGATATCCCTGACCCTCTCTCTCCACGTCTCCCTATCATTCATAGCTGCTGTATGAATATTCGGGCTGGTCGTCCTGCTTTTGATTGGCCATATGCGGGGGTCCACAGGAGCACATCACTTACGATCTTGTCTTTGCTTCTCCAGCAGTGTCCGGCATGTCTAGTTCGTCTAGCTTGTATAGTTTTCGTGGTAGGTGGCCGTACAGTTGGCGCTGTGTGGGGTGTTGCTGCCAGGACCTGTTCAATATTGCTCGCAACATTCTTGTATAATTGCCGTTGAGCTTCTTCTCCAACCGTTTAGTCAGCGTCCAAGTAGTGCATCCATACAGCAGTATCGACACGACCGCCGCCTGGAAGAAACTGCGTTTCATTTTATTGGCCAGGTTTGATTTCCATATGATCGAAAGCCTAAAGTAAGTAAAGTTGGTGACTGTTGTTGAGGGTGACCTGAAGGCTCCCTTTTCAATCGCTACTACACCGAGGTGTAAGGGAGGGCGCTACTCCTTTCCCTGGATTGCTCCACTTTACCCTTGATATGTACCTTATAATGCTGAGTGTTAAGCAAGGAGGTATCAAGTATAATTTTTTTTTTTTAAGTCTTTGGTATGACTCGAACTGGGATTGAACCCAGGTCTCCCGGTCCATTGGTGAACACACTCCCCACTAGGTCAATAAAATATATAACAAAAGGTTACTGAATGAGAAATAACCAAAACAGTGTTGCCCAGTTGACTGGGGCTGTAGAATACACCAACTGCATTTCTACAGAGGGTAAGACCCCCCACCCTAAACAAGTGACACTAAATAATCTGATGGTGCGGTTCCAGTAATGTTGGAACTTTGGGGAATGCATTGTCATCGCTCCCAGGTACACTCTGGCCCAGAGTGGTAGCACCTGATAAGGGTCTTATCTATGGGTCAAATAGAACTTAACTGTGGTTTCGAGAGTTTACTGTTTTTTTTGCATTTAAACTGCATATTGATGCTAAACTGAATTGTTTAAAATAGAACTATTTTGGCATTTAAACTGCTTACTTATGCTAAATTGAATTACTTGAAATCGAACTGTTTTGATATTTAAACTGTGTACTCAGGTTAAACAGAATTGTTCAAAATAGAACTGTTTTGACTTTTATTTTGACATATAAACTGTGTATTTATGCTAAACTGAATTGTTTAAAATAGAAGTGTTTTGATATTTATGTGTAGGTCTACACTTATACTAAACTAAATTGGTTGAATTAGAACTTTTTGACTCAATTGAATGGCTTGAAATAGAAATGTTTTTGACAATTAAACTGTGTACTCATGTTAAACTGAATTGTTTGAGATAAAATTGATTATTTGTATAAAAATGGATTTGGCATTGAATAACCTACAAAGATTGATATGCCATAAAACCCAACCAACCAACCACCCAAAACAGAGGTTGGAAATGAAATAGAAATCTTTATTACATTAACAAAATAAAATACTTGCCAGTGGCGTGGAGAAGTTAATCGCTGCTAGTGGTGACTGCTTTGTATATTTTCACCCACTCAAAATAGTGTCCGACATATTTATGAGGAATTGGACGTACCCATTAATGTTCATAGGTAGGGTATATAACAATACATGCACCTAAAAAAAAAAAAAAAAAAAAAAAAAAATGGGGGTGTCCTCATGGTGTAAATGGTTTAAGCGATGAACTGCTGGATCGTAGTACGCGAGTTTGTACCCCAGTCGCGCTATTACGTTGAGTTTCGAGCAAATACCCTTGGGAAAGGTATGAACCCTCTTATCCTTTCAGCTATGGGTTAAATAGTACCACTACTGTTCTTCTAGGAGAATGGCTTTGGCATTAAATAACCTACAAAGTTTGACATGCCATTAAACAAAGAAACCAAACCAAACCAAACCTAAAAAAAAATGAATGAATGAAATATCATGTTAGAATTTCATTACAAAAACAACTTGAATGAAAAAAATGAATAAAGATTTTTATAAAAATATATCTATTGAAATAAATCCTGAGACATGCTCAACCAAAGATCAGCGTTTTCTTTTTGGTTTTCACTTTTTAGATTCAGCGAGAGGTCGAAAAATGTGATTATTTTGGAGGCTTTATCATTCTAATGAGCGTAGCTGGAGGAACAGGCTCTGGGGTCGGTGCCTACCTCACTCGCTGCATTCGGAATACCTTTCCAAATGCATTTGTCCTCAATCAAGTCGTCTGGCCATATTGTACTGGTGAAGTCATTGTTCAAAACTACAACACCTTGCTGACCATGTCACACCTCTACCAGTCCTCGGATGCACTTCTTGTCATGAACAATGACAGTCTACAGGAAATCTGCTCGAAAAGACTCCACATTAAGCAGGTTATGTTCGAGGACTTAAATAAAGTTATCGCCAATGCGCTTGCCTGCATTTTGCAGCCAGCTTATAAGGATTCCACTACTCGGAATATCAGGAATTGTTTAAGTAAGTCTTTTTCTTTTCTTTTTTTGGGAACTAATTATTATACCTGTATTGTATGTTGGAACCTTGAATGTTGGGAAGCAGCATGATGTACGTAAAGGTATTTGAATAAAACCATTGACGACCAAACTCAATACCTAAACAGGTCCTGGACGTAAAAAGAAAAAAAATTTCAGTACCAGTGAAAGTCTGACTAAAGTACCTTAATCCTGGACTTTAACCAAGTTAAAACTTAAAACTTAAATTACCCCCCCTCCCTTTTTTTTTTTTTTTTTTTTTTTTTACGTACTCATGGGAAGCAGCATGATGTATGTAAAGGTATTTGAATAAACCCATTGACGACCAAACTCAATACCTAAACAGGTCCTGGACGTGAGTCTGACGACTCAACGCTCAGGATTGTTAGTTCGATCAGGGAACTACTGCTGCTCCTCTATAAGAGTGGCTTCTATAGAAGAGAATAAAACAGCCATCGAAAGATAACCATGACCCACACTCAAACCACATACACAAACCGCATCGCTCTTCACGCGGGTAAAAAAGGGGCGCATCCTGCTGAGGTTGGAGCCCTGGCCTCAGTGTTCCAAAAAATCAGCTACAGAGCTCAAACAACAAAAACTACTAAAATGCAAACAAACACTACAAATAGCGACATTTAACGTAAGAACCTTAAATAGAATAGGACAACTGCCAGAGCTAATCGCATCGGCCGTAGAACATAAGATAGACATAATATGCATACAAGAACACAGATACATGCACACCGTAGATATCAAATATCACGAAACTGGCAATGGATGGTCGCTCGCCACTGTATCGGCATGGAAAAACTCTGTCAACGCCGTAGTAGGAGGGGTAGGATTGCTTATAGGACCTAGAGCATTAAAAATGCTAAATAGCATTGAGAAAATACAACCTAGGATGATGGCAGCTACTTTTAACGGCAACCCCAGAGCAACAATCATCTCCTGCTACAGCCCTACCAATGTTAGTGAAGAAACTGAACTAGTCACCTTCTATGATGAGTTATCCTCATTAGTGCGTAGCATCCCGAAACAACATGTTAGTCATTGGCGGAGACATGAATGCCCAAATCGGGAAAAACGGAAACAACAAATACAGCCTACACAACACGTCAAATAGGAATGGGCGACATCTAACAGATTTCATGATAGAAAATAGATTAGCATGCCTCAATACAAACTACCAAAAAAGGGAGGGCAAACTATGGACATACACGTATGCGAACAATAGTAAAGCACAGATAGACTACGTCCTTATAAATAAGAAATGGAAAAATAGTGCACTAAATTGCAAGGCATACTCCTCTTTCAAGGGTGTGTCCTCCGATCACCGAATAGTCACGGCGAAAATTCAGCTTCCCCCAGAAGTATGGAAGACCAGACAATTCGACGACATACTGCTCCGATACTGCAACGCAGTATATAATCAAAATCCGATAATAGATGGATGAAGGGATGCATCCTCCCCTTCCCTAAAAAGGGGGACCTTGGATTAGCCAAAAACTACCGAGGCATAACACTTACATCCATAGCAGCCTAAATCTACAATGCCCTACTACGAAACCGCATAGAACCCAAAATCGACAACATACTTAGGAAAAATCAAAATGACTTCCTAAGAAATAGATCCATGACCTCACAAATATTAACCATCTGTAGAATCCTTGAAGGTGTATGGGCAAAAAACCTACAAGCGACATTAATATTTGTTGACTTTACCAAGGCCTTCGATTCCATTCAAAGAGAAAAGATGGAACAAATCCTACTAGCGTACGGCATACCTAAAGAAACCGTAGCAGCAATAACGATTCTCTATAGAAACACAAAAGTAAAAGTACGATCACCAGATGGAGACACAGAATACTTCGACATTGCAGCAGGAGTACTACAAGGGGACATGCTGGCTCCGTACCTCTTTATCATTTGTCTAGACAACGTACTTAGAACATCGATTGACAAAATCAGAGAGAATGGCTTCGAGCTGACAAAGAAAAGAAGCAGAAGGTACCCCGCAAAAACAATTACCGACGCCGACTACGCCGATGACATAGCGATACTGGCAAATACACCCGACCAAGCCGAAACACTACTGCATAGTTTGGAAAGAGCAGCCGCAGGCATAGGCCTTTATGTCAATGCACACAAAACGGAATATATGTGCTATAATCAAACGGGGGACATCTCCACTCTAGACGGAACCCCTCTTAAACTAGTAGACAAATTCACTTACCTAGGAAGCAGCATCACATCAACCGAAAAGGACATCGACATGAGGTTAACGAAAGCATGGACAGCTATCAATAGGCTATCGATTATATGGAAATCAGACCTAACCGATAAAATGAAACACAGTTTCTTCCAGGCAGCGGTCACATCGATATTGCTATATGGATGCACTACATGGACTCTAACAAAATGGCTGGAGAAGAAGCTAGACGGCAATTACACAAAAATGCTGCGAGCAATGTTGAACGAGTCCAGGCGGCAACACCCCACAAGACACCAACTGTATGGCCACCTGCCCCCTATCATGAAAACTATTCAAGTTAGACGAACCAGACATGCAGGACACTGCTGGAGAAGCAGGGACAAACTCATAAGTGATGTACTCTTATGGACCCCCACACATGGCCGTGCAAAAGCAGGACGACCAGCACGAACATACATTCAGCAACTATGTGAGGATACGGGATGTTGTCCTGAAGACCTGCCTAGGGCGATGAACGATAGGGAAAAGTGGCGAGAAAGGGTCAGGGATATCCGTGCTACCAGCACGACATGATGATGATGATGATACTAGCCGGACCATTTGGCTCGGACTGCAGAATACACTGACTGTATCTCTGTAGAGGGGTAAGACTTCCTCAATGAGTGTCCTGGATATGACACTAAACAATCTGATGGTGAGGCTTCAGTAATGCTGGAGCTTTGGGGAATGCAAAGTACCTCTTCATTGCAATCACTCCCAGGTCCACTCTGGCCTGTAGTGGTAGCACCTGATAGGGTCCTATCTGTGAGTCAAATGGAACTGTTTGATATTTAAACTGAGTGCAAATATATGACTTATGATAAATTGAATTGTTAGAAATAGAACTGTTTAATCATTTAACCTTGTGTAAACAAATTACTGAGGCTTAATTGAATTGTTAGTGATACATAGGAATACTTGGAACCATTAAAATGTGTACAAACAAATGATTAATCATAAATAGAATTATTTGTATTCGATCAAAATAAGTGAAATCATTTAACTGTGGGCAAAAAAATGAGTTCAGTCTTATTAAAAAATGTTATCTACAAAATATGTTTAGAAAGCATATATATATATATATATATATATATATATATATATATATATATAAGATTTGGTATTAAATAACCTACAATGGTTGATATGCCACAAAACCCAACCAAACCAAATCCTATATAATTAATATATATGTATAAAGAGGATGTGGCATTAAATAACTTATTATGGTTGATATGCCATAAAACCCAACCAAACCTAATCATATATATTTAATATATATGAATAAAGAATATTTGGCATTAAATAACCCTCAATGGTTAATGTGCCATAAAACCAAGCCAAACTAAATCCTATATATTTATTATATATGAATAAAGAATATTTGGCATTAAATAACCCACAATGGTTGATATGCCATAAAACCCAACCAAACCAAATCATATATATTTAATATATATGTATAAAGAGGATTTGGCATTAAATAACCTACAATGGTTGATATGTCATAAAACCCAACCAAACCAAATCATATATATTTAATATATATGAATAAAGAATATTTGGCATTAAATAACCTACAATGGTTGATATGTCATAAAACCCAACCAAACCAAATCATATATATTTAATATATATGTATAAAGAGGATTTGGCATTAAATAACCTACAATGGTTGATATGCCATTAAACCCAAGCAAACCAAATCATATATATTTAATATATATGTATAAAGAGGATTTGGCATTAAATAACCTACAATGGTTGATATGCTATAAAACCCAACCAAACGGTATACTAGTACATATGAATTAATTGTTTGTGGCAGAGGGCTTAGAATTGGTATTACATTGACGGTTTGTGTAAATATATCTTGTCCCCACTGCTTTAAACAGCGCTATAAAAGTCATCATGAACCAGTTCAACTACTCGCAGAAATGGTCTGTACAAAGACACTCTTAGTGTAATGGTTTGCGTCACAAGTGATGGAATCAGTGACCTGAGTTTGAACCCTGGACGAGGCTGTTTGCATTTTACTTCTTTGACTGATGGGATCCAAGCACTGCAACACCAAATATCTAACCTGGTCAGCTTAGGTTAGAGTATATGCTGACTAGATCTCTGCAGAGGGGTTAAGACCTCTCTTTAAGGAATGTCTCAGATACGACATTAAACAATCTGATGGTGAGGCTCCAGTCCTGGAGCTCTGTGGAATGTTGAATCAAATTTCAGCTTTAAATAAACCATAATGATTTGATATGCCATGGAATACCCTTTCATTGCCATTATTCTCAGGTTTAAACCCCTCTTTAATGAATTTCTCAGATATGACATTAAACAATCTGATGGTGAGGCTCCAGTCCTGGAGCTCTGTGGAATGTGGAATACCCTTTCATTGCCGTTTCTCTCAGGTTAAAATGCCTCTTCAAGGAATGTCTTAGATACAACATTAAACAATCTGATGGTGAGGCTCCTGTCCTGGAGCTCTGTGGAATGTGAAATTAAATTTCAGCTTTAAAAAAACTATAACGAGTTGATATGCCATGGAATACCCTTTCATTGCCATTACTCCCAGATCCACTCTGATCTGTTAGGGTCTTATCTATGGGTCAGTTAGAACTGTTTAATCTTTTACTAGGGATTATTATTGATATTAAATAGAATTATTTATGATAAATTGCAATACTTGAAACCATTAATCTGCATGCAAATAGAATTATTAATATTAGATAGAAATACTTGAAACCATCTAATATTTACAAACAATAAATAGCAATACATGAAACCATTTAACTGCGTGCAAACAATAAATTGAAATACTTGAAATTATTTAATTGTGTGCAAGCAATGAATAACATTACATGAAACCATTTAACTGCGTGCAAACAATAAATAGAAATACTTGAAACTATTTAACTGTGTGCAAGCAATAAATAACATTACATGAAACCATTTAACTGCGTGCAAACAATAAATAGAAATACTTGAAACTATTTAACTGAGTGCAAGCAATAAATAGAAATATTGAAACTATTTAACTGTGTGCAAACAATAAATAGAAATATTGAAACTTTTTAACTGTGTGCAAGCAATAAATAGAAATATTGAAACTATTTAACTGTGTGCAAGCAATAAATAGCAATACATGAAACCATTTAACTGCGTGCAAACAATAAATAGAAATATTGAAACTATTTAACTGTGTGCAAACAATAAATAGAAATATTGAAACTTTTTAACTGTGTGCAAGCAATAAATGGAAATACTTGAAACTATTTAACTGTGTGCAAGCAATAAATAGCAATACATGAAACCATTTAACTGTGTGCAAACAATAAATAGAAATATCGAAACTATTTAAATGTGTGCAAACAATAAATAGAAATATTGAAACTATTTAACTGTGTGCAAGCAATAAATAAAAATATTGAAACTATTCAACTGTGTGCAAGCAATAAATAGAAATATTGAAACTATTTAACTGTGTGCAAGCAATAAATAGAAATATTGAAACTATTTAACTGTGTGCAAGCAATAAATAACATTACATGAAACCATTTAACTGCATGCAAACAATAAATAGAAATATTGAAACTATTTAACTGTGTACAAACAATAAATAGAAATATTGAAACTATTTAACTGTGTGCAAGCAATAAATAGAAATATTGAAACTATTTAACTGTGTGCAAGCAATAAATAGAAATATTGAAACTATTTAACTGTGTGCAAACAATAAATAGAAGTATTGAAACCATTTAACTGCGTACAAACAATAAATAGAAATACTTGAAACAATTTAACTATGTGCAAGCAATAAATAGCAATACATGAAACCATTTAACTGCGTGCAAACAAATGATCTCTGGCTCATTTAAAAATGTTACCTATAAACTATTTGTTTACAAATCACAATGTTTATATGTATAAACATGATTTGGCATTAAATAACCCGCAAGTGTTGATATGCCATAAAGCACAACTATGCATCTATTTAGGAATAAGTAAAAAATTCCTCTTTGCATTTTCAAGTTATCTTGATTATATTAAGAACTTGGATGATAAAAAATATGATGTTCAGTGTGCATGCAGACCCCACAAAATATTAAATTGTAAATTGGACTGGAAAAAATTTTGGAAGTATGAAACCATTAAGATCCTGGCTGAAACTGCACTTCATTTTGTGTGTTGCTTACACATGATGAGAAAGAGGAAGGAGCAGTCTATGACAATTTTGAATGCCTGTACAAAAAATGTCTGGAAACTTAGTGAAGGCACCACGTATGTCGTCGTATATATGATTGTTAGTGTGTGTATATATGTATAAATTGATAAACGTAGCAGATTTGAGGTTGTCTCATGAATATATTTGTAGTGAAAGGTAGCTGAAGTCAAGAGATGGCTAGGGATTTGGTTGATTAAAATTTTTTTAGCGTGTATAGTAATGATTTTACCTAAAGGACAAAATTATCATCCTGATAGCATTATAAAGAAAATTAATTTTTGATTTAAAATGTAAGTATTAAATATATATAAAAACAATAAATAATAACAATAAATAGAAATACTTGAAAGTGTTCGCCAATGGCCCGGGAGACCTAGGTTCAATCCCGGGTCGAGTCATACCAAAGACTCAAAAAATGGTACTTGATGCCTCCTTGCTTAACACTCAGCATTATAAGGTACGGATCAAGGGTAAAGTAGAGCAATCCAGGGAAGGAGTAGCGCCCTCCCCTACACCTTGGTGTAGTAGCTATCGAAAAGGGAGCCTTCGGGTTACCCTCGACTATGGTCGCCAACTTTACTTTATATATATATATAATGATTATGAAAGTAATTTCTACATGGCCAAGAGCAAGTCTACCTAGGTTTCACCAAACAGCTCTTCAGGATTTCACACACACGCTTATATATATATATATAAAAACACACACACACATATATATGTGTGTGTGTGTGTGTTTTATTTCTCAGTTTCTCACTTTCATACTTTCTCAATATATATATATATATATGTATATATATATATATATGTTATGGTACCTACCTTGCGGACTATAATGAACTCTTCCTATTACTATGAATACCGGGAGAATATTCATTTCGGTGTTAAGTTCTCTCCAGCCATTTTGGACTGTGTTTAATTTTCTACAGAAAAGTAAGTCAATATTGTTAAAAAATTATTGTTATTGTTGAAAATTATTGTTATCGTTATATTATAGTTATTGTTTTGTGACCCCCCCCTCAAACAATTGTTATTGTTGTTTGTGTGTGAGGAGGGTCAACCTCGACTCGACTTCATTGTTTTACTAAAACAAAACAAAACAAAACGACCGCCATTTTTTCATCGAACATTCATTTCACTAGTTGAAGTCCATTCGCATTTTTAACACCATTCCCCCTAGTTGCCCTTTTTAAAACGCAACTATGGGGGAAACATCTCGGATTCCAAACGAGATGAACTTATCACAGGACATATTTATCAACACGGAACCCTCCCCGAAGCCGGAAGACTTATCATTATCATTATCATACAACCAGCGCAAAAACCACCGGCAATGCCAGTCTCCTGGTCGTCGCAATTACAAAAAAAGAAGAAAACACCAGAAGACTACGAGAACGACAGAGTCAGGAAATACGCAAAGTATTTCAAAGAAAACGAAATTTTACCCATACCTGAATTGGTAGAGGCTGTTGAGCCTAAGACTCTGTCGTTCGTAGTGACAGATTTAAGGACCAGGAGACTGGCTGGCCTCAAAAAGGAATCATTTGAGGAATTGCTCCAAACTGCAGGCATCCCAGGTAAGTATTTTTACTGAAGGAGTTTTGCTACCTGGGATGTCTTGCTCCCATCCGAAGAAATCGCCAAGAAACTGGTCACACAAAATATAACCACAAAGTACTTCCGGCTTCAGCCAGAATACAGAGGAAAAAGAAGAATAAAAGTCACCGTATGTAACGTGTCGATGCAACTTAATGGAGACGTCATCGCCGCCTATCTAAGTTCATATGGCGGCGTAGAGGACTATATGCAAATCAAATTAGCGCATGGCACGGCATACGGTGATTTTTTTATTCACCATGATACTAGATAGGGGAGGGTTCAACACAATACCTCACATCATATCATACAGAGACACAACAATGACAGTCATCGTAGAGGGCAGGAAACCGCTTTGCTGGTATTGCAAGCAATTAGGACACTTCTCGCGGTCCTGCCCTCAGAAAGCCACCATCGCCACAAACAAAACGACTACCACCGCCAACGATACAACGAATACCACCACGAAAACAACCACAACTACTACTACTACAGCAGCCAAGAAAAATACCAACACGGAAACAGGGGTCCAACCCGATAAAGAAGAAGGGTGGACTCTAGTAAAAGGGGGCAAAAAGAAAAAAACATCCCCAACAAAAACAACAGAAACTACTAAAATATCAGGAGCAGCACCAGCAACAACAGAGACACCAATAAAAAAGAAAAACAAAAACCAACCAGAAGAGATGGAAACATCTTATAATTTAAAAAGGAGAAGAGACAGCGGGGATTCAGACAAGGATGGGGAGAAAAAACAGTGTACACCAAAACCAAGGAAACAACAACCACAAATAGAAAAACAAAAACCACAACAACCCATGCCCACTCAACCCCAGAAACCCACAGAAAAAATCCAAGGACCATCACCAATCATACAAAATAACCCACAACGCCCAGCGCAAATCCTCCACTCCCCAGCTCAACATATACAAAAAGAACCCCCCCTCCTACCAATTCTTCCTTCTCTCTCTCCAATCACCACTCCCAAAATGTTCTCCCGATCCAGATCAGTCAACAGAATTGGACAATCACCTTCACCGTCACCCACACAGACAAGAACTCATTCAGCCACAAACGAAGTTCGAAAACCATTAATTGAAATCACCCTTTGTTCAGAACCAGACCCATCAAAAATCACAGATCATCAATTAAAGACAATTCTGAAACCCTTATTTTCATTCAAATCCATCAATGAAAAATCCATAGCAAACCCATACTTGTTTAGGGATGCAGCCAAGGTGACCACCTTTGTTCGCGCAGCTGGTACCCGTACAAGGGAACTGTGGCGCTTCATTCAGGAAGCCAGCTGTGCGAATTTAAGGCTGGCGGAATTGGAGCATTCCTCCCTCAAAAAAATGCTTCCTTTTTGCTCGGGCAGGGTCCCGATTTTAGTTCACCCATCATTTTATAGGTCCCTAAAACTGAGGTATCCCATGGATGTCGGAGGAATTAGCAGGGACGACCGAGTGAGTACTGAGCTCGGCACCGGTTCCCTGCGTCAGGCCGTCGGCATCCTCACCCCGAAGGATTTCCGGCCCGTAGTCGACACTGAGTAAGGTAAGTTGGATTGATGGCTTTAAACCTTGCCAGTTTGAATGTGAGGGGACTGAGGGATTCAAGCAAGTGTACGCGCTTGCTTGCTGAACTCAAGAACCTCGGAGTGGATGTTGCTGCAGTGCAGGAGACTCACTTCACTTGCGGTGCCGACTGTCGGGTGCTGGAAAACGACTTTAACGTTTTCTCAGCATACGGCAGCCGCACCAGCGCTGGGGTCTCTTTGCTAGTTGGACGCAGCCTTGATGCTGATGTTGACGTTGTTTTTGCAGGTGACGAGGGCCGGCTGGTTGTGGCCGATGTTGCCGTGAAAAGTTTCAAGTTTCGTCTGGTTGCGGTTTATGCGCCCAATATCGCTGCGGAGAGGGTTTCCTTTTTTCGTCGGTTGGCGTCGTTCCTGGATGATACGAAGCGGCTAGTCTTAATGGTGATTGGAATGCGATCCTTGATCCCAAGATAAATAAGGTCGGTCGGGGAGCTAGTAGTGCGGGAAGGTGTGAGAGCAGCCTTGTCAGCTTCGTGATTCGTCACGGTCTCGTCGACAGGTTTCGTCTTGATCACCCAGGGCGGGAGATGTGGACGTGGCTAGATAGCTCGCCCTCTGTCAAAGTAGGTTCCTACTTGGACAGAGTGTTAGTGAGAAGAGCTGACATTGATTTTGTTAGTTGTCCCACGTTCCACTTGATAGCGTGGACTGACCATAAACTCATTAGAGTCAGTCTGCGGTTAGTTAATAGACCTAGTCTAGCCGGCTACTGGAAGTTCAATACCTCCTTACTGGAGATACGGGACTTCCGGGACCGGCTGGAATCCCTAATTCAGCGGGCGTTAGTGGGGGCGGTTACCGGGAATAGGTGGTGGGTTTCTCTTAAGCATAGGATTAGAGATTTCGCCACCAAGTACGGTCGACAGCTCAACTTAGATAGGACCGCGGAGGCGAAATCTATAGATGATAGACTTTCCCGGGCGGTGGCTGGGGGGGGCTCCCTAGGTGTAGAGCTAGCTAGGAGGGACCTTGAGCGTGAGAGTAGCGAGCGCTACAAGGGATCAGTAGTTAGATCTAGGCTAAAAAGAGTTCTCAACGAAGCTGTGAAATCGAACGCGACTGCGCGTGAAGAAGAAGTGCGAAGGTTCCCCGTCGGTACATCGCATCTGTCAAGACCCCGGACGGGCGTCTGCTGCGATCAGGTCGTGAGATACGTGACGCCTTTCGGGCGCACTTTCGGGATCGCTTTGCCCGCTGCACTGATCTCCCGCTCCGGGAGTTTCGTAGCTATCTCGCTGACTTCCCCCGCCTTGGGGCGGCTGAAGCGGCTAGCTGCGAGGGTGTGGTTACTGAATGCGAAGTCCGTGATGCGTTGAAGCAGGTCGGCCTCAACAAGTCGCCGGGACTAGATGGTTTGCCGTACGAAGTGTACTTGAGGATGTCGCACATGTTTGTGCCTATTCTGACGGATATGTTCAACCATTGGTTCGCCCAGGGAGCCATCCCTGGTAGCGTTACCAAGGGCGTGATCACATTGCTGAAGAAAGGTGGCAGGCATGTTTGGGAGGGTTTAGACGATTACAGGCCCATAACTCTGCTTAACACAGAGTTAAAGATTTTGGCCCGGGTCTTAGCGAATCGTTTACAGCTTGTCATTAGTGATCTGATCGGCCCCGAACAGACCTTTGCTGTGAAGGGAAGATCGATCCAGGACAACCTGCACTTGATTCGCGAGGTCCTAGAGGGGATAAAAGACGACACCGAATCCGCGCTGATCAGTTTAGATCAGTCCAAGGCCTTCGATAGGGTAGACCACCGGTTCTTGGCGTCTGTTTTGGAGACTGCCGGATTCAAACCGGAGTTCCGCAGATGGATTAGCATGATGTACCACAACCCTCAGGCAGTGGTGCAGGTGAACGGAAGGCGTTCGGGGGTGATCGCGATCGAGCGATCGGTCCGGCAGGGCTGCCCCCTGTCTCCTCTTCTCTATGTCCTCACGTTGGAGCCCCTCCTGCGCAGGCTTAGGGATGAGGGGACAAGTCTGGCACTGCGCGGTATCCCATTCGTTGGCCGCCTTGCGGCTAGGGTTTCCGCGTTCGCTGATGACGTCACAGTTTTCGTATCCCGCCTCCGGGATATAGAGGCTGTGAAAGAGGCGGTTGTCGAGTATGAGCGGATTGCAGGGGCCAAGGTCAATTTTGACAAAAGCGAAGGTTTGCGGCTTGGTGCTTGGAGGGGTAGCAATACTCTTCCAGGGCCCTTCCGCTGGAGTGACGGACCCATCCGCATCTTCGGGGTGTGGTTTGGGCCCGACCTCCAACTGGAGCGAAATTGGTCGGAAGTACATGCTAAGGTGAATGCTCAGGTGGGAACCTGGCTTTCAAGGAGGTTGTCCTTAAAGGGCAGGGCGGAGGCGTGCGCCGCGTACGTCTTTCCCTTGATCCTTTACCGATTAGCTGTACTCCCTCTGCCTAAGGCACATCGGTTGGCACTGCAACGATCCCTCTCCAGACTTGTCTGGGGAGGTGCAAGGCCGATGGTCCGTAGACAGGTCTGTATCCAACGTACACGCAACGGGGGTCTAGGTATGCCTGATCTGGAGAGCCACTGGCTTGCTGAAAGACTTGCATATCTGGGCCGTGTCTTGACGGGGGACTCAGTGTGGAGACGAAAGGCGAGTCGGACTTTTCCTCGCCTCAAGTCAGACCCAAGGGCTGAAGGTCGACGTAGGCCTTTGGGCGAAGCACTGTTTGTCCGCGAGTGCCGAAAGGCCCTTCGTAACCTTCTTGGGTCTAGTGACCTTTCATGGCCTCGGAAGGAGCTGTATCGGGAATTAGTGGTGGGTTCCGCTTCTGATCCTCTCAGCGTGCGGCACGGCTGGACGGCGGAGGAGATCCGCTCTCACTGGAATTGGGCGCCAGGATCGAGGTTCTTGAACAACTCCGAGTTCTCGCTCACCTGGCGACTTGTTCGGAATGCGTTATCCCTTCGCGGCTTGAACTTCAAGGCGGGCCTGGCAGACATGCCTGATTGCCCTCGCTGCAGCAGTGGCTTAGAAGAAACGGCTGAGCACGCCTTCTACTGCGAGCGAGTCCGCCCGTTTTGGGATCACGTCGGGGAGTGGACGGCTCGCATCGAACCCAAACAGCTCGTGCTGCTCGACGTTGGTTACGTCGTAGACAACGTTCTTCCTCCGTTTCACGGTGAGAAGCGTGTGGTGTTTCTCGCGATCCTAGCTGTAGCCCGAATGGTGATTTGGACGACGCGAAACAAGGGATTGTATGACGATGCAAACTTTTCTCATCGTGATCTGGTCTTGTATTTTCGGCATCAGCTGAGGGTCAAAATCAGATGCGATAGAAAACGCTTGGATCGCATAGCATTCAGCAAAAGGTGGGTGACTGCAGCGAGCTTGGTTGTACGAAAGGGGGCAATGTTGGAGTCATCCTTCCCGCCTCTGCCTACCCATGGCGTCTATGGAACGGGTCCCTAGGGACCCCACCCTTGGTTAGTAGGATTTTGCTTTGTTTTGTTTTTTCCCTTGCAAACTAGTTAGCAGTATGTTGTGAGTCATTGTCCCCGTCATTTAGTCGCTAGCACTCAAGATCTTCCCCAACCCCATTATTTTTGTACCTCAACCTGTATCCCAGTCCGCTTTTTTAAGATCTTGAACATTCATATGTAAGAAAATCAAATTACCCGCTTCTATCGACCCATGCCGAGCCCGACCCTTTTAATTCTTTTATCCCTGTAGAGTAGGAACCCCGCCCCACCTAGGGTAGGTCCGGCTTGTTTCCGGTATTTTCGACCCGGAAAACAGTCGGCCTCCAAATTTATAGACAGGGGGATGGGAGGGAAACCAAACGGGGAATTTTTTCCTTGTTTTTCGTGTATATATGTTTTTTCGGGTTTTTTTTCTCCCATTCCCAGCATATCCATCAAAATCATACATTGTAAATAAAATCATGCATAAGTTTCGGGTTTTAAGTAGGAATTTTTCATAGAGCAAATGCGGTATTTTGGTGGTTGCTGCGTGTATGGCGATGGACGAGTGATTATATATTGTATTGTTGAATGGGTCGGCGAATGTGGCTAGCTAGGTTCCCCATAGAAAATACAGTTAAAGCATGACCGCTCCCTTCCCCTCCCCCAAAACCACAAGGCCTCGTGCCTTCTTGTATTCATTACAAGAAATAAAGTTAAGTTAACTTCAGCCTAGGCATCTCTCGTGGTGTAACGGTTAGCAAGCTGGACTAGTAAATCTACACGAATGAGTTCGAGTCTCATTGGGCGCCCCATTCATTCCTCCTTGTGCCACATCGAAGTAAAGAGCTTTGTAAATTACTAAGTTAACTCCAGCCTAACACTCTGCCTGTCAGACAGACGTTCAACACTCTTTTACCTATGCTGTATTTATACTTTCGTTCAATATACTTGTTTCATGTTATCCTGAATCTGTATCTTTCTTCCGGACCTTTTACTGGTCCACAACAATATATATATATATATATATATATATATATATATATATATATATTGTCATCCACAGATAGACTGTTTCGTTCTATCAGAACTCTTCAGTGTGGCTAGATACGCAGGACACTCGAAACCTGTCCAACTTTACGTGAGACTAGGTCTCAGACCTTTTGGACACCAAGCGGACCACGTTGGCTAAGGGAATTTTTAAGGTATTTATTTAGCAACAGCAGCAGCCGTTTGTTTAAATATTTTATATATATATATATATATATATATATATTTGTGTGTGTGTGTGTGTGTGTGCGCGCTTCCATGTATGGTGAATGTGTCTTGGATTTATAAAAAAAAAACAGGAAAAACAAAATTGTTCTTCGACCATTTCCAAGGGAGGTAACTCTAATTTTTATATAGCAAATTATTTCCCTTGTACTACGAAAACCAAAGACAATAAATGAGCTGTTTATTTTGATAACGAATAAATATTTTTAAAAATTAAGAAAAAAGAACAAAACCTAAGGCATTGGTTCTCAAATGAGCACCTTCCTTGAGGATCTCTTGAGCTCTCCAGAAAGTGAAGACCCTTAAAGAGTTTTTATATTGAGTTGTACGACCCGTAGAAACACCACAGAACTAAAAAAAAAAAAAAATCAAGAAGAGCTATCTAAGTAAGAATGGATAGTTTGCCGTTGTATTACTTAAAAATACTATTGTTGCTTTTGCAGTAACAATTTACGTAATATTTAATATGAGATGTAATGGTTAATGTGGTAGGAAATGGACGTAGAGACCTGAGTTCAAATCCTGGCCAAGGCTGTGTGCATTTCACTTCGTGCTAATACTCTATAAGAAGGAAAGGAAAGTTGGCAACCGTAGTCGAGGGTGACCAGAAGGCTCCCTTTTCAATTGCTACTACACCGAGGTGTATGGGAGGGCATTGCTCCTTTTCCTGGATTGCTCCATTTTACCCTTGATACGTACCTTATGTTGCTGAGTGTTAAGCAAGGTGGTATCAAGTACCATTTTTGAAGTCTTCGGTATGATGCGACCTGGCGATTGAATCCAGATCTCCTGGACCATTGGCGAACACTCTAGCCACTAGGCCAATGAATTCAAATATTCTCCCTCCTGCTATGGGTAAAACAGTAAAGCAGACGTTAATCTTGGTCTGGCAACAAGTTGAGGAGAAGGAAAATGCTGATTTTAGACCTGCTCTACTCTGCTTAAAAAGTGATCTTTTGTCATATAGCTGGTGTAAAAGGGTTTATATATATGTATATATATATATATATATATATATATATGTTTTCTTTTCTTTTCTTTTCCTTCCTTTTTTTTCTCTTCATTTCTCTGGAGTGTCATAGCAAAAAATATTAGCTTTTATCTTAAAAAAAAACAAAAACATACATATATATATATATATATATATATATATATTAATTTTCTTTTCTTTCTTTTTTTTTCTTTTCATTTCTTTGAAGTATCATAGAAAAAAAATGTTTGCTTTTTATCTTAAAAAAATCAAAAATAAAACAAATATAATACGAAAGAATACAGAAAAAAAGTTTTTGTCTGTATTCTTTCATATTTTCGATTTTCAATTCATTCCATCTTCTTAACTGCCTGATGATTTTGTTGTTTTGCAAAAAACCCTCATGAAACCCAGGGTTGCAAACTATTTTCCATGGATTGAATATATATGTATATATCTCATATATATATATTTATTATACATATATATACATATATATATATACGAGGATAATTAAATAAGCTTCCAGACTTTTTTCGTATGGGCACTTTTATTGAGAGTACACACATGAAACTCTAGTGTCCTTTGAAGGAATCTCCTCCGGCTGCAATGCACTTGTTGTACCGTTCCAACAATTTCTGGAACGCCCCATGGATGTCCTCTTGTGTGAGCGTGTCAATGACCTTCGTCACAGACTCTTTCATCTCCTCAGTTGTCTCATAACAACAGCCTCTGAGCTTAGGAAATAAGCAAAAGTCACAGGGAGCAAGGTTTGGACTATAGGGAGGCTGAGGAACTGTGTTGATGCCCATCTTGGTCAAATAGTCTGTGACAAGGATGGAGTTGTGGACTGGTGCATTGTCCCGGTGGAAATGCCACTGACCCGATTTGAAGAGTGCTGGCCTCTTCCGATAGAATCTTTTCCTGAACTCTCTTAAAACCTCAGCATAGTAACCCTAACCCCTTAGCCAAACAACTTTGGTGTATTGACTTCCTTACTCATCACACATCTCTCATCATCCCTCACAGACTCCGTGCCTTCCTTGAATCTCTTATGCCACTCAAAAACTGATGCTTAATTCATGCAAGATGGTCGAAAAGCAGTCTGAAGCATTCCGTATGTTTCTGTGGCATTTTTCCTAGTTTAAAACAGAATTTTATTGCATATCGTTCTTCTATAGTGTCCTCACGTCCAGATTGCATTTTTGAAATTTACTAGCTGTGACAATCAGGCTTTAGTAGGGTGTATTCCAATTGCTGCTGTAGGTGTTCATTTGAACCTGAAATCATAAAAATTGGTCAGCCATCTCATAAGATGTATAGCAATAAGATACTGAATTCTCAAGAGTCTACGACAATTTTAACTGCCTGTACAAAAAAGTCTGGAAAGTTATTAAAGGCAGCACGTATATGATATGTGATGCTCATATAATTTGTTAGTATTTAATTCTACCAAAATTACGAGATGAATATATATATTTTCACATGAGCAGTAGGTGACACAATGTCAGTTTTGTCATTCCTGGCCCCCAAGCAGATTTGTCTTCTCCCAAAAGGTGGGTGGGCAAAATACCCCAACCCTGACTGCGAATATGTTTGAGAATGTACTGTTTTTTACCAGAGTCCTTTTCATTCTAGCCTGGACATGAAAAGATCACCAAATGAAGGGCTGTGTAACGACACTTTTTAGCTTTCTTTGTTATATAAATATTTTTTCCTCTATGATTTTGATCCAATACCGTATCATTCACATTAACTCCCAGGTTGACACTGACCTGGTGGTGAGTCTCCAGTTCTGGATCTGACAAAAGAATGCAGTCAACCCTTCATTATCATTATTCCCATTCCACACTGATTAAGACTGATAGTTGGCCCAGTCAGCTGGGGCTGCAGAATACACTGACCGCATTGCTGCAAGACTCGCCCTCCGCTAATGAGTGTCCTGGATATGACAGTAAACAATCTAATGGCGAGGCTTCAGTAATGCTAGAGCTTTGGGGAATGTGGAGTATCATTTCATTGTCATCACTCCCAGGTCCACTCTGGCCCGGTGTGGTAGCAACTGATAGGATTCTATCTATGGTTCAAATCGAACTGTTTAAACTGTGTACTTATACTGAACTAAATTGCGTACTTATGCTAAACTGAATTGTTTGAATTAGAACTGGTTGACTAAACTGAATAACTTGAAATAAATTGGGTCCTACCTATAGTTCAAATAGATCAATTTAAACTGTGTACTTATACTGAACTGAATTGTTCGAAATAGAACTGTTTGAAGATTTAGCTGTGTGATAAAAAAATTACTGATGTTTAATTGCATTGTTAGAGATACATGCCATTACTTGAACTTATTTAACTGTGTGCAAATGATTAATAGTAAATAGAATTATTTGTATAAGATAGAAAAAAACCGAAAACATTTAAATGTATGCAAAAAAAAAGCTTAGGTTCTTTTAATAATGTTATCTATGAATTATATTTAGAAATCATATATTTTATATATATGTATAAAGAGTATTTGGCATTAAATAACCTACAATGGTTGATATGTCATAAAACCCAACTAAACCAAATCATATATATTTAATATATATGTATAAAGATGATTTGGCATTAAATAACCTACAATGGTTGATAAGCCTTAAAACCCAACCAAACCAAATGGGGGTGTCCTCATGGTGTAGTGGTTAAAGCGATGGACTGCGGAATCGTAGTACGCGAGTTCGTACTCCAGTCGCGCTATTACATTCACTTTCGGGCAAGCAAATACCCTTGGGAAAGGTATGAACCTCCTTATCCTCCCAGCTATGGGTTAAATAGTACCACTACTGTTCTTCTAGGAGAATGGCTTTGGCATTAAATAACCTAAAAAAAGTTATGCCATTAAACAAAGAAACCAAACCAAACCAAACCAAACCAAATCATTTATATAGTGTTCGCCAATTGACCGGGGTTCAATCCTAGGTCGAGTCATACCAAAGATTCAAAAAATGGTACTTGATGCCTCCTTGCTTAACACTCAGCATTATAAGGTAAGGATCAAGAGTAAGGTAGAGCAATCCAGGGAAAGGAGTGGTGCTCTCCCCTACACCTCAGTGTAGTAGCTATTGAAAAGGGAGCCTTCTGGTCACCCTCGACTAAGGTTGCCAACTTTACTTTTTTTAATATATGTATAAAGAGGATTTGGCATTAAATAACCTACAATAGTTGATATGCCATAAAACCAAACTAAATCAAATCCAATATATTTAATATATATGTATAAAGAGGATTTGGCATTAAATAACCTACAATAGTTGATATGCCATAAAACCAAACTAAATCAAATCCTATATATTTAATATATATGTATAAAGAGGATTTGGCATTAAATAACCTACAATGGTTGATATGCCATAAAACCCAACCAAACCAAATCATATATATTTAATATATATGTATAAAGAGGATTTGGCATTAAATAACCTACAATGGTTGATATGCCATAAAACCCAACCAAACCAAATCATATATATTTAATATATATGTATAAAGAGGATTTGGCATTAAATAACCTACAATGGTTGATATGCCATAAAACCCAACCAAACCAAATCATATATATTTAATATATATGTATAAAGAGGATTTGGCATTAAATAACCTACAATGGTTGATATGCCATAAAACCCAACCAAACCAAATTATATATATTTAATATATATGTATAAAGAGGATTTGGCATTAAATAACCTACAATGGTTGATATGCCATAAAACCTAACCAGATCAAATCATATATATTTAATATATATGTAAAAGAGGATTTAGCATTAAATAACCTACAATTGTTGATATGCCATAAAACCCAACCAAACAAAATCATATATATTTAATATATGTATAAAGAGGATTTGGCATTATATAACATACAATGGTTGATATGCCATAAAACCCAATCATATATGTTTAATATATATGTATAAAGAGGATTTGGCATTAAATAACCTACAATAGTTGATATGCCATAAAACCATACTAAATCAAATCCTATATATTTAATATATATGTATAAAGAGGATTTGGCATTAAATAACCTACAATAGTTGATATGCCATAAAACCCAACTATACTTATACGAAACTAAATTAGCTGAATTAGAACTGTTTGATTAAACTGAATAGCTTGAAATAGAAATGTTTTTGACAATTAAATTGTGTACTTGTACTAAACTGGTCCTGGACTTGAACTCTTGTTGCCGTGCCCATTTCCTACGATGGTAATCATTACACCACGGACACTTCCATTTGCAGAGTACCCCTTCAATGGTTGATATGCCATTAAACCCAACCAAACTATATGGAGTGGTTGTACCTGTTATAGATCTTAGAAAAGTTTTGAATAGGAATGCATAAAACATGGCTCTGTGCAAATAAATTATTATTATCATTATTATTAAATGATACTATTAATTTGTTTAAACTTTTGAGATGAACCGTGATAAACCAAAGAATCGTTTGTAAGCAAATGATTCTTATTGTATTAGAATAGTAACTTTAAACCACATAATCGTATATGAATTATTTTTGTTAGATAAATATACGTACTTAAAAAAACGGCTGTAGAATACACTGACTGCTTCTATGCAGTGGGGTAAGACTACCCCAATCAGTGTCCTGGATATGATATTAAACAATCTGATGGTGAGGTTTCAGTAACGCTGAGACTTTGGGGAAGCAGAGTACCCCATTATCGATATTTACCAACCCCTGCACTCGGGCAGGATAGGACGCAAGGTCAATTTTTTAAGCAGAGTTTAACAGGTTTGAGTTCAGAGTTTTCCTTCTCCTAGACTAGTTGCCTCACCAAGGCTGAAGAACCTAGTCTTTCCTACTATTTACCCATAACTGGAGGGAGAATAATTGGATTCATACTTTTACCAGGGGTATTAGTGTTATGTGAAATGCAATTAGCCTGGTCCTGGACTTGAACTCTGGTCGCCGTGCCCATTTCCTACGACGGTAATCATTACACCACGGACACTTCCATTTGCAGAGTACCCCTTCATTGCCATCGCTCCCAGGTCCACTTTGGTCTGGAATGGTAGCACCTGATAAGGCCCTATCTCTAAGTTAAAAAAAACTAACTGCATACTTATACTAAACTGAATTGTTTGAAATGGAACCGTTTTTAGCATTGAAGCTGTACTTACGTTACATTGAATTGTTTAATATAGAACTGTTTGAACATTTAATTGTGTGTAATCAAAATCTATACTTATACTAAACTAAATTACCTGAATTAGAACTGTTTGATTAAACTGAATAGCTTGAAATAGAAATGTTTTTGACAATTAAATTGTGTACTTGTACTAAACTGAATTATTTGAAATAGACTTGATTTTTTGTTTAAGAATGGATTTAGCATTAAACAACCTACAAAGGTTGATATGCCATTAAACCTAAACAACCAACCAACCAACCTTAAAAAAAAACCATACAACTGTTTGCTAATTATTTGTATTGTATTGATGTAAGTAAAATAAGTAAGAAAAATTGATGCCCATAGTCCAGGGTGACCCAAAGGCTCCTTTTTCAATAGCTACTACACTGAGGTGTGGAGGAGAGCGATACTCCTTTCCCTTAATTGCTCCAGTTTACCCTTGATACATACTTTAGAATGCTGAGTGTTAAGCTAGGATGGATCAAGTACCATTTTTAAAAATTTGGAATGACTCAACCTGGGAGTGAACCCCTGTCTCCTGGAGATTACTATTAAATTGTTTACAAACAAATGTTTATTATTAAATAGGAATATTTACTTTACCCCTTGTGCATATAAATTATTTGTATTAGATAAGAATACATGAAACCATAGAACTGTGTGCAAAATTATTTGTATTAGATAGGAATACTTAAAACCATAGAACTGTGTGCAGAATTATTTGTTTTAGATAGGAATACTTAAAACCGTAGAACTGTACAAAATTATTTGTATTAGATAGGAATACTTGAAACCATACAACTGTGTGCAAATTATTTGTTTTAGATAGGAATACTTAAAACCATAGAACTGTGTGCAAAATTATTCGTATTAGATAGGAATACTTGAAACATACAACTGTGTGCAAATTATTTGTATTAGATAGGAATACTTGAAACCATACAACTGTGTGCAAAATTATTTGTATTAGATAGGAATACTTGAAACCATACAACTGTATGCAAATTATTTGTTTTAGATAGGAATACTTAAAACCATAGAACTGTGTGCAAAATTATTTGTATTAGATTGGAATACTTGAAACATACAACTGTGTGCAAATTATTTGTATTAGATAGGAATACTTAAAACCGTAGAACTGTGTGCAAAATTATTTGTATTAGATAGGAATACTTAAAACCATACAACTATGTGCAAATTATTTGTTTTAGATAGGAATACTTAAAGCCATAGAACTGTGTGCAAAATTATTTGTATTAGATAGGAATACTTGAAACCATACAACCGTGTGCAAAATTATTTGTATTAGATAGGAATACTTAAAACCATAGAACTGTGGGCAAAATTATTTGTATTAGTTTGGAATACTTGAAACATACAACTGTGTGCAAATTATTTGTATTAGATAGGAATACTTAAAACTGTAGAACTGTGTGCAAAATTATTTGTATTAGATAGGAATACTTAAAACCATACAACTGTGTGCAAATTATTTGTATTAGTTTGGAATACTTGAAACATACAACTGTGTGCAAATTATTTGTATTAGATAGGAATACTTAAAACTGTAGAACTGTGTGCAAAATTATTTGTATTAGATAGGAATACTTAAAACCATACAACTGTGTGCAAATTATTTGTTTTAGATAGGAATACTTAAAACCATAGAACTGTGTGCAAAATTATTCGTATTAGATAGGAATACTTGAAAACCATACTACTGTGGGCAAATTTTGTGTATTAGGAATACTTGAAACATACAACTGTGTGCAAATTATTTGTGTTAGATAGGAATACTTTAAACTTTAAAACTTTATGCAAATTATTTTTATTAGATAGGAATACTTGAAAGTATAGGACAGTCTAAGGATTGTAGGCAATTAAAATTCAAAATATAGATTCTCTCTCTTTTTCTCGTCTATTATAATCAAACATTTACAACTGAATCAAATTTCAGCATTAAATAGACCATAACAAGTTGATATGCCATTTTACAAATCAAACCAAATATAAATTGTTATGATTATAATCAGACATTCATATATGAATCAAATTTCAGCTTTAGATATCCCATAATGAGTTGATATGCCATTTTACAAACCAAACCAAATATAAATTGTTATGATTATAATCAGACATTCATAAATGAATCACATTTCAGCTTTAGATAACCCACAAGGAGTTGATATGTGATTGAACTACTAAACTGAACACTCAGCTGGTAATTCTATTTCCGCCCATTAATAATTGGTGAAGACTCTTGATTGGCTTAAGTATATTTTTCTCAGGTCACTCACCATCCATGAGTCTGTTACTATGACAACAGATGCAGCTGTAGTAGCAGCAGCATCACTGGTCAGAAAAATGGACACTGCATGAGAAGTAGTGTTGACTTTGTATTCAGTATTTCGTCTAAAGGATATCTTTTTTTTTCCTTTTTTTTTTTTTTTTTTATTTATATAAGCAATTTTGTAAATTGTGATATCATAGGTAGGATGTATTCAAATAATGTGACTTCTTTCTTTTCTTATTGTAAAGTATTTGTTCTTTGCGAATCTTTTGTTGACAGAATATATTATGTTAAAAATTTAAATTTCTTTTGATGATTATGTTGTGTTAAATTGATAAAAGTACATTAAAAAAATGTATCAAAATTTGTTTCACTGTAGAAATGAAGTGAAAATTATTTTACTATAGGAGTGCAATTGAAAATGATTTCTATTTTAGGAATGCATTCGAAATAGTTTTTATTGTGGAAATGCATTTAAAATGATTTTTACTATAAAAATACATTTAAAATGGTATTTACTATAGAAATGCATTTGAAATGATTTTTACTGTAGGAATGCATCTGAAATGATTTTTACTATAGAAATAAATTTGAAATGATTTTTACTATAAAAATGCCATTAAAATGGTATTTACTATAGAAATGTATTTGAAATGATTTTTACTGTAGGAATGCATCTGAAATGGTTTTTACTATAGAAATACATCTGAAATGATTTTTACTATAAAAATGCATATAAAATGGTTTTTACTATAGAAATGCATTTGAAATGATTTTTACTATAAAAATGCATATAAAATGGTTTTTACTATAGAAATGCATTTGAAATGATTTTTACTATAAAAATGCATTTAAAATGGTATTTACTATTGAAATGCATTTGAAATGATTTTTACTATAAAAATACATTTAAAATGGTATTTACTATAGAAATACATTTGAAATGATTTTTACTATAAGAATACATTTAAAATGGTATTTACTATAGACATGAATTCCAAATGATTTTTATTATAGAAATGTATTAGAAATGACTTTACTATAGAAAGGAATTACATATGATCTTTACTATAGAAATTCATTGTTAATTGATTTTATTCTAGAAATGTAATGATTTTATTATAGGAATGCATCATCAATGATTTTACTACTGGAATTTATTGGGAAATGATTTTTACTATAGACATGCTTTGGAAATGATTTTTATTATAGAAATGCATTGCAAACGATTCTTACTATAGAAATGCATTGCAAATGATTTTTACTATAAAAAAAACTGCAGAAAAATGGTATGAGGTGTGTCTGAAAAGTTAGATGACTGGTGTCCCAATTTATTTAAATTCCAAACCACAAACAACATGGATTCCTCTTCAAAGTATTCCCCACTCAAGTATAACACTCTTTTTTTCTCCTTTTCTATCATGCTTCTATGCATTGCTGGAAGGATTCCTCTGGGATGACCCTTTTGCGCAGTTTTTATAGCTCGCTTGATGGCCTCTATACCTTCAAAGCTGGTCCCCTTGATGATCGCCTCTATACCTTCAAAACGGGTCCCCTTGATGATCGCCAGGGACCACATGCCATCCCATTATTTTTCAGAATTGTCTAACTCTCATCATCATGTTGTGCAGCTAGCACTGGTATCCCTGACCCTCTCTCACCACTTCTCCCTATCGTTCATCACCTCTCGCAGGTCTTCAGGGCTACATCCCATATCCTCACATAGCTGCTGAATGTATGTTCGAGCTGGTTGTCCTGCTTTTGCCCAGCCATATGTGGGGGTCCATAGGAATACATCACTTATGAGCTCGTCCCTGCTTCTCCAGCAGTGTCCTGCATGTCTGGTTCGTCTAGCTTGGATAGTTTTCGTGATGGGAGGCAGGTAGCTGTATAGTTGGTGTCTTGTGGGGTGTTGCCACCAGGACTTGTTCAATATTGCTCGCAACATTCTTGTGTAATTGCCGTCTAGCTTCTTCTCCAGCCGTTTAGTTAGCATCCAAGTAGTGCATCCATACAGCAGTATCAATACGACCACTGCCTGGAAGAAACTGCGTTTCATTTTATCGGTCAGGTCTGATTTCCATATGATATGCCTTGTCTAATTCTAAACACTTTTTTTTCATGTCCTGAGGCTTTGTGATCATTCTAAAAGTTAACTGATGATTGCCACACACCACCTGCCTTACCCAATCGATGTTGACCTCAGTCCTTCTTGTTGAAGGCCTCCCGCTCCTAGAGTCATCTTTCACCTCCTCGTGCCCCTCTTTGAAAGTGTAATCTTGCTGCACTTGCAAAAGGGCTTCAAGTGCTTGTGACAAAGTTTTCCCTAACTGGACTAAAGATTAATTTGTTTCTCAGTGTTCATTGTTCCTTCCTCAGTATTCACTGCCAATTTACTGGTCTACAATTTCAGAGGCTTACCACTTAATGTGGAGATAGCGCCTTCATATTCAAAATACAAACCAATGCCCTCTGCTGCTTGCTCCAGGCTATGCAGTTGGGATTTGGCTTGGGTATGTGTATTTTAGTGAAACACTAGATTATCTGTGTAGTTGACGTCTGTCATCGTTTCTATGGGATATCGCCTGTTTCTTTTTTCTTTCTTTTACAATCTGCTGATGTTTCCTTTGAAGAAAAAAATACAGGTATTGCATAAAACTAAGATTACAGTTGTATACTCGTAAGATATCATGTTAAACAATACTGGGGGGTGTCCTCGTGGTGTAATGGTTAAAGTGATGGACTGCGGAATTGTTGTAAGCGAGTTCGAACTCCAGTCGCGCAATTACGTTCACTTTCGGACAAATACCCTTGGGAAAGGTATGAACCCCCTTATCCTCCAAGCTATGGGTTAAATAGTACCACTACTGTTCTTCTCGAAGAGTGGCTTTGGCATTAAATAACCCACAAAGGTTGATATGCCATTAAACAAAGAAACCAAACCAAGCCTAAACAATACTACAATCCACTTCTCCTTTCGTCCATTGCTCACACAGCACACCTAGTTCTATTACTTCTCAGACAGACCTCGTACTAATAGATGTATAATGAATGTGATTCTCTAACCTCTAGGCATAAAATAACCCTAAACGAGTTGTCATACCGATTAAAAACACGTCGTAAATGAAGGAGGAATCCTTGCAAATTAGTTTTGTTTTGTTTTAATGGCATATCAACCTTTGGGGGCTATTTAAAGTCAAAGCCATCCTTGTAGGAAAACAGAAGATTTGATTTGGTTTGGTTTTATGGCATATCAACCATTGTAGGTTATTTAATGCCAAATCCTTTTTATACATATATATTAAATATATATGATTTGGTTTGGTTGGGTCTTATGGCATATCAACCATTGTAGGTTATTTAATGCCAAATCATTTTTATACATATATATCAGATATAAATGATTTGGTTGGGTTGGGTCTTATGGCATATCAACCATTGTAGGTTATTTAATGCCAAATCATTTTTATACCTATAAATCAGATATATATGATGTGGTTGGGTTGAATTTTATGGCATATCAACCATTGTAGGTTATTAAATACCAAATCTTCTTTATACATATATATTAAATATATATGGTTTGGTTGGGTTGGGTTTTATGGCATATCAACCATTGTAGGTTATTGAATGCCAAATCCTTTTTATACATATATATCAGATATATATGATTTGGTTGGGTTGGGTCTGATGACATATCAAACAGTTATATTTCAAACAATTCAATATAGCATAGCTCATTTGTTTGCTCTCAGTTTAAATGTCAAACAGTTCTCTTTGGCCCATCAATAGGACTCTATCAGGTGCTACTACTCCAGGTCAGAGTGGAGCTGGGAACGAGGCTATTTAGGGGTACTCCATATTCCCCAAAGCTCCAGCATCAGATTGTTTAGTGTTATATCTAGCACACTCATTGGGGGGGTCTTACCCCTCTAAAGAGATGCAGATGGTTTATTCTACACCCCCCAGCCAATAGCGCTACTTGCGGTTTTAGAGGTTTACTAGTTTTTGTTTGGGTCTTTATCTTTTAAAATCTTCCTTTTACTGTTGCCGTAAATTTATCTCCACCGACTGGATACAATACAAAGTCAATTTTGAAGCAGAGTACAGCTGGTTTGAATTCACACTTTTCCTTCTATACTGGTTGCCATTGTGTTGTATATTGACCTCCGACCTGGCTGGGCTGTCAGAATAGGAAATGCACCTGTGTAAATAACAGGTCGAGGAATATCAGAATATAGCCTTGACTGTGGATGGGTTGAATGAGTGCGATTTGTGACACCCACAAGAAGAAGGTGGGCGTCGAACAATTATATAACCTAAGTGAAGACAGGAAGTCAGGCAGTTTGGAGATCAGATGAGTTGGAGATAGGATGCTGGAATGAGAACATGTCCCAGAGAGGCTGGGCCCCCGGTTGAGCAGCCCAGGAGAACGGGAAAGAAACACTGTTATGGCCATAAGAGTGGGGGTCAATATGTTGTAGTTCTGTTCCGTCTCCAACTCCCTCTCACAGTAAAACCTTGATTAACCCTTTCGAACCCTTTCAAATAAAGTGAGAGGTAAATTTTTCTAAAGAACTGTGAAAAGTGAGTGGTAGATTTTTCTAAAGAACTGTGAAAAGTGAGTGGTAGATTTTTCTAAAGAACTGTGAAAAGTGAGTGGTAGATTTTTCTAAAGAACTGTGCCGCTCGTCTTTATTGTGTTAAGTATGCTACAATAGAACTGTTAAAGAACCCAATCTAGCCTATTATTTACCCATAGTTGGGATGAAAACGTGAATTTGTGTATTACTTAAGAGTATATCGTATGGTGTAGACACAGTGTCAATGATGCTTGGTGACTGTTAGTTTCTCACCTTTGCTTTCATCTGACCAAGTTTGAGCTATATATATATATAATTGCTTACATCAATTTATATAATTTTCCTAACAATTTTTTGCCCAGTTGGTTTTGGGTGTAGAATAGCCTGACTGCTTCTCTGCAGAAGGGTGAGACCCCCCCACCTCTGCTAACGAGTGTCCTGGATATGATACTGGACAATCTAATGGTGAGGTTCCTGTAATGCTTGAGCTTTAGGGAATGTGGAGTACCATTTTATTGCCATGATTCCCAAGTCCATTCTGGACCGGGGTGGTAGCACCTGATAGAGTCCTATCAATAGGTTAAATTTACCAAAACCGAACTTTTGTGAAACTGAATTGCTTGAAATAGAACTGTTTTAATATTTAAACTGCATATTTATGCTAAGCTGAACTATTTGAAGTAGAGTTGTTTTTAAATAGAACAAAACTCTATACTTATGCTAAACTGAATTGTTTGATATAGAACTGTTTTGACATTTAAATGTTTGTAAGCAAAAATTAAACTTATACTAAACTGAATTGTTTGAAATTTAATTCTGTGTTAAATGTTCCGAAAATATTTGAAATGCCATAAAGCAAAACAACCAACCAATCTCCAATTTTTTTATATAAAGATATTATTATTTCTAGTTTGGTATCATTCATTAACAAACTCTAAAATTGAAATAGTCAATTTTTGTAAATATATTAGATAAGCATCTCATGAGAACATTATATGACCAAAGCAGATATCATTGCGTATTATTTATTACCAAACTCTATATTCAATCAGCCGTCTTTTGGGAATATATCAAAAAGGCATCCCATAGAGAAGATTCTATGACCAAAACAGATATCATTGTGTATTATCTATTTCCAGACTCTATATTCTGTCATCTTTTGTAAATATATCAAATAAGCATCCAATAGAGAAGATTATATGACCAAAACAGATATCATTGTGTATTATTTATTACCACACTCTATATTCAGTCATCTTTTGTGAATATATTTAATAAGCATCCCATAGAGAAGATTCTATGAACAAAACAGATATCATTGCATATTATTTATTACCACACTCTATATTCAGTCGTCTTTTGTGAATATATCAAATAAGTATCCCATAGAGAAGATTATATGATCAAAACAGATATCATTGTGTATTATTTATTACCAAACTCTATATTCAAACAGCCGTCTTTTGGGAATATATCAAAAAGGCATCCCATAGAGAAGATTCTATGACCAAAACAGATATCATTGTGTATTATCTATTTCCAGACTCTATATTCTGTCATCTTTTGTAAATATATCAAATAAGCATCCAATAGAGAAGATTATATGACCAAAACAGATATCATTGTGTATTATTTATTACCACACTCTATATTCAGTCATCTTTTGTGAATATATTTAATAAGCATCCCATAGAGAAGATTCTATGAACAAAACAGATATCATTGCGTATTATTTATTACCACACTCTATATTCAGTCGTCTTTTGTGAATATATCAAATAAGTATCCCATAGAGAAGATTATATGATCAAAACAGATATCATTGTGTATTATTTATTACCAAACTCTATATTCAAACAGTCGTCTTTTGGGAATATATCAAAAAGGCATCCCACAGAGAAGATTATATGACCAAAACAGATATCATTGTGTATTATCTATTTCCAGACTCTATATTCAGTCATCTTTTGTAAATATATCAAATAAGCCTCCCATAGAGAAGATTATATGACCAAAACAGATATCATTGTGTATTATCTATTTCCAAACTCTATATTCTGTCATCTTTTGTAAATATATCAAATAAGCATCCAATAGAGAAGATTATATGACCAAAACAGATATCATTGTGTATTATTTATTACCACACTCTATATTCAGTCATCTTTTGTGAATATATTTAATAAGCATCCCATAGAGAAGATTCTATGAACAAAACAGATATCATTGCATATTATTTATTACCACACTCTATATTCAGTCGTCTTTTGTGAATATATCAAATAAGTATCCCATAGAGAAGATTATATGATCAAAACAGATATCATTGTGTATTATTTATTACCAAACTCTATATTCAAACAGTCGTCTTTTGGGAATATATCAAAAAGGCATCCCATAGAGAAGATTATATGACCAAAACAGATATCATTGTGTATTATCTATTTCCAGACTCTATATTCAGTCATCTTTTGTAAATATATCAAATAAGCATCTGATAGAGAAGATTATATGATCAAAACAGATATCATTGCGTATTATTTATTGCCAAACTCTATATTCAGTCATCTTTTGTGAATATATTTAATAAGCATCCCATAGAGAAGATTCTATGAACAAAACAGATATCATTGCATATCATTTATTACCACACTCTATATTCAGTCGTCTTTTGTGAATATATCAAATAGGTATCCCATAGAGAAGATTATATGATCAAAACAGATATCATTGTGTATTATTTATTACCAAACTCTATATTCAAACAGTCGTCTTTTGTGAATATATCAAAAAGGCATCCCATAGAGAAGATTATATGACCAAAACAGATATCATTGTGTATTATCTATTTCCAGACTCTATATTCAGTCATCTTTTGTAAATATATCAAATAAGCATCTGATAGAGAAGATTATATGACCAAAACAGATATCATTACATATTATTTATCACCAAACTCTATATTCAGTCATCTTTTGTGAATATATTTAATAAGCATCCCATAGTGAAGATTCTATGAACAAAACAGATATTGTGTATTATTTATTACCACACTCTATATTCAGTCGTCTTTTGTGAATATATCAAATAAGTATCCCATAGAGAAGATTATATGATCAAAACAGATATCATTGTGTATTATTTATTACCAAACTCTATATTCAAACAGTCGTCTTTTGTGAATATATTAAATAAGCATTCTATGAGAACATTTGCATTTGGAAATAAGAGTTAATTTGTGTGATGCAATTAAACTCTTCTTAAATTGCCCAGATGTGAAATAAGAATCCCCTGTACCCTATTTGTAAAGATTAAAATCAGAACAAAGAGTCTTGTAAAAGCTTATGTTCACTGGCCAATTCATCTCTGTCATCCGCCAGTCTTTTAGCAGAATGTCCTAAATTCCTGGGATTTATTTTTTTCAAGTTGCAATTCCCACCAATTCCATGAAGAATAGGGTTACATAACAATGAGGCACACCCTCACTGTGTGCCACATGGTCTGACACTTTATTTACTTTATAAGTATAGAATTTACTTACACCCAATGTCTGAATGTACATGTGTATGTCTTGGACGCATCTTATGCAACCTCTCCTGGGTGGAGTTCTCATGGCGTAGTCGCTTGCATGCTGGATTGCAACATTATAGTTAGCATGTTCAAACTCCAGTGTTCACTTTCAGACTAATGCCCTTGGGAAAGGCATGAACTCCTTTATCCCCTACCATTTAAATAGTGTCACTGCTGTTCTTCTACAAGGATGAGGGGGTGTCCTCGTGGTGTAATGGTTAAAGAGCTAGACTGTTGAATCGTAGTAAGTGAGTTTGTACTCCAGTTGTGCTATTATGTTCACTTTTGAGCAGATACCCTTGGGAAAGGCATGAACCCCCTTATCCTCCCTAGCGATGGGTTAAATAGTGCCTCCACTGTTCTTCTAGTAGGATGGCTTTGGCTTTAAATAACCTACAAAGGTTGATATGCCATTAAACAAAGAAACCTGAACCTTCTACTAGGATGGCTTTGGCATTAAATAACCCATGAAGGTTGATATGCCCTTAAATAAATTAACCAAACCAATCAAACCCAACCCAACCCCTCTTCTTTGGGCAGGATCTGATCGAAGGTCAGATTTTAAGTGGAATAAAAGTAAAGGTCATATACATGTCTTGTATATATATATATATATATATGTATCAGTGATTGTTAAAGGTTTTTCTTTTGTAATAGTTTATGGTTATCACTTGGTCATCTGGTGAGTCAATGGTGGACCAAATTTTGCGGTATTATTGAATCGTGCTCAATATCAATGATGGAGCTGTTATACATGGACATATATGTATAGGTATTATTCAGTCCAGTTAAACCGGAGTTGGGAGTAATTCCATCTGGACAAAAAAAAACATTCAACAGTGAACATTTAAATTTTCCTGGTAAAGAGCTCAATGTTACTGACATTACAGAGCAATAATTTCTTTAAGAAAAAAACAAAACCGGTCACATTCGGATTATAAATTTATTTCCATCCTGTTCTGTGTTTTTGATATAAATCAAAAACATGAAAAAAATTAACAGGACTTCTTCAGATCTTATGGATAAAATAATTTTATAATAATTTATTCAATAATAAAGGAATTATTCTATCCATAAGATCTGAAGAAGTCCTGTTAATTTTTTTTTCACGTTTTTTGATTTTATCAAAAACACATAACAGGATAGAAATAAATTTATAATCCTAATTTGACCGGTTTTGTTTTTTTTCTTAAAGAAATATATATATATATATATATATATATATAGGATGTCTCAAAATAAATGCAACAATTGATATGATAATGATTTATTACTAAAACAAGTGCAATGGCAGTCATTTAGAACATGTCCGGTAAAAAATGCATCCTTTGAGCTAGACATCAAATCACTGTTTTTTTTTTAATTGTTATTATATCAGCTTCCAAGACATGCAATCTTTTTTTGAGTTTCTAGTCTCAGTAATAAATCATTATCATATTGATGGGTTGCATCTATCTGGAGACGGTTTTGAATGATTTTTGTCTCCAAATAAGTAGTGACGGAAAATATCTTTTCTCTCTTGTCCAAGGCATTGTGATCGAAGATTAATAGTTGTCATAGTATACTATTTTCAAATCTGGAACAAGAAAGAATACAACTTTATTATTGGTAGAGTTAATTGCAGTCACATGGGTCCCATGTATATTGAGACACCCTGTGTATATTTTTATATATATATATATATATATATAAAATGTACAGGTCTCATGGCATGTGTTAGATAAAAATTATTTTGTAGGAGTGTTGTGATGCTAACAAAAGAAAGACACGAGGAATGCAAAAAGGTTTGATAGAAAAACATATATATTCAAGAAACAGAAACAAGATACAAGTGAATTCGAATAGACAGTAGTTAGTTAATAGGAAGCTGAGAGTCCAGACTATCAATCTACTACGCAAATGGCATCACATGTGATTGTGTCATGCTGATTAGTGAACTCCGTCTGACGCTCTCATTGGAGGAGGGCGAGTCCATTATGTAGGGAGTACAACAAGGAGCCTCTGTGGTGTAATTGCGAACGGATTGCTTTGTGGCCTCAAAGTAAGAAAGTTTGAATGCCAGTTTTGCTGTTACATTCACCTTCGGATTAATACCCTTGGGAAAAGTATGAAGTAAGTCCCTTATCCTCCCATCTTTGGGTTTAATACTATCTCTTCTTTTACGATAAATGAATGTTAGCCCACTTAGCTGGGGTTCTGGAAAAGGCCAGCTGTACCACTGCAGAGAAGTAAGATTTCTTTCCCCGCTAAATTGAGTGTCCTGGTTATGACACTAAACAATCTGATGGTGACGCTCCAGTAATGCTGGAGCTTTGGGGAATGCAGAGTACCTTTTTCATTGCCAAGACTCCGAGGTCTACACTGACCAAGGGTGGTAGTTCTTCTTTGAGTCAAACAGAATTGTTTAATCATTTAAATGTTAAAGGGAATTATTAGTGTTTGATAGGAATACTTGAAACCATTTAACTGTGTGCAAACAAATGATTAATATCAAATAGAATTATTACTATTAGATAGGAATACTTGAAACCATTTAACTGTATGCAAACAAATGATGAATATTCAATAGAATTATTAATGTTAGATTGGAATACTTAAAACCATTTAACTGTGTGCAAACAAATGATTAATGATAAGTAGAATTATTAGTGTTAGATAGGAATACTTGAAACCATTTAACTGTATGCAAACAAATGGTTAATATTAAATAGAATTATTAGTGTTAGATTGGAATACTTGAAACCATTTAACTGTTTGCAAACAAATGATTAATGATAAGTAGAGTTATTAGTGTTAGATAGGAATACTTGAAACCATTTAACTGTAGGCAAACAAATGATTAATGATAAGTAGAGTTATTAGTGTTAGATAGGAATACTTGAAACCATTAAACTGTTTGCAAACAAATGATTAATGATAAGTAGAATTATTAGTGTTAGATAGGATTACTTGAAACCATTTAACTGTATGCAAACAAATGATTAATATTAAATAGAATTATTAGTGTTAGATTGGAATACTTGAAACCATTTAACTGTATGCAAACAAATGATTAATATTAAATAGAATTATTAGTGTTAGATAGGAATACTTGAAACCATTTAACTGTATGCAAACAAATGATTAATGATAAGTAGAGCTATTAGTGTTAGATAGGAATACTTGAAACCATTTAACTGTATGCAAACAAATGATTAATATCTAATAGAATTATTAGTGTTAGATTGGAATACTTGAAATCATTTGATTGCATGCAAACAAAGTTTTGTAGTAATTGTACACCCAAAGAGTATGCAGGTTCACTTCGTCAGTGATCTTCTCGGGTTCCTTACAAGTTTCACGTCTTCCAACTTCATGCTCATTCTCCTGAGTGATCCCGCCCCTGAATCTATTATTCCGGCCAGTGATCCTCCTGTAAAACGTCCACCAAGCACACAATAACACATAGCATACACCTGATGAGGTCAAAATGCTATATCTATTGAATCTTTAACATGTGGGTGACCAATGAGAAATGACATATGTCACTTCCCTCCCTGTCACGATGAGTACAAAAGAGGAACAACCTCATGTGTGTCTTTTTCTCCTGGATCTCACCCGTAGGAGTATATGCACATGCATCGAGCAAGATTCAGTTAAAGAGAACCGGTTCGAAATTCCTACGCCTGCTGATTTGGCCACGTACGTAAACATGCAAATACACAAACTAAGTTTTTCACAACCCCCCCCCAAAAAAAACCCTACCAGCCAGTCGTAGTAAGTCACTGACAGTAATAATTCTATGAACAGATGCTATAATATGAAGGGAAATCTCAACACTGCAAGCTATGGGAAGAGCAATTTTTTCCTTCCTCCTCTTCTAAATTTTTTTTTCCAGTGTCGATACTGCTGTATGGATGCACCACCGGGACGCTAACAAAACGGCTCGAAAAGAAGCTAGACGGCAACTACGCAAGGATGTTGTGAGCAATATTAAACAAGTCCTGGCGGCAACACCCCACAAAGCACCAACTATACGGCCACCTGCCTCCCATCACGAAAATTATCCAAGTTAGATGAACCAGGCACACAGGACACTGCTGGAGGAGCAGAGACGAGCTCATAAGTGATGTACTCCTATGGACCCCCACTTATGGCCGAGCAAAAGCAGAATGACCAGCTCGAACATACATACAGCAGCTATGTGAAGATATGTAGTCCAGATGACCTGCCAGAGGCGATGAATAATAGGAAAAAGTGGCGAGAGAAGGTCAGGGATATCCGTGCGGGCGGCACGACATGATGATACATATATATATATATATATATATATATATATATTCTAGGAAATCTAATTTCTTTTTTTGCTTTTGAAATTTTTTTCTCCTTACGCCCTCACCTCTTTTTTTCTTTCCTTTTTTTTTTCCATTTCCTCCTCTCTTTTTTTTCCTACGCCCTCTTCCTACTTCCATCTTTTTCTCCCATTCTCACCCTCTTTTTTTTCCTACCCCCTCTTCTCATTTCCTTCTTTTTTTCCTTTTTTTCCCCTGTTCTCTCTTCTTATTTCCTTTTTTTTCTTTTAAATTTAACACTTCAGTGTTCGCAAGTCTCTGTTGTGCTCCATGGATCTGATCTTTTTATCCATAACCATCTCAAAGCTTTCTCAGCCGAATCTAAAATCACTCTAATTGCCTTTCACTTGTTTTTACTTATCATATCAAGTTGACTCAGAGTTCTGCATAAAGATCTACCTGCGAAACCCTGACAGCCAACCTCAATCGGATAACATTCTTGTAATATAATGACCGAGGGATTTTGTTTTATGCCTTTGGGTTTAGTTAGGCTGAGAACCTTTCGGCTCAGTGCATGGGTTACTTAGGTGCAACATTAACACAGGTGTTCACGCGCGTGCGTGCGGAGTGGACATGTCACTCAGAGATGTCACAATAGCCCGAGATGGGAAACGGGGCTAGGGAGTACAAATGATGTCACGCACCGGAAGCACGCGGAGGATATGGGGCATTTTGAAAAAGTCATTTAGAGAGTTGAGACTAGACACCGAACGAGAAGTGTCCACTTTAGCTTGCTCGCCGAGGCCTTGGCCAGGTGTCGCACAAGATGGGGGGCAGATGAAAAAGCCAGAATAGAAAGAATGTGTATCTCTCTTCTTATGTCGAAGAACCTTTAAACTCAAAGGTAATAAAAATTTTCATACCTGAACTGAGAAGTCATTATGTGTTTTTTCGAATTTCGAGATTCCTATGTTCTATGTATATATGTTATGAACATCTCATGTACATTTTGCATATCAGTATCATGGGTATGGTACATTCTGTCTGCCATTGGTTGGATCTGCATTTTACCAACTCCTGATACTTTTCAAGTTTTCTTTCCAAGACCACCTTGATATTTTCCTCCCAAGGGACTATCAGTTCCATCAGCAACCCTTGCCTTGTGACAGTTGACCAGAGAATTAAATCTAGGTACAGGGAAGTTGTTGCAATCTGCTCCAGAAATTTCAATTTTTTTCTGATATCTACTCTCAATTGCCAGTCTTAGGCGGTTGATAGCTGTCAAGAGTAAGGTTTATGCTCTGAGGATGGGCATTTGCCAGCTTTGATGAAGTAAATCAACCATTTCTAGCCTGAAATTGCCAGTATGGATTGCAGCATCCACTGTATCAGCCACTGTTCAAAGTACCTGGTCATGTCTCCAATAGTACCTACCATCACCGAGGGCCCTCAGATGGGTACTCATAATGTGTCTTTCCTGGCATGGAGTGGACACAATGGTATTCTACTCTTCCTCTAAGTAAACAAGGACTTAAGCCGCACATCATATGCAGACTGCACCAGAAATTTTATCCCACTAGAGTCGGTATGCTAGATCTCTGACCAAGCCTATTTTCCACTGCAAAAAGTTCTCCCACTGTGTCCATGCACCCTGCCAGCATAGTCCCACCATCTTGCATCTTCTTTCTTCCTCAAAGCTAGCATGGACCTCTTCTTGGATTAGATTCTGTCACTGCTTCCCTTTGGCTCTGTGAACTTGGGTGCTAGGTAAGTAGCCTAGGCCAGTGCAACCTATTACCACCATCTCCATGAGAGCTTTCTGCTTCAACCACTCCTAGGCCTTCCCCAGTTTTTTCCCTGCACTCTATTTTCTTCCAGTGCTAGCTTCCTTGCCGGCTGCCACCACTTTTAAATCTTTAGAGTCCCTATAAAGAATTGCTCCCCTTGTCTAAGAGACTACAGATTCCTTCATCAAGCTTTTAAAGGGGAGTTGCATTAGTGAACACTTTAACCATTATGCCAATATATATGCAATTCTTGGTACAGAGGTGTATAGTTTTATTTTTGGTTTGTGAATTTTTGTTTTGTTGAGTGTGGTTATAGATAATATTTAATAAAATGTGGTTTTATTGTATAATACTTCACTTGAAATAATAAAACCCTGTTATCTTTGGTTTGGAGGAAAATTAACTTTTTTATGAAAAAATTGTTCGGGGTGTACTTGTTTATGGGAGACACTGAAATACTTAATGTTGTGGACCAGTAAAAGGTCCGGAAGAAAGACACAAACTCAGGATAACGTGAAACAAGTATATTGAACAAAAGTATAAATACAGCATAGGTAAAAGAGTGTTGAACGTCAGTCCGACTGCCAAAGTGTTAGGCTGGAGTTAACTTAACACTGAGATGAATATTCTCCCCTTATTCATAGTAATAGGAAGAGTTCATTATAGTCCGTAAGGTAAGTACTATAACACTTAATAATATCCATTTGGATTGTATAAAGTTCCTGTAGAAATAATAAAATCCAGCTATCTTTGGTTGAGAAGAAAATTAACTTTTTATAAAAAGAATTTTAGGCGTGTACTTGTTTGTGGGAGACACTGAAATACTAAAAAATATCTATTTGGATTCTATAATGTTCCATCAGAAATAATAAAATCCTGCTATCTTTTGTTTAGAAAAAAAATTAACTTTTTATATAAAAATTGTTTGGGGTTTACTAATTAATAGGAGATACTGTAATACTTGATAATGTCTATTTGGATTCTATAATGTTCCAAAAGAAAAAAGGTTAATTATTTGGGGTGTACTTTACGGCCACCTGCCCCCTATCACGAAAACTATTCAAGTTAGACGAACCAGATATGCTGGACACTGCTGAAGAAGCAGGGACTAACTCATAAGAGATGTACTCTTATGGACTCCCACACATGGCTGTGCAAAAGCAGGACGACCAGCATGAACATACATTCAGCAGCTATTTGAGGATACGAGATGTTGTCCTGAAGACCTACCTAGGGCAATGAACGATAGGGAGGAGTGGCGAGAGAGGGTCAGGGATATCCGTGCTACCAGCGCGATATGATGATGATGACTTATTAATAGGAGATAGTGTAATACTTGATAATATCTATTTGGATTCTATAATGTTCCAAAAGAAAAAAAGGTTAATTTTTGGGGGTGTACTTATTAATAGGAGATTCTGAAATACTTGATAATATCTATTTGGATAAAAAGAAAAAAAAGTTAATTGTTTCGGATGTACTTTTTTAAGGTCGATACTCTACATCACTGTCAATGAAAAAATAGTCTGATAGACAATTTAATAATTAAAAGTAAAAGGAATTTTATATTAGATGCAAAAACAGATCTAATTTCTCTATTCAAATTGAATATTGTGTTTAATTGACTATGAAATTAAATGTATACCAGACAAATTAAGTAAGATTGGAGAATTTAATTATTTCTTGTTCTTTACTAACTGAAACTTGGTACAGGTCAATTAATGGACTTCTGTGACCGGAGGAGGATGGGCATCTGACTCAGAGGCTCATCTCACCCCATTGTACAAAAATCAAAGTAGTGGTGAAAGTTAATCGGAAACTATTTTTGGCACCACTCAGAGAGAGACAGACAGACAAAGACAGAGAGATTTGCCAATAAACATGACCTTATCCTGCCCTCTGGAAGCTTTTAAATCCATCCTAGCTGTATCCAGGGAAATTCCTCAGAGTATGTGCGCGGAATCAAATTACAAATAAAAAAGTGCAATGATCATATGTTGAATGAAACGAACAGCAAAAGTAACAGAAGGAATTGAACTACCCGATCGGGAAATCATCAAGACTCTTAGAGGAAAAGGAAAATCACAAATACCTGAATATTTTACAAGGTGCAACAGAAGTGGATATCCTACTTAGAGGTTTCTTTGTTTAATGGCATATCAACCTTTGTGGGTTATTTGATGCCAAAGCCATCCTTCTAGAAGAACAACAGTAAGGCTATTTAACCCATAGCTGAGAGGATAAGGGGGTTTATACTTTTCTGAAATAGTACGGCTGGAGTTTGAACTCGCTTACTACGATTCTGCAATCCAGCACTTTAACCATTACGCCACGAGGACCCACCCCACACACCAACTTAGAGGCTCATCCCCATCCTATGATACTAAAATCAGAGTAGGGGTGAGAGTTGATTTTTAATACCTGAACTGAAGCTATTTTTGGCACCACTTAAATGACTTTGTCACATCCTACCCACTGAACTGTGGATCGATGTCATAAAATTCATATTAGCTGATTCTGGAAATTCTCCTGTTTTGGTTTGTTTTGTTTGGGTTTTTATAGAATATTAACCATTGTAGGTTATTTAATCCCAAATCCTCTTTATACATATATATTAAATATATATAATTTGGTTTGGTTAGGTCTTATGGCATATCAACCATTGTAGGTTATTTAATGCCAAATCCTTTTTATACATATATATTAAATATGTGATTTCTAAATCATTTTGTAGATAACATTTTTAGATGAGCCTGAACTCATTTTTTTGTACAGTTAAATGGTTTCACTTCTTATCTAATACGAATAATTCCATTTACTATTAATCATTTGTTTGCACATAGTTTAATGTTTTCAAGTATTTTTATGTATCACTAACAAATCAATTAAAAAATTCAATTTTTTTGTGTTGCAAAAAATGTTATTTTTAATCCAAAAAGTTTAAAAAGCTCTGATTTTGGTCATGTTTTTACCCAGGCCATTGGCCTAATGAGTAGAGTGTTTGCCAATGGTCCGGGAGACCTGGGTTCAATCCCAGGTTGAGTCATACCAAAGACTCAAAAAATGGTACTTGATGCCTCCTTGCTTAACTCTCAGCGTTATAAGGTAAGAATCAAGTGTAAAGTGGAGAAATCCAGGGAATGGAGTAGCGCCCTCCCCTACACCTCGGTGTAGTAGCTATTGAAAAGGCAGCCTTCTGGTCATCCTTGACGAAGGTCACTAAAGTTACTTACTAATAAGTTGACCTCGTTGTGTAATGGTCATTAAATTTTTAGTCAGCATTGAAAGAACCACAGAAATTCTATTCTTTCCTGTAAGTCTGAAATCAGGATATTTTTTTGAAAATAAGATAGAATCAAATAAAATTTTAAAAAATTTTCTGGATTGAATTATTCAAACTTCTTCCTTTTACATTCATCATCATCATCATATCGCGCCATCAGCACGGATATCCCTGGCCCTTTCCCACCACCCGACTCTATTGTCCATTGCTTCTGGTAGGTCTACATCCTGTATCGGCACAGAGCTGTTGTATGTAAGTTCTAGCTGGTTGTCCTGCCTTTGTTCGTGAAGTGGTCCACAGGAATCATATAGTGAATTGAATTACCATGACCAGAAAATCTGGCGAACACTTGCGTATGACAGCTGTTTCAACCTTATTAGGTCTTATCAGCAGTATATAACATGTTTTCCCCTACTGGAGATTGAACCAGTGACCAGAGAATGTAGAGCCGAAACTCTACCACTGAGCCCATAGTCCACATCGCACACAAGTGATGCCAAATTAACAGGAGTATGTCACTTATGAGTTTGTCCCTACATCTCTAGCAGTGTCCCATATGTCTTGTTCGTCTAACTTTTATAGTTTTAATGATGGGTGGTAAGTGGCTGTACAGCTGCTACTTTGTGGGGTGCTGCCTCTAGGACTTGTTCAGTATTGTTCGCAGTATTCTTGAGAAATTGCCACCCAACTCTATTGTCCATTGCTTCCGGTAGGTCTTCAAGGCTACATCCTGTATCAGCACAGAGCTGTTGTATGTAGATTCTAGCTAGTTGTCCTGCCTTTGCTCGTCAATGTGAAGGGGTCCACAAGAGTACGTCACTTATGAATTCGTCCCTACTTCTCCAGCAGTGTCCCGCATGTCTGGTTTGTCTAACTTGTATAGTTTTCATGATAGGTGGTAAGTGGCCGTACAGCTGCTGCTTTATGGGGAACTGCCTTCAGGACTTGTTCAATATTGTTTGCAGTATTCTTGTGTAATTTGCTGTCAAGCTTTTCTCCATACATTTAGTTAGTGTCCATGTAGTGCATCCATACAGCAGTATTGACATGACCACTGCTTGAAAAAAACTGCGTTTCATTTTATCGGTAAGGTTTGACTTCCATATGATCGATAGCCTATCGATAGGTGTCCATGCCTTTGGTAGTCATGTGTTGATGTCAGTCTTGGTTGATGAGACACTGCTTCCTATGTAGATGAATTTGTCTACTAGTTTCAGAGAACTACCTTTTTGTGTTGAGATGTCGCCTTTTTGATTAAAGCATATGTATTCCGTGTGTTGACATGGAGACCTATGCTTGCATCTGCTCGTTCCAGGCTATGTTGCAGGGTTTCAGTTTGGGTGGGTGTATTTGCCAGAAGTGTTATGTCATCTGTGTAGTTCGATGTACATTAACTAATTTTAATTGAGCACAATATAATATTTATAACCTACCGCATGTATTTGAACTGATCCTGTAATAACTTCGCTAATTTTTACTAACTGTAGGTTGGGTCTTGCTTGGACAAGAGGCTGGCTTTATTTCGAAATCTTAAAGACTAACCTTGTCTCACTGATTACCGGCTTTCAGCTTTGGCAAGATGAAGGTCTTGATCACAACGAAAGTAATTATTAATTTCACTTGGAATGAAAGACCTTTGTCACATTATGTACGTGAGAGCATTAAAAAAATTATTAAAGAATTTCAGATTAAATTGGATGGTTTCAGTAAAACCTTCAGATAGTATGAATCGAGGTACCGTGCTGCTAAAGTGGACATTAGTTTGAGGACTTCTTTGAGAGAAAGACTTTCAGTAATAATTTGGCCATTACATTCTGTTGTGGCCCCGGAAAGGGTCAGAAATGAAAACACAAACATGGATATTAGATAACAGATTATATTACACAAGAAAGATAGAGTTACATAGAAAAGGTAAGAAGTCTTGTACTGTTCGGATAACACCGATATTGATCTGCCCTCTGACAGCGAAACCTCTAGTACTAATAATGGTCAGAAGAGTCCATTATGGTAAGATGGGTAAGGCTACCACAACACATTCTTGATTCAAAATGATTCTGTTATTCTTCTGTTGTGACGGATAGAAACAATCATTTGTTTTTCTTATTTTCTGTTGAATGTTTTAATTTCACTTGGAATGAAATACCTTTGTCACATTATGCAAATGGGAGCATTACAAAAAGTATAAAAAAATTGGATGGTTTCAGTAAAACCTTCAGATAGTATAAATCGAGGTCCTGTGCTGCCAAAGTGGACATTAGTTTGAGGACTTCTTTGAGAGAAAGACTTTCAGTAATAATTAGGCTGGTACATTCTCGATTCAAAATGATTCTATTATTGTTCTGTTGTTACGGATAGAAACAATCTTTTGTTTGTCTTATTTTCTGTTGAATGTATTAATTTCGGTTGGAATGAAATACTTTTGTTAAGCTGTCAATTATTTCAACTTTTTATGCATGTGTGTGCACTGCAAAAGTTTATTTTAAAATTTTGCAATGTCTTTTCAACATTTTCTTTAAGTTAATATTATTTCCTTATATCGGGTGGATAAACAGCCAGTGGACTTCCTTGAGAGGCAGACTTCAGTGAGAGAAAGATTTCAGTGATAGCTTGGCTAGTACACTCTTGTTTCAAATCGATTCTGTTATTGTTATAAGCAAGACTTTAGTGTTACTGATTATATACTTTCGCTTTTTATTCTTCTTTTTATACACATGTGATCATTACAAAAGTCATAGATGCAGGCTTGAAGTATGAAGGTCACTCTATCAAATTTGACAAGTTGTCTGATATGACCTATGCAATTGCTGTGAGTGACATGTCAAGCACTGGAAAGACATACTTATAACGTTCTTAAGAGATGACGCCATAGGTGAGTCAAAATTGGACCTCTCTCTCTCTAGCACTCGAGGTGAATAGATATATCCATTTTACTCTTTGCGGTTTTCACATAAAATCCATTTTCAAAAGATAAAACGTGCATATCAAAAAATAAGATATTATTTTTCTAAGAAGGTGTTAAGTTTCTTTTTTAACTAAATCAAAGTGAATCGTCAACCCATGAGTATTGAACACTTATGCTTCCCGTCGTCTACATATGTGGCAAAACTGTTTTGAGACAAGGTTTGATGAAAAGTTGTTTAAAGTTTTAGAAAGGAGCAACATCAAAGCCTGTTGAACCATTCAAGCAATTACCAGAGACCAAGTTGCCCAGTCGCTGTGGCTGTAGAATGCACCGACTGCACCTCTGCAGAGGGGTAAGACCCCCCCCACGAGTGTCCTGGATATGACACTAAACAATCTGATGGTAAGGTTCCAGCAATGCAGCAGCTTTAGACAATGTGGAGTACCCCTTCATTGCTATTATTCCCAGGTCCACTCTGGCCCAGTATGGTAGCACCTGATAGGGCCCTATCTATGGGTTAAATAAAACTAGCAGCATACTTATGCTAAACTGAATTGTTTGAAATAGAAATGTTTTTGACAATTAAACCGTACTTAGATTTAAACTGTGAGCTTATGCTAAAATAAATTATTTGAAATGGAAGTGTATTTACACTAAACTGAATGGTTTAATATAGAACTGTTTTGACATTTAACTGTGCGTAAAGAAAATCTGTACTTATACTAAACTGAATTAGCTGAATTATAACTCCTTGACTGAACTGAATAGCTTGAAATAGAAATGTTTTTCAAAATCAAACTGTACTTACATTTAAACTGTGTACTTATCCTAAATTGAATTGTTTAAAATAGAACTATTTTCATAAAAATAGATTTGGCATTAAATAAGCGACAAAGGTTGATGTGCCATAAAACCCAAACGACCAGAGACCAGGGGTGCTGAGTGGCTTTATAAATTTTATTTGGACTTCTGTCGTAACATCTATCTACTTGTAGCTAATTTGGTTAAACAGCTTGTCTGTAGAACCAGGCTTCTTCGAGGCAGAAGAAGACGTGAGTTTGAGTCTTACTGGGAAATTTGTTTTTGTTTTTGATCCAATTTAACATGATTATGAACTTCATTGCTACATTGGTTCTTAAAACATTGATATTGCAGCTAAGTATGAAGTGTTTACCTGTTTAGTGTTTAGAGTGTTTGCTAAAGGCCCAGGGAGACCAGGATTCAATCCCAGGTCGAGCCATACCAAAGACTCAAAAAATGGTACTTGATGCCTCCTTGCTTAACACACAGCATTGTAAGTTATGTATCAAGGATAAAGTGGAGCAATCCAGGGATAGGAGTAGCACCCTTCCCTACAGCTTGGTGTAGTAGCTATTGAAAAGGGAGCCTTTTGCTCCCCCTTGACTAGAGTCGCCGACTTCACTTTACTTTTACCTGTTTAAAATGATTGTGAACTTTATTAATACATTGACTCTTAAAACATTTGATATTGCAACTAAATACGAAGTGTTGACCTGTTTAAAATCATTGTGAACTTTATTAATACATTGGCTCTTAAAACATATGATATTGCAACTAATTACGGAGTGTTTACCTGTTTAAAATGATTATAAACTTTATTTATACATTGACTTTTGAAACATTGATATTGAAACTAAGTATGAAATGTTTACCAGGCCATTACCAGAGACAGTGGTATTGAGTGGCATCGTAAGTGTTATTCTGACTTTCATTGTACCATCTATCTTCTTGTAGCTGAGTTGGTAAAGCAACTGCTCTGTAGAACCAGGTTTCTTCAAGGCAGAAAACATGAGTTTTAGTCTCATTGGGAATTTTGTTTTTGTTTTTTATCCAATTTAATATAATTATAAACTTTATTAATATGTTAACTCTTAAAACATATAATTTGCCCATAAGTGTAAGTGTTTCCTGTTTAAAATGATTGTGAACTTTATTAATAGATTGACTCTTAAAACATTGATATTGCAACTAAGTTTAAAGTGTTTACCTGTTTCAAATTATTGTGAAGATAAATTTCTTTTTTCAGAATATAATTGAAGACCAAAATTTAAAAACTGACTTCAGCCTAAAATAACCCATCATGCTGTAAAACAACCCACCCAAACAACTATACAATCTCGCTATCTGAGTAATTCAAAAATTTATGATAAAACATATTTCACAAATCTTTATCGTAAATCTTCTTAGCTATATAAATTAGGGGCTATATAATATACCAACTGTATCTCTGCATGGAGTGGGTAAGGACCCTCTTCCAATGAGTGTTCTAGATATGACACTAAACAACGTAATGGTGAGGCTTCAGTGATGCTGGAGCTCTAGGGAATGTGGTGTACTCCTTCATTGCCATCACTCCCAGGTCAACTCTGGCCTGGAGTGGTAGCACCTGACAGGGTTAAATAGAAATATTTAACATTTAAACTGACTGCAAACCAATGACTTATGCTAAATTGAATCGTTAGAAGTAGAACTGTTTGTTCATTTAAGTTTGTGCAAGCAAATGACTGATGTTTAATTGGATTGTTAGTGATACATTACAATATTTGGAACCATTTAACTGTGTGCAAACGGATGAGTAATGTGGAATAGAATAATTAATGTTAAATAGCAATACTTGTAACCACTTCACTATATGCACAAACTGAGGATTAATATTGAATAGACTTATAAGTGTTTGATAGCAATACTTGAAACCATTTAACTATGTAGAAATATGGCAATAAAAGTTTGCAAACAAATTACTTCTAACTCATTTAAAAATTCAATTACCAACAAATTAATCTCTTATATTGTAACATATTGACCCTGGCCAAGCTGTCAAAATAGGAAATGCACCTGTGTAAATAACAGGTGCATCCAGTTGAGGAATATCAGGATATAACCTTGACCGTGGACGAGTTGAATTGAGTGCGATTTGTGACGCCCTGAAGATGAAGGTGGGCGTCGAACAATTATATAACCCGGGTGAAGACAGGAAGTCAGGCAGTTGGAGTTCAGACCAGTTGGAGAGAAGATGCTAGAATGAGAAGCAGGTCCCAGAGAGGCTGGGCCCCCAAGCCCTCGGTTGAGCAGCTCAGGAGAACTGGAAAGAAACGCTGTTATGGCCATTAGAGTGAGGGTCAATATATTGCAGTTCTGTTCAGCCTCCAACTCACCTCTCGCACAGTGAAACCTTTAGTAACCCTTTTGAACCCTTTCAAATAAAGTGAGAGGTATATTTTTCTAAAGAACTGTGTCGCTCGTCTTTATGGTGTCATTATGATTCTGGATGCATCTGCATCTGTGTATGTATAGTTGTTCATGACTATACAACAATATATCATGTATATCTATTTAAATGTGTGCAATTGAATGACTGATGTTAAATTTTTATATAGCAAGAAGTGAAACCGTGTGAAAAAAGCTCAGACTCATTTGAAAATGTTATCAACAAATTGTGTTTACAAATCATATATATCTATGTATAAAATGGATTTGGTATTAAATAACCTATATGGGTTGATATGCCATAGAAACCAACCCAAACATATCTAATATATATGTATAAATAGGATTTGGCATTAAATAACCAACAATGGTTGATATGTCATAAAACACAACCAAACCAAATCATATATATCTAATATATATGTATAAAGAGGATTTGGCATTAAATAACCTACAATGGTTGATATGCCATAAACTCAAACCAGATATATTTGATATATATGTATAAAGAGGATTTGGCATTAAATAACCTATAATGGTTGATATGCCCTAAAAGCCGACCCTACCAAATCATATATATTTAATATATATGTTTAAAGAGGATTTACTATTAAATAACCTACAATAGTTGATATGCCATGAAACCAAACCAAATATATTTAATATATATGATATAAAGAGGATTTGGCATTAAATAACCTTTCATGCCATGAAAGCCAACCAAACCAACTCATATTTATTTAATATGTACCTAGTGGGTAGAGTGTTTGCCAATAGCCCTGAAGATCGGGCTTTAATCCCAGATTGTGCCATAGTAAAGATTAAAAAATGGTACTTGATTACTCCTTGCTTAACACTCAGCATTATAAGGTATGAATCAAGGGTAAAGAGGAGCAATCTAGGCAGAAGAGTAGCACCCCCCCCAAACAATCGTTGTAGTAGCTATTTAAAAGGGAGCCTTTTGATTGCCTTCAACTATGGTTACCAACTTTACTTATATATGTATAAAGAGGATTTGGTATTAAATAACCCACAATGGTTGATATGCCATAAAGCCCAACCAAACCAAATCATATATATTTAATATATATTTATAAAGAGGATTTGGTATTAAATAACCCATAATGGTTGATTTGCCATAAAATCCAACCAAACCGAATCATATATATTTAGTATATATGTATAAAGAGGATTTGGCATTAAATAACCTACAATGGTTGATATGCCATAAAATCCAACCAAACCAAATCATATATATTTAATATATATGTATAAAGAGGATTTGGCATTAAATAACCTGCAATTGTTGATATGCCATAAAACCAAATCAAACCAAATCCTATATATCTAATATATATGTATAAAAAGGATTTGGCATTGAATAACCTACGACGGTTGATATGCTCTCAAATAAAACCCAAAACTCTAAAAATTGACAATGATTTAAGCTAGTTAATTTATGTTTTAAATTTTACTTTCAGGTGAGATGTTTGTGCAGGTAACTCCCCACCCTGATTATAAACTGATGAGTTTGTGGAATGTACCCCAAGTAGCTGAGCAAGTTCTGCCTTTTAATTGTGATAACTGGAATGGTTTGTTAAAGTATGTTCGACAAATGCAATTGGCAAATTCGGCTACTGATGAAGGTAAGAGTTAAATCAATGTTTAATAAGACTGCCCAGTGACTTGTTCGGTCACTGTTTGATAAAAAAATTACAATAATAATAATCAAAATATCATCATCATCATGTCACGCCATCAGCACGAATATCCCTGACCCTTTCTTGCCATCCTTCTCTATTGTCCATTGCTTCCAGCTGGTCTTCAGGGCTACATCCCGTATCGGCACAGAGCTGTCATATGTAGGTTCTATTTGGTCGTTCTGCCTTTCCTCGTCCATGTGAAGGGGTATGTCACTTATGAGTTTGTCCCTACTTCTTCAGCAGAGTCCAGTGTGTCTGGTTTGTCTTACTTGTATAGTTTTCATGATCCTATTTACCCAACCCCTCCGCTCAGGCAGGATATGACACAAGGTCAATTTTTTAAGTGGAGTTTAGCAGGTTTGAATTCAGAGTTTTCCTTCTCCTAGACTAGTTGCCTCACCAAGGCTGAAGAACCTAGTCTGCCCTACTATTTACCCATAGCTGGAGGGAGAATAATTGGATTCATACCTTTCCCAAGGGTATTAGTGCTATGTGAAATGTAATCAGTCTTGTCCAGGAATTGAACTCGTATCACCGTGTCCATATCCTGTGACGATAACCATTACACCATTTCATGATGAGTGGTAAGTGGCCGTACAGCTGCTGCTTTGTTGGGTGCTGCCTCCAGCACTTGTTCCATATTGTTAGCAGTATTCTTGTGTAGTTGCTGTCAAACTTTTTCTCCATATGTTTAGTTAGCATCCATGTAGTGCATCCATACAGCAGTATCGACATGACCACTGCTTGGAACAAACTGCATTTCATTTTATCGGTCACTCTACAACTATCTAAGTGGGGTGTCCTCGTGGTGTAATGGTTAAAGCGATGGCCTGCGGAATCGTAGTACGTGAGTTTGTACTCCAGTCGTGCTATTATGTTCATTTTCGGGCAAATACCCTTGGGAAAGGTATGAACCCCCTTATCCTCCCAGCTATGGGTTAAATAGTACCACTACTGTTCTTCTAGGAGAATAGCTTTGGCATTAAATAACCTTCAAAGAGTTGATATGCCATTAAACAAAGAAACCAAAGAACTAATTATTTACTATACCACTTAACTATGTGCAAACTATGTGCTCATTGGTCCAGTAGGTAGAGTGTTCGCCAATGATCCGAGAGAACTGGGTTCAATCCCAGGTCGAGTCATACCAAAGACTTTAAAAATGGTACTTGATACCTACTTGCTTTACACTTAGCAATATAAGGTACGTATCAAGGGTAAAGTGGAGCAATCCAGGGAAAGGAGTAGCGCCTTCCCCTACACCTTGGTGTTGTAGCTATTGAAAAGGGAGCCTTCTGGTCGCCCTCGACTACGATTGCCAACTTTACTTTTTTTATGTGCTAACAAATGAGCTATAACTATTTTAAAAATAGACCAGTCGCCTGGGGCTGTTGATGTAAAATACACTGACTGAATCTCTGCTGAGACCCTAACCCAACGAGTGTCCTGAATACTGACACTAAACAATCTGATGGTGAGGCTCCAGTAATGCTGGAGCTTTGGGGAATGTGTAGTATCCCTTTATTGCAATTACTCCCAGGTCCACTCTGATCCAGAGTGGTAGCACCTGATAGGATCCTATGTATGAGTCAAACAGAACTGTTTGACATTTAATCTGAGTGCAAATAAATGAAAATAGAACTGTTATCACCCTTGGTTGGCAGCTGATGAGGGCAGAATATCATGTGTTTTCACATGTATGATAAAAAAAAAATGTATTACCAACAATTCAATTAAACGTCAGTCATTTGTTTAAATATAGTAAAATGATCAAACAGTTCTATTTTAATATATAGCAATACTTGGAACCATTTAACTTTGTTAACTTAAATTTACGAATCATATATATATGATATATATGTATAAAGAGGATTTGGCATTCCTACAAATGTTGATATGCCATAAAACCAAACGAAACCAAATCATAGATATTTAATATATATGTATAAAGAGGATTTGGCATTAAATAACCTACAATGGTTGATATGCTATAAAACCAAACCTAACCAAACCAAACCTATATATCTAATATATATGTATAAAGAGGATTTGGCATTAAATAACCTACAATGGTTGATATGCTATAAAACCAAACCGAACCAAACCAAACCTATATATCTAATATATATGTATAAAGAGGATTTGGCATTAAATAACCTACAATGATTGATATGCCTTAAAACTTACCCAAACCAAATAATATATATTTGTATAAAGATGATTTGGCATTAAATAACTCTCAATGGTTGATATGCCATAAAACCCAACCAACCAACCAACCAACTGCTAGGCCCCATATATTACTAATAAAGTACCACTTATTGATTTTTTTCTTTCACTTGTCAGGAATACTAACTACAGCTTGAGAGATCTGTCTGCTTAAAATCAATTTTAGGTTATCCCCATATTCCAACTGACTCCACTCAGAATTGATGGCATTCTGGGGTTTCAGTTTCACAAATCCCGTCAAAATTTATATCCGACTGGCATGTTCCATCATCCCTATTGACAAACAATGGCTTCTGTAACCTGAACTTGTCAGTCCTCAGCTGAGAAGGAGTAAGGAATTGATTTAGTCATGGCCAAGCTTTGCCCAGTCGCCTGAGGTTGTAGAATACACTGACTGAGGTTCCAGTGATACAGGAGCTTTGGGAATGCAGAGCCCCCCTTCAAAGCCATCACTTTCAGGTCCACTCTGGCCTGGAATGGTAGCACCTGATAAGGCCCTATCTATGGGTCAAATAGAACTAAACTATGTACTTATGCTAATCTGAATTACGTGAAATAGAACTGTTTTGATATTCAAGCTGTGTACTTATACTGAACTGAATTGTTTGAATTAGAACTGTTTGACTAAACTGAATAGCTTGAAATAGAAATGTTTTTGACAATTAAACTGTGTACTTACATTTAAACTGCATACTTATGCTAAACTGAATTGTTTGAAATGAAACTGTTTTTGTATGCTAACCTGAATTGTTTGAAATAGAACTGATTATTTGTATAGAATGGATTTGGCATTAAATAAGGCAAAAAGGTTGATATGCCATAAACCCAAACAACCAACATCTAGCTGAACTATCTGAGTGAATGTGGGATTTTTAGGTTTCAGGCCTTTCAAGTTAGATACCTACTCCAAAACTGACCCATGTCCAATTATTTTGGCTTGACCAGATAAAGTTTATATTTAGATCTTACATCCATGTTACTGTTGAGGTCTATATGTGGGTCATTCAATAAATAAGGAGAATTTAAGTCTCTATGAAGGTCCATTGGCATAGTGGATTGAGTGTTTGCCAATGACCCGGGAGACTGGGGTTCAGTCCCTGGTTGAGTCATACCAGAGAGTCAAAAAATGGTATTTGATATCTCCTTACTGATCTCTCAGCAGTATAAGGTCGGGATCAAGGGTAAAGTGGAGCAATCCTGGGAAAAGTGTAAAGGCCTCCCCTACACCTTGTTGTAGCAGCTATTAAAAAGGGAGCCTTTTGGTTGCCCTCAATTATGGTCGCCAAATTTACTTTTTTTTTACTTTTTTATAAATAACAGAAATTTATCTACATGGGTCATTCAATAAATTAGGGGAATTTTTAAAAAAAAAGGCAAAATGAAAAGTGGTAATGTGTTGCCACAAGAAAAATGTTCAGCTTTGGCACTTCTTTCTTGGTGAAGCTTAGAACTTATTTTAACTAGGAAAATCTGAATTAGTTTTTCTAGTTTTATAAGAAGTGGTAGTGTGTTGCCACAAGGAAAATGTTCAGCTATATCTCTTTTTTCCTGAGTGATCGTTCAAATATTTTGAATGACCCTTGTATATATGAATAAATTTTTTGACTAGTTGGTAATTTAGAGTCAGTATCTTTTTATTCCCTTTTCTCTATTGCAGGAATCAACTGGTCTGTGTCAGCTGGAGACACAACCCCTTCTGGAGGAATCCGATTCAACCGGTCACTTGCAAGCTTGCTCGTTCTCCGAGGCAAGGACACGTCTCTGGCTGATGTCTCTGCGTTCAAAGATTCTAAGTTGTATGTCCCTTGGATGAGCCCTGACCATGCCTTTTCTGTTTGGCAACAGGCTCGAGCCTTCTGCCATTATGATAAATTTGCTGCTATCATTAGTAACAGCCGACAATCGGCCATCCCACTGAACCACATCATCCAGAAAGCCTGGGATATGTTTTCTGCAAAGGCATTTTTTCATCAGTATGAAAAATTTGGACTTACCGAATCGGATTTCTTGGACTCTTTTGCCAGACTAGAACAAATTGTTGGAAATTATTTACAACTCTGATTAAATTTTAGAAAGGTTTGAATCCGTTCTTCCCTTTTCCTGCCCTGTTGGTAGGGTTTAGAATACACTCTTATAGAGGAGTATAACCCTCCCTGCAAAAACGGGGTCCTTGGTTTGATAATAAAATGTGTCTGATGTTGAGGAGTCTGGCATCTCTTTATTGTCATTACTCCCAGGTCCACTCTTATCTGGAGTGGTAGGACCTGTTAGGGTCTCATCTATGGGTGAAAGAATTCTTTTTAAAACTTATTCATATTTGATGCCATATGACTGTAAATTATTTGTATTGATAATTGTTTACAGTCCTTTCAAAATTAATCCAAACTGGAATTTGTCTCCGTTAGAAAACTGTTTATCACCAAGAACAACAGGAATATGTGAGACAGACACCCTTTTTCAGTGGGAGGACATTAAGATGTATATACGAGAGTCATTCAATAAATAAGATGGCAATTGGAAGCATTGTTTATAGTTGCCCCTTTTTCATGGAAATCAATGGTCTTGGGTCCTTTCATGTCCCAGAGCACTATCAGCAGGACCTTCTTTGCTCCCTCCTGCACCCAGAACTTTTTCTTTACTGGAGAGTCAATGTGTTGTCACTGTATCGACTGCTTTTTCCATTCGGGTTCATTGTGTCAAACCCAATTGTAAAGATTTCTTTGACTAAAATATTACTCATTCTTCTGTAAATTTCACATGGTTTGCACTTCTCAGCCTGCAAAAACTTGATCACAGAACTCTGTTCAAGCCTGGAGCACTCTTTTTGATTTGCTGCCATTTTGAATAGCCTCAAAAAAAATATTTTTTTGAGATTGAAATAGTTTTTGCTCTAAACCAATTCCAAACAATTTATGGAAAAAAAACAACTCACTTTGCTTATTTTCAAAAGAATTGCTTCATTCACCTCATTTTGTTCAAAATGGCATTCAGCTTATTTTATATATATATATATAAAGAGAGAGTAAGAAACACACATATATATCGATAGATACATTGGCAAATATTTCTACAAATAAAACAATTGCCTTATTCACCACATTTTGATCAAAGTGGTATTCTGCTTGGTCTGAGAGACCAGCCTTCAATCCCAGGTCGAGTCATACCAAAGACGCAAAAAATGGTACTTGATGTCACCTTGCTTAACACTCAGCATTATAAAGTAAAATTCAAAGGGGAAAGTGGGGCAATCCAAGGAATGGAGTAGCGCCCTCCCCTAAACCTCGGCGTGGTAGCTATTGAAAAGGGAGCCTTAGTAAAAAGTAAGGCATTTTTAAAATAAAAAGTAAAGCAATTTTACTTTACTATCATCATGTCCTGCCGCTAGCACGGATATCCCTGACCCTCTCTCGCCACTTCTCCCTATCATTCATCGCCTCTGGCAGGTCTTCAGGGCTCCATCCATTCGTTCCGGAATATTCCGATTCATTCCGTATCGGCCTGGAAACACTCGGCTTTTTTGCAGTAACATAGATACATAAGTACCAATTCCTCTATACAGATCTAATCCTGTTAAGTAATTCATCCATTGTTTCTTAAACGCTAAACTTTCCCAGTCGGCTGGGGCTGTAGAATACACCCACTGCATCTCTGCCGAGGGGTAAGACTCCCCCACCAACGAGTGTCTTGGATATGACACTAAACAATCTCATGGTGAGGCTCCAGTAATGCTGGAGCTTTGGGGAATGTGGAGTACCCTTTCATTGCCATGACTCCCAGGTCCACTCAGGCCCGGAGTGGTAGCATCTGATAGGGTCCTATATATGGGTCAAATATAACAAAACTGTGTACTTATGCTAAACTGAATCCTTTAAAATAGAACTATTTTGACATCTAAACTGTGTTCTTGTGCTAAACTGAATTGCTTGAAATAGAAATGTTTTGACATCTAAACTGCATACTTATGCTAAACTGAATTGTTTGAAATGGAACTGTTTTTGACATTGAAACTGTATTTACGCTAAACTGAATTGTTTGAAATAGAACTGTTTTGACATGTAACCGTGTGTAAACACAAACTTTTACTAAGGCTAAACTGAATTGTTTGAAATAGAACTGTTTGAATAAATTGAATAGCTTGAAAGAAATATTTTTGACAATTAAACTGTGTACTCATGCTAAACTGAATTGTTTGAAATAGAACTGATTATTTGTATAAAAACAGATTTGGCATTAAATAAACTACAAAGGGTGATATGCCTTAAAACTCAAACAAACAGCGACCAACTAAACACTAAACTAAATCTGATGGTGAGGCTCCAGTTATTGAAATCTGAGGAGTGTGGAGTATACCTTCATTGCCATTACTCCCAGGCCCACTCTAACCTGGAGTGATAGTACCAATTATTTCAGGAGCCAGTGGCTTTTCTAGTTCACGGGTGTTTTCCTTCTCCTAGATTGGTTGCCTAACTAAAACTTTTGCACTTCGTTTGCTCTCTTAATTTTTTTTTTTTTGTAATAATTTTTTCTGCACTTTTATTAAAAAAAAAAAAGAAAATCAAAGATGTATGGTAATTTTTTTCCCTAAATTTTAAAAGAAATACATTTAAAAAAAAAATAAAAACAATTTTTTTTCCTAAAAAAAATTTTGTTTTTATTTGTTTAGTTTGACTTACCAGGGTTCAATCCCGGGTTGAGTCATACCAAAAACTTTTAAAAAATGGTACTTGATACCTCCTTGCTTAACACTCAACATTATAAATTACAGATCAAGGGTAAAGTGGAGCAATCCAGGGAAAGGAGTAGCGCCCTCCCCTACACCTTGGTGTAGTAGCTATTGAAAAGGGAGCCTTTGGGTCGCCCTCGACTACAGTCACTAACTTTACTTTCTTACTTACTTTTTGTTTAATGATATATCAACCTTTGTGGGTTATTTAATGCCAAAGCCATCCTTATAGAAGAACAGGAGTGGTATTATTTAACCCATAGCTGGGAGGGATAAAGGGGTTCATGCCTTTCTTTCCCGTGGTTATTTGTCCGAAAGTGAACTTAATAGTGTAGGGGGTTACTGTTCAATTGTTTGGTGTTTATTTATTATTTCCCCCACCATTTAAGTTTGGTTTTATATTTGGAAAAGGCAAACAAAATAAAAATATGTGAAACGGCGCGCACAAAAAGAACATTTAAAAACAAAGTGGTACAAACTAATTCAAATTTATTCATCAACAATACATTCAATGAAATATTTGAAAACATAACTAGTGTTCTAATACTGTTCATCAAATATTCCTCTGTGTGTGTGTGTGTGTAGTAATTTACGAAGCTCTTTGCTTCGATGTAGCACAAGGCCAAATGAATGGGACACCCAATGAGACTCGAACCCACTCGTGTAGGTTTGCTAGTCTAGTTTGCTAACCATTACACCACCAGAGGTGCCCTCCTGTGTGTGTGTCTAACTAACACTAATACTACAAAAAAGGACTATTGAACCAAAGTGTCCTATGCGTGTTGACTAAGTATTTCAACTGTTTGTTTCTTTCTGTGGTTTTGACGAAATTTCTGTCTTCGTGGCTGGAAAAATTCTCACTGAAAATGTATAAAAAGGAAGAGAATGGTTGCAGAGGGTATACATTTTCTTGGTGATTGGCTGCTAGATGTCACATGTAAAAAAGAGGAAGAGTGTTTTGACTCTGTTAGTCGAAATGGAGAGAGTGGGAGCGTTCTCTCTAGAAGTCACAATAGAAAAAGTGTGTTGACTCTGTAAGTGAAAATGTGAAATAGGGTGAATGTTGGAAGATGAGAGTATTTATAGACAATCCTTGTCATGCAGTAGGCTCCAAAAAAAAAAAAAAAAAAAAAAAACGCGGGACAAAATTGAAGTTGCAGACGTAGTTGTGAGCACTAACCACGTAGTTTTCCTGGCCAATATGTTCCCGAGACTGATTAGTTTACTGACGTCTGCCATCTTTGTTTCAGGAACAAGTGGCATAACGGCCATTTTAAAATATAGGAGTGTAAATCTTATAATTGCGTGACTGGAGTTAAAACTTACGTTGTTAAAATTGATGTGTGGCTGACCGATCACGATATTTGATGAGTGTTGAGGAGAACGGTTGGAAACGTTGCTACCACGTGCCAGTGATGGACTCGTTCACCCTAGAACCTTCATCTGTGGTAGATTTGAAAACAATTAGCTTTTTGTAGTACGGATGCAGTTTGATAGCAGTGTTTGTTATTATGGGAAGAGTTTGTAACTTGTTAGTCTACTCTGTTGAATGTTGTGCAGCTCTTGTATGAGCCAATATTTTTGCTGAAATTCGGTTCCCTGGTTTACTTGGTGACAAGCCGCCACATCGAAATTCTGTTGCAACCAGCTGCAACCATTCAGCAGTCTGTGATTGGTCGGCTGTGGGTAAACCTAGTTGCAAGAATTTTCAGTAACTTTGAGACCACAGTCCATGACTTTTTCCATTATGTTATGGGGACTCCCCTATTTTATATATTTATTTACGTAATCGAACATTTCTTTTTCTTTTTCAATCTTTATAAATGCTCAACTCATAGATTGACACAGATTGACTAACGTTACACCAGCAAAGTGGTAAAGGTAGCTTTATGTAAGGCATTTTCCTACTGACTGCTCATTGACCTAGGTTGATGTATAGAAACACTGGCAAAGATTGACTTACAGTACACTGGCAATGAATGTTGATAGCTCAATGTATGGCATTTTCCTTCTGCTCATTGACCTATTCAGTGTTTATGTATAGAAAAATTTGTGGCTTAGGATTGTATGAAATTTGTTTTGCAAAATATCATAATTAAAATGAGTGATTTATTGTTTGTTTATTTTTTTTATGATTAATTAACTTGTTTGAACATACTGTGTATTTTGCAAATTTTTCTAAAAATATTTCGTCCCATTCTTCAAGGATTATATATATATATATATATATCTGTCTACAAAAAGGTCAACTCACCAAATAATTAGGCTATTTTATCTTTCAGTTTAATTTTTTTAAAAAAGTTTTTTTTTGTGCAGAAACATTGACAGACATTAAGAAAAAATTGTTTAGTTTACTTGAACAAAATTCTTATAAAAAAATTACCAAAGCATGAATAAATTAGATGAGATATAATTAATTACTGCCTGGCTTTCTGAATTGTAACTATGACAACCATGATGAGGATATTAATTTAAAAAGAAACAATATCTCATAAGGATAATTCTTCATCTACAAAAAAACAAAACAAAACAACCCCCCCACCAAATAGCAGACACTGTCTTATAGACGCACATTTTCTTTTTTAAGTAAAAGAATTATATTGTGAAATGAATTACCATGACTAAAAAACCCGGCGAACACTTGCGGGTGACATACGGAAACACTGGACATCTGTTTGGACCTTATTAGGTTTCATCAGCAGTATATACCGTGATTTGGCCGCGCAATTACCATGACTAATTAATTTGGCATCACTTGTGTGCGATGTGGGCTATGGCTCAGTGGTAGAGTTTCAGCTCTGCATTCTGTGGTCACTAGTTCGATCTCCAGGGGGAGATTATGGTATATACTGCTGATAAGAGCTAATAAGGTTGAAACAGCTGTCCAGTGTTTCCATATGTCATACGCAAGTGTTTGCCGGATTTTCTGGTCATAGTAATTCAGTTCACTATATCATTCCTGTGGACTCATTCACATGGATGAAAGGTAGGACGACCAGCTAGAACCTACATACAACAGCTCTGTGCTTGAAGACCTACCGGAAGCAAGGGACTATAGAGTTGAGTGGCAATTTCTCAAGAATATTGTGAACAATATTGAACAAGTCCGAGAGGCAGGACCCCACAAAGCAGCAGCTATACAGCAACTTACTACCCATCATTAAAACTATACAAATTAGATGAACCAGACATCCGGGACACTGCTGGAGAAGTAGGAACGAACTCATAAGTGACATACTCCTGTGGGCCCCTTCACATAGACGAGCAAAGGCAGGACGACCAGCTAAAACCTACATACAACAACTATCTGCCGATACAGGATATATCCCTGGAGACCTACCGGAAGACAATAGTCGGGTGGCGGGAAAGGGTCAGGGATATCCATGCTGATGACGCGATATGATGATGATGATGAATGTAAAAGGAAGAAGTTTGAATAATTCCATCCAGATATTTTTTTAAAATTTTATTTCGTTCTATTTTATTTTTAAAAAAATATCCTGATTTTAGACTTTCAGGAGAGGATAGAATTTCTGTGGTTCTTTCAATGTTGACCAAAAATTTCATGACCTTTATACAACGGGGTCAACTTATTAGTAAGTAAATTTAGAAATTTAAATGTTCAGGGACATCCGCGCTGATGGCGCGACATGATGATGTTATGGTTCCTTTACTTAAAACAGAAAATCTACATCTATATCCATGCCCTTGAGGTTATGATAATCACGCAGATGCATATTTCCTATCCTCTTGGGAAGACGTGGCCCTGGAGGTGACCGTGTCCTCGGTAAAGAGTGTCGATATAACTTGCAAGACACATTCAGTTTAATTGGTCGTGCAATAACAATGACTTGTTAATTTTGTGTCACTTGTGTGCGATGTAGTTTGATGGCTCAGTGGTAGAGTTTTCGCTCTGCATTTTGTGGTCGCTGGTTTGATCTCCAGTGGGGAGATCACAGTATACACTGCTGATAAGACCTCATAAGGTCGAAATAGCTGTCCAGTGTTTCCAAATGTCGTGCACAAGTGTTCGCCGGTGTTTCTGGTCATGGTAATTCAATACACAACACTTTGTCTTATGTTGTCATTTCATATTAAATATACGGATATGAGAGACACCTGAAGAAGGCTGGTGAATATAACAGTCAAAACAACCAAGATAAGGATACAAGTCTGAATAGATTAAGTTATGATAAAGATTCTAGTTAATTTTCAATTTGTACCGTTATTAATATAATTAGAGTTTTTTTCTTATTAATTGTGCCTAACTTAGACACCTAAATACTAAAATTCAACATATATATACTAGCTCATTGGCATATACTTGTTATAGTGTCCGCCAATGGCCCAGAAGACAAGGTTTTAATCTTAGATCGAGTCATACCAAAGACTTAAAAAATGGTACTTTGAGGTACGGATCAAGAGTATGTGAAGCAATACAGGGACAGGAGTAGCAACCTATCCTACACCCTGGTGTTGTAGATATTGAAAAGGAAGCCTTTGGGTTACCCTCAACCACGGTCGGCCAATATATATATATATATAGTTTATTTTGTCTTCGCTTTAATGGCATTCACTCTTGGTGGGTTATTTAATGCCAAAGCCATCTTTGTACAAGAACAGCAGTTACCACTTCACTGGCTGCAAACAAATGATTAATATTCATATTTACCAAACCCTCCGCTCGGGCAGGATATGACACAGGGTCAATTTTTATGCGGAGTTTAACAGGTTTGAATTAAGAGTTTTCCTTCTCCTAGATTAGTTGCCTCACCAAGGATGAAGAACCCAGTCTGCCCTACTATTTACCCATAGCTGGATTTATACATTTCCCAAGTGTATTAATGCTATGTGAAATGCAATCAGCCTCGTCCAGGATTTGAATGATTAATATCAAATAGAATTATTAGTGTTAGATAAGAATATTTGCAACCCTTTAACAATGTGCAAACAATCGCAATACTTAATGGTGTCGAAACAAATTAGCTCTAATTTTTTTAAAGAATAAAATCACCTACAAATTATTCACTCACAAATGATATGTGCATTAACTGTGTGCAAACAAAAACAGCAATACTTGAAACCATTTAGCTTTTTCCAAATGAATGCGCTGTAGCGTGTTTAAAAATGTTATGTACAAACTAAATTTTTACATGCTTATTTTATTCCGTTGTGAAATACAACGAAGGCACAAGGCCTTGAGGTTTGGGGGGAGAGAAAGGGAGCGGTCATACTTTTCTATATATTCTAAGGGGACCTAGCTAGCCACATTCGCGGACCCATTCAACAGTACAATATATAACCATTCATCCATTATCATGCGCGCAGCAGTTACCAAAATACCATATTTGCTATATGAAGAAGACCTACTTAAAACCCAAAATTAGAGTATGATTTTATTTACAAAAGATGGTATATTTACAATGGATATGACGGGAATGGGAGAAAAAAATCAGAAAAATATATATACAAGAAAGAAAAGAAGGAAAAATCCCCCCCACCAAACGGGGAATTTTTCCTTCTTTTCTTTCTTGTATATATAATTTTTACATGCTAACAAATCATATATATATATATATATATATATATATATATATATATATATATATATATAATTCTTTTAATACCCAGTTGGCTGGGTGGGGCTGTAGAATACACTGACTGCACCTCTGCAGAGGAGTAAGACCCCCCCCCCAATGAGTGTTTGCCCAGTTGGCTGGGGCTGTAGAATACACCGCTTGCACACCTGCAAAGGGGTAAGACCCCCCGAACGAGTGTCCTGGATATGACACTAAACAATCTGATGTTGTGGTTCCAATAATGCTGGAGATATGGGGAATGCGGGGTACCCCTTCATTGTAATTGCTCCCAGGTCTACTCTGGCCCGGAGTGGTAGCACCTGATAGGGCCCTATGTATGGATTAAATAGAACTAAACCGTGCTTCTTTTACTATGAGGATTTTTGCATTTAAACTGCGTATTTATGCTAAACTGAATTGTTTAAAACAGAACTGTTTTGACATTGGAACTGCGTACTAGTGCTGAACTGAATTGCTCAAAATAGAATTGTTTTGATGTCTAAATTGTGTACTTATGCTCAACTGAATTATCTGAAATAAAACTGTTTGACATTTAACTCATTGCCCAGTCAGCTGGGGCTGTAGAATACACTGACTGTACCTCTGCAGAAGGGTAAGACCCCCCTTAACGAGTGTCCTGGATATGACACTAAACAATCTGATGGTGAGGTTCCAGCAGTGCTGGAGCTTTGGGGAATGCAGAGTACCCTTTCATTACCATTGCTCCCAGGTCCACTCAGGCCCGGAGTGGTAGCACCTGATAGGGCCCTATCTATGGGTTAAATAGAACTAGCAGCATACTTATGCTAAACTGAATTATTTGCGTAAACTGAATAGCTTGAAATACAAATGTTTTTGACAATTAAACCATACTTACATTTAAACTGCGTGTTTATGCTAAACTGAATTATTTGAAATAGAAGTGTTTTTCGACGTTAAAACTGTATTTACACTTAACTGAATTGTTACAAATAAGTGCTTGAATAGTTTGAAATAGAAATGTTTTTGATCCTATGCTTATATAGGGTGTCTCAATATATATGGGACCCATGTGACTGCTACTAAGTCTACTGATAGTTACTTGGTGCTCTTTTTTAGTTTCAGATTGGTCTAGTGGGTAGAGTGTTCGCTAATGGTCCGGGAGAACTGGGTTCAATCCCAGGTCGAGTCATACCAAAAACATTTAAAAAATAGTACTTGATGCCTCCTTGCATAACACTCAGCTATATAAGGTACGTATCCAGGGGAAAGTGAAGCAATCCAGGGAAAGGAGTAGCGCCCTCCCTACACCTACAGTAGTAGCTATTGAAAAGGGAGCCTTCTCGTTGCCCTTGATTAAAGGGAGACAACTTTACTTACTTATAACATTAATCCTCATCACAATGCCACGGACAATGGAGGAACATATTGTGTTATTTCTTATTTGGAGATAAGAATCATTCAGAACTGTCTCAAAATAGATGCAAACCATTAATATCATAAGGATTTATTACTGAGACAAGAAAATAAAAAAAAGATTGCATGTCCTGGAAGCTGATAAGAAAACATTGATTTAATGTCTTTAGCTTAAAGGATGTATTTTTTACAGGACGTGAAATATTTATATTAATCATCATCATCATGTCGTGCCGCCAGCTCGGATATCCCTGACCCTCTCTCGCTACTTCTCCCTCTCGTTCATCACCTCTGGCAGGTCTTCAGGGCTACATCCCGTATCCTCACATAGCTGCTGAATGTATGTTCGAGCTGGACGTCCTGCTTTTGCCCGGCCATATTTGGGGGTCCATAGGAGTACATCACTTATGAACTCGTCCCTGCTTCTCCAGCAGTGTCCTGCATGTCTGGTTCGTCTAGCTTGGATAGTTTTCATGATGGGAGGCAGGTGGCCGTATAGTTGGTGTCTTGTGGGGTGTTGCCGCTAGGACTTGTTCAATATTGCTCGCAGCATTCTTGTGTAATTGCCGTCTAGCTTCTTTTCCAGCCATTTTGTTAGCGTCCAAGTAGTGCATCCATACAGCAGTATCGATACGACAGCTGCCTGGAAGAAACTGCGTTTCATTTTATCGGCTTAATATATTGCATCTATTTTGAGATACCCTGTATATACTTTTTAGATACAATTAAAAATTTTAAAATTTCAATGGGGTGGCAGTTCTACAGCTGTTCCATAAAATTTCTTAAATTTGCACAAATGGAACAATTATTATAGAACAGAGATAGATCGATACTTGATGGGAATGATCATATATTGATAATAATATTGCTCTTTTTAATGTACGTTTTGATATATATATTTATATTTTATATATATATATATATATATATAAGTTGGCGACTGTAGTCGAGGGTGACCTGAAGGCTCCCTATTCGATAGCTACTTCACTAATGTGAAGGGGAGGGCGCTACTCCTTTCCCTGGATTGCTCCACTTTACCCTTGATCCATACCTAATCATGCTGACTCGACCTGGGATTGAACACCAGTCTCTTGGGCCATTGGCGAGCACTCTAATCATAATGCCAGTATGCATATAAATATACACATTACTTTTTGATAAATATGTATGTATATATATTGCTTCTGATATATATATATATATATATATATATATATATATATATATATCGGTATTAGGTACCATGATAAGCTGCTTAAGCGAAACTATAGTAGGTTAGTTCCTGACTCACTAAGTAATTATCGTCACTATTTTGCTCTACTTAGTCTTGAGCTCTTTTTGCATTGTAGCTTTGCAGCCCTAACGGTGTTTTTTTTCTTTTGACCAACCAATTGCGTAGCTTTTGATTTTTTTTTCATTTGGTATGACAAAGTTGGCCTTTTCATTTTTTTGCAATATATAATTTTTTCCCCCTAGACAGTGTTTCGTTGTATATTTTCATCTTCAAATCACTTGGCCGGTTTTTTTTCTTACCATAAGGAATAGCCCTTAGATTCAATATTTATATATGTATTATTTCCTGATAAATGAATATATATATATTATTTTTTGATAAATATATATATATATATATATATATATATATATATATATATTATTTTTGATAAAAATATATATATATATATATCATTTTTGATAAAATATATATATATATATAATATTTTTTGATAAATATATATATATATACATAAATATATATATATATATATTATTTTTTGGTAAATATATATATATATATATATATATATATATATAATTTTTTGATATATATATTAATTTTTGATAAATATATATATATTATTTTTGATATATATATATATTATTTTTTGATAAATATATATATATATATATATATATATATATATATATATATATATATATTATTTTTGATAAATATACATATATATTTTTTTATAAATATATATATATATATATAATTTTTTTTGATAAATTTATGTATATATATATATATATATATATATTTGATAAATACTTATATATATATGTATATATTATTTTTTGATAAATATATATATATATATATATATTATTTTTTGATAAATATATATATATTATATTTTTATAAGTATATATATATATATATATATATATTATTTTTTAGTAAATAAATATATATATATATATATATATATATGCCTACAACTTTAGGAAAAATCTATCTGGGTTTCACCTAACTGAATTGTCAGGACGATTCTGATTCATAATTCGCTCAACTTTGTTCATTGAGGACTTTTATATTTAGCTTAGGGAATTCCGATGGTCTTTTTTTCTTTTAATTAGACATACGTTATTGGATGATTATTTTCAAGTAGTACGTATGGTTTTAGTCTTTCAAATATACAATGCAGGCGGAAACAGGCAGACTCTGTTCAGGTATGAACTGTTTTATTAACTTCAGACTTCGGTTGTTCGACACGGAGAGAAAGATACAATTCTTATTATTCTGACACCCCCCCCCCCCCCCCACCAACGCGCGGCGCATCTTGGGATGTTTAAGATCTCTGTCGATAGAGATCCGAAAAGCCCAACTACATCTTCAACGGCCCAAATTCAACTCCGAACTGACACTTTTTCAAAATCCTCAAATTCTCAGGACCATCTCTTCCGGGCATGACGTCATCCACACTCCAGCCCAATTTCCTGTCTGGGGGTTTATTATGACAATGGTGATTGTCAGATCCTTTGCACGCGAGAGTAATACTGTACCCAATGACTATGCACCTGAACTCTTGACCCGAATAGTTCAAAGATCAACTAAACTGAATGATAAAATATAATTAACGAAAAATGATAAATATAAAAAAAATCATTACTTAATTTTATAACAATTTTTTATCCCCCATATCATAGATATTTCCCTTTTATTATTCTTCACAATATTTCCCCAATTTAGCTCTGTTGAGCGGGGACGAAACCGGTCAGCTAGCTTGTCATTTTTTCTTTTTGCTTTTTATCCTTTTAGTTATTGGCCTAGCAGGTAGAGAGGCCGGGAGACCTGGGTTCAATCCCAGGTCTCGTTATATCAAAGACTTTAAAAATGGTACTTGATACATCCTTGCTTCACACTCAGCAATATAAGGTACGTATCAAGGCTAAAGTGGAGCAATCCAGGGAAAGGTGTAGCGCACTCCGCATATGTAGTAGCTGTTGAAAGGGGAACCTTCTGGTCGCCCTCAACTACGGTTGCCAACTTTACTATTGCGTTGATAAAATTTTGTATTCCGAAGAACATCTTATATATAGTACCTAACATCTTCCCGTCAACAAATTCTTTTCTTCCTGTTAACTAAAACAACATCTGCTGGTTTCATTAAATATAGAGTATTGGACAATAACTGGAGTCAGAATTATTTTGAAGATCCGTTCGGTAAAACGTGGGGCGGTAGTTTCCGGTTATTTTAGGCATTTTCGTTTTGCTCTACTTAGTGTTTTGAACACTTTTATTTATTAGCCTTGGTGGCTCTGTCAGTGTTTTTCTTTTGGCTAGACATTGCAGGGCTGGTTGATTATTTTCAAGCAGTAAAGAAGTTTTTAGTCTTTTCTTTTTTTTATTATTTTTCTTGATATCAGTAGGTAATATATTTTTTTTATTTACAAATTGTATTATTGGAATTTTTTCATGCCACCAGTTATAGAAATAGTAATAAAAATAATATATATATATATATATATATATATATATATATATATATATATATATATTAAAATGGTAGATTGTGGTAAATCTGACAAGACAATAAAAATATTTTATTTTATCCATTTTTCCACTTATTTTTATCATATATATTTTTTCTTAACTGCCTGATGATTGTTGTTTTGTAAAAAAACTCCATGAAACCCAGGGGTTGCAGTCTAAATTCCATGAATTATATATATCGCAGCTTCTTATAGGAATAGTATTAGAGCGTTGGAGACTGGAGATCGCACCAGATTACCTTACTTGCTACCGTAATAACGGAAGCTAATACTATCGTTGGACTATATATATATATATATATATATAGTAACCGGCTCATTGGCCTATGGGAATAGAGTGTTCGCCAATGGCCCGGGAGACCTGTGTTCAATCCCAGGTCGCGTCATACCAAAGACTTTAAAAATGTTACTCTATACCAACTTGCATTATACCATTCAGCATTATAAGGTGTGGATCAAGTGGGGCAATCCAGGGAATGGAGTAGCGCCTTCTCCTACACTGCGGTGTAGTAGCTATTGAAAAGGGAGCCTTTGGGTCACCTTCGACTAAGGTCGCCCACTTTACTTACTTTATATGTGTGTGTGTGTGTGGTATTAAACAAAAAAACCGTGAAAAAAAATTTATTGCCACAAATTCTAATAAAACTTCGATGACTTAGACAAACATAGGAATTAATTATTTCCCTAAATTATTTTTGTCAAAGTTTCCTTAGTTGTAGTGAAAAATCATTATTTTCTGAAAAGATAGTTCTCAGAAATATATATAAAAAAGGAAATTTCCTCGATTTGTTTTCCTTGATAAGGAAACAACCCTTTGTTTATGGTTTGACTTGGTTTTTTTATTCAATGGCATATCAACCTTCATGGGTTATTTTATGCCAAAGCTATCCTTGTAAAAGGACGGTAGTGGTACTATTTAACCTATAGCTGAGGGAATAAGTGGGTTCATACCTCTCCCAAGGGCATTAGTCCAAAAGTGAATGCAATAATGTTAATAACTAGTAAGCAGTTGTCTGAGTTTGAAAAGGGTCAAATTGTGGCAAAAAATGATATTGTAAAGAAATTATATCAACATCATTCATTATTTGATATTTTCCTCGACCATTACGAGTTAAAAATCAGAAGAAATTATCATCGTATCATCAGTCGCCTGGAACCAAAAAAAAAGGCTTTGTGCCACACTTTCACGTTCGGTGGGGCGTGGAACAAATACCGCAGCTTCTTATAGGAGCTGCATTCCGTTGTCGGGTCGCACTTCGGCCGGCCGTGCTGGCTGCGGCGCGGATCTGGCCGAGTGTGTCTCGGTAGCTGGATTTTTTCTACGGCCTCAGGGGGCCTTCCCTTCTGGCTATTACCCCCGTCGGGGGGGTGTAATCGCCCGGCACCTGAGGCGCCCCTAATAAGGGGAATGTCGACGGGGCCGTAGGCATTTTTGGGAAATGCCGGGTGCGTGTGGGCTACGGCCCTGCGCCCGGACCCACCAGAGAAAGGTCATGTGCCACACTTTCACGTTTGGTGGGGCGTGGAACAAATACCGCAGCTTCTTATAGGAATAGTATTAGAGCGTTGGAGACTGGAGATAGCACTAGATCACCTTACTTGCTACCGTAATAACGGAAGCCAATACGATCGTTGGACTATATCTTTATTCTGTATTCACTAATCCTCTGTTCTTGTCTACTAATAGTCTCTCTATTGTATATACTTTTTCCTGAGAATATAACTCTATTTCCTCTCATATCGTGGTTTGTCCTTTATTTAATATTACAAGCGTTCACTAATCCTATGTTCTTGTCTACTAATAGTCTCTCTATTGTATATACTTTTCCCGGAGAATATATCTCTATTTCCTCTCATATCGTGGTTTGTCCTTTATTTAATATTACAAGCATTCACTAACCAGAACGCAACACTTATAATGCTGACTCGACCTGGGATTGAACTCCAGTTTTTCGGGCCACTCTAACCATAATGCCAATATGCATATAAATATACACATTACTTTTTGATAAATATGTATATATATTACTTTTGATAAATATATATATTATTTTTTGATAAATATATATACACATATCGGGATTAGGTATTATTTTATTTATTTTGCTATTCTTGAAGATCCCTGAGTGAAGATAAGATAAAAGATGAAAGTGACAGTGATACCAGTCTTCGATGGAGCCCTCGGACCAATTCCCAAGAACCTTAAAAAATGACTGGTTGAACTCGATATCAGAGGAAGAATCAATGCCATCAAGAATCAAGACCATCCTCATCCCAAATCAATACCATTACGAATCAAGACCATCTCGATCCCAAATCAATACCCTCCAGAATCAAGATCATCTCGATCCCAAATCAATACCCTCCAGAATCAAGATCATCTCGATCCCAAATCTATACCCTCCAGAATCAAGACCATCCTGATCCCGAATCAATACCATAAAGAATCAAGACCATCCCGAATCCTGAATCAATACTATCAAGAATCAAGACCATCCCGATCCCGACACCTTCAAAATCAGCCGGGATGCTTAAAAGACTCTTGGATATCTGAGGAGACTTGCTGTCAATTAGCCTTCAGTGAAATAAATTGACCACCAGTTGGAGCTGTTGGAAAAAAAAACTTGCAATAATAATAATAATAATAATAATAATAATAATAATAATAATTGACTTTTATTGCACAAGGGAACAAGAATATTTAAAAAAAAAATTTTGTAAAGGCGCCAATTTCGAAGTAAAGGCTTAGAGATGATGACTAGCTCTTCAAGTTCTCCCTCTATGTACGCCTCTACCAGGAAGCCAATTCCATAATAATCAAGCTTGGTCAATCATACATTCAGCTATTTTGATTTTAAAATGTAGGAAAACAAAGTATATATATATATATATATATATATATATGTATGTGTGTGTGTGTGTGTGTTTGTTATAATTTATACAACGATATAGGATTCATTTTTTTTAATATTCAGCTCATTATATGCTTTTTATCTTCAATCGTTATTTCAATGCTGTCTTTTTTATTTCTTTAAAACAAGGGATTATTTTTTTGTATAAAAATCTCTCGGGTTTTCGTTTTAATCTCTGCAAGTTAAGACCATTTATTTTCTTTATAAATAATATGAATATTATGTACACGTTCACACTCTCGAATAATCTGCTAATACAGTTGGTTTCTAGAAATGGTCGTATATATATTTTATGATTATGCATAATCTATATTAAAAAAAGACAAACGGACGAAATATATATATTTGGTGTAGTTGATATTTGTTTTTTTTTTGTTTTTTTTGTTAACGCGTTTCAATTTCAAAATTTGCCCTCATACAAAAAGCATTCTATTAAAAAATTATTTTAATTATGAGAATAAAATAAAAGTAAAGTTAGCGACCATAGTCGAGGGTGACCCGAAGGCTCCCTTTTCGATAGCTACAACACCAAGGTGTAGGGGAGGGCGCTACTCCATTCCCAGGATTGCTCCACTTTACCCTTGAACCGTACCTTATAATGCTGAGTGTTAAGCAAGGTGGTATCAAGTACCATTTTTAAAGTCTTTGGTATGACTCGACCTGGGATTGAACCCAGGTCTCCCGGGCCATTGGCGAACACTCTAACCGCTGGGCCAATGCAAGTTCAAAGACATCATCAGGGCTAAATGTTTTGGTTTTACGAAGATGAGTAACACAGAGAAAATATATTCGAAATTGATTACGTCATGAGATGGCATCCTTTTTTTTTTCTTTTTTTTAAAAAAAAAAAAAAAAAAAAAAAAAAAAGAAAAGACAACATCGTTTTACAGTTTGAGAACAAGTCTTTAACGATTTACAATTTTAAATAAAAAAGGCTTGTGTTATGAATGGATGTCGAAATATTTTACCACCATTTTTGCTAAAGAAGGTGATATTTAAAAATTAACCCCAAAAAACCTTGTCTTTGTATAATTGAGTCAAAATGAGTTATAGAACAGGTGTCGATTTAGATAATTCAAATTTATAAGGCTTCAATTGTTCTGCGTTTATCTCTGTCATGTTACTCTTCTTCGTCAAACAATAATATTCAGCCCTGATGATGACTTTGGACTTGCGTGAAAAATTTTTCTGTTATTATTATTTTATTTTATTCCCACACTAAAAATAATCTTTTAATACAATGCTTTTGTATGCTGGAAAATTTTAAAGTCGAAACGCGTTGGTAAAAATAATTAAGTCAATAAATAATCAACTACACCAACTATATATGCTTCGTTCGTTTACCTTTTTCCACATATATTCTCTCTGATTCATTTCATTCCTTCTCACATAACCTATATTCAATTTTTTAAATGGGACTTAATTTTCTATTTTATTTTTTATGATTCGTAAGGAAACAAATGAGTAAAGATGGATACGCTGTAAATTTTTCACAGTCGAACAAATCTTTTTAAAAAAAATTGGACATATGTATTAATATCCATGGCTTAGAAATCTATCTATTAAAAAAAAAGAAAGAAAGAAAATAGTTGTTGAAATAAACTGTTTATTCATACAATGTTTCGCTTGCAGAGGAAATTAAAATGCTAATACATAATATTTGTCACTGCCTCCCACCAGACAGGACTTGACACAAGGTCAAAAGCCGGAAGGCCGATTAAAGTGGGGATAAAGGGGAGGGGAAGGTCGGGAACGAGCCGATACTCGAACCCTGCTAGTCATTGACCCACTAAGTGCAATGTGGACCTAAATCTAGGTCCGGGCACGTATGCCTGCATATAGCTTGAACTAGACCGTGAGGTCTAGTGGTATACGAGGCGTGCATAAGGATCTGAAAAGCAGCTTGCCCACCCGAAGGTTGCCCAGCCGAAGCTGGGGGCCTATTCGGCCCCGAGTATGCTCTTGATTTCGATCGCCCATCCGGCGCGAATGCCAGACGGCCCAGCCAACATAGAGTCCGCCGTAATTTGCAATACCAAACAAATAATCAGCCATCTTTAATACGTTTCCAGCCGAATTAATATGGAGGGAAAATAGAATATTATAAATCAGATAATTTTCTTCAATAATAATAATCTTCTGTTACTTTTTATCGAAGAATTTGTTGAAGAAATAATAATAATAATAATAATAATAATAATAATAATCATCTTCATCATCATCAACACTGTCGTCGTCATCGTCGTCACAACACAAACTGATTTTTCAATTCGTGAGCTGCGTTCGTTTTGCCTTGACAATTACGCCTGTATTTCACTGTGTCATTTTAAACGAAAAACTACATAGAATCTGATGAGACTTCATCATCGAAACATGTTATACAAATAAATGATTATTTTCAACAACCTCATCTTTATTTTTTTCATCATTTTTTTTTTTAAACACATTGTCAATAGTAATTATCTAAAATATCACCGATATATCTAATATTTGGGATTTTAGAACCATTCTTTTTACAATTGCCGAACTTCAGCCGTGAGTATAGGGGAGCTTTTAATTATTGATAAGAAGGAGAAAAATTATAAAATTTTTATATTTTGTCAATTGTGAAATCCTTTCAAATCTGATTATTTTTTTTAATTTGCATAAGATTTTCTTACAATAAATGTAATGAAAACAAAAATAGGATTTAAACAATTTTTTTCTCCCTCTGTCCCAGAAAAATTGTTGCCTTTGTTTATAAATTTTATATACTAAATGTACCAACTATAATGGGACAGAGCAAACATTATTTCAGTTTACCAATATTAAATTTTTGACTTTACGACAAATATAACCGTAACATTTTTCATAATTTTTATTAGCTGACATTGATTGCATTAGTTAAGAAAAAATGTTACTTTTTCAGCAAAAATTATGGAAGAGAAGGCGATAATTATAAATTCAATTATTTTTTCAACTTTTTTAAAAATTAGATTTCTTTTTTTTTTTAGACATTTAGATCCATCCCCTACGCAATTTTTTCTTTGTTTCATGATAAATCTATTTAATATTAAAAAAAAAAAAAATTTAAATTATGAATTCTCATGAGGTGGCTCAAACAAAAAAAAAATTCTTTTTTAAATTCTCATATAATGATGGTTATTTTGAACTTGTACATTTTAAAAAAAATTCTTTTTTTGTTTGCAATGTCATCCCTTCATTTTCTCGACTTTCACAGTTTTGAAAAATAAAAATTGTAATATATTTTAAAGTTCATAAGTTTTGTTAAGTTCGTAAATAAGACAGACTTAAGCCAATAAACTTTTCGTGAAATAAAAGAGCAACAAGAGCCAAAGACCTGTTGCTTCAATCATCGTCTGGCTGTTTGAAATTTTTGGCGGCTGTCGGCTCTCACTCGGGCACTGCATCCAGCGTTCAGCAATATTGCCGGACGGTGTTCGATGTTTGACGCGCATTTTCTGGTCTTCGTATTCCCAATAGTACTTCCCCTTAATGAAATATGTTTTATCTGAAACGAGAGAGAGAAAACAAAACTAATGAAATTTTTCCTGTATCGCATTTGGATATGAAAAGACAAACATTGACAGAAACAGACAGTGATATATATATATATATATATATATACTTTAAGAAAAACAACGAAACAGGTCACATAGGATTATAAATTTATTTCAATCCTGTTACGCATTTTTGAAATTTCCAAAAACACGAAAAAAGTAACAGGACTTCTTCAGATCTTTTTGATAAAAAAACGAGAATAGACACATAGGAGTGGGAGGGGATAGTGGGAGGGGATAGAAGAGGGGTGAAGAGTTACCTCTTCATTAAGCCCACTTCCGTTTTAAATCTAAATTTCGGTTAGCAATGTAGTAAAAATTGTTTTTTTTTAAACTTTTCTTTAATTAATAATTTTTTAATTATATTTAGACCTATGTTACAGGTTTTTTATTGAATTAGATTTAAACTTTAAATAATAACTTCACGTAAAGATACAGTAATATATATATATATATATATATATATATATACACGAGAGAGAGAGAGAGAGAGAGAGAGAGAGATGAACAAACTGGGATACATAGATAAGAATAGTCTGGGATCAATATATATATATATGCAAAAGAGAAAAATATATATACGTATGAGAGAGAGAGAGAGAGAGAGAGAGAGAGAGAGAGACTGGGATATATAGATAGATAAGAAGATAACAATCAGAGTATATTATCAAGTCTTTTCCCTCGCTTTCTGTCTCTCTCTTGATATATATATATATATAAGTGGAAGAAAACTCAAAACTGGTGAGATTGTAATTATAAATTTATTTCGGCGAAGAATATAATCTTCGTCTCTTCAGATGGTTTACACGCTTAATTTGAGGGTGAAAAACAGCAAATATGAATTATAGTTTGATTGTTTGTTTGGGTTTTATGGCATATCAATTTTTGTAGGCTATTTAATGCCAAATCCATTTGATACGTATAAATAGTTCTTTTTCAAACAATTCAGTTTAGCTTAAGTACACAGTTTAATTGTCAAAAACATTTTTATTTCAAATTATTCAGTTTAGTCAAACAGTTCTAATTCAAACAATTCTGTTTAGTATAAATATAGTTTTCGTCCACACACAGTTAAATGTCAAAACAGTTCTATTTCAAGTAATTTAGTTTAGGATAAGTACGCACATTAATTCTATTTAACCCATAGATAGAGCCCTATCAGGTGCTACCATACAGCTGGGGCTGTAGAATACACCAACTGCATCTCTGCAGAGGAGTAAGACTCCTCCAATAAGTGTCCTGGATATGACACTAATCAATCTGATGGTGAGGTTCCAGTGATGCTGAATCTTTTGGGAATGCGGAGCACCCTTTATATCTATGACTCTCAAGTCCACTCTGACCCGGACTGGTTGCACCTAATAGGGTCCTGTCTATGTGTCAAATAAAACTAAACAGTGTACTTATGCTAAACTGGGTTGTTTGAAATAGAACTATCTTTTGACATTGAAACTGTGTACTTATGCTAAACTGGAATAGATCTATTTTGACATTTAACTGTGTGTAAACAAAAAACTATACTTATACTAAAATGAATCGTTAGAAATAGAACTGTTTATATGTATAAAAATGGATTTGGCATTAATGACCTACAATGGTTGATGTGCCATAAAATCTAAACCAAACTAAACTAAACCAAACCAAACCAAAACCAATCTTTATGCAGTAGAATGAAAGAGTAACTTAGTTTGGTTGGAACTATGTGTAGCCTAATCAGTATGGCCCAATGAGGATTAAAACCATCTGTATAACTGGACGGGGTTCTAAAATAAAGCTCAGCATAGATTAGTTGATTTTTTCAAAAATCAAAATTAACTGACCCCCAAAAAGGAAAATTAATTTATCCCCCAAAAGGAAAATTAACTGATTCCCCAAAATGAAAATTAACTGATCCCCAAAAATGAAAATTAATTGATCGCCAAAAAGGAAAATTAACTGATCCCCCAAAAGGAAAATTAATTGATCCCCAAAAATGAAAATTAACTGATCCCCAAAAAGGAAAATTTACTGATCCCCAAAAAGAAAAATAAATTGATAAAAAAAAAAAAAAAAGCTGATTTTGTTACCAGATCTTAATTTTTCATCTGAAGATTTGGGTTAAAAAAAAAGAAGGATATACTTACTATCAGTAAACTGGAATGCTGCGTCCAGTGGTGTTGGTACGTCTTGCCAGATTGTCATTGATCGTGGGTAATCGTAGACCATGTAGGATTCCATTTCATCAAATTTCCAATACATATCGTTGCTCACAAGGTACGTTCGTTTATTGAAACTCCAAGTGAACGCTGCATCAATCTTCTTCAAATCAACTGGGAGGCCTAGTTCCACGAGGGGACGCCCGTTCATTGGCCAACCTCTTTCCATATGGTTGGCATCATACAACCAATACTTGTCACCTACAAAAAAAGTTTCACAGAATATGAGGGTATGTCAAAAATAAAAATCTCAAGACAGAAGCTGTATTTACCAAGACAGAAATGAACACTAAATGAAACGTTCATTTTCGTTAAAATTGGAGTTATGTAGAAAAAGAATCGAGACTGAAGCTGTATAGAAAAAGTATCAAGATTAAAGCTGTATTTACCAAGACAGAAATAATCGATGTTTGAAACGTTTATTTTCTTAAAGATACGATGGAGGTTTAAAAGAATATTGAGACTGAAGCTGTATTTACCAATGCAGATATGAACACTAAATGAAACGTTTATTTTCGTCAAAATAGGTACTGAGTTGAAAAAGAATCGAGACTGAAGCTGTATTTACAAACGCAGAAATGAACAATGAACGAAACGTTCAATTTCCTCAAAATACGAGCCGGGTTGAAAATGTATGGAATCTGAAGCTGTATTTACTCTGACGGAAATAAACAATGAATGGTATTCATTTTCGTCAAAATACGAGCTATGTTGAAAAATCATTAAGATTGAAGCTGTATTTACTAAGACAGAAATAATCGATGTTTGAAACGTTTATTTTCTATAAAATACAATGGGTATTTAAAAGAATATCGAGACTGAAGCTGTATTTACCAACGCAGAAATAAACAAAGAATGAAACGTTCATTTTCTTCAAAATACGAGCTGTGTTGAAAATGTATCGAGATTGAAGCTGTATTTACCAAAAGAGAAATGAACAATGAATAAAACGTTCATTTTCCTCAAAATACAAGCTGTGTTGAAAATGTATCGAGATTGAAGCTGTATTTACCAAAAGAGAAACGAACAATGAATGAAACGTTCATTTTCCTCAAAATACGAGCTGTGTTGAAAATGTAACCAGATTGAAGCTGTATTTACCAAAAGAGATATGAACAATGAATAAAACGTTCATTTTCTCAAAATACGAGCTGTGTTGAAAAAGTATCGAGATTGAAGTTGTATTTACCAAAAGAGAAATGGACAATGAATGAAACGATAATTTTCTTCAAAATTGTACCTTTGGCATTCAATTTATTCTAGCGTGTCAAATCATCTCTGAAACACCTGTTTTATATGATGTGAAGCTGCGGAGTCGTATTTAAGGATGTAAAGAGCTTTATAAAAGCTTTTTACATCCTTAAATCTTGCTCTTAAGTGGAATTTAGAGCTTTGATAACAAGGCAACAGAAAGTTAAATTTTGTGAATATGGAGAATAATGCACTTGCACAATTCAGTTTTTTTACCCAAAACGGATGAGCAAATCGAATCGAGAAGTTTCAGTTTCGTTTTGATGTCCATATTGTTGTTAGAACAACGTCAATTTATCATATAATTATACTTTTATATGTTGTGTGTCTTAATATACATGATTATATAGGCTGTCTTAATATACATGGTTATATAGGGTGTCTTAATATGCATGGTAATATAGGGTGTCTCAGTATATATGGTTCTATAGTGTGTCTTAATATACATGTTTATATAGGGTGTCTTAATACATCGTTATATAGCGTGTCTTAATATGCATGGTTATATAGGGTGTCTCAGTATATATGGTTCTTTTGGGTGTCTTAATATACATGTTGGTATAGGGTGTCTTAATATACATGCTTATATAGGGTGTCTTAATATGCATGGTTATATAGGGTGTCTCAGTATATATGGTTATATAGGGTGTCTTAATATACATGTTTATATAGGGTGTCTTAATATATATGTTTATATAGGGTGTTTTAATATACACGTTTATATAGGGTGTCTTAATATGCATGGGTTCAATCCTATGTCACGTCATACTAAAGACTCAAAAATGGTACTTGATACCCCCTTGTTTTACACTTAGCTATATAAGGTGCGTATCAAGGGTAAAGTGGAGCAATCCAGGGAAAGGAGTAACGCCCTCCCTACACCTCTGTGTAGAAGCTATTGAAAAGGGAGCCTTCGGGTCACCCTCGACTAAGGTCGCCAACTTGACTTTTTTTATAGATGATTACAATGTTAAAAAAAAAGCAACAATATTTTGATTTCGGGAGAGTTTAAAATTGCTTTTAGGACAATTCCGGAAAAGTTGAGAAAAAAGCCAGTCTTAAGCTCTTGGGTGCATATATATGTGCGTTCATTGAAAAAGGAGCCTACTGGTCACCCTCGACAACGGTCACCAACTTTACTTATTTACTTTACTTAAAGTATATATTGCCCAGTCGGCTGGGGCTGTAGAATACACCGACTGCTTCTCTGCAGAGGGGTAAGACCCACCCCCAACGAGTGTCCTGATATGACGCTAAACAATCTGATGGTGAAGTTCCAGCAGTGCTAGAGCTTTGGGGAATGTGGAGTACCCCTTCATTGCCATCGCTCCCAGGTCCATTCTGGCCCAGAGTGGTAGCCCCTGATAGGGCCCTATCTATGGGTTAAATAGAACTAACAGCATACATATGCCAAACGGAATTGTTTGAGTAAACTGAATAGCTTGAAATAGAAATGATTTTGACAATTAAACTGTACTTACATTTAAACTGCGTGCTTATGCTTAACTGAATTATTTTGAAATAGAACTGTTTTTCGACATTAAAACTGTATTTACACTTAACTGAATTGTTACATATAACTGCTTGAATAGTTTGAAATGGAAATGTTTTTGACAATTAAACTGTGTACTTATGCTAAACTGAATTGTTTTAAATAGAACAGATTATTTACATAAAAATGGATTTGGCATTAAATAACCTACAATGGTTGATATGCCATAAAACCCAACCCAACCCAACCCAACCCTTAAAGTATATAGCAGCTCGAATATTTGTAATTTTGCTTTCGCACTTTGTAGAAGCGTGGGGTGGGGATACCATTGCCGCTTGCCTGTGTTCATTAGAATCTTAAAATGAAAGGAGTATTCCATACTGCTCTAATTTCCAGAACTGGACCCTCATCATTGGTGTAGCTTATTGTTATTCAGAATACGGGAGAGAGAGAGAGAGAGAGAGAGAGATTTTTTGGATTTGGCAGTAAATAACCAACATTTTAAAATCGGATAGCATAAATCAAATAGAAATGATGGAACAAAATATCCAAGAGAAATTAAATGTTCTGCTGAAAGTTAATAAAATGGGAAAAAAATTACTTGGTCGGTCTCTCCGGTATGATACTCCGGAACCTCTCTAAATTGGATAAGATTGGAAAGATGATGCTGACAGACTACATGTTAAAAGAAAAGTGTGGGACCCACCAATTTTGAGAAATCTGTGGACGTGTTAACCATGGAAATTGAAAGAAATATATTAAGCAGTTCCTAGAATAATTATAAACTGATTAAATTCTATTCTAAAATATCATTTTAATCAGCCAAGTCGGTTGGGGTTGTAGAATACACCGACAGCATCTCTGCAGAGGGGTAAGACCTCTTCGAGCCTAACGAGTGTCCTGATATGACACTAAACAATCTGGGGTGTCCTCGTGGTGTAATGGTTAAAGTGATGGACTACAGAATCGTAGTAAGCGAGTTCGAACTCCAGTTATGCTATTACGTTCACTTTCGGGTAAATACCCTCGGGAAAGGTATGAACCTCCGTATCCTCCCAGCTATGGGTTAAATAGTACTACAACTATTCTTCTAGGAGAATAGCTTTGGCATTAAATAACCAACAAAGATTGATATGCCATTAAATAAAGAACCCAACCCACTAAACAATCTGATGGTGAAATTCCTATAATGCTAAATCTATAGGGAATACAGAGTATCCCTTCTTTACCGTCGTTCCCAGGTTTAATCTGGACATGAGTGGTAGCACCTGATAGGGTCCTATCTATTGGTCGGTGGGAGGTGCCCGTGGTGTAATTGTTATCGTCGTAGGAAATGAACACGGCGACACGAGTTCAAATCCTGGACGAGACTGATTGCATTTCACATAGCACTAATACCATTGGGAAAGGTATGAATCCAATTATTCTCCCTCCAGCTATGGGTAAATAGTAGGACAGACTAGGTTCTTCAGCCTTGGTGGGGCAACTAGTCTAGGAGAAGGAAAACTCTGAATTCAAACCTGTTAAACTCCGCTTAAAAAAATTGACCATGTGTCATATCCTGCCCGAGCGGAGGGGTTGGTAAATAGGATCTATTGGTCGGTCGAGTAGAAATATTTGACATTTAAACGGAATGCAAACAAATAACTTATGTTAAATTGAATTGCTTAAAGTAGAACTGTTTGATTATTTAACTGTGTGCAAATAAATGACTTAGCTTTAATTGAATTGTTTGTGTTAAATAGAAATACTTGAAAAAATGAACTAAATGCAAACAAATGATTCGTCACCACCTCTTTCAGCTCCTCAATTGTCTCATAATAGACTTATTCATGTTTGTCTCATAATAGACTTATTCATGTTTGATAGAAATAAGTGAAACCATATAATTGTGCGCAATAAATAAATAAATAAATAAATAAGATGAAAAGACCTCAGGCTCGTTTAAATTTTCATCTAAGAAATGTGTTTACAAAATATGTATCAAATATATATGTATAAAGAAGATTTGGCATTAAATAAGCTTCAATGGTTGATATGCCATAAAACCTTTCCAAATGAAAACATATATATTTAATATATATGTATAAAAAGGATTAGGCATTAAATAACCTACAATGGTTGATATGCCATAAAACCTTACCAAACAAAAACATATATATTTAATATATATGTATAAAGAGGATTTGGCATTAAATAACCTACAATGGTTGATATGCCATAAAACCTCACCAAACCAAAACATATATTTAATATATATGTATAAAGAGGATTTGGCACTAAATAACCTACCATGGTTGATATGCCAAGAATACCAACCAAACCAAATCACACACACACACACACATATATATATATATATATATATACCCACCCACACACTTATATAAGGGAGTTTTGCATTAAGTAACCTACAATGATTGATGTATAAAGATGGTAGAACTCTCTTAGTGATTTACTAACCCTTTTGCTTAGATGTGGCACAAGGCAGTATGAATGGAGCACCCAATAATACTCAAACTTTGGTATGGCTTGGCTTGGTCTTATGGCACATCCCCCATGCCAAATCCCTTTTTATACAAATAAACAGTTCTATTTCAAACAATGCAGTTTAGCATAAGTACACAGTTTAGTTCTATTTGACCCATAGATAGGACCCTTTCAGGTGCTAGCACTCCGGCTCACAATGGACTTGGGAGTGATAGCAATGAAGGGGTAATCCGCATTCCCCAAAGCTCGAGCAGGAGGGTGTCATCGTGGTGTAATGGTTAAAACAATGGACAGCAGAATCGTAGTAAGCGAGTTCAAACTCCAGTCGCGCTATCACGTTCACTTTCGGACAAATACTATTGGAAAAGGTATGAACACCCTTATCCTCCTAGCTATGGGTTAAATAGTACCACTACTGTTCTTCTAGAAAGACGGCTTTGGCATTAAATAACCTACAAAGAGTTGATATGCCATTAAACATAGAAACCAAACCAAAGCCCCGGCATTACTGGAGCCTCACCATCAGACTGTTTGATTTTATATCAAGGATATTAGTTGGGGAGTCTTACCCCTCGAAGAAATGCTGTCAGTGTATACTACAGCCATAGCCGACTGGGCCAGAACTCACTCTTCGAGTTTTGCTGGACTAGCTTGCTAACCATTACACCACCCAAGACGCCCTGCTGGAACTCTTTTATGCCATTAAAAAGAAATGGTAAGTTGGAACTAGGACCAACCTTTGAAGAACATGATTTTCGAATCGCGCTTTCTTTCGAAGGCTGCATCGATACTTTCTTCTGGGAAGTGGTACCAGAAATGTGAAATAAGAATTGGTTTGGAATCCTTCAAGCCTCCCGAAGTCCATCTCCAAAAATACTGTCAAAAAGAAAAAAAAAAGTAGAAATATTTTCACTCACGCTCATGAAAAGAAAGTAGAAATGTATTTCCAAAAATAAATAAATAATGTCGAAATATATTTCCCCTTAAAAAAACGAAACGAAGCAAAAAAACAACAAAGAAAAACAAAACAGAAAAAAACAAAACAAAAAAAACAAACAAACAAGCAAACAACATATTTACAACCCCTACCACCAGAGTAGATGAGTAAAAATACATTTACAAAAAAAAAAAAAAGTAGAAATATATAACATAAAAAGAAAATATACTTTTACAGAAAGATTCGGAATATATTCACAAAAAGAAAAAAAAAAGAAATATATTTATAAAAACCAATATATATATATATATTTTATATATATGTATATATATATATACATATATGTATTAATATATATATTTTATATATATGTATATATATATATACATATATGTATTAATATATATATTTTGTATATATATACATATATATTTTATATATATATTAATATATATATATATATATATTTTATGTATATATATATTTTATATATATATATATATATATATATATATATATATATATATATATATATATATATTTTATATATATATATATTTTTATATATATATATATTATATATATATATATTTTATATATATATATATTTTATATATATATATATATTATATATATATATATTTTATATATATATATATTTTATATATATATATATTTTATATATATATATATTTTATATATATATATATATATTTTATATATATATATTTTATATATATATATTTTATATATATATATATATATTTTACATATATATATTTCATATATATATTATATACATATATATTTTATATATATCTTATATATATATATATATATATATATATATATATATATATATATATATAATTGAAATGTATTTACAAAAAGAAAAAAAGGAAGTTGAAATATATTTTACCAAAAATGAAGTAGAAATATATTTACCAAAAAAAAGTTCAAATAAGTTCACCCCGCCCCTTTAAAGATACCAATTTATTTAATTGAAATCAACAAAAACAAAAAATCAGTTATAGAATTCCGGAAGTTTGTTGTATCGTTTCTTTTTGTGTTCCCCTCCTCTCTCCAGGGGGGACCAAAAGTTTGGATATTTTGGAGTTAAAAAAATTGAAAATTCCTATCCATATCTTCCGTGTAGTTTTTAAATTTTTTTTTATTTCTTTCGCACACGGTTATATTGAATACGAATCATTTTTAATAGATCTATTTGACCCATCAGGTGGAGGACCTGGGAGTATTGGCCATAAAGGAGTATTCCATACTGCCCTAATTTCGAGAACAGGATGCTCATCATTGGTGTAGCTTATTGTTATTCAGAAGACGAGAGAGAGAGAGAGAGAGAGAGAGAGAGAGAGAGAGAGAGAGAGAGAGAGAATTTTTTAGGATTTGGTATGAAATAACCTACAATGGTTGATATGCCATAAAATCCAACCAAACCAAATCCTATAAATTTAATATATATGTATAAAAAGGATTTGGCATTAAATAACCTACAATGGTTGATATGCCATCAGACCCTACCAAAGCAAATCATATATATTTAATATATATGTATAAAGAAGATTTGGCATTAAATAACCTACAATGGTTGATATGCCATCAAACCCAACCAAACCAAATCATATATATTTAATATATATGTATAAAGAGGATTTGGCATTAAATAACCTACAATGGTTGATATGCCATAAAACCCAACCAAACCAAACAAACTATTCGCTTACAAACCACACACACACACACACACACACACACACACAAACATTATATATAAACAGGATTTGGCATTAAATAGCCTTTTTGGGTTGATATCCCATTAAACCAGAGAAGCTAAAACCTAAACATGAATCTCAATTTTTATCATTCAGAGTTGTCGGACAATTATCTCCATCTTTATTGTTATATTCAAAACGTTTCGGCCGATATATTCTCCAGCTTTCTTCAGGGAGAAATTCAAACAACCAATCTTAATATCTGATGACTCACCTTTCCTTTGAAGATGTAAACGTCGCCACGAATTTTCGTTATAGCATCAAAAGTGTGAGTACAATTTCCATGAATGCCTGTATCATCGGTTTTGTCTGTCGAATCGTTGTTTACATCCATAAATTGTTTAACAAGAATGTCATATGTCTCATTGCCATTTTTCTTGCCTGCAATTTAAAAAAAAAAAGAAATTTCTTTATTAATATCATTGTAACTACCTACCCACACCCTTACAATCCGGTGTACATCACGCTAAAGATGGACAGCAGTCAGAAATAGAGGGCCTATAAAATTTCTTAACACACCAGCTGTCTCTCCAGAGCGGAGGAAAACTTCGTTGCCACACATGTCCCAGCTAACTGCTTTCCAGTACATTGTCGGGAATTTTGCTGAAATACACCCGTTGTATAGCCATGACCATGATTAACTATACAAGCACATAATACATATACATATATACATAATACATGTTCATGCAGGATACATATTGACGCAATGAATAAAAGACAAGGGAAGACTTCTTAAAAAAAATATACCTCTCAATTTATTTGCAAGATTCGAAAGGGTTGTGTGTGCGAGGGGCTTGGAGACTGAACAGAACTGCAATATATTGACCTCACCAGCCCCTCCGGACATTGCCGTGTATCGTTTTCGTTCTCCTGATGCTCAACCGGAGGCCCGGGGGCTCAGCTTTCTGCTGGCTTTCTCTACCACATCTCGTCTCTAACTCATCTGGTCCCTAACTCACTGGGGGTCTCGAGGGCCCCTTCGGTCGGGTGTGGCTTTCCCTACCACATCTTGTCTCTAACTTCTCTGATCTCCAACTCACTGACTTCCTGTCTCCACCGAGTTATATAATAGTTCAATCGCCCAATCAATCACTCACTCAATCTTTGGAATGGCATGTTTGATCGTCATCAAGCGGAAATAACTGTCATGCAGTTCAGAGGTCACTCTCTTCCGGTGCATCAGTCTATGAGTGTATCATGGGCTTTTACCTTGTCCCATTTCGTCAGCCAAATCCCCCTACGCGATTTCTTTCGATTACTGGCCATTGGAATGTGTCACTTCTTTCCGGTGCATCACTTTGGAATGGCATGTTTGGCCGGGTCGAAGGTCAAAATACAACACTTCTGCAGAATTGGAATTATTTTTTTCCCTCAAATTTCATGAAGAAATTTAAGAACAAACACGTGTACATCAGAGTTCTATAACTACACATACATATGCAATCAATAATAGTGGTTGCAACACCTGTCCCAGCTAACCGCTTTTTCCTCATGCTCTTTAGCTTCCGATTAAATATTACTATAGTTTTGCAATTGTTATTAAATTTTATTTATAATATTAAAGGAAATTTAAAATAAGATTATTATAAAAAGAGGATAAAAACTCACGACACTAAGTTTCACGTCCTTTTCATAACAATAATCCAGGATTAAAATCCTAGTATAGTAACATGTTTTTAAAATCGAATTTCGTAAACAAAATCAAAATTCAATTTTGAAAAATACAAATATACCTGTTGCAACTGTCTGTTTCACGATATACCGATCGTCAGGTGTTGTATACTCACGATCAAGGAAGGGCGACTACACTTTGTTATATACGAGGATCATGACATAAGTTTCCGGACTTTTTTCGTATGGGCACTTTTAATGATAGTACACACATGAAACTCTAGTCCCCTTCGAAGGAATCTCCTCCGGCTGCAATGCACTTGTTGTACCGTTCTAACAACTTCTGGAACGCCCCATGAAAGTCCTCTTATGTTAGCGTGTCAATGACCTTCGTCACCACCTCTTTCAGCTCCTCAATTGTCTCATAACAACAACCTGTTTTTTTAAATGCATTTGCTTCAATGCGTAAAGACGTCTTACCGTCCCACCATATTAATTCAGTTATATTGTGGTGGTTGTATGAGTTTGGTTATTTCAGTAGATGTACGCCCGTACTTCATGGATATTGCTCTCTAAATTATTCCCACCACAAACACAACAGAAAACTTTACAATCGCGTAAAAGAAATGGAATAGAACACAACGAACATTAAACAACAAACAATTTAATATGCATATAACAGAATATGAAAACAAATAAAATATATGGTGTGTAAATGGCCTTTTGGAAAATAAAGTTTGGCAAGAAGAAAATAAATTTGTTTAAAGATGTGTGTATGTTAACGGAGTCCGTAAATAAGTCGTTCTTACTTACATTAAATTCATAGCGGGTTTTATGATTGTGGCGACAGCGTGTCGCGTTGATGAAAGAAGGTTTGTCGGGTTTTTCTTTTGAATGTGATTCTCGGCCATCTGAAGTTAGGTCATGAACTTTAGTTGAGGAAGGAAAAGAATTTGCCGGACACAGTATCGGCTACTGCTTTACTGGATTAGTGGCTTGTGGTGTTGTGTTAGTCTTAGTGTAAGTTTGTGTGAATGGCTCTCTAACTCTGTGTTATTTATATCCTACAGGTGGATCAAAGAATCGTCCTAAAATTTTGGCGCGTAGACATTTATTGACCAATCAGATTTGTATTTTACTATTTTATTTTCGAGCCTAAATATTTTCTGTTAGTTGACTTCCGATCCTATTTTTCTAGAATGTTCTATTCTATGTTTTTAGCTGATCGGTTGAAAAATATAGAAATGTAACTTAAATGCTAATACGGTTTTGATCCTAAATTTCTAGAATGTTCTTAAGTATGTTTTTACTGCTTATTTTAAGACTAGAAAAAAATGTGTATCCCATAATATATAAATATACATGTAGTTGTGGCAGTGACTACACAGGTAGGACGTCTAATCGGTTAGATTTACGCATAAAACAGCATTTACCTGCTCGAATTTTAAATCTTAAGCTTAAAAGAGGTCAGCTTGCAAATACACCCGGGTCCTCTGTAGCGGAGCACATGGTTAATAGTAGGGAATGTGTTACAGATTTCAATGTTGACCGATTCAGTATTCTGTGTCGGTCACATTCGATTTTCAAACTAAAAGTGTTGGAGACCCTTTACGTTCGATCCCGTCAGCCTTCCCGCTGTAAACAGAGGGACTGTCTGTTGGGATTGAATGTGATTAGTCTCTGACCATCTGTACATCTCTACGACTACCCCACTCTTAGTGTTTCCCCCCCCTTTCTCCTTTCCTCATCTTTTTTTCCACTACATTCCCCCTTTTAAAAAAATTTCTGGCGTTAACAGGTTGATAAGAGCCAGAAGAAACCGGTCGTTCACATTTTTTTAACAATAAACATGCCCACAGTTTCCCTAAACCTATATGTCTTCCTTGCGATATATATATATATATATATATATAAAATCATATATATATATATATATATATGATCATGTGCGCGAAACTCCGAGTCGTGAAAGACTTTTTTCTATTAGGTTATTTGTTCAGCGGTTATAATGTTCGCCAATATCCCGGGAGATCGGGGTTCAATCCCAAGTCGAATATATATATATATATAGTAAGAGATTCGTGTTTATTTTATGCATATATATATACATATATATACATAGTAAGAGATCCGTGTTTAAAATGTGTGTGTATATATATATATATATTGTAAGAGATCCGTGTTTATTTTAGGTATATATATATATATATATATATTTATGCAGCATTTCTTCGTTAATGCAAATTTCATTAAACATAATAGGCATTTTATGTCTACATATTTTCTTCTGGATCTGTTCGAATTCCCGTATTACTTTTATCGTATTCGGGGGGAATCGATTTAGGTATTGTCCATAGTTGTATGTATCCCTAGTACTTTCTGCCCGACTTTGGGCCATCATCAGGGGAGAATCTATTACAAAAGTGATGTAACTTTTGTTTTAACATATTACTACTGTGTAAGGGCGTCTTTGCCGTTGAAGATTATAGCGTTTGCTTTTAAATTCAATTCTATAATTAGTGCCAGGAGCTAAAGACATTTAAGCACATTAGCACTGGTTCGAAAATTAATTCTATTGAGTGTTGGTTGCAGGTCACTAATATGTAGTGCTTCGAGAATCTGAAGTTTTTGTTTATTATTTTGATGTTCTAATATTGTTGTGTTGTCGGTGAGAATTTTCCGTAGTTGTGTTGTTGGGCATGAATGTTTTTTTAAATGCTGAGCTATTGAACTTGTGTCAGAAAGGTGCATTTTAAGTCCCCTCGACAGGGTAGTTGAGGTTAAACCAACATATATATTATTATTATCAGAGATACAATCTCCCAACGGACATTTGAATTTGTATATAACGTTGGTTTTTTGCAAGACCCAAATCGAGGGAGAGGAATTATTTCTAATGACTAAATTCGAGGTTTTAAACTTATTATAATAAATAAAAAGTTTTATTTTATTTTTTTATTTTATATATATATATATATATATATATATTGTAAGAGATCCTTGTTTATTTTACATATATATATATATTGTAAGAAATCCGTATATATAAAGACTCAAGAAATGGTACTTGATACCGCCTTGCTTAGCACGCAGCTTTATAAGGTATAGATTAAAGGGTAAGTGGAGCAATCCAGGGAATGGAGTAGGGGAGGGTGCTATTTCTAAATTTGTAGTTCGGAATTTTATTCACACATTAACTTCTTTTTTTCCGATATGTATTCATCATCATCATTATCATCATGTCGTGCCGCCAGCACGGATATCCCTGACCCTCTCTCGCCACTTCTCCCTATCATTCATCGCCTCTGGTAGGTCTTCAGGGCTACATCCCGTATCCTCACACAGCTGCTGTCTGTATGTTCGAGCTTGTCGTCCTGCTTTTGCTTGGCCATATGCGGGGGTCCATAGGAGTGCATCAGTGATGAGCTCGTCCTTGCTTCTCCAGCGGTGTCCTGCGTGTCTGGTTCGTCTAACTTGTATAGTTTTCGTGATGGGAGGCAAGTGGCCGTATAGTTGGTGTCTTGTGGGGTGTTGCCTCCAGGACTTGTTCAATATTGCTCTCAACATTCTTGTGTAATTGCCGTCTAGTTTCTTCTTCAGCCGTTTAGTTAGCGTCCAAGTAGTGCATCCATATAGCAGTATCGATACGACCGCCGCCTGGAAGAAACTGCGTTTCATTTTATCGGTCAGGTCTGATTTCCATATGATCGAGAGCCTATCGATAGCTGTCCATGCTTTCGTTAGTCGTGTGTCGATGTCTTTTTCGGTTGATGAGACGCTGCTTCCTAGGTAGGTGAATTTGTCTACAAGTTTCAGAGAGGTTCTGTCTAGTGTGGTAATGTCGCCTGTTTGGTTGTAACACATATATTCAGTTTTGTGTGCATTGTCATGGAGGCCAATGCCTGCGGCGGCCCGTTCCAAACTATGCAGTAGTGTCTCTGCTTGGTTAGGTGTATTCGCTAGTAACGCTATGTCATCGGCGTAGTCGGCGTCGGTAATTGTTTTTGCGGGGTACCTTCTGCTTCTTTACTTTGTCAGCTCGAAGCCATTTTCTCTGATTTTGTCGATCGAAGTTCTAAGCACGTAGTCTTGACAGATGATTAAGAGGTATGGTGCTAGCGTGTCCCCTTGTAGTACTCCTGCAACAATGTCGAAGTTGAGCGTGCAAAGGACCTTTTTCTTTGGTCAGGTCTCGTCAGACAACACCGTGACAAAAGCAAACAACAGCTGAATATGGAGATCTGCTAAACTGTTGACGAAAAAAAAAAAAAAAAAAGGAGAAGAAAAAAAAAAAGACTCCCCAAGGGGGGGGGGGAAAGAAAAAAATTACCTTAAAGGTTCAGTTATATTTTTCCTATTTTTTTCTTCCTAACTTTAGCTAGGTGTAGTTGCTGTATAGTCAGCAGATTTAAACAAAAGAAGATTGTTGTGAAGAGCCGGTTGGTATTTGGTAATATGTAGAGTGTCTCAAAATACATGGGACCCATGTGACTGCTAAATAACTCTACTAATAATAATGTTGTGTTCTTTTTAGTTTCAGATTTGAAAATACTATACTATAACAACTATTAATCCTCGATTACAATGTCTTGGACAAGAGAGAAAAAATATTTTGTGTCACTACTTATTTGGATATAAAATCATTCAAAACTGTCTCAAAATAGATGCAACCCATTAATATGATAATAATGTATTACCAAAACAAGAAACTCTACAAAGAATTCATGTCATGGAAGCTAATATAATGACAATTAAAAAAAACATTGATTTGATGTGTCTAACTGAAAGAATGCCTTTTTTGCAGGACGTGTTCCAAATGACCGCCATTATGCTTGTCTCAGTAATAAATTATTATCATATTAATGGTTTGCATTTATTTTGAGACACGCTGTATGTACTTTTATAGCATAATGTTTAAAAAGGGTTGATATATATATATATATATATATAGTGTGTGTGTGTGAGAGAGAGAGAGAGACAGACAGAGAGCAGCGCTTACCATAGAGTTTTTGAATTCCATTAACATCGTCTTGGGGTAACTGGTAACCTTTTGATTGTTTGCCTTGATACCATGGGTACATAAGGGATCCTGATGTCTTGCTGTGGGACAAACCCAAAGCATGACCGAATTCGTGGGCAGCTACCATGAAGAGATTTACACCTGGAAATATAAAAAGAGATTTTTATTTCAAAATTATTTATTGTTATTTCAAACCAAATTATCAGGATAGCTGACTGGAGCTGTAGAATACACCGAACCTCCGCCAACGAGTATCCAGGATACAACACTAAACTACATCTGATTGTGAGGCTCTAGTAATGCTGGAACTTCGGGGAATGCACAGTACTATTTCATTACCATCGCTCCCAGGTCCACTCGGACTCTGAGTAGTATACTCTGATAGCGTCCTATCTATGGGTCAAATAGAACTATTGACAGTTAAACTGTGTGCAAACAAATAACTAATGCTAAATTGAATAGTTGGAAATGGAACTGTTCGATTATTTAACTGTGTGTAAGCAAATGACTGATATTTGGAAACGTTTAACTGTGAACAGATAAATGAAAAGGGTTGAACAGAATAATTAGTGTTAAATAGCAATACTTGTAACCACATTCCTTAAACAAATGATTGATATTGAATAAGATTATTAGTGTTAGATTGGAATACTTGAAACAATTCAACTATGTACCAACAATAGCAATACTCGTGTGCAAACAAATTAGTTCTAACTCATTTAAAAATGAAATTACTTACAAGCTGACAATGCTCCCAGGTCCACTCTGACCCGGAGTGGTATCACTTGATAGGGTCCTATCTATGAGTCAAATAGAACTGTGTGCAAACGAATGACTAATGTTACATTGTATCTGTTATATAGCAATGATTGAAACCATTTAACTGTGTGCAAACAAATGATTAACAGAAAAAAGATATTCTTGGAACAATTTAACTGCGTGGAAGAAAAAGAGCTTAATTAAAAATGTTATCTACAAAATGTGTTTAAAGATCATATATTCAATATCTATGAATGAAGTAGATTTGGCATTAAATAACCTACAATGGTTGATATGCAATAAAACCCAACCAAACCAAATCATATATATTCAATATATGTGTATAAAGAGGATTTGGGATTAAATAACCTCCAATGGTTGATATCCTATAAAACCCAACCAAACCAAATCCTACATATTTAATATATATGTATAAAGAGGATTTGGCATTAAATAACCTACAATGGTTGAAATGCCATAAAACCCAACCCAACCAAATCCTATATATTTAATATATATGATTTATATATATATATTTAATATATATGTATAAAGAGGATCTGGAATTAAATAACCCACAATGGTTGATATGTCATA